>OY992894.1:58480227-59175227 GCA_963921405.1 Cepaea hortensis
GGAAAAAACAACACAACTACTGATAAATGACACATCAACAAAATGAAGCAACCAATGAAAACTGACACAACAAAAAAACTAACACAACGACAAGCTGACACAATGGCAAACTGACACAACGAGAAACTGACACAAGCAAAGAAACCAAAAGATACAAATGTTAACTTCAAAATGTAACAGACAACAACTGAAAATGACACAAGCAAGAAAAAAAAATGACACAACGGCAAAATAACCTAAACAAGAAAAACTCAAACAACCAATGAAAACTGCCAACATAAACATTGAAAACCTAACACCGCGACAAACTGATACATCCAAAGAAAACGAGACACCCAAATGTAAAGATCAAAATGTAACACGCAAAAAGAAACAAACAACAACCGAAAAAGACACACACACACACACACACACACACACACACACACACACACACACACACAATGAAAACTGAAACAACCAATGAAAACATGACATAAACACTGAAAACTGACACAAACACTGAACAAGCCAACTAAAGAAAAACGTAACATCCAAAATATAACAACTACTCACACACCAAATGGCACATAAAGAAAACATGACATCCATATGTAAACATCAAAGTGTAACACACACACAACAGAAAGCGACAACAAACGAAATAATACATTCAAGGACAACTGACACAAACAAGGAAAAATGCTGACATAAACACTGAAACTGACACAAACACTGAACAAGGAACCCACAGAAAAGCAAAACATCAAAAAATTTATTAGAGACATACACAAAAAGAGATCGAAAAAAAATGAAAAAAAAAATGACACAGCCACTGAAAAATGACACACCAACAAAATGAAACAACCAATGAAAACGACTAACAAAAACCGTTTAAAAAATACTTATACACTTAACGAGGCACCCAAAGAAAACAAGACAGCCAAATTGTAACAGAAAACAACTGAAAATGACACACACAAGAAAAAATGACACAACAACAGACTAACTCGACCAACGAAAATTTACATAAACACTGACAACTGACACATCAACAAAATGAAACAACCAATGAAAACCGACACAACCGCCTTCGCCTCCTTTGTTATATTTAGGGCTGCGACCGATTAATTTAAATTTAATGGTTAACTTTTGAAAAATTAGCGATTAATTAATAATTAATTTCGATTAAACTGCTATTTGTTGTTCAATACGTGACCAAGTTCGTTCTTTTGCATCTTTTGACAAACACATCAGGTATTTTTAGCGTGGATCAAGTGCTGTTGCAATCTGTAGTATTTCAATACTTGTCATACACGTTTACTGAAGTCATTAAAAGTTGCTGCCTTAAATCTAGCTATGTAACCCGGATCACCATCGTGTACAGTCATATGGCATATGCTTTGTCAACAATGATAGCAGTGGCAATACACAGCTCCATGAAACATAATCTTGGTCGCCAAGCAGGACCGTGGTCTGGTAGAATAATTCCAAAATGTTGGCATATTTCGAAATCTTCTCCCAATCTGAATCTGACAGTTTTGAACCTTTGCATTGCTTCTTTTCATCTGACCTGTAGATAGCTAATGCTTCTCTGGTCTGATTAATTGATTGTTTGATTGATTGAGGAACCGACATCACAACATTCGGGACATTCCCATAAGCGCTCCGTCTCCATCCTCAGCAGCCAGCGAAGAGTTCCAACACTTCTCTGGCCTGTAGAAGACTGTAGCATAATAAAAATACTGTTCCATCTTGCTGGTACATCTTGCTGCAGCTTACACAATGGTGACTCAGTACAATTTTGCAACACGGTTGTGTCTGCAGTACTATGTTTAAAATGTCCGGTATGTTTTCGACATCCGGTTAATTTGTATAAGTGATTGGGAGAAAAGTATTCGATTAATCATTTTAAAAATTAATCGTTAAAAAAAAATTAACGATTAATCGATTAATTAATCCTTAACTTCCGCAACCCTAATTATAATATAACTTTTTTTTGTTTATATGACGTCACAAGTAATATCGTCTGCAGAGCATACATTTCATACTTTCCAGACTAAGGGGGATAACTACTCCGATCTTTTTCCTCGTTAAGATATCGCTACTACTACTTTCGGAAGGGTGTAAAAATTCATACCCGTGGTAGTTTCCATTCAACGAAAGTTCATTTTCTAAACTTTAGCGTATGTGTAAGAATAGTTGTCCATAGGAAGTGGTAGTAATTGACCACGCAGGTTGAATATCTAGTCAATATACTTCTGCTTTTCCATGAAAAATAGGTCTTAAAAAAACATGAACTGTCGAAGACATTAACTTACACACAACAAAATTTCTTATGATGACATGAACTTACAAATATCTGATGCTGAAGAAATGAATTTACAAAATATGAACTTCCGAAGACATGAACTTACAATACACACAAATATTGATGATGACGATATGAGGGACACTTTTGTATGACTTGAGGATATATTTTTTTGTATTCTATGAGTCACTTATGAGTCATTGCGCTATGACACTATGAGTCATTGTGCTGTATGGCTCTGAAACCTGGAGTACAACGAAAGGAGACGAAGCCTTGCTACAAACCTTTGAGAACAAAGTTTTAAGACGCATCTTTGGACCCATTAGGGATACACAAAGTGGAGAGTGGAAAAGAAGAAGTAACAAAGACATTTTTGATCTGTTCAAGTTCCCGCTAATCACTGGTATCATGAAGGCTAATAGACTACAATGGCTGGGGCATATAGAAAGAATGGAAGATAATAGGGAAACAAAACTCGCTTACACTCAAGAAATAGATGACCGTAAACCCCAAGGTAGACCAAGAAGACGGTGGAGAGATAATATATATACAGACCTACAAGCACTTGGAATCAACGACTGGCAAGAGAAGGTCAACCAGAGAGACGAATGGAGACGGATTGTATCTGCAGCAAAAAACATCAATGGCTCGGAACGCTGAAGAAGAATAAGATTCTATGTGCCCCGAGTATTTCTGTATGCCTCGAGAGATACATTTGCATTCTATGAGGGACATTTCTGTGTTAGGCGAGGGACACTTCTGTATGAGTTGAGGGGTACATTTGTATGTTATGAGGGACACTCCTGTGATTGGTGAGGAACACTTCTGTATGACTTGAGGTATACATGTGTATTCTATGAGGAACACTCATGTGTTAGGTGATGGAACATTTGTGTGGCATAAGGGGCACCTCTTTATGCCTTAAGGGATACCTTTGTGTGACATAAGGGGTAGTTTGTAGAAGTAAGTGTGCAAGTTGGTATGGTAAGACGACCATTTTTTATAGTAAGTGGTCAAGTTTATGCGTGCAAGTGGACCTGTTGTCAGGTTTAGTGGGCAAAATGATAGGGCCAGTGAGTAAGTTGTTAGGGCAATTCGACAAGTTGTGCGATATGGGGGACACGTCTGTATGTGATGTGTGACACATTTGTTTGAGATGCTGGCCAGCGCCTCAATTTGTCTCCTTTATCTTTTTTCATTATGACGTCACGGTAATTTCACTTGCGGGGACATCATTTTTCAAGAAAAAATATACCTTACCAAAACATGAACTGTCGAAGACAAAAACTTAAACACAAAAATATTCTGATGCTGACATGAACTTACAAAAATCTCCTGCTGAAGAAATTGACTTACAAAAATTTAAACTACCAAAGACATGAACTTACACACAAAAATTAGGATGACGACATGAACTTACAAAAATCTGATATCGAAGATATGAACTTTAGACGAGTTATCTCCCTTAAAGGTAGGAAATGTGAATTTTGGCCAGCGTCTCGTTTTTCGATTGGTTACTGCTTACAAATGTAAAACAAGTCCAGACATGTTTAAAAACAATCGATAAGCTCATCTGTATAAAATTAGCCGGGCTGTCTACATTTTGTGATCCGTTTACCAAGCGTTCAAGATGTCTGCAACCAACTGTGCTTACATGATCAACGGAGCTGAATTCGTTAAACCATTGGGTGCTGATAATAAAGTCGCTTCTGTGTCAAGTTACAGGGCTACGACGATGTTACATTTGCGACGTTACTTTGGAGAATCAGAACTGAAATTTCCCACTAAAGTTGGAATGACGCTGACTCGTGGTGAATTTGAACAATTGATGGATATGCGCGATGAAATTCTTGCGGCTTTTGACAAGACACAGTCAAATATTGATAAACCCATTTGGAACACTGATTCTGTGCGTTCCTATACACCTACTTGCAGTAACCAATTCACGCCTGGTGAAGTTTCAACCCCATATGCGTATGCTTACAATAACCAATCTACACCACCATTTTCAACAGATCATCAAGAAAATCAACCTGTCATCGCCTCTATGGGTAAACTGATTCCATTGGGGAACGAACGTAAGAAATCTATCAAGAAGAAAGCCTTGTAGACATCGACAGAAGCATTTAGTTGTGTCCGTATTTCTATTCGTTTATGTGTTGAGAAAATAAAACAATAAAAAACAAAGAAGATTATAAAACGTTAGTTTCCATTTCTATACACGGTATGTTTCTCTATAACTATGTCTTTTCTGAATGTGTTGTGTGCGAGTCTTGGTTGTGTCGCTTTTTATTGGCTGTTTCTTTTTGTTGATGTGTCAGTTGTCAGTGTTTGTGTAAGTTTTCGTTGGTCGAGTTAGTGTGCTGTTGTGTCATTTTTTCTTGTGTGTGTCATTTTCAGTTGTTGTCTGTTACATTTTGGCTGTCTTGTTTTCTTTCGGTGCCT
The DNA here is from genome assembly GCA_963921405.1 of Cepaea hortensis. Classification (NCBI taxonomy): domain Eukaryota; kingdom Metazoa; phylum Mollusca; class Gastropoda; order Stylommatophora; family Helicidae; genus Cepaea; species Cepaea hortensis. The sequence goes on from OY992894.1 coordinate 58,484,963, forward strand.
CGTTCAGTGTTTATGTATTTTTTAAACGGTTTTTGTTAGTTGTTTTCATTGGTTATTTCATTTTGTTGGTGTGTCATTTTTCAGTGGCTGTGTCATTTTTTTTTTCCATTTATTGTCGATCTCTTTTTGTGTATGTCTCGGTTAAATTTTTTGATGTTTTGCTTTTCTGTAGGCGCCTTGTTCAGTGTTTGTGTCAGTTTTCAATGTTTATATCACCATATTTCCTTGTTTGTGGCAGTTGTCCTTAAATTTGTTATGTTCGTTTGTTGTCGCTTTCTGTTGTGTGTGTGTGTGTGTGTGTGTGTGTGTGTGTGTATGTGTGTGTGTGTGTGTGTGTGTGTGTGTCTTTTTCGATTGTTGTTTGTTTCTTTTTGCGTGTTACATTTTGATCTTTACATTTGGGTGTCTTGTTTTCTTTGGATGTATCAGTTTGTCGTTGTGTTAGGTTTTCAATGTTTATGTTGGCAGTTTTCATTGGTTGTTTGAGTTTTTCTTGTTTAGGTCATTTTGCCGTTGTGTCATTTTTTTTCTTGCTTGTGTCATTTTCAGTTGTTGTCTGTTACATTTTGAAGTTAACATTTGTATCTTTTGGTTTCTTTGCTTGTGTCAGTTTCTCGTTGTGTCAGTTTGCCATTGTGTCAGCTTGTCGTTGTGTTAGTTTTTTGTTGTGTCAGTCTGTTGTTGTGACAGTTTTTCATTGTGTCAGTTTTCATTGGTTGCTTCATTTTGTTGATGTGTCATTTATCAGTAGTTGTGTTATATTTTTCCAGTAGTTGTCGATGTCTTTCTGTGTTACAATTTGACGTTTACATTTGGATGTCATGTTTTCTTCAGGTGCCTTGTTCAGTGTTTATGTCAGTTTTCAATGTTTGTGTCAGCAGTTTTCACTGGTTGTTTCAGTTTTCATGTGTGTGTGTGTGTATGTGTGTGTGTGTGTGTGTGTGTGTGTGTGTGTGTGTGTGTGTGTGTGTGTGTGTGTGTGTGTGTGTGTGATCTTAACTTGTCAATTTCTTATAGCGTGTTACATTTCAACGTTTACATTTGCCTATTTTGGTTTATTTGGTTGTGTCAGTTTGTCGTTGTTTGTGTCAGCAGTTTTCCTTGTTTGTTTCATTTTGTTGATGTGTCGGTTTTCATTGTTTGTGTTATTTTGTCGTATCATTTACATTTTTCAGTAGCTGTTGATTTCTTTGTATGTATTACATTTTGACGTTTATGTCATTTATTTCATTGTTTTTGTCATTTTCATTGTTTAGGTCGGTGCCTTATTATCATATATGTTTATCTGAGTGAGTAATTTGAGGATTTAGTGACCACCTATTTGTCGACCGTGCTGAAACAGACACCCGATGATCTCAGAAATTTTGTATGTTACGCTATATTCGACGCCATTTCGCCTTGTAGTTGCCGTATCGTTGTTTGCTCCTAGTGGTCATGCACCCCTGATGCACTCAGGGTGGAGAAGGAAGTTATCGATATCTCACAATGAACCTTTTTCGCTGCAATGAATATACTATTAATAAGCTGGCGACAATGCTAGATTGGGGGAGGATTATGACGTCATCACCTCTTACAGCTACAAAAGACAGTTGTTTCAGCAACACAGAGTTGTTGAATTGAGTCAAGAACCGACATCACTGCACTCAGGACATTCCCATACGTACTCAGTGCTCAGCAATACATTACACATCATACAATACAAACTAACTTTATAGTACATAGTACATAAGATATACAAATACTTAGTGAAACAACAAACACTCTTTCTATTCTACTACTCCTACTACTACTACTACTACTACTACTACTACTACTACTACTACTACTACTACTACTACTACTACTACTACTACTACTACTACTGCTACTGCTACTGCTGCTACTACTACTACTACTACTACTACTACTACTACTACTACTACTACTACTACTACTACTACTACTACTACCACCACCACCACCACCAATACTACTACTACTACTACTACTACTACTACTACTACTACTACTACTACTGCTGCTGCTGCTGCTGCTGCTGCTGCTGCTGCTATTACTACTACTACTACTACTACTACTACTACTACTACTACTACTACTACTACTACTACTATTTTTTTTGTTACTAATACTACTACTACTACTACTACTACTACTACTACTACTACTACTACTACTACTACTGCTACTACTAATGCTACTCTATTACTACTACTAGTTCATCTCCACCTCTTCTTACTCTTCTTTTTCTCCGTTTTTCACTACTACTACTACTACTACTACTACTACTACTACTACTACTACTACTACTACTACTACTACTACTACTACTACTACTACTACTACTACTACTACCACCACCACCACCACCACCACCACTACCAATACCACTACTTCTACTACCACCACCACCAATATTGCTAGTACTACTACTACTGCTGCTACTGCTGCTGCTGCTGCTACTACTACTACTACTACTACTACTACTACTACTACTACTACTACTACTACTACTACTACTACTACTATTACTACTATTGCTACAACTACTATTATTACCAATATTTGTACTACTTGTATTACTGATCCATGATGTTGGAGATCATAATTTATGGAGTGCAATATCACCCACGCAAGGTGATAAGTCTCTTGCTGATGCTGCTGACTAGTACTACTGGTACTATTGTTAATACGATTATTACCATTGCATCAAGATAATCCCGTTAATGGAGATTCCTATAGCGTGAGTCAGCCCATGAATTGCTCAATGTTGTCGGGGATCGCAATATGTGGGGTGGTATGATCGCCTACGCCAGCCGGTAAGACACGTGATGGTGATGATGATGATGATGATGATGATGATGATGATGATGATGATGATGATGATGATGATGATGATGATGACAAGTACTATTGCTACTATTGCTACTACTACTACTAATATTACAAATATTATTACTACTTGTATTACTGAACCATACCCTCGGAAATCGCAATATGTGGCGAGGTATGATCACCCATGCCAGGCAACATGTCTCTTGATGATGATGACTACTATTACTACGAACAACTCTACTACTATTACTATACAACCACGCCAACTCTAGACAATAGCGACATCCTACCTACAGCAGACAGTTCGATACCTCATGACTGAGACACTCCAACCTCTAGACCTAACTACTTGACCACTACTTGACTAACTCTCGACCACCTCTTGAACATCATATCACTACACGTACTCTCCTCTACAATTTAAGTGGTCACTTGACCAATTGACCACTGCTTTACCACTGATTGACCACGTCATCGGGCACTTTAACCGCTACCGTTTTACTACTCCTACTCTCCTCTACACTTTAAGTGGTCACTCGACCACTACTTGACAACGTCATCGCTCACTTTAACCACCACCATGTCAATACACGTACTCTCCCTACAATTTAAGGGGTCACTTATCCACCCCTTGACCACTTGATCATCTCTTGACCACCACTTGACCACGTCATATCTCACTTTACCCACCACCGTGTCACTTCACGTAAAATCTCGTACAATTTAAGGGGTCACTTGACCACTCCTTGACCACTTGACCACTACTTGACCACGTCATCGATCACTTTAATCACCACCATATCACTACGCGTACCTTTCTCTACAATTTAAGGGGTCAGTTGACCACTTGACTTTCTCTTGACCACCTTTTACCACTTCATCGCTCACTTTAACCACCACCACGTCACTAGACGTACCCTCCCCCACTATTTTAGAGGGTCATTTGACCACCTCTTGACCACTTGAGGACAGCTTGACCACCTCTTGACCACCGTTTACCACGTTATCGCTCACTTTAACCACCACCACACCATTAGCTCTACTCTCCCCTACAATTTAAAGGGTCACTTGACCACCCCTTGACCGCTTGATCACCTCTTGACCACCACTTGACCACGTCACCGCTCACCCTTACCTATAATTTAAGGGGTCACTTGACTATGTTTTCTTTCTTTTTTTTTTCTTTTTCTATATATGTTTCATTAAAATTATTATATACCTTCTTTGAATCGTTTATTTATTATTTCGAATGTTTTATTTTGTACCTAAACCACTTGACCACAAGCACTCTGATGAGTCACTGGACCACGCCTACTTTTTATCGAGGAGTTATCGCCCTTTGAGGAGGTGGAGGATTATCGATTCCCTCCTCAAAAGTACTGGCTTGAGCCCGTCTTATACTACTAAAGTCTCTCTATGAAGATCTAGCTAAGAGAGCGGGTGAGAGCAGTAATAGTAGTGCTGTTGATATTTTTGGAACGAGTCGTGGTATTAATGTCTCTACGTCCCAATAATTCTATCACTTGCCCTCCAACCCACCTCTTTTTAGCCAATAAATATCAACAACCATCAAAATAAACATTACATAATACACTGTATTTCATTTAATTCTATGGGAAATAGTGTTTCGCTATACATTGTTTCACTTAAAGTCGCTCTGCTACTGAGTGAGTGCGTGGGCGACACCGTGAGCTGTGAGATTCGCGTGGAATGCTTTTACATCTGTCCTGTACAGTGAACTGCATGTTCTGAACAATGGCTACCGGCGGTTGCTGAATTGACTGTTTTGCCCTTTCGGTTTACGAGTGCATTTTTCGGGAGACTCCTGGGAGTCGGCGCTGAAGCTGCGGAGTTCGTGCTTTGTGCGAAACTTTCGGCGGGTAGCCTTGTGGTAAGAGACCGAGCCATGTGGAAAAAAAACCGGGTCAATGAGATCTTTCTGGTGACTGCCGAGTCCTTAGTCCATCGACGATGAACTGTGGCGAGTGTGGATGAATTTTGTGTTGGCATTCTGACGGCGGCATTACGCACAGTGCACCTGTGCGGGCTTTTTGGATTGCCGAGACTCCTGTCTATTCCACTTTTCACATTGGACAGTGGGGAGCATTCTGTGTGATATTCGCTGGCACGGGAATGGAGCATAATGGGGATGACCCGTTGCCGTGAAATTGGAACCTCGACTAACTAACTAACTAACCAACTAACTAACTAACTAACTAACTAACTAACTAACTAACTAGCTAACTTAAAGACGCGTTTTCCAAGAACGTAACCCCGATGTTAACCGGGCCTTCCTGTATTTTAGCTACTACCTTGTACCTAGTTTTTTTTTTTTTTTTGGTCCCCTACAGTTACTCTGTATTGAATTGTTTTTGTTTTTTGCATTTCTATATCTGCTTCCAGAACATCTTTATTAAGTCGCATGTCCTTAACCACTTTTTGTGCTCTCTTCAATCTTACTTGTATTTATTCACAAAGTGGTACATAATCGCTATTACAGTCAGCACCAGGTACTGTCTTAACATTACTTAACACTTTTCTAATTCTTTTCATCAAATGTCTTGGTAAAATGAGTAACTTTTCTACCCATGGTCTACACCAGGGTTGCCAGATTGGCTTTTTAAACGCCAAATCAGATAAATCTGGATATTTAAAAACAGGTTTGGCGTCAAAATATCAGTTTGGCGTTATGGCTTTTTTCTTGGCTATTTAACAATTTGTAATAGCATAATAATAACTAGCTATAAATGCCTCTTTTTTGAATTGGTCAAGTTAATTTTTATCTTGTTTTAACACTTTTTAGTTAAAACACATGTAAAACAATAAGCTTAGCTTATACTGCTTTTTCCGGGTAACGAGGTAGGGGTATCCCCTATCAAAGGAGATGTAAGATGCCTCCTTTCCTCTGTTAGTCTACGGGACACCATTGGGCAAGGTGACGTACCCGTTTAGCCCCCTAACCAGGATTACGTGCAAGCAGGTGGTGGATGGAGTGTGAGAGCAGCCGACAGATTGTTGTTGGTTATGGTCTTGCACTCTGCGGCGATAGGCAGATGATCTCATCAGTAGAGACAATGACTATGGCCACCAACTAGTACAGTCACTGCCCAGAAGGAATGCAATAGCAAACTACCTTCTGCAAAACTTGCCAAGAAACCATAACAACTATGACAGAAAACATAATAAGAAAGAGATCCGGTGGCAAGACTCCCAGGCCAGGCAGATCAGATAACACTGGTGAAGAGTGTGACACGGGGACCAGTACTAGTAATCGTGATGACAGAGTTAATCCTGACTGTGTTACCAAGGAAATCCCCTGTGTCAGACTAAGAAAAAGAGTGAGAATAGGAACGTAGAATGTGAGAAGTCTGTATGAGGGAAGGCTTAAAGTAGTATGTGATGAGATTGAGAGGTTAAATATTCAAATTTTAGGAATTAGTGAACATCGCTGGAAAGGCAAGGGACATTTTACAACTGAAAATTGAAGTCTTTTCATTTATTCTGGTAGAGATGTCGGGGGCCAGAGTAGAGTGGCATTTGGTGTAGATAAAACAACTGCAGAAGCTTTACTGGGATATAACCCACTTAGTGATAGAATCTTCGCTATAAGACTTAAAGGCCGTCCAAAAAACATAACACTCCTACAGATATAAACACCTACTTCAACAGCAGAGGAGGACGGAATTTAAGATTTTTACAACACACTACAAGACACATTAAATAAGATTGGTCATAATGATATAGCAATAATACTGGGAGATTTTAATGCAAAATTAGGTACAGGAAGAGCTGAAAATGAGAGACGCGTTTTAGGAAAATTTGGATTGGGAAACAGAAATGATGCAGGTGACAAATTAATTGAATTTTCCACAGAAAATTAGTTACTGATAGCCAACACACTTTTTTAAACAACACCCAAGAAGACTCTTCACATAGAAGTCCCCGGATAGTATTACCAAAAATCAGATAGATTATATTTTAATACAAAGAAGATGGAGATCAAGCATAGCATCTGCAATAACCCTACGAAGTGCAGACTGTGATACAGATGATCAGTTAACAGAAGCAGATCTGAAATTAAAACTCAAAAAGCTTATCCGAGGACCAAAGCCACTTCGTTTTGATCTCACAAAAATACCAGATGCATACACCGTAGAAGTTAGGAATCGCTTTGGGGTCTTGATGTCTGTACAAGAGGAAATGACACCCGATGAACTGGCAGTGCAAGCTTGAGATATCTTGATAACTGCAGCCAAATATTTAATCCGACCAAGAAAATGCAACTAAAGCCATGGATTACACCAGACACGTTAGAATTAATAAAACTGGAAGAGATTGCGAAATGTTCAAAGAAATGAAGTTATTGACAAGAAATGTTCAACCTCAATAGAATGTTATCTGTGACAAGATGTGAAATACCTTAACAGAATCTAGACAAATTCTAGAAAGGTGGCAGGAGTACTGCAGTGGAACGTATGATATGAGTGACAGTGAGGATATGAATGACATACATGAGCCAATGACAGCAGAGACAAAACCTGAACCCTCATTAGATGAAATTGCATGGGCAATAAAGAACCTGAAGAATGGTAAATCACCTGGATGTGATGAGATATCAGCCGAACTAATTAAAGCGGGAGGTGAATAAAGCATACACATCTATCACGCATTATGTAAAAAGATATGGAAATATGTTATATGGCCAACAGATTGGAAGAGAACTATCTTCATTCCAATACCAAAAAAGAGCAACCTGAAATTATGCACCAACTATACAACTGTTGCCCATATCAGTCATGCAAGTAAAATTCTACTAAAACTCAAAATGGGAAAACTTCGTAAGAAAATGGAAGAAGAAATTAACGTGGTTGGATTTAGACAATGAATGAATCACCCAAAAAAACGAGAAGTAGATTGTGAGCTTTACTAAAACACGACTACAAGAGACAAATTGGACGTTGCGGCCAAAGCCTTCGTCAGCACAGGACAAACAAATACAAACCAACACAAACCTACATGAAACACACTATGACAATATTAAACTATTAAACTAATTAAATGTACTCATCTGATTCTGTGTTCTTGCTTGGAATGACTGACACGCGTAGGGCTCCAGTGGATTAATAATCTTGGATTTAGACAAGGAAGATGAACAAGAGATCACATTCTCAATATGCGTTTAATAATAGAGAAGTGCAGAGAATTTAATGTAAACCTATTCTCATGTTTTTGGGTTTATTCAAAGGTATTTGACTGTGTACAACATCAGAAATGTTGGGAAATCATGAAGAATATAGGATTTCCACCACATGTAATACAACTCATAAGAATGCTCTATCTAGACCAACATGCAGCGGTTAGAATAGATGGCGATACATCAAGCAAGGAGTCCGTCAGGAATGTGTGCTGTCCCACTATTTGTTTAACCTGTACGCCGAAACTATAATGAGAAATGTAAGATATGGTATAAACAGGGAGCTATATTATGCCCTAAATATAGGTAGTCATGACATACCAGAGATTCGCTTTGCTGATGATACAGTATTGCTATCCACAACACAGACTGGTATAGAAAACCTAATAGCCTCAACCCAATTGAATAGTGAAAATAACAACTTATATCTTAACATAGCAAAAACAAAGATAATGCATACAGATAAAACCACTATGGAGAAAGAAATATACGTTAATGAGGAAAAATTGGAGGTGGTGGAGAATTTTTAATATCTTAGGTCATTGATTACCAACAACGGTGAAACAATGAAAGAAATTAAACGACGACTATCAATTGCTCTTCAAAGACTAACACAACTGAATAAATTATATTTTTAAGAGCGTGCATCTTTCCCATTGCAACATACGCGTATGAGACCTGAACACTTACTAAACAAGCTGAACAACGCATAAATGCCTTTGAATATAAATGTTATAGACGAGTTCTAAGAATATCTTAGGTAAAGAAAAGAACAAATGCATCCATACTTCAAGAGTTGAATATTGAAGAAGGTTGGCTATTAAAGACGATAAAACAAAGAAATATATTCATAACATATATAGACAACATATGTAAAGAAACCAGCCAAGCAGAGACAGCAAGAATACCGCATGACGAGAACACAGAAGAAGAACCATCTGCAAATCTAACCATTAGAGAACTCCTGTTTGCGGACGACCAAGCACTAATAGCAAAATCAGAAGCTGAATTACAAGACCACATGAATAGTCTAAACGAAATGTGTAGGGAACATAACATGAAAATTAGCACAAGCAAAACAGAGGTAATGACTATAACTAAAGAAGAACAAACAGCAACAATTCACCTAAACGAACATCCCTTGAAACAAGTAAAGAGCTTCAAGTACCTAGGAAGTATAATATCATCAAATGGCAGATCAGAAGACGAGATCGAAAATAGGTGCAATAAGGCAAATCAACTCATTGGACAAATGGCACCAATACTAAAGAACAAACATGTATCAATAACTACTAAGAAAGCACTTTACAACACAATCTTCCTACCAACTCTGTGCTACCAATGCCAAACCTGGACAATGACAGAAAAAGAGAAAAGAAAAATCACAACAACAGAAATGAGGTTCCTGAGAAGAATACTCAACGTATCAAGAAGAGATAAGATCAGAAATGAAGAAATCAGGACTAAAGTGGGGGTTAAAGCTGCTCTAGATTTTATTAGAAAGCAGCAAGTCAAATGGTTTGGCCATGCAAGTAGGCTACCAGTCAACAGCATGCCACAACAGGCAATGACGTACAGACCAGATGGAAACAGAGGAAGAGGCCGACCACGTAAACGCTGGACGGAGGGAATAACAGAATCCATGGGAATGTCGATATACGAAGCCCATAACCGGGCACTCTCACGAAGTTTATACTTCACCTCGACACCGCAAGGTACAAGAGGAACATGATGAGATGAGATGAGAAACAAAGAAAATTGAAATGTTTTGGTCACTTGAAAAGTCACGAAAGTTTGGAGAGAACAATAATAGAGGGGTCTATGCCTAGGAAGAGAGGAAGAGGAAGGCCAAAGAGAAGATGGGTGCAGGATGTGGCGGATGATCTCCAGATGGGTGTATCGGACACGGGACATCTTGCTTATGATCAAGAGGTTTTCCGGAAGGTTGTTATGGGAGCGAGGTTCTGCAAAGGACATGCTACTGAATGAATGAATGAATGAATGAATACTGCTTTTTGGTTCTTTCTCGAGAACGAACGTAACCGCTAACAAGTATTAAACACCTATGGTTATCGTACTATACGTGTACTGTTCTATGCGCACTCACGCACTGCGCAGCCACCTTACTGTTCAGCTAAGTTTTCAAATTCGTTATACCTTCATGACAAGTATTTCTTATTATTGAGCCCATTATCATGTTAAAGTGGAAACCATCTTATGATACTAATCGGAAATATAATGATCAATGGGAAAAGACATTTGTCTGGCGCAAGAAATCCACTGATGGTTCTGAAGCGGCATATTGCAAATTAATTGTGCCGGTGTAATATTGTTCCAAGACTTTCAAATCTCGCAAGTCATGAAACAACAGAAAAACAAGCGGAGCGCGCCATCTTGTTCTTCTTCTTCTTCTTCTTCTTCTTCTTCTTCTTCTTCTTCTTCTTCTTCTTCTTCTTCTTCTTCTTCTTCTTCTTCTCTCTCTCTCTCTCTCTCTCTCTCTCTCTCTCTCTCTCTCTCTCTCTCTCTCTCTCTCTCTCTCTCTCACACACACACACACACACACACACACTTTCAGTGATGAAAACAACTAAGAAAATTGATCATAAAGTCAAATTAGCAGAGTTACAAATTGCTGTTAGCATGGCCTGCCATAGTGTCATATGCACCATCGATCACTTAGGTGAAATAATGGTAGCCAGTGTTGTCATCTCCCTTTGATGAAAAAGCACCAAAATCGACCCTAAAAACGCACTTAAAAGCACTAAATTTTTTTGGAAAACCAAAAAAAAAAAAAAGCACCAACTGTTTTTAGTACAAATGTAACAAGGTAGCACATTATAATTTATTATTATCACTTCATATTACAATGAAGTTTATTCCAGATCCGCCAAATCCCAATCAGAACTACTTTCGAGCCAAAAAAGCACCAAATTGCAATACTATTTTTTGGGAAATCACTAAAACAAGCACTGGTGGTATTCATTCAAAATGTTATAAAGGAGCACATTATAATTTATTATTATCACTGAATATTAGAATTAAGTTTATTCCAGATCTGCCAAATCCCAGTCAAACAACTCCTCTTCAGTTTCTGTAGCTATTTCCTGCTGTGTTTGCTCCTGCAATGATGAGGATGAGGAGGATGATTGAAAGAAACATGTATATGCCTCCTGTGATCCAGTTTTTCGCAGAATATCCTTAGGTAGTTTATAATCATGACAGCATTTGCCATATCTTTTCATTCTATATCTAATAGTCAAAACAGCTGTCAAACTCTTTTTGCTAAGTCTATTCCGCAATTTTGATTTTATAACTCCCATCTGACTGAAAATACGCTCCACGTCCGCATTAGAATGAGGTAAAATGAGCACAGTCAAAGCTAAATCTGTAAGATCTTGGAAAGGATTTTCACCGGTGGCATCCCTGTATGAGGCTATTTCTGCCCACAGTCAAGTGTGTCAGAGGTCTGTGTCCACTGCATATGATGAAGTTTTCTCCACTGGAAATCGATGCGGGTAAGAGTAGCTGCATCTTCAACAAACATTTTAGCAAGATCAAATATACAGGGCTTCATTGGCTGTAGACATTCAATTCCACTAAGACATGACATGGACTGCAACACTCGAACGTTATCGGGTGTACGTAAACGCAGCTGTGTCAATAGCTCTATTAAAAACTGGATGCACCTTCCACGAATTTCTTTCTCATCGGGAAACTTGTAGTCTGCTATTTCTTTCTCAAACTCATAACCTAGGTTGGGATTAGGATCTAAATAATCTTGAATAGCACCACTTTCTGTTATTTTTTCCCCAGGAATATCAATCTTTGAACTGATAGAATCAATGAGCTGGACAAGATCGCTGAGTAGTTTTGTTGGATCCTGTATATCTGCTTCGAATTTCTTATTCACACTTTGAACTTCTCCGAGAATATGCTTGAGAAATATGAGATACACATAGTTTTTCATGTCGCTAAACATAGAATGTAGAAGTTCTGCTGTATAACAGCGCTCGTTGACTCTTACTATATCAAAATGAGTTCCGACAATGGCAGACTGAATGGAGATCCATCGTGTCCGGCTTAATTGAACAACCTTCAGCGGATATTGTCCATCATTTATTGAAGCAAAAAAGCTCCCTGTACTTTGCTTGATGAAGACTTGAGTGAGAGAACAAGTCATATGTTTCTTTAATTATGAACTCTATGTTCCTGGGCAGACAAGCAGCTGCAGCCTGTGACAATGCCAGCTGAAGGGAATGACATACACACCTAACTAGTACCAGATGAGAAACTTCGGATTTTAATTTTGTATATACTCCATTGTTTACACCTGTTATGACAGATGCATTGTCAGTGCCGAGTGCAACTAGTCTTTGCAACTCAAGTCCATTCTTGTTTAAATAATCTTTTAACGCATTGCATATTGCCTGCGCGTTGCAGTCACTCACTTCAACTAAATCGTATTAAAGGGAGTTAAATTATTTGAATATTGCACGGTAACGTATTAAGACTGTTTTACTCCCTTGCTTCAGTTCAAATTCGGCTTTTTAGTGTTCCCAAAATGATTTTTAAAGTAATTTTTACCCACCCCAAAAAAGCATCAAAAAGCACCAAAAAAATTTTGTGAAGCACTAAATTTACGCGGCCGCGCTAAACGGAAAATGTTCGCACTAATTGACTTGAAAAAGCACTAAATTTAGCGCGAAAAGTACTAAAGTGGCAACACTGATGGTAGCCCATGGATGTAGCAGCATCCTGGTCAGATAAAATTGCACCGAACGAAGTGAATATTACTAATAAGAAATGTTATTTCACCATCTTTAAAATCTGATCTAATTCTAGATCTGCAAAACAAGAAGTTGATGAGTCATTGATGAGTCCACTGATGTCTCGACCCAAAAGTATTTGTACATTTTAGTTAGATACCTCAGCGATAAAAGAAATGAAATTACTACCAGTTTTCTAGGTTTAATTCCAATTCAGGAGGCAATAGGAGAGAATATATTTAATTTGATTAACAATAAAATTGAAAAATGTAATTAAACATTAAAAAATTGCATTGGCTTTGCCACAAGGCCAAGCCATCCAGGTACTTGCTTCTAGGTCTTCCCATTGGTCTGTTCCCCTCAATCTTACCAGTTGTCACCATGTTCTCCAATTTATTTCTTCTCATAACATGCCCAAAAAATTTTGATTGTCTACGTCTAATGTCTCTAATCAGTTTACGATCTTCATTTGTTTCTTGTAGGACGTGTTCACTGGTTTTTCTGTCTGTCCGTGGTATTCTTTGCATTTCCATCAGAAACCATATTTCCACAACCATCAGAAATAAAATGTAAACTTGAAATTCTACAAAACCCGTTGGAGGAAAGCGTTGACCAAACTTGGTTGAACACCAAGAATACAATTCAAACTACCGCAGAAGAATGTCTCGGTGTGTTAACCACGCATAGAAAGAACACATGGTTCAATCAAAACTGTGAAGAAGCAGTCATTAGGAAAAAGAATGCCAGACAGTTGTGGTTAAATGACATCAACAACATCCAAAATGAAGAGCAATATAGAACTGAATGTAAAGAGGCTACACAAATAGTTCGGCAGCGGAAGCGAGAATATATGAGCAATACAATCAAAGATATGGAAACTAATCACTAGAAACACGAATCCAGAAAGTTTTTTTTTAAAGAACTGAAGTCAATGAAACGGGAGCACCAACACAACACATATCGATTAAAAGACAAAAATGCGAATATGATAAATACCAATGAGGAAATGTGTAACACATGGAAAGAATACTTTGTTGAATTACTAAACTGTGAAGCTCCAAGTAATACTTCCCCACAGGAAGCGGTTCTAACATTTGAACCACAAATTGAAGAACCTGCTTTTGAAGAAATCCTATATGTAATCACACGACTTTAAAACAATAAGGCAACTGGGGCTGATGGAATTGCTGCTGAATTTATAAAGGCAGGTGGCCATGCGTTACATCTAAAACTATACGAACTAATAATAAAAATCTGGAGGACAGAAGAATTACCCCATGACTGGAAAGAGTCATTATTGATACATATATTTAAGAAAGTAGACAAGTTCCAATGTGAAAACTATAGAGGAATATCACTCCTGTCCATAAGCTATAAGAAACTATCCGCAGTATTACTAAGTAGACTAAAACCATATTCAGAAGACATATTAGGTGACTACCAGGCGGGTTTCAGACAAACAGATCAACAATAGATCAGATATTTATCTTACAACAAATAGCCGAGAAACGTTGGGAATATAAAAGAGATCTCCATAACATTTTTGTGGATTTTAAAAAGGCTTATGATAGTGTCCATAGGAATAGTCTATGGAATGCTATGCAGGAATTTGGAATACCAAGGAAGTTAATCAACATGACCAGACTATCCATGGAAGATACTTATAATATAGTAACATATAAAGGTAGGAAATCAGACCCTTTCCAAATAACATCTGTCTTGAAACAGGGTGATGTACTATCGCCGCTTGTCAACGTCTCATACACACACAGGCATGCTTAGTTCCTTCACATGCATTCAAGAATATTTAACCTCGCATGTGGAATCAAACATTTATTTACAGAACTTCAATATCATCAAGATGCGCACATAGGGCGGTTAACTCAATACATCATCTTAATAACAGAACTGCTATTTAATAAACAGTCGTAGCAATCAGGCAATCACAAAATCCTGCACTCAATACTCACTATCTTTATTATGGCAACGCTAGCTCGCACTCTCGCAAAATCCATACACTCGCTTCTCGAACACAAGCGTCCTTCCCCTCAAACGTCCAGTCCAAGTCTGAGTCTCCTCACACTGGCCTGTTGGTCACGTGGTACAGGACCCCGTGTGTCTCGGGGCAGTCGGGCTGTCTCAACAGTCCCGTGGTACTACTGTCCGTTCGTGTTGTGTCGGGTCCTTCAGTGCAAGGCTGTCCGGTCAATCCAGGACGGATTTTCTTAGACTTGTGTCCCCTTTTATAGCTTAGTCTTGTCCTGTCTAAGTCCTACCTATGATATCTCTGTGTCCCTGCCTATGTCCTGTCTCTGATATCTCTATTGTCCTGCAGATGTACTGTCTATGACATCTCTGCGTCCCTACCTATGTCTTGTCTCTCATATCTCTGTTGTCATGTAGATGTTCCGTCGATGACATCTCTGCATTCCTGCCTCTAATATGTCCTTTGTCCTGTATATGTCCTGTCTCTATTCCCCAACACGCTGACATCCTCCCCTGATCCCCCGTTATTGTGTTACTAAATTGATTCTACGAATCAGTCTTATATAAATATATAATTAGTCTGAACTAATTTGTCAGTGGGTTGTGGGAATTGGTCAGTCGTGACTCAGTCTGGGTACAACTGTGATTTATAAGGGTATGATATACTTTTGAAGCAACCACCCAGTGGTGTATAGTCAGTTTACCACTCTTGATATGTTTCCAAGAATCTAATACTCTTATACATTTTACTACTGGAGGCTGTTATACGGCCCAAGGTATCCTTGACTTACATTTATGGTTTCCCATTAAATTGCAAAACCTCTCATACACCAAAAAATGGTGCCCCGAAACAATTGTCTCCTATTATGGAGACTAATCATGGATGTAAAATTCATGGCCCCCCATAAAATGTTACTTCAACATATGTATTCAAGGTCTGTGTCCACTGATTTATACCTATCTAGCTCTCGCTTGTTGGCAGTGTTTCCATTGTAACATCATTTAAATCCCTTTATTAATCACTTATGTCCCTTGTATCAGTGTACTCTCCCATTTTTAGTATACTTGTGTTTGGAAGTTATATGTTCGTATACTGTTAGTTTAACTGATGTGTTTCTAATAATGTGTGTTCATTACAAACATGAGTGTATGTTTATAATATGCGTGATTTTATTCTTCAAGCGTCATCAGATAGGTTACTACATCTCGCAAATGAATGTTTATTCTAAATTTATGAGATGGGTCACCGAGCTGTGATTCTTGAATACATACCTATGGATGTAATATATCCGTAATGTTTACACTTATAAAATCAAAAACTCACATGTGATGCAAAAGACGCGGACGAAACATTACGAAAAGGCACATGTGCAAAAAAGTGCACCATTATTTTCATTTCCTCTTTTTAATACATTCATACTGTCGTTTATACTCTTTTCACTCGTTCATTCATACCGTATATATAGTTAAAAATGTTTATACTGTTAAAAGTATAAAAATATTTAAGTTATCGTAAAGGAATTTGTTAAACTTATAATTGGGGCAATTTATGTCCATGCAAATCTGAAAGGGTATGAAAATCGTAAGGTGAAAAGATTCTTAAATTCTGTTTTTAGCCGTCTACGCCAAATAGACGTTTCGAATGAAAGAAAATGTAATTTAACAAAAATTAATGCGTTTTCTTATTTCTAAATTATTTGTCTATTTACATTGCAATTATATGAAATTATTATGTAGGATTTGTAATTTGTTATATGAAGAAAAAAACCTTGGTATTATTATTCAAAAACCAAGAAAATTCTTAAGCAAGAAAGGTATAGTTATAATACAATACTTTTCTGTTATTTCAGTATAGAAGAAAATATATGTAACTATGCAACGTCAATAAAATAGTAATATCTATTTAAAATAACTAATTAATTACTCGTCGATCTAGATGACTGGCGATGTTGTTGTCTGGTTTATCTGGTTGACTGGAAGGTCCGACGGTCTTGTAAGCAAGTCAGCAATAATGTCCTTCGACCCCTTAATATGTCTAATGGAGAACGAATAATCTTGTAACATAAGTGCCCATCGATATATGCGATTGTTCTTGGGCTGTCCTTTCTACATCACCAGCAGTGGGGAATTGTCTGTCTCGATGAGGAAGTGTGTCCCGGCGAGGTATCTCGTCAATTTAGTGACGCAATAGACAATTGCGAGGGCTTCAAGCTGTGAAACGCCATAACGCGATTCTGCTGGGGTAATCTTCCTGCTTACGTAAATTACCGGGTTATTTACGTCATTGTAGGCCTGAAGTAACACGCCTGAAATAGTGGTGGCACTGGCATCTGTCCTACGGATGTAAGGAATGTCCTTGTTAGGTAAGCGTAAAATGTGGATGTTAGAAAAGTAATATTTTACTTTTGACATTGCATCTTTTAAAGTAGCACTCTGTACATCAAGTTTTGTTCTTAATTTTACAATATCAGAAAAACAATTTATCAATTGTGTCAATATGGTGACCCCAAATAATTTCACTTTATCACTGACTTGTCTCAAACTTTGTGTCTGACATAACTTTTTGGAAAGTATACTCTGTGTTATGTCAGCACAATCTTCAATCACGTGGAATGGGATGGAAATTTTGGCTTTAAATACAACATCAAACTGAAATGATGGTACATGATTTCTTAATAATGATGTTGTCAACAAAATTATTTGGTTCATAAGTAGCAATATGGTTGCATTTGACTGAAGTTGGTATGTGTACAGTGCTATCAATGTTGTCATTAACAACATCAATAAAGAAATTGATATGGAGATGGTAGCATTATGTATTGGTAACTTTCTGTCTTTGAGTCTATCTTTTCTATTATGTCCCTTGGAAAAAATTTCACTGTCCGGTATGTTTACGTTTGTGTTTTTCAGATAGTGTTGTCTGCTAGTAAAAGACTCTAGGGTATCTGCTTTTCGTTCTAAGTGTGGTGTTTGAGTTGCACTATATTGTCTATCTGTGTCGTTTTTATGTGAAGTTGCCTTACTGGTAGCGCAAACTTCCGTAGGTTTAACACTCTGGTCATTAACAATTTTCTTTGGAACATCAAAATAATCTACTTGGGAAGAATTTATATTCTGTAATTCTTTAAGCTGTTCTGTTGTCTTAAGTCTAGTAGCGTCCCTTGAATTTGTTGACTGTAGTTGCTGTTCTTGTTCATTTAGTTTTTGATCTGCTGTAGTTAATTTTGTCAATGAAATTCTTTTTTGATGCCGTTTTCCCCAGGCATTGATTTCTTTTTATGTACAGTTTTTAATATCTGGTAAACATCCTAAAATCAAATCTGTACATGGATTGTCTAGCACCGCACAGGTAAATGTGCCTGACAAAAAAGGTGTACAAATGTGTGCAATTGCAAGTGGATACTTTTCCACATTGCCTAAAAATGTTTGGCAATTTACAAACTCGTCTGTAAACTATTCTGTGTTGACAAAATCTTTTCTCAAGCCGATCACAGTGCTGCTGGAATCGATAAGCACTTGGCACGGTTTGCTATTGACTATACCATTGTAGAAATTTAATTTTCCTCTGGAGGAAATGACTGCATTGGCATTTTAACATACATATGGGATTTCATGCTCAGATTCTAACATGTTGTCCTTATGAAATTTCTTACATGACTGACATTTATCATAATTGAATATATCAATTGCTAAAAGAGCATTGTCTTCTAACTCTGGATTTTTTCCACACTCACTTTCACTCTCAGAAGATGAGTGAACTAGTGCTGCATTTACACTCTTTAATCTCTGGCGACCAAGACATTTAGCGGAATAGTGTCCCAGACTTTTGCAAATAAAAACCACTTTACTGCTCGTTTGTAATCATTTCTCTTAGTCTGTTGCTTCTTAACCATCATATCTAAGTGAGCTGGATATCCCGGGTTTGCGTCGCACATTTGAAATTGGTGATGTGACCGTTTACAATATGGACATTGTGGTAAATTTGACTTCTGTTTATCTCTAATTCTAAATGGTTTTGTTGGGTTGATGTTTGCTGCAGCTACTATGTTGTTTTCGTTGTTGTTTACAGTGAAAATGTCTCTGTTAGATGTAAAATGAGCGGACCCCTTCAGTTCCAACTGTTCAATGGATTCAACATCAGATTGTTGCAAAAATTTAGCAAAAGGGGTTGGGATAGACGTTATAATCTTATCCATTATCATTAAATCTCTTATTTTTTCAAAGCTCTTATTCACTTTTGCAACATTCATCCACTTATTAAAAATATCTTGCACCCGAGATACATAATCAATGAACGTTTGGTTAGCTTTAGGCTTTAATTTTGAAAATTGAACCTGATATCCCGGGGCATCCAACAACAAATGTTGCATAATTCTTTGATGGATATAGTCGTAGTCTTTCCTAAGCTCTCGTGGAATAGATTCAATGACTTTTAAAGGCTCTGATGACAGGTTTCGCAAGTAGATCATGGCCCAATGTGCTTTTGGGACTTCTTGATATTGCATTTGAAACTCAAAATTCTCTGACTATGCTGAGATGGAGTCTCCTTGACAGAAGGGTTTGACAATGCCTTTATATTTGTTACATTTGTTCTCTTCTTCTTTACTTTTCAATTTACTAGTTGCAATAACTCAACTTCCAGTTCTTTCATTTTTAACTGTGTCTGAGACTCAATGTCTAATTGTTTTTCTTTCAATTTTATTTTCTCTGCTCGTTGAGCTAATTCTAATTCTTTGACTTTGGTAGCTTCAGCTAATTGTGCTGTCTCCAATTCTTTCTTATGTTTAGCCTCAATTTCTGCTAATGCTTTCTTATGTATGCGTTCTTGTGCTCTTTCTTCACTTTCTGTGGTAGCTATTCTATCAGTATGTTCTTTATATTTCTTCCCTGCCATTCTTCTAATTTATTACCACCGTAACCTAAATCTTTCCCAGCTTCAATGCACTCTTTCAATGTTGACATTTTCACAGTTTCTCCAATACAATTTCAATATACAATAATGAGTACAATGTACAACAAATGAGTAAATGACAATAATTTATATTGTTACATGCAGCAATAAAAAAAATAGATTGCTGCTTTAATTAACAATATCAATATTTGGGTACTTATCTGGACTTGGTGACTTTTTCTCCAGTGCCACTCGTAGATCACTTTCTGATCGGGTTGTTACACTTTCAGGGAATTTGACATTTATTTAACGTTATACATCATTTCTGTTGTTGGAAAAGCAAGAATTAGCATCATACAACAAATATGTCTGTCAATGTCACAATATTTAGAGGAAATACATATCTTATACGGTATTTATTTGTAAGTTTTGTCGGTCGTATTGTTTTCTGTCTAATGTCTGTAATTGCCGTCGTTTAGCTATGTACCAGTCTTCTTTAGCGACAGCGTACCACTAACTCAACCATTAACATCAAAACATTATCAGTGTTAAACTCAATGAGGTTTAACTCGTTCGTAAATAGATCGTTAATAGCGTTAAGCAAAATTATAGCTCCACCTGAACTTTCACACTGAACTTTCTACTACATATGAACTTTTAGCGCTCTCGTTTTTAACCCGAAATATCTGATCTTATTAATAGAGCTATGGGTTTTAATCGTTAGATTAGAACTTCTGACACCGTCTGAACTATTGACGCTGTAGGTTCAGATCCCCAAAACTAGCCTAAGCTGTAGGTTCAAATCCCAATACTTCTGACACCATCTGAACTTTCATTCTAGAGCTATGGGTATCAATCGTAAGACTGACCACTTTTGACACCATTGGAACTAGCCTGTCAACATCTCATACACACACAGGCATGCTTAGTTCCTTCACATGCATTCAAGAATATTTAACCTCGCATGTGGAATCAAACATTTATTTACAGAACTTCAATATCATCAAGATGCGCACATAGGGCGGTTAACTCAATACATCATCTTAATAACAGAACTGCTATTTAATAAACAGTCGTAGCAATCAGGCAATCACAAAATCCTGCACTCAATACTCACTATCTTTATCATGGCAACGCTAGCTCGCACTCTCGCAAAATCCATACACTCGCTTCTCGAACACAAGCGTCCTTCCCCTCAAACGTCCAGTCCAAGTCTGAGTCTCCTCACACTGGCCTGTTGGTCACGTGGTACAGGACCCCGTGTGTCTCGGGGCAGTCGGGCTGTCTCAACAGTCCCGTGGTACTGCTGTCCGTTCGTGTTGTGTCGGGTCCTTCAGTGCAAGGCTGTCCGGTCAATCCAGGGCGGATTTTCTTAGACTTGTGTCCCCTTTTATAGCTGGGTCTTGTCCTGTCTAAGTCCTGTCTATGACATCTCTGTGTCCCTGCCTATGTCCTGTCTCTGATATCTCTATTGTCCTGTAGATGCCCTGTCCATGACATCTCTGCGTCCCTACCTATGTCCTGTCTCTCATATCTCTGTTGTCCTGTAGATGTTCCGTCGATGACATCTCTGCATTCCTGACTGTGTCCTGTCTCTAATATGTCCCTTGTCTTGTATATGTCCTGTCTCTATTCCCCAACATGCTGACACCGCTCCTTTTCAATCTGGCTCTAGAGAAAGTTGTAAGGAAGGTAAAGGAGGAATGCGCTATTGGAGGAACATCCAAACTGCTTGGTTATGTAGATGATATAGATATTATAGGGGAAAATGAACAAAAGACATTGGAAATATTGACTCACTTAAAGGGAAAAGCTCAACAAATGGGGCTGGTTATCAACCAAGATGAGACAGAATATATGTTAATTTCAAGAGAAGGAATGGCTAAAAACTCTGGCTGCATACAAATAGATAATATGACTATTAAAAGAACGGAAACATACAAATACCTGGGTACAATCTTCAACTGCTCCAACATAATAAGGGAAGAAATACAAGCTAGAATCAACTCTGGAAATAAGATATACTATGCACTACAACATCTGCTAAAATAAAATTCGCTATCTCGTAACACCAAGATCACAATATGTTATTTGTCCATCAAGAATTATGATGACCATTCATTTCATCCAGTGGGGTTAAAAGTATGGAGCCGTGAGTTCTAAGATGGCTGATAAGGCCTATTTTGGCTCGAAATGTTCTTTGACAATGTGGATAAAGAATGCTTGACGTTTCTGGAGGAGGATTTTCTGCAGTTGTTTTTCTGTTCTATCTTTTCTTCACAGATCTTGCAGTCCTGGTTGCCTCACAAGTGACTGCACCCTTGCGTAATGATGTACACCACAAACTTCGGTCTCTGGCTGCAGTCTCCCAGGTGTCATGATTAATTCCAAAAGCATTCAGTGAGATTTTCAGTGTCTTTAAAGCGATTCCTCTGGCCGCCTTGGGAGCATTTACCACAACGCAACTCGCCGTAAAAAATTCGTTTATGGAGCCTGTGATCTGGCATGCGAGTCAAGTGACCAGCCCAGCAAATCTAATTCTTCATGAGTAGAGTGTGGATACTGGGCATGGACGCTCTTTCTAGGGCTTCAGTGTCTGGGATCTTGTCTTGCCATGTAATCTTCAGTAACTTCCTAAGGCAGACTGTGTGGAAGTGTTTAATTTCCTAGCGTGACGCTGATAAACAGTCCGGTTTCACAAGCATATAGCAGTGTCGATAATACAACTGCTTTGTAGACTTTCAGCTTTGTTTGCAGGCTTATTCCATTTGTCCCATACATTCTTGTACAGTCTGCCAAAGGCCGCACTGGCCTTGGAGATTCTTGCATTCACTTCATCATCAATTGTGGCAGCTTGTGACAGAGTGCTGCCAAGATAGGTGAATTTGTCCACAACACTTAGACTATGACCATTCACTTTGATATTCGGCACAGTGTGATTGTCAAAGAGCTGCAAATAAGCTAATAGATAAGATAGAAGTAGAACTATGGAAATAGACCTAGATAGGATAAAGAGAACATAGCTATCTAGGAAATAGGGACAGACGGGACAGAAGCACGAGTAAGAACTATGAATAGTTCTCCGACTGGACACACTCGTGTCCAAAAAGGGGACACTGTATGACGTGAGCTGAGGTTACCCAGAATAGAGTGGAGAAACCCGCATCACGAGAAGTGTCCCTTAAACACTGGTAACTCTAACCGGTTGACAAGTCACTAACCGCGTGCTGGAACTCCGAGCACGCGAACCAGCTGGCGCACGAAGGGTCAACTGCTCGTGGCTGGACACGCCACGAAGATCGTCAGACCGGGACCCGACAGCGTAGAAGACGGACTGATGTATTCGCTGTGAATACTTTGTTGCTTAAAAAGGACAGTAGCAATAGTTATGACTTAGACTTAACTTCGATAGAGATTACCATCGATATCATTTTTCACATAACATCATCACGATATACCATGATGTGTATTACCTATGTGGTTATCCACTCGCAGAGCTAATGTACAACTAGCTCAGAATAAATTTGTATCATATTTGTATCCTTTTGTACGACGTACGAGTTATAATTTCGTGTGGTACAAAAGAGGAATCCTTGTATGCCTGTCAAAGCTGAGTTGCTGACAGGCAGGATCCGATTTGGTGTTAGAAGGTGGGGCTTGAACCACCTTCAAGCACTTTACAAGACCATTTTGCCACATAAAATGTAAAATTCTACTAGAATTCTATTTGATATTTCGTTTAATTTAAATTTGGAAACTTAAACTGTGATTGTGTGTAAACTTAAAATATGTATCCAAATCACCAGTTTAACGATTATGTTTGAATATTTGATGGATTACATTCATTATGTCAACGTTCATCGAATTTACCCACGAACTTGTACAATGTCAAATACGTTTAGTACAAGGGAAGTAAATTAGAGGTCAGACTAAGATGATACAGCATAGCCCAGTCAGAGACAGTAGAAAGTGAAGACAAGACGACAATTGACTATTCATTTGACGATTCATCTCACGATTCATTTGACGATTCATACATACAATCATACCATTCATATCATTTATATCATTTATATTATTCACATCACATTTGTAATTTGCCGATCGTAAGAACTGTAATATTTAAAATGACTACAACCATGTATTTTGTAACACGTGCCATGTACTAACTGTTGCTGTTCTACGAAACAGAGACATCAATCGTACGAGCAAGCCTATCTATTCTGTGTGTGCAAGACAGCGGTGTAACATCCCGAGGAGCCGTATTTTCATCGGATTAGATGAGTTTTTTTCACTATTTTGATAATCACAATTAACAAACGCATCTTACTTTTCAGTGAGTGATTGTGAATGTGTGACACTTATTAAGTGTAAAATTATTTATATACTAGTTGTGTAAGAACATAAAGCCATACAATGTCAACATTAAGTGAATGTATCCAAGCTGGCAAAGAACTAGGCCATAGCGGGGAGAAATTAGAAAAATGGGCAGAACAGAAATACAAAGAAGAAACAGAAAGAAAAGCTGCAGTAGAGAGAGATGAACGAGCACTTGAAAGACAGCATCAGAAAGAGATGAGAGAGTTAGAGGAAACAACTAAACAGAAAGAATTAGAAATAAAGCAAAAACATATAGAATTAGATGATGCCACCAAGCAAAAACAAATAGAATTAGAGGAAACAACTAAACAGAAAGAATTAGAAATAAAGCAAAAAGAAATAGAATTAGATGACGCCACCAAGCAAAAACAAATAGAAGCAGACTCACAAACAAAGTTAAGAATGAAAGAAATGGAAGTTGACTCACACATTCAGATAGCTTCCACTAAACAGAAGAGTCAGGAAGAGCAAAACAAATATTCTAAATATAAAGGGATCAGCACACCCGTCAGTCAAGGGGATTCCATTTCAGCCTGGACCGAGAATATCAAGTTCCAGCTCAAATTTCAAGAAATTCCGTTGGAAGATTGGGCCATGATTTATATGAGAAATCTCTCTGGGGAGCCCTTAAAAGTTATTGAGTCTATACCAACAGAATTAAGAAACAACTATCAATATATTCATGACAGAATTATACAGCATTTCCTACTCGATGCTCCTGGATATCAGATCCAGTACTCACAAATTAAACCAAAACCGAACGAAACATTCATAGATTATGTATCTAATGTTCAAAGTGTATTCAGTAAATGGCTTAAGGCAGCGAAAGTAGGGAAGAGTTTTGACAGGTTACAAGACTTAATGATTATGGATAAAGTGATATTCACAGTTCCAACTCCCTTTGCTAAGTTCCTTCAACAAGCAGACATTGAATCTCTAGAACAGTTGGAGAAATGTGGTTCGGCTTATTTCTCTTCGAACCGAGATATATTTAAGTCATCTATACATGATTCTGAAATTACAGCGTTTGCTAAGAACCAACCAAACAGATCTTTCAACCAGAAATCTTACCAGAAGAAAGATAAACCATACCAAAAGCCACCCCAATGTGTGTACTGCCATTTATATCACCAGCAATTTTCGATGTGTGATAAAAATCCATCATACCCTGCACATCTCGAAATGATGATCAAAAAGCAGGAAAACAAAAGGAGTGCATACAAGCGTGCAGTTAAATGGTTTTTTTTTGGTTCTTCGTATGGACATTATAGTTCTAAGTGTTTGGGCAGACAAAGAATGAAGGCCAGCAACGCTGTGCTGATTGATACATCTTCTGATAGTGGCAGTGAAACGGAGTGCGAGAATGAAAATGTATTACCATTCAATGATTGTGAAAGTGTGGCGGTTGTTACTGATATTTTAAACTTCGATAGATGTGATACTTGTCACCAGTTTCATACGGACGGTAAACTCAAATGTGGTCACATTGTACCATTTTCTAATGAAGATGCAAATTCAGCTTTAGCGTCCAGAGGCAATTTAAAGTTCCACGATGCACTGGTCAATGAATATCCATGCCAATGTTTACTTGATAGTGGGAGTACTTTAATCGGGATAAGGAAAGAACTAGTTAACCCAGAGGCTTATACGGGCGATTTTGTGAAATGCCGCACTTTTTCTGGTAATATTGAGAAATACCCGCTGGTAAAAGTCCGTATAAACACCCCGTTCCTTTCCGGCACATATACGTGCGCTATTTTACAGAACCACTGTACTGACCTCATTTTAGGGTGCCTACCAGGGTTAAAACACTGCACTGATGACGAAATATTAGCCTGGAAACAAATTAACACGGCTAATGCAGTAACTAGGTCAGAGACCCAAACACATCAGAATGACCTACAAGATGAGATGTTACAATTATTAACACCTAGCGGTACTATTAACAATACCACTCGACAAGAGTTTATCGAGGCACAACGCGCCGATCTAACCATTGCACATTATTTTAAATTATTAGGTGAGAAGGCCAAATTAACCAAAAATGCCTCTTGGTATTTCAAACTTCACAATGGAATTCTCATGCGATATTACACCACCAATAACCATGAAATTCAGCAGACGGTGCTACCCTTGAAACATCGACAAAACGTGTTAAAGATTGCACACGATTCACCGTTTGCTGGACATTTGGCTTATGACAAAACTAGAGCCAGAATTTTAGCACATTTCTATTGGCCTAAGTTTTGTAACGATATCAAATCTTTTTGTCGGTCATGTACCATTTGCCAACATTTAGTGAGAAAGGGAAAGCATGTAACAGCTGAGGTCCAACCTTCAACATTGGCCTCTAGACCGTTTGAAAATGTAGCGGTGGATATTGTTGGACCCATGAATCAGGTGTCGAACAAAGGAAACCGGTTCATACTAACCCTCGTGGATCTCTGTACGAGGTGGGTTGAGGCGGTAGCCCTAAAATATATTACCTCCAAAGATGTAGTTAATGTATTTTTACATCTGTTTTTTCGATTCGGATTTCCTCGAACTCTTCTATCGGATCGAGGAACTCAGTTTATACCGGTTGCTACGCAAGCCCTTACAAAATTATTAGGAATTAAACAACATTTCACAACTGCCTACCACCCTGCCAGCAATGGAATCATAGAAAAGATTAACGGGGACCTAAAACACATGCTGGCAAAGGTAACAGCAGAGAACCCAGCTGATTGGGATACTCTATTACCAACGGTGCTGTTTGCCTATCGAGAAATTCCGCACTCAAGTACGGGTTTCTCGCCATTTGAGTTAGTTTATGGGGCGAACCCTCGTGGACCCCTAACGATTTACCATCAGTTAATTACTAGTACAGTAGATAGTACAACCCCAGTAACACCGTTCGAGATGGTAACAGAGACACGCGATAAAATTATGAAGGCGTGTGTAATAGCCAAATCACCTTTGGAGAGAAAAGGCCAGATCTACCGCCATTATGCCAATAGGGGTGCCAAAACCCTACACCTTGAACCCAATCAAGAGGTGCTACTTTTACTACCAGATAAACGTAACCTATTATTAACTTCATGGCAAGGGCCATTCAAAGTGGTACGAAAGATATCAGATGTCGATTATGAAATATCGATAAATCAAAAATTAAAGATATTTTACATCAACATGCTGAAGTCTTACTTCTCACGACAAGAACCGATGACAGACGAACAGAATGCACCTACATCAAGCAACCCGACGACAGACGTACATAACGCAACTACACTAGTTAGGGCGACAGAAGACGACGACAGCGCAGATACACCTAGTCAGGAAACAGAACACACAGGTAGTACAACAACAGTACTCAATCAGATAGACGACGATGACATGGAACTATCAGTCCCGACAGTAGACACGACTGGGACAATTGATAGTATACGGATAGAACCGAAACTCACAGACGAGCAAAGACGACAAATAATAGATCTAGTAACTGAATACAGAGACATTTTTTCCGACATTCCAGGTAGGACTGACAGGATCGAACACTCCATTATTCTGACTGATAACACCCCTATCAAATGCCGACCTTATTCCATCCCGTTAAGTTACAGGAAAAATCTCGACAAGGAACTCCTAAATCTTGAGTCGAGTGGAATAATCCAAAAGTCGCAGTCAGAATACTCTTTTCCTATCTCTCTCTCTCTCTCATCATGTTCCTCTTGTACCTTGCGGTGTCGAGGTGAAGTATAAACTTCGTGAGAGTGCCCGGTTATGGGCTTCGTATATCGACATTCCCATGGATTCTGTTATTCCCTCCGTCCAGCGTTTACGTGGTCGGCCTCTTCCTCTGTTTCCATCTGGTCTGTACGTCATTGCCTGTTGTGGCATGCTGTTGACTGGTAGCCTACTTGCATGGCCAAACCATTTGACTTGCTGCTTTCTAATAAAATCTAGAGCAGCTTTAACCCCCACTTTAGTCCTGATTTCTTCATTTCTGATCTTATCTCTTCTTGATACGTTGAGTATTCTTCTCAGGAACCTCATTTCTGTTGTTGTGATTTTTCTTTTCTCTTTTTCTGTCATTGTCCAGGTTTGGCATTGGTAGCACAGAGTTGGTAGGAAGATTGTGTTGTAAAGTGCTTTCTTAGTAGTTATTGATACATGTTTGTTCTTTAGTATTGGTGCCATTTGTCCAATGAGTTGATTTGCCTTATTGCACCTATTTTCGATCTCGTCTTCTGATCTGCCATTTGATGATATTATACTTCCTAGGTACTTGAAGCTCTTTACTTGTTTCAAGGGATGTTCGTTTAGGTGAATTGTTGCTGTTTGTTCTTCTTTAGTTATAGTCATTACCTCTGTTTTGCTTGTGCTAATTTTCATGTTATGTTCCCTACACATTTCGTTTAGACTATTCATGTGGTCTTGTAATTCAGCTTCTGATTTTGCTATTAGTGCTTGGTCGTCCGCAAACAGGAGTTCTCTAATGGTTAGATTTGCAGATGGTTCTTCTTCTGTGTTCTCGTCATGCGGTATTCTTGCTGTCTCTGCTTGGCTGGTTTCTTTACATATGTTGTCTATATATGTTATGAACAAGAGAGGGGACAGGAAAAAAGGACTCTACAATTCGCCTCTGTGTGGATTATCGCAAGTTAAATAATGTTACCAAAGTCGACGCAGAGCCAATCCCATCATGTGAGGATCTGATTCTTAATATGTCAACCTCTCGAATTTTTTCTAAACTTGACCTAACTAAGGGATACTGGCAAGTCCCAATGCATCCACTTTCGATTCATCTAACTGCATTCTCAACACCTTTAGGTCTTTATGAGTGGCGAATCCTTCCTTTTGGCCTTCGTAATGCTCCAGCCACTTTTGTCCGACTCACCAGAGACCTTCTTCATGGAGTAACGAACACTGAAACTTACATTGACGATATTTGTGTTCATACTGCAGACTGGACATCACACTTACAGAAACTGCGACACGTCTTCGATAGATTGAGATTATTCGGTCTTACTGTAAAGCCAACCAAAGTTGAGTTGGGGCTGGAAGAAATCGATTTCCTTGGCCACACGATCACCAGATGCCAACTTAAGACAGATGATAAAATTGTCACCAAAATTTTTAATTTAACGATGCCAACGACCAAGAAGCAGGTCAGAAGCTTGTTTGGTCTAGTGAATTACTACAACAAGTTTATACCCAATTTAGCTGAGATCACCAGCGTTTTTTCTAATGTTTTGAAAGCATCTGTGAAATTAAATGTACAAGATGCAGAGTTAATTGATGCATTATCAAAATTAAAACGTATGTTCAGCGTTGTACCAATCTTGCGCTTGCCTAATCCCAATCTTATGTATTTTCTCTGTACAGGCGCAAGTGCTATATCCGTCGCTGGCGTTTTAGGCCAGTTCCATGAGGGAATCTTTCACCCAATCATGTATGTAAGCCGCAAAATTACCCCTGCTGAATCGAGGTATTCAGTCTCGGAGTTAGAGGCTTTAAGCGTCATCTATTGTATCCGTAAGCTTCATAGATTCTTAGCGGGTACTCAGTTTGTCATTGAAACTGACAATTCACCGCTTACAGTGATGCAGTCTGGAGTCCACCGTAATAACAGGATCTACAGATGGTCTTTGATCCTACAAAATTATTCGTTCACGATAAAGCATATAAAGGGGAACATGAACTTGCTGACAGACACACTTAAAAGACCTTCTCAGATCGAGATACCTGAGGTACGAGAAGAAAGCGATCCGACATCACCAAAGTCATTGACACTGTAAATAACTAGTGCCCTATATGGTGAATACAGACACTGTAGTGCTCTTACCATCGTGAATCGCCTGAACTTGCTTACTATTAACTGTGTCAGTACGAGTGAAAGTGAACAGACACATTATGAGATGTCTACGCCACCACGATATATGCAACCCATGAGTAGAACGATATTTCAACGTTACCCAGGATGAGAGCGTAGATATCAGACCTTGTCTCGATGAACTCTATTTTTCAACGAGATTCAACAGAGGACGCTACTCCGACAACACACCTGGAT
Organism: Cepaea hortensis; assembly: GCA_963921405.1. Classification (NCBI taxonomy): domain Eukaryota; kingdom Metazoa; phylum Mollusca; class Gastropoda; order Stylommatophora; family Helicidae; genus Cepaea; species Cepaea hortensis. Next base: position 58,515,064 of record OY992894.1, read on the forward strand.
GTAATTAGTTAATTTAGATAGAGTTAAAATGTATGTGATATGTATAATAACATGTTTTTAAAACAGTTGCATATAACATCGTATTTTTGTAGTTACAATAGAATATAGAACCATCCATATAACCTTATTAATAACATTTAATAGTTAAAATTCATTTACACTTAGTTAGAAACTCATTTAGTTTAACCCTTACATCATACTTTTCAACGTAGGAAACATAACTTTAGTTTATCATCAGTTAAACACATTTTGTTAGAGATTTAGTTAATTAAAACATTACTTAGAAATTAATTCCATCCTTTAGAAATTTATACCATCCTATGTACTAACACACAATAAGGTAACTAACACACTTTCCCCCAGTTTGATCATTTAGTTAGATTAGTTCCCTTAGTTAGCGTAGCACAGTACACCAACTTAGAATAGATTAGCTATATCAATCATTACCCACAGGATTGGTAGTGAACAATCCTCTTAATTATGTATATTTTTGTACAGAAATGACGAGTGCAGAAATAGAGCACAGTCATTTTGCTTGAAAACCTGTTTAAATTCAGCCAACTATTTATTGTAAATATATATTGTTCATCCATTTTTTTTTCTACAACCATATTTTAATCATCATGAAGGCTAATAGACTACAATGGCTGGGGCATATAGAAAGAATGGAAGATAATAGGGAAACAAAACTCGCTTACACTCAGGAAATAAATGACCGTAGACCCCGAGGTAGACCAAGAAGGCGGTGGAGAGATAATACATGTAGAGACCTACAAGCAATTGGAATCAACGACTGGCAAGAGAAGGTCCACCAGAGAGACGAATGGAGACAGATTGTATTTGCAGCAAAGAACCTCAATGGCTCGGAACACTTAAGAAGAAGAAGAAGAGATATTTTAATGACAGGACAGGTATTTTAAAACCTCTGTGGAATGAAAGAGGAATGAAAGATGTATGGATGAGAGTGAGAGAATGAAATAAATACAGAGCAGTGAGACATGTTGCGGATGTTTTTCACCGCACAATACGAGTTTTTGTAATTCGTCTGTGTCAATGTGTGTAAGACAATGTGTTGTTCAATTTTTTATCTGTGTAGTTGCCATACTTAGATGATAGAGATAGGAAACATATTTTGAGCATCCTAACTCGGGAGAGTAGTCATAAATCTGCCTTACACACTCGTTTGTGACTACAATAAACCGCTTTACGGCGCTCGAAAGAGTACATACACGTAAATTATAGACACATACACATATTGGTAAGTTAAATACACATTAGTTGAATACAAACACGCAACCAACCAGGAAAACTAACACATAAAGATGCATACACCATTACTGGTAAAGGGATATAACTACTCTAAACAGGGGACACAACAAAATCTCGAGAACCTAAGTGTAACACTGAAATATTTCTTCACAAGCGGAAGCTAAAAAGGTGAACATTAGCACATAAAGCATGTATACTAGTTGGAGCAAATATTATATGGGAGCATGAATATTATTCATGTATTGTACTCGTAACAGGGGCAATTTGTATGGGTTGTCAGTTATATTGACAATTTGAGGACAGGTCTAAAAGACATTGGTTCCGGATCACACAACTCCCAAGAAGTATAATGTTAGTATGAGCACGGACTCTAGCCAACTGTACTAGTGTGGTGTGGTAATCAATTAGCCAAGTGAAGTAATACAACAGTGTGACGAGGGAAAGGAGAGATCTTGTCCTATGCTCAGAACAGAGTTAGAAAACTCATGCAGCCTTTGACAAAATTAGACAGCCCTAATTTTTTGTTGAGATTACTACTTGTGTTACACACACAACTTAAAAGTTTGTAACACAACACAGAGGGAGGGAGAGCCTGTCAAAGAGCTGCAAATAAGCTAATAGATAAGATAGAAGTAGAACTATGGAAATAGACCTAGACAGGATAAAGAGAACATAGCTATCTAGGAAATAGGGACAGAAGGGACAGAAGCACGAGTGAGAACTATGAATAGTTCTCCGACTGGAAACACTCGTGTCCAAAAAGGGGACACTGTATGACGTGAGCTGGAGTTACCCAGAATAGAGTGGAGAAACCCGCATCACGAGAAGTGTCCCTTAAACACTGGTAACTCTAACCAGTTGACAAGTCACTAACCGCGTGCTGGAACTCCGAGCACGCAAACCAGCTGGCGTACGAAGGGTCAACTGCTCGTGGCTGGACACGCCACGAAGATCGTTAGACCGGGACCCGACAGCGTAGAAGACGGACTGGTGTATTCGCTGTGAATACTTTGTTGCTTAAAAAGGACAGTAGCAATAGTTATGACTTAGACTTAACTTCGATAGAGATTACCATCGATATCATTTTTCACATAACATCATCACGATATACCATGATGTGTATTACCTATGTGGTTATCCGCTCGCAGAGCTAATGTACAACTAGCTCAGAATAAATTTGTATCATATTTGTATCCTTTTGTACGACGTACGAGTTATAATTTCGTGTGGTACAAAAGAGGAATCCTTGTATGCCTGTCAAAGCTGAGTTGCTGACAGTGATTATTCCCTGGAGCTGGCTGGTACATAACTACAGTTTTCTCCAAATTGATATTGAGCCCAAAGTTGGCACAGGCATGTGAGAAAGCTGAAACATTATGTTGCATGTCCGCCTCTGAGTTGGCGTATAGAGCGCAATCATCAGCAAACAAGAGCTCTCTGACAGTGTCGCTGCCAATTTTGGTTTTAGCTTTCAGCCTTCTGAGATTGAATAACTTTCCATCCATGCGGTAGTTGATGTCTATTCCAATGTCGTTGTTCTCGAAGGCATTCGTCAACATAGCTGAAAACATGAGGCTGAACAGTGTTGGTGCCAGGACAAATCCTTGTTTCACTCCATTGGTGATAGGAAAGGGCTCACACAGTTCACCATTTTCCCGTACTCTTGCCTGTATGCCATCATGAAATAGCCTCACTATTTGGACAAAATTTCGTGGACAGCCATATTTTGCCATAATCTTCCACAGTCCTTCTCTGCTGACTGTAGCAAAAGCCTTGGTAAGGTCAATGAAAGTGGAGAACATTTCGCAGTTCTGTTCCTGACATTTCTCTTGCAGCTGCCTTGCAGCGAAAATCATGTCAACAGTTCCACGTTCTTTTCTGAAGCCACACTGGCTCTCGGGAAGAAGACCTTGGTCGAGATGGGCCGTGAGGTGATTGAGAAGAATTCTGGAGAGTATCTTCTCTGCAATTGAAAGCAAGGAGATGCCTCGGTGGTTGTCACAGGATTGGCGGTTTCCTTTTCGTTTGTAAAGGTGGACTATTGACGCGTCCTTGAAATCTTGTAGCATGGTCTCGTTCATCCATATGTTTGTAAAGACTTGGTGAAGCTGCTCTGTTAGGACCGGCCCACCTGCCTTGTATATCTCTGCCGGGATGGAGTCAGGACCAGGTGCCTTGCCGCTGGAGAGTTGCTGGGTGGCTTTGTTTACTTCCACTATGGTTGGCAGGTCATCAAGTGTATCATTGGTGGGAACTTGAGGAAGGCAGTTGATGGTTTCATCATCGAAGAAGGAGGTTGCATTTAAGATGTTGCTGAAATGTTCTGCCCAACGCTGAAGGATGTCTTTCTTGTCGGTGACCAATGTTACCCCGTCTGCACTGAGGAGGGGAGCTGTGCTTGGTGATGTAGGACCATAGACCGCTTTCAGTGAGTCATAGAATTTTTTCACATCATGTCTGTCAGCAAAGCCTTGAATTTCATCAGCTTTGCTGCTCAGCCAGGATTCCTGCATGTGCCGAAGTTTCTGCTGCACTACTCTCTGAATGTTCTTGAAGGCATCTTTTTTTTTATGTTGACTTCGGGTCATTCAAATGTGCCTTGAGGAGAAGATGTTTCTCGGCCAGCAAATGGTTGATGTCTTCGGATACAAAACACTGATTAGACCAGTTTTGCTGTGTATGGCTCTGAAACCTGGAGTACAACTAAAGGAGACGAAGCCTTGTTCCAAACCTTTGAGACCGAAGTCTTAAGACTTATCTTTTGGCCCATTAGGGATACACAATTTAGATAGTGGAAAAGATGAAGCAACAAAAACATTTATGATCTGTTTAAGTCCCCGCTAATCACTGGTATCATGAAGACTAATAGACTGCAATGGCTGGGGCAAATAGAAAGAATGGAAGATAACAGGGAAACAAAACTCGCTTACACTCAGGAAATAAATGACCGTAGACCCCGAGGTAGACCAAGAAGACGATGGAGAGATAATATACATACAGACCTACAAGCACTTGTAATCAGCGACTGGCAAGAAAAGGTCAACCAGAGAGACGAATGGAGACGGCTTGTATCTGCAGCAAAGAACTTCAATGGCTCGGAATGCTGAAGAAGAAGAAGAAGAAGAAGAAGAAGAAGAAGAAGAAGAAGAAGAAGAAGAAGAAGAAGAAGAAGAAGAAGAGTCTTAATAGTAGGATTTATGATACCAATAATAAGAAAAAAGATATTTCTAATGTTGATTTTAGCATCAAATTCCTGTCAGAGTGTGATAACTACATTCAGAAAAGTTCTGATATGAAAATTGTCAACATGAGCTCTTAGCTTATCCATGCTAGAAGAAGCACTTGATCAAGTTAAAAAGCGGCTTCCTACGTGCAAGAAATATATTTACAGATCTAGCCAATTTTAGCCATAGAATAATCTTAAACTAGGCTTCTAGACCACTTTTTTCGAAATTGAACATTTTGCATTTGGCTGAAGAAAATCACACTATTATTGAAGAGCAATACAGAAAACTGCCTTTTATAGATTGGAAGGAAGAAGAACAATTTAAAGAAAATGGACTGTCCAAAGATACAGAGCAGTTCTGGCAAGGAGTCATGAAACGTTCCCAATTTAAAGAGCTTGCTTCTTTTGCTTTTACTTGCTTAATAACATCTATTAGCAATGCTGTAGTGGAGAGGATGTTCTCTCTTTTAACATGCATAAAAACCAAAGCAAGGAATAGACTTCAGCTGTCTCTCTTAGACGCAATTATTAAGATTAAAGTAGAACTATTATCTTCAAACAAGTGCTGTAAGAAATTTGTTCCTTCATCCAAAATGTTGAATGATTTCAAAGCTGAAATTTTATATTCTAAGTAATCCTGTACTAAATTTCTCAACAATGAAGAATACTTATTCGAAGAAGATGTTTTCATGTGATGTGAAAGCCGATCTCCCCGGCCTAGGGATTTAGCGACTTTCTCCGTAATCCCACATATACTCTCGTGAGTAACGTGCGCAAGAATCGGTGGCTGTTCTAGCCGCGTCGGTAACTTAGGAATATATTAACCGGTCACTCAGAAAGCAATGGCAAACTACTGAGCGTAATCTTGTCAAGAAATCAACAATCAGTTGAAAGATGCTGATCTGATGTTAACAGCGATGTCCTGTAAAGGATATGCGAAAAAAAAATTTTAATGGATATTTTTATTGGGTAATGTTTGGCTTTTTTATTTCATGATGTGGCTTTTTTTTTTTATCACAGTGATCTGGCAACCGTGGTGTAGTATGTGTAGACGTAGTTTTGTCACGCGTTTCTTGTACAAGGCGATATTAGTCTACGTTGTATAAGTATATGTTTATCACTGATGTCCAATGTGACGCTGGCGTAACCTCCTTGTCTAGATTCATGCTAAATAGTAAATTATTATTGTATTGTCAACCGAACTATGTTTCAACTCCCTCATCGAATGTGGATGACACGGCTGTCTGTCTGTTCCATTATCGCGATTATCATTATCTGGTCAAGTGCCCAAGTCTGTAACTGTAAAAAAAAAAGTATCTATTCTGACAGAGATGCCACGAATTTCCACCACAACATCATCCTCATTACTATTAAAGTCCATATCAAGCTCTGTTTTAACTGAAACACATTCATTACATGGCAGTGTACGGCGGAGTTTTTTTTATCAATCACTGAGTGATGCACAACTCAACTGTTTACAATTTCTACATACATCATTCTCTGCTCCTCGTGCCAAGTATTTTTCCTAGATGAAGCTATTCAATCTCCTTTTTCCTCCCGCCTGTTCTGTTTTTACACCACTCTAGTTAATTCTGAATTTAAACCCACATTTATCCCCAAACAAACAACAAATTGTTTCGTCTATGAATTGTTTTCATTATTATTTTCAACTTTTCAAAATGGTGACAGAAGTATACAATTGATAAAATAAAACTAATTCACTTGCTGTTACTTCACAGTCAGCATCCGAACCTCTGTTTCTCGGTGCATTTTTCAAGGTTCAGGAGAGCAAGTGTGTGGCATTTACCCGTTAAAGATTAATGTGTTTTTTTTACACTAGATTATCATTATTACTAATTTTACTATTACACATCATTACTAACTCTTCAAACTCTTGTTTATTATGACATACAAGTAACAATACAATACATTATGACATAATTACTATATTACTAATACTAATACTATTTCATTACTAATTTAATTAGTATGTCACAGAGTACTGTCAGGCACTCGATTCAGTCTTTGATCTTGTGGTGTGCAGTGGCTGTGGTGTATTATTTATAAGAAACCAATATAAATATCATAAACTAATAAACAATCAGCTGAAAGATGCTGATGTTGATGTTGACAGCGATGTCCTGTAAAGGATATGCAAACATTTAATAAACTTTATTAGTACTAAATAATATAATACTTAGTTTAAGGTTAAGGTTTACTTTAGAGTCTTCAGTAAAAATAAAATGTTCTGAATTATTTTTAAATTATGCAACTGCATTAACTGGATAGCTCTTGAAAAATGCAACCCAACGGTATCTTATTCAAGTCCGTTCATCAATTCTAAGCTGATATATTAATGTTTATGTGTAAATATAAATTATAATTTAGCAAAGTTCCTCAGTATTTTAAAAAAATGGTTTTTACTTATGAAATCATCACAGTTGGATACAGCTTGACAAGACAAATCCAACGGTATCTCAGTGAAGACTACGAAAATTCTAAGTGAAGATATTAATAATTATAATATTTTTGTGTCATGATCTGCAACCAGAAAGTGCAAAGGAATCTGAGCAAATAAGCAGTTCTGCTCATGGCCCAGTAAATTTGGAGCTAAGAAATACTGCTTTCTATTACTGTGGCTTGTTTATTTGTAAACAAACCACATAGTACCATATAATATATCATTGCGTCCAGTGTGGCAAGGCCTAACTTGGCATATTATCTATTTGATTTTATAGAACCTAATTAATAATTAAAAATAGCCGGATGTGGACTTTTGTAACAACTGTAAACAACCAGTAGTCTATAACAGATCATAATAAGATGAAATTTGTATGAACTACAAGCCAATGTCAAATTATGCTTCAACCAGATTTTAAAAAAGGATTATGTAACCAAGATAATTGGACAGCTCTGCAGCCGGGCAGAGAAGGGTACTCACTTGTCCTGACAGTCGGATTGGGCTGTCAAAGGCTGAGGTAACAGAACTCCATGTGGATGTGGAAGGCAAGGGGAAATCACCACATTATTTTCCCAAGTCTTCATGACTAAACACACTTCAATGCCAATAAACGACGTCAATGACTGTTTTAGGACATCCTCATCCGGTCGGGACAGTTAAGTGCCATCAAATCGTCACCCAAAGACTGAAGGCAGCATCTTAATTAAAACAAATAAGTGTAAAATAGGTACATGGAGTGTTAGAACGTTAAGTGAGCTTAGAAAGTTAAACAATGTTATAAGTGAAATGGAAAGTATGAAATTGAATATTCTAGGCGTAAGTGAGATGAGATGGAAGGGATCAAGCAAAATTATAAATGAAAAACACACAATAATTTATTCTGGAGGGGCTACACACAAAAAAGGAGTAAGGCTAATATTTGATAAACAAACAACCAAATCAAAAAAGTCGCTTAAAAGTCAAATGGTTACTGGTGTATTTCAGACAGAGTTATTATGGTCACATTGAAAGGCAAGCCAATAGATATAAATATTGTACAAGTATACGCACCAACAACAAGCAGTAGTTATGAAGAAATACAACATTTTTATGATGAAGTAGACATGACAATGTCTCAGATTAAATCACAGGATATAAAAATAATACTAAATGATTTTAATGCAAAAGTAGGAAAAGGAAAAATGGCGTATGCAGTGGGGAATTATGGCTTAGGTACAAAATATGAAAGAGGAGAACAACTAATAGAATGGGCAAATATCAATGATATTATAATTGGAAACACCTGGTTTAAACACCATAAGAGACAACTTTACACGTGGAAAAGCCCTGATAAGAAAATACTCAACCAAATTGACTACATACTTATTAATTATAGGTTTCGAAATGCGTTAATTAATATAAAGACACTGCCGAGTGCTGACTGTAATAGTGATCATGCACCACTATGTGGTATAATAAAAGTAAGAATGAATAGAAGAAAAAAAGTGATTAGGAACATGAGACTTAATAAAGAAGTTTTGAAGGTAGATAAAGAAATTCAAGAACAATACAGTGATTGTGAAAAATAGGTATAATGCAATAGCTAAAATACAGAATATAAACGAACAATGGGAAATGTTAAGGGATTCCATTCATCAAATGAGCAAAGAAATCAGTTATCAGTTGGGGTATCTTCATTGCATTCCGGACAGGTCCATAGGTGTTCAGATCCTCCCCCCAGCATATGCATCATGTTCGGTGGCTAATAGTGCCAGTTCTGTGCTGGTTGGCGAGGTACCTCGTTTTCCCGATGTACTTCTTGTGTCTGGCCATGCCAATTCTTACTCCCAAATCTTTCATCCTGGACAGCGATGTGGATTCACTGATGTCAAAGTCCTCTGTTCTCGACATATCTTTAAGGACGTTAATAACATCAGCACGATCCATGGGCTGGTCATCTGCAGGGAGTGCAGAGCCAGCCAGTTTATCAGCTTCTTCATTTCCCCCGACTCCTGCATGTCCCGGGACGAAGATGAAGGTGACTTTATGGACAACAGACTTCCGCAGCGGCTGTCTACTGTCTACGTACAGATCCAGCTTCGACCTTCCAAATCATGCTCATTGAATCACTTAGTATACACACGCTGGTATAATGCTGTGATTCCAGCCATATGAAAGCCTGTGTTACTGCCATCACTTCCATTGTCATGCTGCTTGTGGTCATGGAGTGGGCACCACTGGATTCTTGAATGGTTCGGCCCGCTGAACGGGCTGTAAATGCCCACGCACTTCTCTGCTGCTTTACAACAGATCCATCTGTATAGATGAGCACTTCGGGGTTGTCTGAGTGTTCATAGATGAGCGCGTTTACCTCTGCATTGACAGCGGCAGGGTTCTGCTCTTTGCACCATCTGTTGACTGTGTTAATGCAGGAGAAAGTGCACTTAAAAACTGGAGGCACCGGCACCCATTCCTTGCCGGGGTTGATACTGGTAAAACTGCAGACCTGTCTGACGACATCTTCCGCCTGACCCATCGATGATTTACCCCTCTTTAGCCTGTCACCCTTTTCTCTGAATATAGCTTCATGCAGAGGGTGCCGCTCATCTGCACTTATTTTTAAGTATGCACGAGCTCTCCAGATCTTGATCCTGTGGTTCATTTTCAGGAAGTAAAGGAGGTATCTCATCGCTACACAGCTGGTGTCTCTTGTGCAGACCAAAATGATGCGCATGGCTTTGTTTTGTACCTTTTCAAGTCTTCCAATCTGTGTAGGGCTGACAGTGAGGATGGCCAGGGCATACTCTATGGGTGAAAGCACCAGTCCTTGGAACAGAAGTATTAGCAGTCTTTGCTTGATATTGGCAGTCACCATGACTCTCATTGCTGACAAACCTTTTAGAGCTTTCGTTATGACATAATCGACATGATCTCTGAAAGACAGGCTACGATCAAGCCTCATGCCAAGATATGTCATTGACTGGGTTCTACTCAAAATGCTCCCACCCATTCTCACTGCCGGCAGGTCTGTGTTCACAATATGGTTGTTTAGGGAGAACCATGTAGCCGATGCCTTATGCAGGGTTGACAAGGGCACTGGCATCAGCACATCATGACAAAATTTGATCTAGTTCGCCCTGCATATCATTGGCAACCGCCTGTCTATCTTGACCCTGTGGATACACGAGAATGTCGTCAGCAAATGACAGAGTCCTACCCCTAGTGTCCAACTGTTGTTCAGTGATCGGCACCGTATACACGTTGAATAGTACTGGTGACAGTGATGAACCCTGCGGCAATCCTGGACATATCGTTATCGGCTCAGAAGACCAACTCCCGCATCTTAGCACCACTTGACTTTGGAGCAGGACTGCAGCTATCCATTGTACAAGGTGAGGGTACATTTTCAGTCTGAGGAGGGTTAGCATCAAGTGCTTGAAGGATACTCTATTGTATGCGTCTTCTAAGTCTATGGTGGCCGCACATGTCTCTTCTCTGACCTGAAATCCTTCGTAAACATCTTGAGCAAAGACTGCAGCATTCAGCCATGACACTTTGTTACGTCTGTATCCTCCAAGTGTGGGCGGGAAGCAGCCGAGTTGTTCCAAGTCACAAGCAAGTCTGTGTGCTACAATTTTCTCCAGTAGCTTGCCAGCAGTGTTCTGCATCGTAATGATTCTGTAGCCGCTTATCTTGGAATGGTCTTTGTTCGGTTTTGGCAGCGGCAGCAAGTAGCTGTGTAGCCATTCCTCTTTGATCTGACCCCTCTGGATGCTGATGTTGAATTCTCTGGCCATTTCTTCCATGTCATCTGACATCACCAGTAGGTCACCATATCGGATGCTGTCTGGGCCTGGGGCGGTGTTAGGTGATTTTTTGAGCATCGCACATATTGTCTCAGCTGTGATTATGCATTCTTCATCTGTCCCGACTCCCTTGCACAACTGAGAGAGTGTCGTTGTGGTCCTCTGTCTGGTGGGCTCGTCTGTCTGGTGGGCTCGTCTTTCTGGTCAGTCTGCTCTATGTAGCGTGCAAGAAGGGCCTTACCTTTATACACATCCGACTTTTTCCATGTGAGGTCTGTGCCTTGAAAGTCTGGAATACTCCTATGTTGGGCAGCACCGTTCATGCTCTTATGGAGGCGCCAGAATGTTGTAAGAGATCACTCGGAGCACACCTTCATGCATAACTCGTCCCATTTCTCGGCCTTGGCCTGTTTGGCGCAGGATTTGAACAAAGTCATCGTCTTATGGACCTCAGTCTTCAGGTTCGCCATCTCACCCTGTGGCATGTTAGCCTTTCTGGCTTTTTGCCAGTCTTTGACAGCCTGCCTCTTTCCCAGCCATGCCTTCTCGACCTTTCCATTCCATCATGGTGGCTGCAACCATCTTTCTTGTCTCATACGGGAGGAAGTTGGTTTTCTTCTTCTGATCTTGCTTTTGACCTGTGTTGTCATAAGGGAAGGCATTTGTCTTGTTTCCTTGACTCCTGGCAGTCTTTCTCGATCAGGATGACAGAAGGGTAGTGGTCACTGTCGTGGTATCCCAGTGTGCCCCACCGGCACCTTGGTGCGATGGTGGGCGACACCAGGGCCAAGTCAATGTCACTGTCAGAATCACCTGGTCGAGAGGCCATTCTAGTGACCTTCTCTTCATTAAGACAGACTAAGGCAGCAGATGCCAGGGCGTACACCAGATCTTCTCCTTGTCTATTGGTGATGCTATTCCCCCATTGACTGCCTCTGGTATTGAAGTCCCCAAAGTAGATGATATGCCTTTCATCCATATCGAACAAACTCTGCCATTGTCGCACCTTCCCATTACTCGCATAAACGTTCACAATTACAAGCTGCACTGGCGTCATTATTCTTAATGCCTGCACTTGCAGGGCATCACTGTTCCAGGCAGACATATCGATCTCAGACACCAGTATGTTGTCGCGGACCAGAATGGCCTGTCCGAGGTGCCGCCTGTTAAAGAAGCCCTGAAACCCCGCGACATTGACTGTTCTGTCGCCGAGCTGTGTTTCTTGTAAGACCACAACATCGTTTCTGTAGAGTAGTTTTTCAATAATGGGTCGGCGTTGACTAAATGATGCACAGTTCCAGTACAGTACTCGAACGTGTCCGATGCCCAATCTGTCACATTTTAACCGCATTCTGCGGACGCCTGTTCTTTTACTACGCTGTTTCCTTGCCGGTCGTCGTCTGGTCATCGTGTTTGGCTTAAGTATCGCCACCAGGCGTCGATGATATGCCGAAGGGAGTCCGAGCACGCGTGCACGAACTCTGTTGCAAGGTCCGAACTACATTCCACCTCGAAAAACACACTTAAACTACAAACATTTAGGCAAAAACACGCTCCATTCTAAGGGACGAAAAAATGTCCCGCAAAGAAATATTACCGGAGAGAAACCAAAAGGCTGAGAAAAAATGGATGACTGAAGAAATATTAAAGTCGATGGCCAAAAGAAAAAAGAGTAAAAATGATAAGCATGTATATAATGAGATAAATAAAGAAATAAGAAATAATTGTGTGAAGGCAAAAGATAGTTTGTTAAATGAACAGTGCAAGAAAATTGAATTACATTCTATTAAAGATACAAAAAATATGCACAAACAAATCTGTGAGATTACAGGAAGAAAAATAAGAATAAATACAGGTTGTTTAAAATCAAAAACAAAATATATTATTGGAGGAAGATGCTATTATGAAGAGGTGGAATGAGTATATAAGAGACTTATATTCTTCTTCTTCTTTCGTTCACCTGAAATATGTTTATAAGAGGCTTATATGATGGAGAAAGGACAGAATTAACAGAAGAAAGTAACTTAGAAGGTCTACCTATTCTAAAAGAAGAAGTTGATGACGCTATCAAGCATATAAAGAAAGGAAAATCAGCTGGGCCAGATGGAATCACAATAGAAGAATTAGAAGTAATGGGAGAATTTGGAGTAGATATATTAACCAAATTGTTGACTGATATTTATAGCAGTGGATATATACCAAGCGATATGTTGAAATCTGTATTTATAGCTATACCAAAAAGACCAGGAGCAATTGAATGCGAAAATTTTCGTACGATTAACCTCATAAATCATGTCACTAAGCTTCTACTCAGAATTATAATGAGAAAAACAGGGATGAAAATAAAAATGGAAATTGGTGAAGAACAGTATGGATTTGTGGAAGGAAAAGGTACAAACAATGCAATATACACATTACGAACACTATTAGAAAGATCAGTAGAGACAAAGAAAGACATATATTTGTGCTTCATAGAATATACTAAGGCATTTGATAAAAGTAAAACATGATGAACTGATTAAAATGTTGGAAGATATTAACATTGATGGGAAAGATCTCAGAATAATAAAAAATATTTACTGGAACCAAACAGCAGCAATTAAAATGTTAAATAAAGAAGGAAATTGTGAACACATTAAGTTGGGAGTAAGACAGGGATGTGTTTTGTCACCGGATCTCTTCTGCCTCTATAGCAAAATAATTATGAGAGAGATGAAAGAAAAGCCAAGAATAATATTTGGAGGTTATAATATAAATAATATACGCTATGCAGATGACACAGTATTGATAGCGGATAATGCAACCGATCTACAACAATTGTTGGACATTGTAGTAACAGAGTGCAAAGAAAGGACTCTCCTTGAATATCAAGAAAACAGTAACAATGGTGATATGAAGAAACAGGTGACACCCAAATGTGAAATAGAGATAGAAGGGATAATTCTTCACCGAGTGGATAGTTTTAAATATCTAGGGACATTTATAACATCAGATGGAAGATGCACAACAGAGATCAAGAGCAAAATAGGGCAAGCAAAGGCTGCAATTCAGAAAATGAAGATCTTATGCAATAAGTCAGTATCATTGAATGTAAGAAAGAGAGTGCTGAAGAGCTATATAGAACCTGTTTTGCTGTATGGCTGTGAATCTTGGAATATAAATGAAAAAATTAGGAAGAGCTTGGAAGCAACAGAGATGTGGTTCCTTAGACGAATGTTGCAAATTCCTTGGATGCCAAAGTAACTAACAATGAATGCCTTAAAGAGACTAACGAAACTAGAACATTATATACAACAATAAGAAAGAGACAAACAGCTTTTTTTTATCATATGATGAGAAGAGAGGCGCTGGAGAACATTGTGACAACTGGAAAGATTGAGGGGAAGAGAAGCAGAGGCAGACCACGAGAAATGATGCTGGATGGATTGCGACGGTGTCATGGAGGAATATCAACGGCAGAGTTGTTCCAGAAAACCAAAGACCGAGATCTGTGGAGAGTCATGAATGCCTACGCCAGTTGGCACGGCACTTGATAATGAAATATCATGTGCATTGCTAATTATTGGCAAACAAACCTGGCAAGATGTATATTTTAGTATGTGGACTGGTAAAAGGAAAGTCACAGCCACATTCCTGTTTCGTTAGGTTGTGCTGTGATCTAATTAGCGATTAAAAATAGCCATCCATTTATATTTATCAAATGTGATGTGAAATGTTCGTCGTAAGTCAAAGAACAACTCATGAAAATGTACTCACATTGAATTGATGTACCCACTGCATTGCAACAGCTTTCTTTTGTTGATTAAATATAATGTAAGTAAATAAGATTGTAACTGCTGCATAAATTAAGCAGTCACTTTAGATAATAATTGATTTCTACTTCTACTCTATAATTACAATATTCTGTATCTAAAAGTGAGCAATTAATAATTAAATACTATTTTTAAAAAAAACCATAACTTGTTTAACAGTATTTTATTTAAATAAGTATGTACTGCTGCGCTGCTACAAAAAAAAAAAAGTACACCTTACAGGTTTATATAGACAGGTCTGAAAACTGGCTTTCAAAATTATTTTCAGTAATGTCAAATGTTGAAAAATTGTACAAGTACACAGATAAATTACTGCTACAAATGAAACTTGTATTCTGTTTAATTTTAGCAGTTAAATTGTCAGGTCTAATTATAAATAAATAGAGGTCCGCTATAGTAATTAGTATAGCATGGGCACCGCCATTTTGAATTTTGTATTATTCTTCTTCTTCTTTCGTTCGCTTGAAATATGTCTATATCTGCAATGTCGTCTCTTGCATGAATTGAACTGTTTTTTTCAGTTCACACAGTGGTCCATAGAGTTTATCTTCCACTGTCGTCTCTCTAGGCCAGAAGGTTTGCCTAGATATGTTATATTTTGGGCAGTCTTGGAGTATGTGCTCTGCTGTCTGCGACGCCAATCCACATGTGCACATGGCTGTTTCACCAATCTTGAATTTTGTATACATGTGGTTGCGTAATCTATTGTGTCCTGTTCTGAGGCGCAGAATAATGACTTGTTCTGGTCTGTCCATAATGTGGTAGTCATCTTGAGCAGGTTTTGGTGGCTTTCTGACTGATTTGATCATTCTTTTCTTTTGGTGGTATGTAACGGGCACATCAGGCTGTTCCTCTTTGGCTCCTTCCTTAGCCAATTGATCAGCTCTGTCGTTTCCGGGTACTCCACAGTGGGATGGTATCCACTGTATGGTGACTTTATGCTGACTGCTAAGTTCAGAAAGTAGTGTCCTTAGTACTGGCAATTTCCCAGAGAGGAGCGCCTCGAGTACTGATTTTGCATCTGTTAGTAGCACCACAGGTTGTGTACCATTGCTGTTATTTAGTAATTTCTCTGTTGCTATCTTGATTGCCTCAATTTCGGCATCATAGTTATGGCAGTACTTTCCTGTCGGTACTCTGGCTGTGTCCCTAGTATTATTTGGGTATTCTATGTACACTCCCGCTCCTCCATTTCGAACAGCATTTTGTGCTGACCCATCTGTGTAGACTCGGATCCAGAGGTCCTGTGGGTATTCTTCATCAAGGAAGCTGAGAGTGGCTGTTCTGCGCTGCACACTGTTCTGTTCTTCCTTGTCAAATATTCCTCTCACTTTTGTCTGGATTTGTAACGATAGTCTATGCTCATCTTTCCATAGAGTTCGCTCTGGAATAGTTGTTAGGGGGATACCAACTGTGGGCAGATCAGTGGTTTCTCTGCAGAGTCGTTTGGCCTGGTGGATAAAACTACTTCTTTTCAACCGCCCCATAGCTAGGTTTTCAAATCTGTTCTTCATAGGGTGGCCTGGCAAGCTGAGGAACTTTTCTGCTTGTATTAGCGTTTTCGTATCTCTGCGCTCACTCAGTGCCTGTGTCCTCCCCATCTTCTCCATTTCCACTATAGGGGTTGATCTCATCCCTCCTGTGGTGACTCTAAGTGCTTGATTTTGCACCTTGTCCAGCTCTTGTAGTGTGGTATTTGATGCTGAACACCACGCAGTTGACCCATATTCCAGGTGTGGTCGTATGCTCTGTTGGTAAACTTTGCTAAGTATTTTCGTACTGGCTCCCCATGTGGTTCCACTTAGCTTTCTCAGGATGGCTATTTTCCTTCTGGCTTTTGCTACTGCTTTGTTGATGTGCTTTCTCCATGTCAGCTTGCCATCAAATGTTACTCCAAGGTATGTTGGTTCTTTATCTTCTCTTAGGGGTGTTCCATTTATCTGGATGATCCCTGCCTTTTGTTTTGGAGAGAGGGTAAATAGGGTGGTGCTGCACTTGTCAGTGTTTATGCTGACACACCATCTATTTGCCCATGCAGCAAATGTATCTACAGCTCTTTGTAGCAATCTGGTGGCCACTGATGCATATTCATTTGTGCTCCATAGAACCAGGTCATCGGCGTACATTGCCGCTTTAATTCCATGCGGTAGGTGAGCAACAAGATCATTGATGAAGATTAGAAAAAGTGTGGGGGACAAGACTCCGCCCTGGGGGACACCGTGACGCAGTAGTACTTTCTTGCTCTTGAGTCCGTCTATCTGTACTCGGGCTCTTCTGTTGTGCAAGTATGCTTTCACCCATTTGTACATTCTTCCATTGACTTTGCAGTTTCTCAGTTTCTTCATCAGACCTTCTTTCCAGACTTTGTCAAAGGCTTTCTTCAGATCTATCCATGCCGCAAGCACCAGCTTCTTCTCTTGGAATGCATCCTCAATTTCTTGAGAGAGGTAGGTTGTCTGATCTTCCGTAGAGTAGCACTGCCTAAAGCCAGCCTGCTGTGGCACAAGGATGTTTTTACTTTCAATGTACCACTGCAGTCTGTGATTGATGATGCGCTCCAGTGTTTTGCAGAGACAGCTGGTGAGGCTAATTGGTCTGTAGCTAGAGGCAATGGAACCATCTTTCCCTGATTTTAGGAGGGGTATCATGATTGCTTCTCTCCAGGCTTGTGGAACACTGCCTAAGGTCCAGCTGTTATTGAAGATCTGCAACAGCTTTGTTTTGGCCTCTGTTCCTAGGTTCCTGATCATTTCATTGGAGATACCATCAGCTCCTGGTGACTTTCTCATTTTCAGTTTTGATATGGCTAGCTCCAGTTCGCTGATTGTGATGGGTGCCTCCAGAACCTCATGTACTATTTCCTTCTGTCCTGTATGTTGTCGTTTCTCTCGAATCTCTTGTTGTTTCTCTGGACTAATTTTGATATTGCTATCTTGTGCGAACGAGTCCGCAAAATGGTCAGCTGCTTGCTTTCTTGTTAAGATTTTTCCATCTTTATGTAGTGCAATTTTTGAGTTTCTCCCTGTGCCCTCGTCATTAAGCTGTTTTATTAGCTTCCACAATTTCCTTGTGTCTCTTTCAAAGTTCAGAGACTCCGTTTTCTCCTGCCAGCTTTTCCGTCTAGCCTTCAGCTTGGCCCTTTGAAATTTGGCTTTTGCATGCTGGAATTTATTGTGGTGCTCTTGGCTGGGTGTGGCCTCTGCTTGCTTTCTACACACTTCAACATCATTATGCAACTGTTCCAGTTCACTACTCCAGTAGGGTTTATATTGTTTACGGGCTCCTCTTGGTACTGTTTCTCGCGCTGCCTGTAGTATGCATTTCCCAAACTCTTCAACTGCTTTATTTATGTCTTTCTCAGTGTTCAGGTTTCTAACCAGTATGCTGGTGCGATGCTTGTACATTGCCCAGTCTGCTTTCTTGTAGTTCCACCTCGAGAGGGTGCTGCTTTCACTTACAAGCTCATTTTCTACGGTTAGAAAGACTGGCCGATGGTCACTGCCACCAAGTTGTTTCCCAACAGTTCGTGTAATGTTCCACTCCAGGTCTGGTGAATGAAAAGCCAGGTCAGGTGTAGTTGTAGAGTGCCATGATCTCGAGTAGAAAGTATGTGGGTCGGACGGCTTGTTAATCAACATGAATCTATTCTCATCTTGCCAGTCTTCCAGTCTCTCTCCTCTCTGGTCCATGTGATCATAGCCCCAGCTCTGCGAGTGGCTGTTGAAATCGCCACACACAATCATTTTTTCTTTTAGTGGTAGAGTGTCCAGTGCCTGTGGGCGGTCACTTGGACAGTAGTAATTGATCAGATGTAGATCTGTATTCTTCTTCTTTCGTTCGCTTGAAATATGTCTATATCTGCAATGTCGTCTCTTGCATGAATTGAACTGTTTTTTTCAGTTCACACAGTGGTCCATAGAGTTTATCTTCCACTGTCGTCTCTCTAGGCCAGAAGGTTTGCCTAGATATGTTATATTTTGGGCAGTCTTGGAGTATGTGCTCTGCTGTCTGCGACGCCAATCCACATGTGCACATGGCTGTTTCACCAATCTTGAATTTTGTATACATGTGGTTGCGTAATCTATTGTGTCCTGTTCTGAGGCGCAGAATAATGACTTGTTCTGGTCTGTCCATAATGTGGTAGTCATCTTGAGCAGGTTTTGGTGGCTTTCTGACTGATTTGATCATTCTTTTCTTTTGGTGGTATGTAACGGGCACATCAGGCTGTTCCTCTTTGGCTCCTTCCTTAGCCAATTGATCAGCTCTGTCGTTTCCGGGTACTCCACAGTGGGATGGTATCCACTGTATGGTGACTTTATGCTGACTGCTAAGTTCAGAAAGTAGTGTCCTTAGTACTGGCAATTTCCCAGAGAGGAGCGCCTCGAGTACTGATTTTGCATCTGTTAGTAGCACCACAGGTTGTGTACCATTGTTGTTATTTAGTAATTTCTCTGTTGCTATCTTGATTGCCTCAATTTCGGCATCATAGTTATGGCAGTACTTTCCTGTCGGTACTCTGGCTGTGTCCCTAGTATTATTTGGGTATTCTATGTACACTCCCGCTCCTCCATTTCGAACAGCATTTTGTGCTGACCCATCTGTGTAGACTCGGATCCAGAGGTCCTGTGGGTATTCTTCATCAAGGAAGCTGAGAGTGGCTGTTCTGCGCTGCACACTGTTCTGTTCTTCCTTGTCAAATATTCCTCTCACTTTTGTCTGGATTTGTAACGATAGTCTATGCTCATCTTTCCATAGAGTTCGCTCTGGAATAGTTGTTAGGGGGATACCAACTGTGGGCAGATCAGTGGTTTCTCTGCAGAGTCGTTTGGCCTGGTGGATAAAACTACTTCTTTTCAACCGCCCCATAGCTAGGTTTTCAAATCTGTTCTTCATAGGGTGGCCTGGCAAGCTGAGGAACTTTTCTGCTTGTATTAGCGTTTTCGTATCTCTGCGCTCACTCAGTGCCTGTGTCCTCCCCATCTTCTCCATTTCCACTATAGGGGTTGATCTCATCCCTCCTGTGGTGACTCTAAGTGCTTGATTTTGCACCTTGTCCAGCTCTTGTAGTGTGGTATTTGATGCTGAACACCACGCAGTTGACCCATATTCCAGGTGTGGTCGTATGCTCTGTTGGTAAACTTTGCTAAGTATTTTCGTACTGGCTCCCCATGTGGTTCCACTTAGCTTTCTCAGGATGGCTATTTTCCTTCTGGCTTTTGCTACTGCTTTGTTGATGTGCTTTCTCCATGTCAGCTTGCCATCAAATGTTACTCCAAGGTATGTTGGTTCTTTATCTTCTCTTAGGGGTGTTCCATTTATCTGGATGATCCCTGCCTTTTGTTTTGGAGAGAGGGTAAATAGGGTGGTGCTGCACTTGTCAGTGTTTATGCTGACACACCATCTATTTGCCCATGCAGCAAATGTATCTACAGCTCTTTGTAGCAATCTGGTGGCCACTGATGCATATTCATTTGTGCTCCATAGAACCAGGTCATCGGCGTACATTGCCGCTTTAATTCCATGCGGTAGGTGAGCAACAAGATCATTGATGAAGATTAGAAAAAGTGTGGGGGACAAGACTCCGCCCTGGGGGACACCGTGACGCAGTAGTACTTTCTTGCTCTTGAGTCCGTCTATCTGTACTCGGGCTCTTCTGTTGTGCAAGTATGCTTTCACCCATTTGTACATTCTTCCATTGACTTTGCAGTTTCTCAGTTTCTTCATCAGACCTTCTTTCCAGACTTTGTCAAAGGCTTTCTTCAGATCTATCCATGCCGCAAGCACCAGCTTCTTCTCTTGGAATGCATCCTCAATTTCTTGAGAGAGGTAGGTTGTCTGATCTTCCATAGAGTAGCACTGCCTAAAGCCAGCCTGCTGTGGCACAAGGATGTTTTTACTTTCAATTTACCACTGCAGTCTGTGATTGATGATGCGCTCCAGTGTTTTGCAGAGACAGCTGGTGAGGCTAATTGGTCTGTAGCTAGAGGCAATGGAACCATCTTTCCCTGATTTTAGGAGGGGTATCATGATTGCTTCTCTCCAGGCTTGTGGAACACTGCCTAAGGTCCAGCTGTTATTGAAGATCTGCAACAGCTTTGTTTTGGCCTCTGTTCCTAGGTTCCTGATCATTTCATTGGAGATACCATCAGCTCCTGGTGACTTTCTCATTTTCAGTTTTGATATGGCTAGCTCCAGTTCGCTGATTGTGATGGGTGCCTCCAGAACCTCATGTACTATTTCCTTCTGTCCTGTATGTTGTCGTTTCTCTCGAATCTCTTGTTGTTTCTCTGGACTAATTTTGATATTGCTATCTTGTGCGAACGAGTCCGCAAAATGGTCAGCTGCTTGCTTTCTTGTTAAGATTTTTCCATCTTTATGTAGTGCAATTTTTGAGTTTCTCCCTGTGCCCTCGTCATTAAGCTGTTTTATTAGCTTCCACAATTTCCTTGTGTCTCTTTCAAAGTTCAGAGACTCCGTTTTCTCCTGCCAGCTTTTCCGTCTAGCCTTCAGCTTGGCCCTTTGAAATTTGGCTTTTGCATGCTGGAATTTATTGTGGTGCTCTTGGCTGGGTGTGGCCTCTGCTTGCTTTCAACACACTTCAACATCATTATGCAACTGTTCCAGTTCACTACTCCAGTAGGGTTTATATTGTTTACGGGCTCCTCTTGGTACTGTTTCTCGCGCTGCCTGTAGTATGCATTTCCCAAACTCTTCAACTGCTTTATTTATGTCTTTCTCAGTGTTCAGGTTTCTAACCAGTATGCTGGTGCGATGCTTGTACATTGCCCAGTCTGCTTTCTTGTAGTTCCACCTCGAGAGGGTGCTGCTTTCACTTACAAGCTCATTTTCTACGGTTAGAAAGACTGGCCGATGGTCACTGCCACCAAGTTGTTTCCCAACAGTTCGTGTAATGTTCCACTCCAGGTCTGGTGAATGAAAAGCCAGGTCAGGTGTAGTTGTAGAGTGCCATGATCTCGAGTAGAAAGTATGTGGGTCGGACGGCTTGTTAATCAACATGAATCTATTCTCATCTTGCCAGTCTTCCAGTCTCTCTCCTCTCTGGTCCATGTGATCATAGCCCCAGCTCTGCGAGTGGCTGTTGAAATCGCCACACACAATCATTTTTTCTTTTAGTGGTAGAGTGTCCAGTGCCTGTGGGCGGTCACTTGGACAGTAGTAATTGATCAGATGTAGATCTGTATTCTTCTTCTTTCGTTCGCTTGAAATATGTCTATATCTGCAATGTCGTCTCTTGCATGAATTGAACTGTTTTTTTCAGTTCACACAGTGGTCCATAGAGTTTATCTTCCACTGTCGTCTCTCTAGGCCAGAAGGTTTGCCTAGATATGTTATATTTTGGGCAGTCTTGGAGTATGTGCTCTGCTGTCTGCGACGCCAATCCACATGTGCACATGGCTGTTTCACCAATCTTGAATTTTGTATACATGTGGTTGCGTAATCTATTGTGTCCTGTTCTGAGGCGCAGAATAATGACTTGTTCTGGTCTGTCCATAATGTGGTAGTCATCTTGAGCAGGTTTTGGTGGCTTTCTGACTGATTTGATCATTCTTTTCTTTTGGTGGTATGTAACGGGCACATCAGGCTGTTCCTCTTTGGCTCCTTCCTTAGCCAATTGATCAGCTCTGTCGTTTCCGGGTACTCCACAGTGGGATGGTATCCACTGTATGGTGACTTTATGCTGACTGCTAAGTTCAGAAAGTAGTGTCCTTAGTACTGGCAATTTCCCAGAGAGGAGCGCCTCGAGTACTGATTTTGCATCTGTTAGTAGCACCACAGGTTGTGTACCATTGCTGTTATTTAGTAATTTCTCTGTTGCTATCTTGATTGCCTCAATTTCGGCATCATAGTTATGGCAGTACTTTCCTGTCGGTACTCTGGCTGTGTCCCTAGTATTATTTGGGTATTCTATGTACACTCCCGCTCCTCCATTTCGAACAGCATTTTGTGCTGACCCATCTGTGTAGACTCGGATCCAGAGGTCCTGTGGGTATTCTTCATCAAGGAAGCTGAGAGTGGCTGTTCTGCGCTGCACACTGTTCTGTTCTTCCTTGTCAAATATTCCTCTCACTTTTGTCTGGATTTGTAACGATAGTCTATGCTCATCTTTCCATAGAGTTCGCTCTGGAATAGTTGTTAGGGGGATACCAACTGTGGGCAGATCAGTGGTTTCTCTGCAGAGTCGTTTGGCCTGGTGGATAAAACTACTTCTTTTCAACCGCCCCATAGCTAGGTTTTCAAATCTGTTCTTCATAGGGTGGCCTGGCAAGCTGAGGAACTTTTCTGCTTGTATTAGCGTTTTCGTATCTCTGCGCTCACTCAGTGCCTGTGTCCTCCCCATCTTCTCCATTTCCACTATAGGGGTTGATCTCATCCCTCCTGTGGTGACTCTAAGTGCTTGATTTTGCACCTTGTCCAGCTCTTGTAGTGTGGTATTTGATGCTGAACACCACGCAGTTGACCCATATTCCAGGTGTGGTCGTATGCTCTGTTGGTAAACTTTGCTAAGTATTTTCGTACTGGCTCCCCATGTGGTTCCACTTAGCTTTCTCAGGATGGCTATTTTCCTTCTGGCTTTTGCTACTGCTTTGTTGATGTGCTTTCTCCATGTCAGCTTGCCATCAAATGTTACTCCAAGGTATGTTGGTTCTTTATCTTCTCTTAGGGGTGTTCCATTTATCTGGATGATCCCTGCCTTTTGTTTTGGAGAGAGGGTAAATAGGGTGGTGCTGCACTTGTCAGTGTTTATGCTGACACACCATCTATTTGCCCATGCAGCAAATGTATCTACAGCTCTTTGTAGCAATCTGGTGGCCACTGATGCATATTCATTTGTGCTCCATAGAACCAGGTCATCGGCGTACATTGCCGCTTTAATTCCATGCGGTAGGTGAGCAACAAGATCATTGATGAAGATTAGAAAAAGTGTGGGGGACAAGACTCCGCCCTGGGGGACACCGTGACGCAGTAGTACTTTCTTGCTCTTGAGTCCGTCTATCTGTACTCGGGCTCTTCTGTTGTGCAAGTATGCTTTCACCCATTTGTACATTCTTCCATTGACTTTGCAGTTTCTCAGTTTCTTCATCAGACCTTCTTTCCAGACTTTGTCAAAGGCTTTCTTCAGATCTATCCATGCCGCAAGCACCAGCTTCTTCTCTTGGAATGCATCCTCAATTTCTTGAGAGAGGTAGGTTGTCTGATCTTCCATAGAGTAGCACTGCCTAAAGCCAGCCTGCTGTGGCACAAGGATGTTTTTACTTTCAATGTACCACTGCAGTCTGTGATTGATGATGCGCTCCAGTGTTTTGCAGAGACAGCTGGTGAGGCTAATTGGTCTGTAGCTAGAGGCAATGGAACCATCTTTCCCTGATTTTAGGAGGGGTATCATGATTGCTTCTCTCCAGGCTTGTGGAACACTGCCTAAGGTCCAGCTGTTATTGAAGATCTGCAACAGCTTTGTTTTGGCCTCTGTTCCTAGGTTCCTGATCATTTCATTGGAGATACCATCAGCTCCTGGTGACTTTCTCATTTTCAGTTTTGATATGGCTAGCTCCAGTTCGCTGATTGTGATGGGTGCCTCCAGAACCTCATGTACTATTTCCTTCTGTCCTGTATGTTGTCGTTTCTCTCGAATCTCTTGTTGTTTCTCTGGACTAATTTTGATATTGCTATCTTGTGCGAACGAGTCCGCAAAATGGTCAGCTGCTTGCTTTCTTGTTAAGATTTTTCCATCTTTATGTAGTGCAATTTTTGAGTTTCTCCCTGTGCCCTCGTCATTAAGCTGTTTTATTAGCTTCCACAATTTCCTTGTGTCTCTTTCAAAGTTCAGAGACTCCGTTTTCTCCTGCCAGCTTTTCCGTCTAGCCTTCAGCTTGGCCCTTTGAAATTTGGCTTTTGCATGCTGGAATTTATTGTGGTGCTCTTGGCTGGGTGTGGCCTCTGCTTGCTTTCTACACACTTCAACATCATTATGCAACTGTTCCAGTTCACTACTCCAGTAGGGTTTATATTGTTTACGGGCTCCTCTTGGTACTGTTTCTCGCGCTGCCTGTAGTATGCATTTCCCAAACTCTTCAACTGCTTTATTTATGTCTTTCTCAGTGTTCAGGTTTCTAACCAGTATGCTGGTGCGATGCTTGTACATTGCCCAGTCTGCTTTCTTGTAGTTCCACCTCGAGAGGGTGCTGCTTTCACTTACAAGCTCATTTTCTACGGTTAGAAAGACTGGCCGATGGTCACTGCCACCAAGTTGTTTCCCAACAGTTCGTGTAATGTTCCACTCCAGGTCTGGTGAATGAAAAGCCAGGTCAGGTGTAGTTGTAGAGTGCCATGATCTCGAGTAGAAAGTATGTGGGTCGGACGGCTTGTTAATCAACATGAATCTATTCTCATCTTGCCAGTCTTCCAGTCTCTCTCCTCTCTGGTCCATGTGATCATAGCCCCAGCTCTGCGAGTGGCTGTTGAAATCGCCACACACAATCATTTTTTCTTTTAGTGGTAGAGTGTCCAGTGCCTGTGGGCGGTCACTTGGACAGTAGTAATTGATCAGATGTAGATCTGTATTCTTCTTCTTTCGTTCGCTTGAAATATGTCTATATCTGCAATGTCGTCTCTTGCATGAATTGAACTGTTTTTTTCAGTTCACACAGTGGTCCATAGAGTTTATCTTCCACTGTCGTCTCTCTAGGCCAGAAGGTTTGCCTAGATATGTTATATTTTGGGCAGTCTTGGAGTATGTGCTCTGCTGTCTGCGACGCCAATCCACATGTGCACATGGCTGTTTCACCAATCTTGAATTTTGTATACATGTGGTTGCGTAATCTATTGTGTCCTGTTCTGAGGCGCAGAATAATGACTTGTTCTGGTCTGTCCATAATGTGGTAGTCATCTTGAGCAGGTTTTGGTGGCTTTCTGACTGATTTGATCATTCTTTTCTTTTGGTGGTATGTAACGGGCACATCAGGCTGTTCCTCTTTGGCTCCTTCCTTAGCCAATTGATCAGCTCTGTCGTTTCCGGGTACTCCACAGTGGGATGGTATCCACTGTATGGTGACTTTATGCTGACTGCTAAGTTCAGAAAGTAGTGTCCTTAGTACTGGCAATTTCCCAGAGAGGAGCGCCTCGAGTACTGATTTTGCATCTGTTAGTAGCACCACAGGTTGTGTACCATTGCTGTTATTTAGTAATTTCTCTGTTGCTATCTTGATTGCCTCAATTTCGGCATCATAGTTATGGCAGTACTTTCCTGTCGGTACTCTGGCTGTGTCCCTAGTATTATTTGGGTATTCTATGTACACTCCCGCTCCTCCATTTCGAACAGCATTTTGTGCTGACCCATCTGTGTAGACTCGGATCCAGAGGTCCTGTGGGTATTCTTCATCAAGGAAGCTGAGAGTGGCTGTTCTGCGCTGCACACTGTTCTGTTCTTCCTTGTCAAATATTCCTCTCACTTTTGTCTGGATTTGTAACGATAGTCTATGCTCATCTTTCCATAGAGTTCGCTCTGGAATAGTTGTTAGGGGGATACCAACTGTGGGCAGATCAGTGGTTTCTCTGCAGAGTCGTTTGGCCTGGTGGATAAAACTACTTCTTTTCAACCGCCCCATAGCTAGGTTTTCAAATCTGTTCTTCATAGGGTGGCCTGGCAAGCTGAGGAACTTTTCTGCTTGTATTAGCGTTTTCGTATCTCTGCGCTCACTCAGTGCCTGTGTCCTCCCCATCTTCTCCATTTCCACTATAGGGGTTGATCTCATCCCTCCTGTGGTGACTCTAAGTGCTTGATTTTGCACCTTGTCCAGCTCTTGTAGTGTGGTATTTGATGCTGAACACCACGCAGTTGACCCATATTCCAGGTGTGGTCGTATGCTCTGTTGGTAAACTTTGCTAAGTATTTTCGTACTGGCTCCCCATGTGGTTCCACTTAGCTTTCTCAGGATGGCTATTTTCCTTCTGGCTTTTGCTACTGCTTTGTTGATGTGCTTTCTCCATGTCAGCTTGCCATCAAATGTTACTCCAAGGTATGTTGGTTCTTTATCTTCTCTTAGGGGTGTTCCATTTATCTGGATGATCCCTGCCTTTTGTTTTGGAGAGAGGGTAAATAGGGTGGTGCTGCACTTGTCAGTGTTTATGCTGACACACCATCTATTTGCCCATGCAGCAAATGTATCTACAGCTCTTTGTAGCAATCTGGTGGCCACTGATGCATATTCATTTGTGCTCCATAGAACCAGGTCATCGGCGTACATTGCCGCTTTAATTCCATGCGGTAGGTGAGCAACAAGATCATTGATGAAGATTAGAAAAAGTGTGGGGGACAAGACTCCGCCCTGGGGGACACCGTGACGCAGTAGTACTTTCTTGCTCTTGAGTCCGTCTATCTGTACTCGGGCTCTTCTGTTGTGCAAGTATGCTTTCACCCATTTGTACATTCTTCCATTGACTTTGCAGTTTCTCAGTTTCTTCATCAGACCTTCTTTCCAGACTTTGTCAAAGGCTTTCTTCAGATCTATCCATGCCGCAAGCACCAGCTTCTTCTCTTGGAATGCATCCTCAATTTCTTGAGAGAGGTAGGTTGTCTGATCTTCCGTAGAGTAGCACTGCCTAAAGCCAGCCTGCTGTGGCACAAGGATGTTTTTACTTTCAATGTACCACTGCAGTCTGTGATTGATGATGCGCTCCAGTGTTTTGCAGAGACAGCTGGTGAGGCTAATTGGTCTGTAGCTAGAGGCAATGGAACCATCTTTCCCTGATTTTAGGAGGGGTATCATGATTGCTTCTCTCCAGGCTTGTGGAACACTGCCTAAGGTCCAGCTGTTATTGAAGATCTGCAACAGCTTTGTTTTGGCCTCTGTTCCTAGGTTCCTGATCATTTCATTGGAGATACCATCAGCTCCTGGTGACTTTCTCATTTTCAGTTTTGATATGGCTAGCTCCAGTTCGCTGATTGTGATGGGTGCCTCCAGAACCTCATGTACTATTTCCTTCTGTCCTGTATGTTGTCGTTTCTCTCGAATCTCTTGTTGTTTCTCTGGACTAATTTTGATATTGCTATCTTGTGCGAACGAGTCCGCAAAATGGTCAGCTGCTTGCTTTCTTGTTAAGATTTTTCCATCTTTATGTAGTGCAATTTTTGAGTTTCTCCCTGTGCCCTCGTCATTAAGCTGTTTTATTAGCTTCCACAATTTCCTTGTGTCTCTTTCAAAGTTCAGAGACTCCGTTTTCTCCTGCCAGCTTTTCCGTCTAGCCTTCAGCTTGGCCCTTTGAAATTTGGCTTTTGCATGCTGGAATTTATTGTGGTGCTCTTGGCTGGGTGTGGCCTCTGCTTGCTTTCTACACACTTCAACATCATTATGCAACTGTTCCAGTTCACTACTCCAGTAGGGTTTATATTGTTTACGGGCTCCTCTTGGTACTGTTTCTCGCGCTGCCTGTAGTATGCATTTCCCAAACTCTTCAACTGCTTTATTTATGTCTTTCTCAGTGTTCAGGTTTCTAACCAGTATGCTGGTGCGATGCTTGTACATTGCCCAGTCTGCTTTCTTGTAGTTCCACCTCGAGAGGGTGCTGCTTTCACTTACAAGCTCATTTTCTACGGTTAGAAAGACTGGCCGATGGTCACTGCCACCAAGTTGTTTCCCAACAGTTCGTGTAATGTTCCACTCCAGGTCTGGTGAATGAAAAGCCAGGTCAGGTGTAGTTGTAGAGTGCCATGATCTCGAGTAGAAAGTATGTGGGTCGGACGGCTTGTTAATCAACATGAATCTATTCTCATCTTGCCAGTCTTCCAGTCTCTCTCCTCTCTGGTCCATGTGATCATAGCCCCAGCTCTGCGAGTGGCTGTTGAAATCGCCACACACAATCATTTTTTCTTTTAGTGGTAGAGTGTCCAGTGCCTGTGGGCGGTCACTTGGACAGTAGTAATTGATCAGATGTAGATCTGTATTACCTGTCTTAAGTTTAACTGTCTGATACTCAGCCCCTTCCATGTAGACTTTGATTTGGGAAGCCATGATGTTATTTCTTACAAGGGTCAGTATCCCACCTTTTCGCCTGTTCTTTCGGTCAGATCGGTAACACTGGTAGCCTCTGATTTTGAAGGCTATATTTTCAGTGAGGTGAGTTTCTTGCAAGCAACATATGCTTACTTTTTCTTGGTCCAAGATTTGTTCTAATTCTATTTTTTTGTTGCTGACTCCCTCCGCATTCCAGTGCATTATTTTAAGTCTTCGTGTAGTATGGCCAGTCGTCCTATTCTCATGTCCCCTGGCTCCACAGGACATCTGAGAAGGACCTCCAGTAGTTGGGGTTGGACCCTTTCGAGACATAGGGCCCGGCACTGCACCTGCCTGGGGGTCCAAAGCAGGGCGAGCACCATAACGATTAGCAGTAGTCGACATATTCCATTTTGCGTGATTGCGTGGCATCCTAATTTCTGTGGTGCGCCTCTTGGCTGGTTGCCTCCGTCTTCAGCACCTTTCTTTGCTAGAGCAGACTGTGGTCTCACTCGAGTGTAGATGTGTACGCGCGCACACACCTGTCTGCGCATGCATGTACGTGCATACACATCTAGAGCATACTGGTTATTTTCCGGCGCCAGAGACTCGCCGTCGCCCCTTCTCCTGTTAGTTTAAACAGGCCCGCCACGTGAAGGCCAGGAGTTGGACTTTTGATGCATAGGTTATGTATTCACGAGCCATTGAGGTATTTGAGCAATGTTGGGCGCTCACCCCAACACCGCGCCTCGGCTACATACAGCAACATTTGGAACCCATTTTGTATTATGATAGCGTTGGACGGAGGGAATAGCAGGGGCCATGGGAATATCGATACATGAAGCCCATAATCGGGCACTCTCACGATGTTTATACTTCACCTCGACACCGCAAGGTACAAGAGGAACATGACGAGATTAGATGAGATAGCGCTTTCCCATTTTTATGGTTGTGCTGAATATTTTCTCCCGAACACAATTAAAAGATAATTTAATTAAATCTCCAAGTATATGTAAAAATGAACGCAGAGTTCAAAAATGCATTAAACAGGAATGAGAGATTAAAAAAAAACAGGAGTTAAAAACAAAATTAGCTTACCATATGCCAAAAAACATAAATAGCTTCAAGAGAAGAAAGTTTTAAGTGACAAATGCTTGCTTGCAGCCTAGCAGACGGACCACTTCTGTAATTATTAGAGTGGTTTCCCGCGACGTGTGACCCGTTATTTTCAAATCATGCGATCAGAAGCAGGCGTGGGTGGGTAGGAACCGGAAGTCACTGGATGGTCGATTAAAATTTTTCACAAAAACACCTTCCACCAAGCACGCCCCTCACCCCCATATGCAAAAAGGCAGGCAACTGACATTGTTAATCATATTAAAAAATAAGAGGAAAATGCCGATCTGATTCAGAACTTTAATAACTTGCACCGTAACACATAAATCACTAGCTTTTTGTTTGTGAAGTAACACCTTATTAATCATTCATATGTTACTCTATTGTAACAACAAGGCCTAAGCAATAAAATGTTTGAAATCTTGTTTATACGATCACATTAATATTAAAAATTGCCATCCACTAGTATAAATAGAACCAAGTAATGTTACACTATGTTTAAAAACATGTAATTGCTATGAAAACCATGTTGTTGTTTTTTTAAGGTTAATAAATGGAACCTTAAGGTAACATTGCTGCCTTAACATTAAATGTTCAGACCGGATTAAAAATTCAGAAAAGATATTAACCCCTGAGGAGGTCAGCATGACTGAATGGATAAGAATGCTTGTTCTTAAAAATCAGGTGTGCTGATGCCAAGGTAGCAGGTCAGTTGGACTAAAATATTGAATTCTTGTCTTTGACTTGAGGACGTAAATTACAAATAACTCTGAAGTTGGAGTGGGTTTGCCTGATGGTGAGGGACATTGGTAATCTAAACTACATGCAAAAATCAGTCAATGCACTAGAAATAGTAGCAGGTGTGAGGACTACTCTTGTGCTCAAAACGAGCGAACAAAAAAAAATTAAACCCTGAAATATTAATTAACAATTGAACAAACAATGTGAACTATATATTTGTTTTCCATGAATTGATAAAATGAATCTAAAAATAACATTTTTGCTCTAATATTAAACGTTCATACCTGATTAAACATTAACTCGTGAAACATTAATGAATAATTGAGCAAACCTTGTGAACCATATGTTTCTTATGCATAGATAGATAAAACAAACCTATAGGTCACATTGCTACTTTAATATTACATGTTTACATCTGATTAACAATTAAAATTTTCCATTTTCTTTATGTTCAAGGATAGTCCTTATTTGCACACTCAGTTACTACTTAACTACTATGTTCAATAGTTGTAGGTCTGCATTTTTATCTATCAATACTCAGTCATCAATAGAGACACTATTCTTTACTAATTTCCATCTTTACTTTCCTTCTTGTTCTTCTCATTATAATTCTGAGTAGAAATATGGTGACATGGTTTATGATGTTTATTATTTTTATTATAACCTTCAACTTGTAATCCTGGCCTCTCTTTGATTTCTCATACTATTACTTTGCTAAGGAGAAAGAAAAGATTGGTGACAAAACATATTCCTTACTCCTTGCTTTATCTGTTCATAAATTCCCTCATTATTGCCAATTTTAATTGTTGTTTGTTTTCATGAACTATTTTTTTATTATTCTGAATTCTTTCTCATCAATTTTATCATGTAATATTTTGTTAATTTTATCTTTTTCAGATGATTTAGTATTATATATAAAGCACTAGTGTCTGTTGATCTCAGCGTGAGTTTGTTATAAGTATGTTGCATTGCTTGTATCTTTCCCTTCGAACAAATCCATACTGTTCTTCAAAAATTTATGTCTTTATTTTCCTTCTTGTTCTTCTCATAATTTTTCGTGCAGGGTGGCTTGCTTCCCATCAGAGGTCACGGGTGGCAAGCATCACCTGGATCTTTTCTCCGGGGCATGCCGGTGTGCTGGGGAATGAACAGGCAAACAGATTGGTTGGCTCGGCAAAACTTGGTGGAGTATTGATGCATGACAAGGCAGATGTGGTTGTGGCCTTGTGGGAGCACGTGCACACCTCGGAGGAGCAAATGGATCACCATAGTCTGGCAAGAATGAGGCAGCAAGGAGTGATGAGGGGATCTGGCTGACGCTCGACGCTCAGAGGAAAGGCGAGACGGACATATAATCAGATTGCTACTGGAACTATTGGTGTTGGAACTCTTCGCTGGCTGCTGAAGATGGGGACGGAGGGCTTATGGGAATGCCCCGATTGCTGTGATGTCAGTTCCTAAATCAATCAATCAATCAATCAATCATAATTTTTAGTAGCAGTTGGGTGACATGGTTTGCGAGGTTAATTGTACACAATTCTTCGAATAGAATCGCTTTTGGTCTTTAGGTCAAGCTATAAATAGATTTCATATTGTGTTAGGCATATATCCACATGGTATCCTCGTCCGGTAAAATGGCGACGACGTAGCGGTGTTTTCTTTAGGGGACACGTTTGTGTTTTTCTGGGGAGGATGTACTGTTATTTCATATTCATTTTCGAGGTCTGCATGGCTGAATGGGTAAGAACGCGTTTTCTTTGACATTCGGTGTGCTGATGCCGAGGTAAGTGGTTTAACCCCTACACCAGACAGCTGGACTAAACTGCTGACCTGTCATGTACCTCTGAGGTCGGAGTGGGTTCACCTGGTGGCGAGGGACACTGTTAATAGGGAAAGCTAATCCACATGCAAAATTCAGTCCATCACTACTTTAAATAGTGTGTATGACCTACGCTTGAGTTCAAAGCGAGCGAGCGAAAAAAAAATAGATTTGTTTTCGAAAGTTGTTAACAAGAAACCATGGTTGGCAGGTTTTGGATGAAATTGTGAGGGCAGCTGACAGATAGTTGTTGGTTATGGTCTCAAGTTTCGTGACAATAGGCAGAAGATCTCTTTCCCGAGACAATGGCAAGGGTCACCGGCCAATATGGTTACTGCCAGGATAGAAACAACGGCAAACTACCTTCTTTAAAGTTGCCTAATTTATCATGATTCGCCTAATTACAGATCAATACAAGAAAATGACAGGGGCACTGAAATTAGCAACATGGAACGCATGGACATTAAGCGACGACGGAAAATTAGATATCAAGAAAGAAATGGAAAGAGAGGAGATTAATATATTAGGAATGTGCGAGACAAGATGGAAAGGGGCAGGGATCAAGACAGAAGAGTATTGTAAGATTATTTATTCTGGGTGAGAAGAACAACAAAGAGGCGTAGCCATTATATTGGATCGGCAAACATCAAATTCTGTTCAAGGATATAGGGCTGTGTCAGACAGGGTTCTATTAGTAAAATTAATCGGCAGACCTTTTAACATAAACGTCACTCAAATATATGCTCCAACTAGTGAATGCAGTGAAGAAAGTATCGTGGAATTTTATAATGACATGAAGTTGCTTTGAAGAAATGTAAAAAATCAGAAATAAATATCATGATAACATTCAATGCAAAAGTAGGAAATCAAGGTGATGGATGCAGTGTAGGCAACCATGGTTTGGGAGAGTGAAATGAAAGAGGATACCAACTTGTAGAATGGGCAAAAGAACAGGAAATTATTGTAGGATACCCTTGGTTTAAACAACATCCTAGAAGATTATGGACATTGAGGAGTCCAGACAGCAGGATTAGAAACCAGATAGATTACATCCTGATTAGCAGAAGGTTTCAAAATGCATTAACAATCGCAAAAACAGTTCCCAATGCAGATTTTTACAGTGATCACATATTAATTACAAGCACATTGAGGGTAAAGTTAAAGAAAGTCAAGTATGCAACAGGAAACACTAAGTATGATTTGTGCACATTGAAAAATGACAAAGAAATACAAGACAATGTTAAAATAGAAGTAAAGAACAAATTTGATATATTGTCTGATCTAGAGATGCTATTTCAAGATGTGGATGATCAATGGAAAACGTTGAAGAAGTCAATGAGTTTGGCTGCAGAAACAACTATTCCAAAATTAAAGAATGTGGGCCTTAAGAAATGGATGACTGAAGAAATTTTTACAACTGATGGAAACTAGAAGACACAACAAAAATAATCCTACCAAATATGAAGAAATTCACAGAAAAATCAGAACATTATGTAAGGAGGCAAAAGAAGCATGGCTTGAAAAAAATGGCATAGCAATTGAAAAACAGCACAGCAGTAAAAATACCTAATTAATGCATACAAGAATTCAGGAGCTTACTAATCAAAGAACATGTACTACAGGAAGCCTAAAAACAAAAGATGGAAAAATCATAATAGAAAAAGATAAGATTTTTCATGTATGGTCAGATTATGTGAAAACTCTTTATGATGATAACAGAGAAGAACATCATGATATTCAAAATAATAATGAAGGATCATCAATTCTGAAGATGGAGGTTCAGAATGCTCTTAACCATATGAAAACTGACAAGAACCCCGGTTCAGATAACATCACAACAGAAATTATTAATACTTTAGAAGAATATGGAATAGATAAAGTCACCAGACTGCTGAATACAATATATGATACTTCATGAATTATGTAATTCTGTATTTATTGCAATCCCAAAGAAATCAGGAGCCTTGGAATGTGATCAACATCGAACAATTAGTATAAAGAATCACATCACAAAGATTTTGCTTCCGGTCAAGATGGCGGCGGACGTTTGTTTTGTTCTGTGACTGTCCCCTTTTTTCACGCAGGAGATGGATATTTTCATCACTTGCATGTAATTTGTGTGCCAGGATGTAATACCAAGAGTTTCTTCTCAAGATCTGCACAGATGCTACGGAGTTTGTGCATTGAGCGATGCAATCCTTGAGTGAATTTTCGCAACGTATGTGTTTCTGTAGTGTTCGGTTTTTGAAAATGGCGGAACATTTGTGCTCCATTGGAAGGCTGTTAACCCAGCAAGGCGATGGGGGCGGCGTGGTGGCCACAAACGGCATGGAATACGAGGTGGGGTGAGACGTTTTAGACTTAAATTTGACCATCTGGGCCTCAGGAATACTCAGATTCTATATTGGAACTGTGCCAGCGTAAAACAACGAGGCCCTATTCTGGAAAACCTGATATACAGGAATAACATTGTAGCACTCCAGGAGACAAGACTGGGTGATCAGCTACTCCAAATTGCCGGCTTCAAATGTTTCTACAACAGGCGACACCTGGGAATGGCGATTCTCATTTGTGACAGTATGGTGGCTTCAGAGCTAGACATGTCCAGTTGGGACAGTGATGACATACAAATACAGGCGGTCAGAGTTAATTCCAGTCTACCATTCGTGTTGATTAATGTTTATGCCCGTAACGCGAGTGTGGGTTCCCAAAAGTGGCAGTGCTTAAGTGACATATTAGGTCACGAGAGAAATGTTATTTTCTGTGCCGATTTCAACGCTAAAGGCAGATCATGAGGAAAAATTTCCTCCAACACACAGAGGGAGGTGCTCGAGACTGCACTTGAAACCATTGACCTGGTTTGTGTCAACAGTGGCTGTGTCACCAGGACAGCAAGCCGTCCAGGTGATGAGGACAATGCTATTGATCTGGCACTGGTTTCTCCTTCACTCACTACAGTGTGTAGATGCCCCGAATGCTGTGATGTCGGTTCCTAAATCAGTCAATCAATCAATCAGTGTGTAGATGGGGTGTCCTAGGGTACACGGCAGCGACCACCACCCTAGTAGCATATTGGTGGAGAAAGGCAGGACCAGGGAGCACACGTCAATAGTCAAGATTTTCCAGTATGACAGTACAGGGCAAGATGTGGTGAGCAAAATAAGGCACGACAAGCGCAGAAAGTTTCAGGGCAGGAAAAAAAGCTGGGAGCAGCCACTTGGTGGAATTTTGAAGTGGAGAAGGCCTGGATGGATAAGCGCAGTGCTTTAAGGAAATGGCAAAACGCCAAGAAGAACAGTTTATCAGCCTAGGCTCTGCATGCACTTAGAAAGAGAGATGCATTTAAAAGTAAGCTATTTAAAAAAAACTGGTTAAGGAGGTTAAAAGTGAAAAATGGGCAGGGGTATATCAAAGAGTAAGCACAGACAAGTCACTGAAATTGTTCTGCGACTACATAAAAGCATGAGTGGGATAGTCAAGAATAAGAGAATTTCTGACTTCCAAGTCGCTGACCTCATCTGGCAGAGGACTGACGAGAACAAGGGCAAAGCCCTCTTCAAACGCTATCTAGAGCAGAGTAACCAGACAGACATGAGAGGTCGAAATCTTGCCAAGGAGGTCACCTCAGACAGGTGCAAGGCCCAGAACATTTCGGATGAAGACACAGTGACAGTGAAAGAAATCAAGGCTGTGCTTCGACGATCAAAAAACAGCCCAACAGGGCCAGATGGCATAAGATACGACGACATCAATACAACCAACAACGTGCTAGAGAAACTAGCAGACATTTACAACAGTATTTGGAGTGCTAGCATCAAGGAGGAGTGGTTACACAGCTATCTGATTCCCTTGCCGAAGCCTGGCAAAGACCACACAAAAATTCAGGGATATCGAGTAATAACCATGCAGAATACAATAGGCAAGCTGCTGGGGAAGTTAATTGCCAGGAAAATATCAAGCCAGCTAGAGAGGCAAAGTGTTTTCCCACCTGCCCTGGGAGGTTACCGTCCAAAAAGAGAAACCTGGACCAATGCAGCAGTTTTTGCCCAACACGTCTATGAAGGTTTTCACTCGGGCATTGATTGCTGCAGTGATCGATCTTGAGGACGCGTACAACAGAGAACCATTGGATTTCTTAATGCTTCAGCTTCTTGAACTCAAGATAAGTCCTTTCCTCCTTAGGTGGATCGCTGCAGCCCTCTTTCAACGGAAAATAGTTTTCACATGTGGCAGTTGGACTTTGGAACCAACAACAATATATCCTGGCCTACCACAGGGATCACCATTATCCCCGGTGCTGTTCAATGCCTACACTGTGAGAATCACCAGCGAGCAGATCACTGGACCGGGGAGGACACTGTCATATGCCGACGACATTTTAGTGTATCGTCAGGGTAAGGATAGAGATTAAGTTGCTGTGGAACTACAAACTGAACTCAATCGCATAAGTACTTGGTATGTTGAAGCTGGGGCAATGGTCAACCCAACAAAGGCAACAGTGACATGGTTCTCTTTGAATAACCAGATTGTCCACACTCCAACACCACTGTAAATCTGTGTTGAGAGACTGTGGATAGAACGCAGGTAGTGAATTACCCGGGGATACGTTTTGATCGAAGCCTTGCTTATAATGAGCACATAGACCAGGTGATAACAAAGGCCAAGCGGTGTTTGGCTGCTATACGGGTGATGGTGTCAGCAAACTGTGAGCAGCGCCATCTATGTCTTCTAAACGAGGGGCTGGTCATGTCTGTTTTTGAGTATGCAATGGCGATCTTGACTCTCAGCCATAAGCAGATAGAAAGGATGGAAAGGATACAGAACGAAGCTATGCGCATTATTCTTGGATGTACAAGAGATGCAGCATACAGGGCTATGCGTTTACTTCTTGATTTTCCAACCATTGAAGACAGAATACAAATTTGCAGAGCACGTGCCTACCTCAGAGTTAACGCAAACACATAACATCCACTGCATAGTGAAATTAGGAAGGTGAAGGGCAGCAGGTTAAAAAGAGGAAGGTCGTGGATGGGTCAAGCTGAAGACATTCTTTTTCAGGTGTGTTCACTTGAGGACTTAGAACCTGGTGAGGAGTGGGTTCAAGTGCCAACAGATTTCTGTAAGTCTTTTTCTATTTGCATCCAACTAGACAGAAAATGCAGACAAGAAAATCCGGCTCCTGTGGAGGCGGAAGTACAAACGTTGATTTTCGAGAATTCGTTAGACGGTGATGCTGTCATTTACACAGATGGATCGGTCGTCTGACATGTGAGAAGCTCATGGGCCTTTACGGCTCAGGCCGGAGGGAGAATTGTGAAGGAGGACTCTGGTGCTTTTGTTGAGACCACAAGTAGCCTGACTATGGAAGTCATGGCAGTAAGTAAAGCAATAACATGGCTCGAGACGGGGTGGATCCAAAGAGAGAGGTTGCTGTCTGTGGAGCGGTCGTGGCTGGCGAAGATTAGTTTCATCTTCGTGCCAGGGCATGCGGGAGTGCAAGGAAATGAGCGGGTTGACAAGCTCGTGGGTAAGGCTACTGTGGAGGGCGGAAGCGCCATGGACCAGGCTGACATTCTAAATGCTCTACGAGAAGTAAGACATTTGCGAGAACCAAGTGATGACTGTGAATCTACAACCATGGTCAGACTGCGAGAACAGCAAATTAAAAGAGGTGTGGCGAAACAAGAACACTATGCAGGAAGCCAAAGAAGATTGATAAACCAACACAGAACTGGTGTCGTTAGCCGCTACACGGTGCGGGATTTACTGAGGAGGGGATCCGAGCACTTATGGACTGAATGGTTCAATGTGCAGTGAGGATAATCTGTCGACTAACTAACTAACTAATTAGATTTTGCTAAGAATATCATGCAAAGAGTTAGGAAGAAAATACAACCCAAAATAGGAGATGAACAATGTGCGTTTGTAGAAAGCAAGGGTACAGTAAATGCTATGTATATGCTGAGAGCAGTAATTAAACATTCTGTAGATGTAAACAAAGATCTACATCTTTGCTTTATTGACTACACCAAGGCTTTCGATAAAGTAAGACATGTCAACATTATAAAGATACTTGAAGATCTACAAATTGATGAGAAAGACCTTAGGCTTGGAAAATACACATATTGGAAACAACAAGCTGCCATAAGAATTGATAATGAAGTAGGTCAATATCAGCCTATTACCCTTTACAGGGCAGATGTTTGTCCGTGAACAAAAGGAAAAAGCATGCAGATTATTTTACTCACGTGAATGTTGCCTGTAATCCACACATGAACACAAATATTTACAAAATACAACATATTGTTTGTGATTGTCAGTCATTTATACGGCAATTTACAAACACATTTCAGAATCAGAATCACTTTCTTTAAAGTCTGACTCACGACTGCTAATGCTGATCACTGATATCTAGCTCCGATTAATAGTCAACTTCGTGCCCTTCAATGTCACTTAAATTGAATCCAGCGAAATTTCCGCTATCACTTGAAGAATCGTCAAAATCCATTTTGAAATACAAAGCGTAAACCCCCCAAAAACTACAAAAAAATCAGTTCAAATTCAAAGTACACGCTTGCAAAACCGAAAGTAGACAATCGGAAGTCTCAGAAAGCCGCGAGATCGCACTTTTACAATGCATAATAGTCACGGATGCTTTCGGGCGTTTGCCCGTTCTGGGGTAAAGACATTCTCGGGCATTTTGCCCGGTAAAGGGTTAAGAGAGATGTGAGACAGGAATGTGTAATTTCTCCAGATCTTTTTTCCCTATACAGTGAATATATCTTCAGAAATATAGAAGATATGGAAGGAATCATCATTGGAGGACGATACATCAATAACATTAGATATGCAGATGAAATAGTCTTGATTTCAGACAATGAGCAGGATCTGCAACATTTGGTAGATGTAGTTGATGCACACAGTGAACAACTAGGGTTATAATTAAATTGTAAGAAGACACAAATTATGGTCGTCACTGGGGCGAAGGAAATACCACAATGTAATATACAAGTGCCGGTTTCCCTGGCGAAGAGGTTTACAACTTTCTTCGTTATGCTGTATATCCACGTGAAGAACACAGCTGCGTGAGATTCGGCAGTGGATCGCGTCGCGTTGATTACTTACGGGGTATGTGAGCCGGTCAATCATAAAGCAGTGGCAAACTACTGAGCATAAATCTTGCCAAGAACATCAACAGCAGCTGAAAAATGCTGGTGTTGACTGCAATGTCCTGTAAGGGATATGCAACTTTAAAAAAAATATAATAATATCTTAATAATATAATAATAATATCTGTAAGGAATACGCAACTTAAATGGGCATATTCTTAAACAAGTGAATCAGCACAGTTATCTTGGAATAGTCATAACATCTGATGGGAGATGTTTTGAAGAGCTTAAAACAAGAATATCAGGAAGGTTAACCCGGTCAACAAATGCCCACAGAAGTCGGATGTGTCGGCCTAACGGCGCAAGAACGCAGCTCTGCTGTAAACAGGCACAACGCAATGATGTCTGAAAAAACTCTCCGGATGAATGCAGAAAAAGAAGACCAAGAATCGCCATGGCGAAGGTAGCCTTTTGCAAAGTGAATAACAAATTGACCTATAAAAAGATGTCAAGTGCAACGAGAAAAAGATTTGAGGTGCTACATAGAACCTGTACTTTTGTATGGAATGTGAAGCGTGGACAATGAGCAGACAGGCTGAAAAATATCTGATGGCTGTGAAGATGTGGTTTCTGAGGAAAATGCAAAGAATACCATGGACAGACAGAAAAACTAATAAACAAGTCCTTCAAAAAACAAACGAAAATCGTAGACTGATTAGAGACATTAGACGTAGTGAACATATTTTGGGCTTATGAGAAGAAATGAATTGGAGAACTTAGTGACAACTGGCAAGATCGAGGGGAAAAGATCAAGGGGAAGGCCGAGAAGTAAATACCTGGATGGCTTGGCCATGTGGCATAGTCGAGACAGGAACATGGAGCTCATCCACGACTCTGGAGATTGAGTGAGATGGCGAAACATGACCGCCCACGCTTATCGGCATGGCACAAGATGGATGGATATGTCCACAGTTGTAAATATAATTCAGTTGTTTAGTTGGTATTCTGTTCCAAATTCTCCCAGTACTTCTAATTTCTTTAATGTGATTCCATCTGGTCTGGCACTTTCCCCCTTTTTTCCCATATGTTTGATAGCCTTATTGTTAGACTAAATGTAAATGTACTTTGTAAACATATGTGTGGTAGCTAGCTTCCTGACTTCTTCTTTTAGAATAGGTGGGCCTTCTAAATTACAATTTTTCTGTTAATTCTGCTCTATCTCCTCCATATAACTATATTGTCATTCTACTCATACCTCTTTTGAGGTGGGTGCGTCACATCTAGTTACACACCTTAGAAGTCAATGTGTGTGAATTCGGCATGCATTTGTGTAAGTTTTGTTTCCTCTAGATAGATTCCATCCAAAGTAACAGTCTCTATCTACCCATGGGTAGGTTTTCTTGCCTAACAATTTTGCCAGGGCAGCAGCCTTATGGTGTACTTTACGATTTCCAACTGCCATGAAATTTTAAACTTGCGCACCTTGCACAAGGGACCTGATTTTGCCTTTATCCGAGAAGGCTAGATATCCGATGTCACCACCCAAGAGATCTGGAAGACATGATGTCATTAGATACCAGTTCTTCAAAAAACTAAAGCCAACAACTACAGTCAATATATATAGTTGACTATATAATTACTTTAAAAGGGAAGATGTAGTGTTTTAATGGTGTACATTATGCTGGAAAGAACCTTCTGAATCTATGGTGAACACCATAACCTCACAGCCACAACTTCCTGGCTTTGATTTCACACCATAAACTGTCCTGTTTGTGACACATACAGAATAGCCGCACAACAAATGTTGACACAAATAAGATGGTTTCCAACATTCTGTATTTACTCTTCTACTTTTTTTGTTTCCTTGATAGAATTTAATTCAATTTTGTTGCTCTGATTGTTGAACCATTTTTCTTACAACTTTACACATTTTTGTTATATTTCTTTGTATATCTTATAATTTTCTTCTTTGTTATTTTTACTTTGGTTTCTTTGTCCATCAGCTTTAAGAACAAATTTGTTTTCTTTTGTCCATCAGCTTTAAGAATTCTTCAGTCATTCATTTCTTATCTTTGTGTTTCCTTTCTGGTAATATCTCTTTGCTTGTTTGGTGAATGAAGTTCTTTAGGTGTTGCCATTGGTCATCTATAATTTGTGTTTTAGTTATCACATTGTATCGGTTTTTATAATTTCAGTATCTGTTTTTAGAATACTGTTATTAAGTCTCATGCTCTTAATCTATTGTTTCTCTCTTCGGTCATGCATTTACATGTCCATTTGTAACAATGCATGACATTAAGGTTAGAATTCTTTATTGATTATATGGATATGTGGAACAAGCTACTGATAAATGGTGCCTTTCCAATAACAAAGATCAAGTGCCTTTCCAATAACATAGATAACAAAACTTCATATTTGAGTGACTAGGTTGCTTTGTTATTGCATGCTGATGTTTCAGCACACCGTGATATTTGCCTTTATGTTTCGACATTGTAAGCAATGCCTCAATTTTAATTTCATTCAATACACACAAAAAAAAAATAGATAAAATTCATCTCAAATCTTTTTCTCGTTGCACTTGACATCTTTTTATAGGTCTGTACTTTAAAAATGTATTTCTCAATGTGGTCTTCGTTATTCATTTTAGTTTTTGTCCATCTTCTCACAAGGCATGCATCCCTGCATGGTAAAAATTGGTGTCCTTTTTCCTAAACCACTGGTGTACAGCGTGTTTAGGAGTCTCGGTGTCTTCAAAGTGATGTCTGCAATCTTTTTTCAGTTGTCCATACAGATGGAAGTCTGATAATAATGTCCAGTCAAAATCTGCAATCGTATCAATGGTGCGTTTAGCGGTGTGTTTTGTGGCATTACTGTGCTACAGTGGTGCAGTTCTCAGATCTTTGAATGGGTAAAGTCATCGAAGACGCCCTCTAAGCTTCTTCAAAGTTTCACTTTAACGGTCAGCATTCACCTTATTTCCCTATTCCAAGAAGTCGAGAAGAATCACACCTATCTCATCCCAAAACATGAAGGCCATAACTTTCCCTACAGATCGTGACATTTTGAACTTCTTTCTTGTCTGCGATGTTGTGTAATGCATTCCATTGACTGCCTCTTGGATTCTGGTTCAAAGAAATGAACCCAAGTCTCATAATTTGTCACAATATTCAATAAAGTTATGTTCTAAAGTTATTAGCTATGGTTTTTCTTGCTTCTTTATTTCTGTCTGTCAACATTCTGGGTACCCACCGTGCACCTTTGAATAACCCTGGTCTGTAATTATGGTCTGGGCACTGCCTTTAATAATGGACAACATGGAACACGGTTCATCCGGTGTTACCCGACGGTCAACACGAATGATGTCATCAACTCAATGAATGTTGTGTGGAGTGTGGTTGAAGGATGGCCAGTCCACTTTGCGTCAGACAGTGAGGATTGACCTACTTCAGCTTTGTCACAACGACTTACCCAACATCGGACAGTGCTAACATCCACTGTTGAATCTCCATAAACAATACTCAAACGTTCTTGGATGTGACTTGGGGTCTCGTCTTCAGCATTGAGGAATTCTATGACATTACGTTGATTTATCCTAACTTCTTTGGTGGCCATTTTTATATCATTACTGTTGCGCAACCTGTGATGAAACAGGTTGGTAGTGACATACAGTGGAAAGGAGTGGATGAGGAAGCCCGCTAAATTAATAAATTGCACACCAATAAACTATTTACATAGAAAAAAAAATAG
Organism: Cepaea hortensis; assembly: GCA_963921405.1. Taxonomy (NCBI): domain Eukaryota; kingdom Metazoa; phylum Mollusca; class Gastropoda; order Stylommatophora; family Helicidae; genus Cepaea; species Cepaea hortensis. The sequence continues at coordinate 58,558,158 of OY992894.1, forward strand.
GATGCATTACTTATTGACTGTCCCTCATTTGTGTGTGTGTGTGCGCGTGCGTGCGTGTGTGTGTGTGTGTAAAAAATCATCATCATCAAGTGCCTTGTCAGCTGGTGTAGGCGTTCATGTCTCTCCACATATCTCGGTCTTTGGTGTCCTGGGTCAACTCTTGTAGCTGCTGATATTCCTCCATGCCACCGTCTCATTCCATCCAGCATCATTTCTCTTTGTCGGCCTCTGCCTCTCTACCTCTCGATCTTTCCAGTCATTATGATGTTCTCCAATGCTTCTCTTCTCATCACATGACCAAAGAAAGCTGTTTGTCTCTTTTTTATTGTTGTATATAGTGTTCTAGCTTCATTAGCCTCTTTCAGGAAATTGTTGTTAGTTACTCTGGCAGTCCAAGGAATTCGCAACGTTCGTCTCAGGAACCACATCTCTGTTGCTTCCAAGTTCTTCCTAATTTGTTCATTTACATTGTTCATTTGTTAGCCGTTACACGCTGCAGGATTTGCTTAGGAGGGGATCCGAGCACTTATGGACTGAATGGTTCGATGTGCAATGAGGATGATCTGTCGACTAACTAACTAATTTGTTCATTTACATTCCAAGATTCACTGCCATACAGCAAAGCAGGTTCTATATAGCTCTTTTACATTCAATGATAGTGATTTATTTCATAAGATACTTTACATTTTCTGAAATGCAGCTTTTGCTTGCCCTATTCTTTTCTTAAATCTCTATTGTGCACCTTCCATGTAACGTTATAAATCATCATCATGTGCCATGCCGATAAGCGTGGGCGGTCATGTTCTGCCATCTCACTCGATCACCAGAGTTGTGGATCAGCTCCGTGTTTTTGTCTCGACCATGCCATGTGGCCAAGCCTTCCAAGTATTTAATTCTTGGTCTTCCCCTTGATCTGTTCCCTTCGACCCTGCCAGTCGTCACCAAGTTCTCCATTTCTTCTCATAACATGCCCAAAAAATTTTGACTGTCTACGTCTAATGTTTCTAATCAGTTTACAATCTTCATTTGTTTCTTGAAGGACTTGTTCATTGGTTTTTCTGTCTGTCCGTGGTATTCTTTTGCATGTTATAAATGCCCCTAGGTATTTAAAATTATTCACTTGGTTAAGAATTCTCCCTTCTATTTCCATTTCACATTTTGATATCACCATTGTTACTGGGTTTTTTTTTTTTTCATATTCAAGGAGAGTCCTTTCTTTGCACTCTCTGTTACTACAATGTCCAACAATTGTTGTAGATCTTTTGCATTATCCGTCACCAATACTGTATCACCTGCATAGTGTATATTGTTCCGATTAATATTCCTGGCTTTTCTTTGATCTCTCTCATTATTACTGGTGACAAAACACATCCCTGTTGTGCTTCTAGCTTATAAATGTGTATTTATGCATGTATATATATATAAGGGTAGGTCAGAAAGTTTTGCACCACAATTATTATCTCAGTTAATAATAAAGATAAAAGTATTAAATTTGCGCCAGTTTAAGTTTATAATCTCTTGAAGGTCTATACTAAATTGCACCTCTGTAAACCAATTCTAAAAACGACACAAAACTGTTGAAATGGCAGATATTAATACGTATATTACAAGCAGAGGATTGTTGTAGAATTTTTGATCACAGAGAAAGAAACTGTTTTTAACATTCGCAAAAGTTTTTTTTTGGGGCTATTTATGGCACTTTTGCAGTTGATAGAAGCACAGTTAGTCGCTAGGTGCAGAGAGCTTTGATTTCTGCAAGTGGAGATGTAGAGCTGGCTGATAAGCTGCGCTATGGATGTCCTGCCACAGCCACCTGCCAGATTATGTTGGGACGTGCTGACATCATGATTTGCAGAGATAGGCGAATCACAAGTCAACATTTGACCATGAAGCTTTCAGTAAGCAAAGGTAGTGCGATTGAAATTTTCAAAAACCTGGGATATTCAAAGGTTTGTGCAAGATGGGTTCCTCGAGCTCTAACAGAGGACCATAAGGCCCAAAGGAAAACCATATTTTCGGAATTTTTGCGGAGGTTCGAGACAGGAGATGAAACTTGGGTTCATCACTTTGAGTTGAAGACAAAAAGACAGTCAATGGAGTGGCATCATCTTCAATCACCAGCGAGGACAAAATTCAAAACAACTCCATCAGCTGGTAAAGTCATGCTCACTTTTTTTTGTGGGACATTGATGGGGTTATTCTCATGGATGTGCTGCTAAAAGGTAGAACCATCAATTCGGAAATTTACATCAAAACACTCGCAAAACTCATCGTCATCCTCTCAGTGATTGATTATGGACTAGGACTGCTCATTGTCTCAAAGAGTCAGCTGGTGAAATTAGAGCGCATACAGAATGAAGCTATGCGGGTCATTCTGGGATGCACCAGAGACACTCCAGTAGTGTGTATGCATTACATCCTTGGTCTGCCTACTGTTGCTGGTAGGCACAAGGTGATGCAAGCGAAGGCATACCTCAGAGTAGCTGCAGACACAGATCACCCGTTGCATGAGGCGCTGGACGTAGTTAAGGGTCAGAGACTGATAAGAGGGAAATCATGGATGGCTCAGGCGGAGGATACGATCAGACAGGTGTGCCCCTTGGAGAACATCAGGCGAGGAGAGGAGTGGGTCAGAGTGCCAGCCGTGCAGTCAGACTTGTGCAGAGTTATAATCACATTGAGCAGGGAGTGGCCAGCAGAGGCCACGGAAGTGGAAATTTAGCAACTAATTCAGGAAAATTCTCACCCGGGTGATGTGATTATCTACACAGATGGGTCGGTGTTGAGAGGTAGGAGAAGTGCCTGGGGGTTCTTGGCAAAAACTAATGGTCAGCGTTTGGTGCAGGAGAGCCTGGCGTATGATGACACTACATCTAGCTTAAGAATGGAGGTGGAGGCGGTCAGTGCAGCTTTCCGCTGGATAGAAAACACGATACATACACACATTGTGATTGTAACTGACTCAGAAAGCATGCTGAGAAGGGTGAGAACAGGCAAGCTTCATGCAGAGTGGCTTGCTTCGCTTCGGAGGTCACGGGTAGCAAGCATCACCTGGATCTTTTCTCCTGGGCATGCCGGTGTGCTGGGGAATGAACAGGCAGACAGATTGGCTGGCTCGGCAAAACTTGGTGGAGTATTGATGCATGACAAGGCAGACGTGGTTGCGGCCTTGTGGGAGCACGTGTACACCTCGGAGGAGCAAATGGATCACCATAGTCTGGTAAGAATGAGACAGCGAGGTGTGACGAGGGGATCTGGCCGACGCTCGACGCTCAGAGGAAAGGCGAGACGGACATATAATCAGATTGCTACTGGAACTATTAGTGTTGGAACTCTTTGCTGGCTGCTGAGGATAGGGACGGAGCGCTTATGGGAATGTCCCTAATGCTGTGATGTCGGTTCCTAAATCAATCAATCAATCGTCATTACTGCAGGGTTAGGCCTCACAAGACTCAAGAGCAACTGTTTCTCCTTCACAACAATGCGCGTCCTCAAACAAGATTGCGAACAAGGGAGGCAATCAACAAAATATGGTAGAATGTACTGCCCCATCCACCTTACAGTCCAGATCTGGCACCATCTGATTTCCATCTTTTTGGCCCCCTTAAAAATGCTAACCGTGGGACAAAGTTTGAAGACAATGAGGGAGTGGTTAATGCAGTGAAGAAATGGCTATGGGTACAGGACAAAATGTACAGATCTGGCATACATGCTCTTGTTTCAAGACAGCGTAAAGCCATTAAAGTTGATGGGGATTATGCTGAGAAGTAGAAGTGTTTGCTTCACATGTTCATGAACATTGTGACTAAATTTCATTTGTATGTTATTAACGGTTAAAGACAATAATTGTGGTGCATAACTTTCTGACCTAGCCTCGTAAATATAATGTTGCATGTTCTTATTTAGGACATTGCCATAAACCTCAGACTGATATTCTAGGCAATTATGTGATTAGTGGTTTGCCATGGATTTCTGAATGAGAAGCTCATACTGAAGTCCAACTGACCAGTGTTGGGAATGAGCCCATTACCCTTTTGTCCACGCACAAGATGTGTGAGCACTTAAACCTCGTGGCCATGATAACCTCCATATATACTCACATGCTGCATGCTGTCTAACTACTAACATGCTTCTGCTTGCGTGTCTGCCACAGTCAATCCATTCTTGCCTCTTGTGTATCCTGTATACTAACCGATGTTGTCTTTTACCTGCACGATCCATAATTTACCTCCTTTATTTGACATCCTTTGAGATCTTTCAGTTATGAAATAGAAATATAATTTATTAAGAGGATTGAAACTCATGAAAGTTATCAGTGTTTATGTCATTTATCTGAAGTGTTTATGATACTGACATACAGATGCTTTATGGACACACTAGTAAAGTCATTAACATATTTGAACAGGGCCAGTGAAGTCACAGAAACATAAGGATGTATTGTGATTGGGCATCATTGCAAGAAGAAATTCAGTGTGACAGAGGCCATCAATCTGTTCTGCATAAATATCCAGCTAGCGTGGGACGTGAAGTTGCCTGTCATGTTGTCAAACATATAGCTCAGAATCTTATCATTTCTACCACGGCAGATGAGCCTAGCAGTCTTCAGGATGAGAAGGATGTTAAATGGACAATGGAGGTAAGCTATACCATTTTTCAGAAAGAGAATGTATCTTTAAATAAGAATGCTCTATACACAGGTACCTCGGGTTACAAACTTAATTCATTCCAGAACTCGGTTCGTAACCAGAAACATTGAAATCAATGAAATCCGTTTCAAGATGAAAGAATCATTCTTTTTATTAACATCCGGTCGTTTATTTGACAAAACGCAAAGAATATGTGAACGTCACGTATTAAATAAAGAGAAAGAAAACAACCAAATAAATGTAAAATTAAAAAAATATTTAGTCTATCTTTCTTACCAAGAAAATGATCATGGGAAATTTGTCATTTTCTTTGCTATTCTGAATCATTAGTTTCAGGAGTTTCCTGTCGCTGTTTCTTGGCAGCCGACTGGGAATCTTTCTGCACCAAGAAAGTATCAAGGGAAATTTTTCGCTTCCTTTGCTAGAGAATCTTTCTGAAGTTGGCCATCACGTTATCATTCATCAGGTTTACTGCCCTGTTAGCAACAAGTTTGTTTGGATGATGGTTCATAAAGAAGTCTTCGACGTCTGCCCACTTGCTGCAAATTTCTTTAATCGTGGCAGTTGAAACGGTCGCTAGCTTCTCATCATCGGATGACTGCTCCTCCTTTAATGTCTTTTGCTGTTCATTCTGAAGATCCACAAGCTCATCTGTAGTGAGCTCTCCACTGTGGTCCTCAATCAGCTCCTCCAAGTCTGTGCCATCGACTTCCAGGCCCATATTTTTGCCCAAGGACACAATCTCATCCACTATAGCTTCTGCGCCTGCCTCTAATCCTTCAAACTCTTCTCTCCCTGGTACACATGATAGCTAAACTTTCTTCTAGGCAGAATTTAAGGTATGGATAGAGACATCATTCCAGGCCTTGTCAATGAGGTTGATGCAGTGGAGGATGTTGAAGTGGTCTTTCCATTAATCTCTCAGAGTCAATTTAGTGTCATTAGTGACCTGAAAATACCTTGAGAAGAGCTCCTTTGTGTACAGTTTCTTGAAGTTGGAGATCACTTGCTGGTCCATTGGTTGAAGCAGAGAAGTGGTGTTGGGAGGTAGAAAGTTGACCTTGATGAAGTCACACTCCATGTCCAAGTCCTCCTATAGACCCGGTGAATGGGCAGGAGCATTGTCCATAAGCAGCAGACATCGAAGGGGCAGATTGGTTTCTTCTAGGTACTTCTTCACACTTTGGGCAAACACTTTACTCAGCCACTCCATAAAGATGGCTCTCATCATCCATGCCTTTGCATTAGACTTCCATATCACATGCAGTTTGCATTTTTGGACATTGTTGCATTTAAAGACGCGAAGATTTTCTGAGTGGCAGACCAACATTGGCATAATCTTGCAATCACCACTGGCATTGGCACAGAACAGCAGAGTTAGCCTGTCCTTCATTGGTTTGTGCCCCGGCAGTGCTTTCTCCTCCTGGGTGATAAAGGTCCTCTTTGGCATTTTCTTCCAGAAGAGGCCCGTTTCATCGCAGTTAAAGACTTGTTGTGGAACGTAGTCTTCCTCTTTGATGATCTTTTCAAATTCTACCTTGAACGCTTCTGCTTCTTTCTCGTTAGAATGTGCAGCCTCCCCTGCCTAATTACCCTATGAATGCCACTTTTTTTTTTTTTTTTTTTACTTTTCAAATCAGCCCCTGCTGGCTTTAAAATCGTCAGTCTCAGCACTTGTACCAAACAATTTCGACAATAAATCACTGTGCAACAGTTTCACCTTTTCACATATTATTGTCTCACTAACACTGTCTCCTGCAAGTTGCTTTTCATTGATCCAGATCAAGAGAAGATTTTCAACTTTCTCTAAAATTTGAGGTCTTTGCTTCTGCAGCTTAGTTAGGCCTTTAGTCACATCAACTGATTTGAGTAACTCTTTGTTCTTTATGATGGTGGAGATAGTTGATTTTGCCATACTGTACTCATTAGCGATGTCACACACACGAATGCCATTTTCATATTTCATGATTATTTCCTTCTTTACCTCCACTGTTATACGTTTCTGCTTCCTAGCAGCACCACTACAATTCTTCGAACTCATAATTGATGGGGTTAACAAGGAAAATAATGAAAGGGATAAACTGAACACAGTGCCACTGCTAAGAAATCTATTACTGCTGTGTAGTAAGGCCAATGAAAGCGAGGCTGCACACGCGTGCAAAACTAGGCCACTACGCTAGCACTAAGCGATGTTAGTACTGCGTGGCCTTCATTTGTACTGTACGCGATCGTTTTTCTCCAATGTTAAAACTTGCTCTCTCTCTCTCTCGCCTTCGTTCGTAACCCGAGGCACTGTTCGTTATCCGAACAAAAAATTTTCGAAGTTGTCATAACCCAAATTGTTCGTAACCCGAGGTACCACTGTACCTATTTCATTGATGCACCCTGGAACATCTGGTCTATTCTGCCACATTTGTCTGTCTCTGTCTGTCTGTCTGTCTGTCTGCCTGCCTGCCTGCCTGCCTGCCTGCCTGCCTGCCTGCCTGCCTGTCCCTCTGTCTGTCTCTCTATTAGTCTCTCTGTTACACACACATCTATTGATATCTCCAGCTGCCTCTGTCTCTCTTTCTCACACATACATACATACACATGTGCACAGAGAGAGAGAGAGAGATTACACAAACTAGGATTGAAGAAAACTACCGAATGTGATCAAGGTCAGACAGTTAAAGTGCTTTAGCCACATAAAAAGGCACAACTCCTTGTTGAAGAATGTTCTGGAAGGAAAAGTGGAAGAAAAGCATTCAAGAGGACATAAATGTTATATATAGGCGGACAACATCAAGAGATTATATGGAAGAAGCCTGTATGATTGCACAGTGATGATGTAGGACAGTGGGTGTTGGAGACTCATTTCAGCTAATCTTAAAACCTTAGGTGGCAATTGATGATGATGATATGTATGATGTATTGTAACCCAATAAAACCTACTGGGTAATAATTCTGATGTATAATGTCTATTGTTGCTTTGAATAGTGAATGTTCATAAGTAAGTTTTGTTATTTCATATTAAGTAGATGATTTAATCATGTCTTTCAGATAATTTCGATATTAATTTTGTACTACCTATCTTTATTCCTTTTGTTTCTATATTTACAGTTTTTCAATAAGTGACTTAAATACTTAGTATTTCTGTTTTTACAAACCATCTGTCTCCCAGCAAATGTTATAACGGGTGTATACTGATCATTTCAGTAACACACTGGTTGTGAACACAAAGGATTCATCCCCTCATATGCCGCTTTTTGCTGGAACCACATGTAAATTCTGACACAAGCATATTAAATCTGCTGTTTCATCTGTTATTGAATCTTTACTTGAGGTTGTAGACTTATAGGCTTCATTCTGTTGAGCAGTGACGTTCATCCTGACTCTAGCTGAGAATCCCCAACCAGATTTCATTCCATGATGCACAGAATCATTGATATACGTTGTGTCATTTGACATTTTCACTTATCAGCTGTTGAACCTCCAATTCTGCCAACCCATTAAACCACTCTGTACACCCTCTGTCCAGTGTGATAAAGACTTGTAAAAACAACTTGTGTCTGACATTGTCAATCCATTCCTCTTTTGGACATGGAGGTCTGCCCTTGCATTGTCAAATAGATTGTGGCAGTACTTTATGGGCATACGATTGCACTTCACATGGGTTCATGGACTTCTGACCCCTGTACTATAACACCTGGGCTGCCTCAGGGATCTGCCATGTCCTCAGTGTCCTTTGGTGTGTACACCAGCAAAATCATAGCACTTGAGGCACCAGGAATTGATAGAATCTTGACATTCACAGGTGATGTGCTGGGGCACAGGCAGGGAATAGAAAGGGAAAGTATGGCTGATGACTTACAGTCATCAGTAAACAGTATAGCAGAATGGTGCATGGACTCAGTAGCTGTAATAAACCCAGGCAAGGCAATGGTGGCCTGGTATTCCCTGGATAACCGAATCATGAAGACAGATGTCCTATGTATTATATCGAATAGGCGTTCTCTCAGTAGAGTAAATTTATGTACTTGGGAATCACCTTGACAGAAGTATTTCTTTTAACCCTTTACAGGGCATAGCGGCCATTACCGGCCGATCGCATAAAACGAGCGTAGCGGCCGATTCCGGCCGATACTATTATGCATTGTAAAAACGCGATCTCTCGGCTTTCCAACACTTCCGACGGCTACTTTCACTTTCGCCGACAGCTTGACAACGTGGCCGCCATTTGTAAACGTGCTACAGTGAATTTGAACGGACTTTTTTTGATAGTTTTCGTGATTTTTACGCTGTTTTTCAAAATGGATTTCGGCGATTCTTCAAGTGATAGCCGAGATTTCGCTCTGTTCAATTTAAATGACATTAAAGGGCACGAAGTTGATTATTAATCGAAGCTAGATATCAGTGCAAAGCGTTACTTTGCATTAGCAGTCGTGAGTCGGACTTTAAAGAAAGTGATTATGATTCTGAAAATGTGTTTGTAAATTGCCGTATAGGTGACGGAAAATCACAAACAACATGCCGTATTTCGTAAATATTTGTGTTCATATATGGATTACCGGCAACAATCACGCGAGTAACATATTCTGCATGCTTTTCCCTTCATTGTGTTGTTTATGATTTTCCGTCACCTATACGGCAATTTACAAACACATTTTCAGAATCATAATCACTTTCTTTAAAGTCCGACTCACGACTGCTAATGCAAAGTAACGCTTTAAGAGAAAGTGATTATGATTCTGAAAATGCGTTTGAGTAAATTGCTGTATAGGTGACTGAAAATCACAAACAATAACTGTATTTCGTAAATATTTGTGTTCATATATGGATAACCGGCAACAATCACGTATGTAACATATTCTGCATGCTTTTCCCTTCATTGTGTTGTTTATTTAACTAAAATCGGTTGACTAACACCTTATTTGTGATGTTTTTACTAACGCGACCCGACATTTTACCGAACCTGAAAAAATCTTGCCTGTTCAGGGCTAAAAAACGGACAAGCGTCTGCCTTGTAAAGGGTTAACCCTTTATAGGGCAGACGCTTGTCCGTTTTGTAGCCCTGAACGGGCAAGATTTTTTCAGGTTCTGTACAATTTCGGGTCGCGTTAGTAAAAACATCACAAATAAGGTGTTAGTCAACCGATTTTAGTTAAATAAACAACACAATGAAGGGAAAAGCATGCAGAATATGTTACATACGTGATTGTTGCCGGTTATCCATATATGAACACAAATATTTACGAAATACAGTTATTGTTTGTGATTTTCAGTCATCTATACAGCAATTTACTCAAACGCATTTTCAGAATCATAATCACTTTCTCTTAAAGTCCGACTCATGACTGCTAATGCAAAGTAACGCTTTTCACTGATATCTATCTCCGATTAGTAGTCAACTTCGTGCCCTTTAATGTCACTTAAATTGAACCTAGCGAAATCTCGGCTATCACTTGAAGAATCGCCAAAATCCATTTTGAAAAACTAAGCGTAAAAACTCTGAAAACTATCAAAAAAATTCTGTAAATGTCCGCAAATTCATAGTAGGCGCTTGCAAATGGCGGCCACGTTGTCAAACTATCGACGAAAGCGAAAGTAGCCGTTGGAAGTATCAGAAAGCAGAGAGATCGTGTTTTTACAATGCATAATAGCATCGGGCGCGTTGGGGCGTTCTGCCTGTTTAAGGGATCGGATGGAAATGGACGTTCCACCCTGTAAAGGGTTAAGGATCTTGTGGAGGCTTTAATGGTGAAGGCTGGAAAGGGACTTAATGCATTGAGAGCGATGGCAGCAGCCGGGGTAGAGTAGATGATGCTTGACAGGCTCTTTCTGCAGTTAATAATTTCAGCAATTGAGTATGGTTTGGGACTGCTGACAGTATCAAAGAGCCAGCTTGAAAGGTTAGAGTGTATACAGAATGTGGTCATGTGGGTGATCCTGGAGTGCACAAAGGACACACCAATTATACGCATGAGGCATATCCTGGCACTTCCAACAATTCTGTACAGGCACAGGGTCCTGCAAGCCAAATGATACCTGAGAGTCGCTGCAGACAGGGATCACCCCCTCCATAAAGCCATGATTATGGTCAAAGGTCATAGACTGAAAAGAGACAGGTCCTGGATGGCACAGGCAGAAATATCTTATCAGCCAGGTGTGTGATAAAGAGACCATCAATCGTAAAACGAGTGGGTAAAGATACTGGAAGACATGCCAGACTGGCACAAGGTAATAGTAACACTGGGTCTGAGTGCAGAGAATGGGCAGCAGGCGGCACCGAGTTTGAGGTGCAACAGCTGATCCAGAGTAACACACATCAAGGTGACATAGTGATCTACACCGATAGGTCAGTAGTGAGAAACAGACATAGTGGCGGGGGTGTCATTGCGAAGGCTAATGGACGATGCTTGAAAAAGGAGATTCTGGCATATGAGACTACGACCTCCAGCATGAGATTGGAGGTGGAAGCAGTAAAAGCAGCATTCCGTTGGTTAGAGGAGACTACTACAACATACATTGTATCCATTAAGGATTCAAAGAGTATGCTTAGTAAGGTGGAAAAAAAAGGCATGTTTCGTGTGGAATGGCTATCATCGTTTCAGAGGTCACAGATTGTATGGATTTTCTGCCCTGGTAATGCGGGAGTTCAGGGGAATGAATAGGCTGATAGGCTGGCAGGAATGCACCTCTCAGCAGTAGAATACCTATGGACAAGGGAGAGGTGGTTAGGCGCTTCTGGGACCAGGTGACGAAAGTGGGGGAACAAACTGAGAATCCGTATGTCGAAAGAATGATATGGTGGGGGGATCAGCAGGGGTTCTGGATGAATCTGAGAGGGAAGACCAGGAGAACTTTCAATCAGATGGCAGTGGGAACGATTAGTGGTATGACTCTTCACTGGCCGTTGAACAAGGGGACATAGCATGTGTGGGAATGTCCTGAGTGCAGTGATGTCAGTTTTTACCTCAACTCATCTCCTACCACCTGTGTATTTGACTGAGCTAACCTCAGCCCAGTGTGATAGTGACCTTGTAGAAACTGCTTGTGTCTGACATTGTCAACTCATTCCTGCCCTCTGTATTTGCTTGACTGAGGTAACCTCAGTCAAGCAACCTGGCATTTTCTGCCTGCGCCATTGATGACCTTCCTCTCTTTATTTGGGTTCATGTGAGATCATTGAGATTACCTTTAAAAGGCTGTCTGTCATCATCGGTGTCTCACATGTAGACCTTGGCCTGTGCTAGTGCAAGTCTTGTAAGCCTAAGCATGTATCTCATCATTCTGACTAGGGTGTCTCATGTACAATCGAAGACAATTTGCATTCCATCATTATGTGTCCAGTGAGATTTTCTACATATAGTGTTGAAATACCTAGGCCATAATCAGTCACTGAGAGGACTAGGTAGTTGAACAAGCAGTCTGGACAAAATCTTACTTGCTTAACTTGTGTCTGGCCTTTTGGCACAAGGTAGACAAATCAGCTGGGCCTTTATTGACTGCTTGATAACTAAAAGGATTGTCAGGGTTTAACTTGACTGATAAACAGATACAATCTATTCCCAAAGAGGCCTTTCTGATATGCTTCCAATAATTGTTGGACCATTGAGAGAAGTTACCAGTCCAAGGATAGTCCTTTGAAGGAGCTTAGAGTTTCAGACCTATGGGTGAGTTATTATATTTTCTCAGTGAAAGGTCAACTGACATTTTTTAAACAGACCTTGCATAATCGTAAGATGTTATCACCATCACCAGAGGGGAAAAAACAAATGCTTCCTTTTTAAATTATTAAATGAAGAACATTGGTTTTGGCTTGTCTATTCTTCATGGGTATAATGTAATCATAATATAATCTTTAAGACGTGCTTATCAAAAGATGTTTATTTTCTTGTCCAGGTTCTGTGTTTTGGGCTAGGCCTACCACTCACTGAACACGAGACTATCAACAACTGTGTCAAGGTTTATGTTGAATGGTTAACGGCTCTCCTTGGTCCAAAATCATATGTACCTCGTCCAATCATTGAGGATCCAAATCCATTTGCACAAGTCATATTGCATCATTTGCTGAACCTGTTCACACCAAGGCCAGATTCAAGTATGAAGTCATTAAGCATATTTAAAAAAATTGAAATACATGCTTTACTGGCTGTCATAAGTAGGAGGTCATTAGATTGTTTTTGTGTGTGGTAAACTTAATGTTATACTAGAATGTTTATGCAGCGATAATTCACTTTCTTATGCTATGAGCCTGAAATATAATGTCAAGTTTAAAAAAAAGACAATTTCTATGCCTTGAGACGTGCTGGGTATATGGTGCTAGTCTCATATACTATATATATTAATCATGTTTTATAGACTAATTGACACTCAATGGGTGAGTTAGTTAGTTAGTCGACAGATCATCCTCATTGCACATCGAACCATTCAGTCCATAAGTGCTCGGATCCCCTCCTCAGCAAATCCCGCAGCATGTAGCGGCTAACAACACCAGTTCTGTGCTGATTTATCAATCTTATTTGTCTTCCTGCATAGTGTTCTTGTTTGGCCACACCTCTTTTAATTTACTGTTCTCGCAGTCTGACCATGGTTGTAGATTCACAGTCATCACTTGGTTCTCACAATAGTCTTACTTCTCGTAGTGCATTCAGAGTGTCAGCCTGGTCCATGGCGCGTCCGACCTCCACATTAGCCATACCTGCGAGCTTGTCAGCCCGCTCATTTCCTTGTACTCCCGCATGCCCTGACACGAAGATGAAATTAATGTTTGCCAGCCGAGACCTCTCCAGAGACAGCAACCACTCTCTTTGGATCCACCCCATCTTTATCCTCTTGAGCATGCTCATTGAGTTGTTAAGGAAACATGCCCTAGTGAATGTCTGTGTCTCGAGCGATGTTATTGCTTTACTTACTGCCATGACTTCCATAGTCAGGCTACTTGTGGTCTCAACAAAAACACCAGTCCTCCTTCACAATTCTCCCTCCGGTTGCGCCATAAAGGCCCATGAGCTTCTCACATGTCGGACGACCGACCCATCTGTGTAAATGACAGCACCACTGTCTAACGAATTCTCGAAAATCATTGCTTGTACTTCCGCCTCCACAGCAGCTGGATTTTCTTGTCTGCATTTTCTGTCTAGTTGGATGCAAACTGAAAATGCCTTACAAAAATCTGTTGGCACTTGTACCCACTCCTCGCCAGGTTCTAAGTCCTCCAGTGAACACACCTGTTGAAGAATGTCTTCCACTTGACCCATCCAAGACCTTCCTCTTTTTAACCTGCTGCCCTTCACCTTCCTAATTTCACTATGCAGTGGATGTTGCGTGTTTGCGTTGACTCTGAGGTAGGCACGTGCTCTGCAAATTTGTATTCTGTCTTCAATGGTTGGAAAATCAAGAAGGTAGCGCATAGCCCTGCATAATGTATCTCTTGTACATCCAAGAATAATGCGCATAGCTTTGTTTTGTATCCTTTCCATCCTTTCTATCTGCTTACGGCTGAGAGTCTGGATCGCCATCGCATACTCAAAAACAGACATCACCAGCCCCTCGTATAGGAGGCATAGATGGCGATGCTCACAGTTTGCTGCCGCCATCACCCGCATCGCAGTCAAACCCCGCTTGGCCTTTTTTATCACCTGATCTATGTGATGGGTGATATAGTCAGTATGAAACTGACAGTATAATGTGGGCTGTTGAAATTATTTGCATGTTACTAGTTATGTATTGGATGAGAAGTTTACCCATGACTTTATAACAAGTATGATTTGGCAGAACTGTTAATTTCAGCTTCTGATTTGGTAAATAAGCAAGCTGTATTGTGTCATCGGGTGTTACGTGCAATAGAATCTGTGGCTAAGGAGTCGACTGTCCTTACAAGAGAAACCTGGGAGGTCTTGCTGAAATTTCTGTTGGCAGCCAATGACAGTCTTTTAAGTCCACCAACTGAAAAAGGTACAATGTTACATTATAATTTTTATAAAAGGATGAGCCTCTTTACAGTTATTTTGTGACTTTTGCAGAAATACTTAATAGTGCAAGCTTAAAAATATAATGCTTTTGAAATACCTGTGGAGAGCTTTGCTCTGGTAAGGTTCACTTTTCTCATAAAGCAGTGAGTAAGAAGCTGAGAATGAAATAGTTCTTCCAACAATCAGAGTGAGAAATGTTATCCTTAACATATTGCTGCATGCTAAAGGACTGTTCACTGCTGAAAATGAGTATGTTTAGACTGTTAGAACTGACAGGTTACTAGTCTCTAGTCTATTGTCTGATCAGATTATTCTTTGATATGTCGGGCATTTTCAGTCATTAAATACAAGATATTAGAATGTCATCTAGGGTAACACCACAGTGTACAGACAGTTACATTCATGTGAATGCTATTTAATACTTTTCACACATCTTCTCTTTGTGATGAACAGATTCTTCAGAGCTTTCTCTTGGACGTGGGCACTTTCACTTCATTTATATGTAAAAGACTTATTATTATCTCATTTCTGGTCTTAGAAACATCTTTTTAGTTTTATTCTGTTTTCTATTTATTCATTGTGAGATTAATGTCATTTTTAAATGTTTGTTTGATTTCCCAATATTCCATAATTATGAAAGATGAAAGATGTTGATTGCAAACAAGGTATGTTTGCTGCAGAGAAACAACAAGCACAAACTTCATATACTATACCTCACAATGATGTCAAACAACAAGCACAAACATCATATGCTAAACCTCACAATGATGTCAAACAAGCATAAACATCATATACTAAACCTCAGTAAGATGTCAAACAACAAGCACAAACATCAATTACTAAACCTCATTAAAATGTCAAAAAAGCACAAACATCATATACTATATCTTACAAAGATGTCAAACAACAGGCACAAACATCATATACTATACCTCACAAGGATGTGAAACAACAAGCACAAACATATACTATAATTCACAAAGATGTCAAACAGAAAGCACAAACATCATATACTCTACCTCACAAAGATGTCAAACAACAAGCACAAACATCATATACTATACCTCACAAAGATGTCAAACAATAGGCACAAACATCATATAATATACCTCACAAAGATGTCAAACATCAGGCACAAACATATACTATGCCTCACAAAGATGTCAAACAACAGGCACAAACATATACTATGCCTCACAAAGATGTCAAACAACAAGCACTAACATCATATACTATACCTCACAAAGATGTCAAACAACAAGCACTAACATCATATACTATACCTCACAAAGATGTCAAACAACAGGCACAAACATATACTATGCCTCACAAAGATGTCAAACAATAGGCACAAACATCATATAATATACCTCACAAAGATGTCAAACATCAAGCACAAACATCATATACTATAACTCACATGATGTCAAACAACAAGCACAAACATATACTATAATTCACAAAGATGTCAAACAGAAAGCACAAACATCATATACTATACCTCACAAAGATGTCAAACAACAAGCACAAACATTATATACTATACCTCACAAAGATGTCAAACAACAAGCACAAACATCATATACTATACCTCACAAAGATGTCAAACAACAAGCACAAACATATACTATACCTCACAAAGATGTCAAACAACAAGCACAAACATATACTATACCTCACAAAGATGTCAAACAACAAGCACAAACATATACTATACCTCACAAAGATGTCAAACAACAAGCACTAACATCATATACTATACCTCACAAAGATGTCAAACAACAAGCACTAACATCATATACTATACCTCACAAAGATGTCAAACAACAACCACAAACATCATATACTATACCTCACAAAGATGTCAAACATCAAGCACAAACATCATATACTATAACTCACATGATGTCAAACAACAAGCACAAACATATACTATAATTCACAAAGATGTCAAACAGAAAGCACAAACATCATATACTATACCTCACAAAGATGTCAAACAACAAGCACAAACATTATATACTATACCTCACAAAGATGTCAAACAACAAGCACAAACATCATATACTATACCTCACAAAGATGTCAAACAACAAGCACAAACATATACTATACCTCACAAAGATGTCAAACAACAAGCACAAACATATACTATACCTCACAAAGATGTCAAACAATAGGCACAAACATCATATACTATACCTCACAAAGATGTCAAACAACAACCACAAACATCATATACTATACCTCACAAAGATGTCAAACAACAAGCACTAACATCATATACTATACCTCACAAAGATGTCAAACAACAACCACAAACATCATATACTACACCTCACAAAGATGTCAAACAACAACCACAAACATCATATACTATACCTCACAAAGATGTCAAACAACAACCACAAACATCATATACTATACCTCACAAAGATGTCAAACAACAAGCACTAACATCATATACTATACCTCACAAAGATGTCAAACAACAACCACAAACATCATATACTATACCTCACAAAGATGTCAAACAACAAGCACTAACATCATATACTATACCTCACAAAGATGTCAAACAACAAGCACTAACATCATATACTATACCTCACAAAGATGTGAAACAACAACCACAAACATCATATACTATACCTCACAAAGATGTCAAACAGCAAGCACAAACATCATATACTATACCTCACAAAGATGTCAAACAACAACCACAAACATCATATACTATACCTCACAAAGATGTCAAACAACAACCACAAACATCATATACTATACCTCACAAAGATGTCAAACAACAAGCACTAACATCATATACTATACCTCACAAAGATGTGAAACAACAACCACAAACATCATATACTATACCTCACAAAGATGTGAAACAACAACCACAAACATCATATACTATACCTCACAAAGATGTCAAACAGCAAGCACAAACATCATATACTATACCTCACAAGGATGTCAAACAGCAAACACAAACATTATATACTATACCTCACAAAGATATCAAACAGCAAGCACAAACATCATATATTATACCTCACAAAGATGTCAAACACAAGCACAAACCTTTACTACAACTTACAATGATGTCAAAAAACAAGCACAAACATCATATACTATACCTCACAATGATTTTAGACAACAAGCACAAACATCATATACTATACCTCACAAAGATGTCAAACAACAACCACAAACATCATATACTATACCTCACAATGATGTCAAACAACAAGCACTAACATATACTATACCTCACAAAGATGTCAAACAACAAGCACAAACATATACTATACCTCACAAAGATGTCAAACAATAGGCACAAACATCATATACTATACCTCACAAAGATGTCAAACAACAACCACAAACATCATATACTATACCTCACAAAGATGTCAAACAACAAGCACTAACATCATATACTATACCCCACAAAGATGTCAAACAACAACCACAAACATCATATACTACACCTCACAAAGATGTCAAACAACAACCACAAACATCATATACTATACCTCACAAAGATGTCAAACAACAACCACAAACATCATATACTATACCTCACAAAGATGTCAAACAACAAGCACTAACATCATATACTATACCTCACAAAGATGTCAAACAACAACCACAAACATCATATACTATACCTCACAAAGATGTCAAACAACAAGCACTAACATCATATACTATACCTCACAAAGATGTCAAACAACAAGCACTAACATCATATACTATACCTCACAAAGATGTGAAACAACAACCACAAACATCATATACTATACCTCACAAAGATGTCAAACAGCAAGCACAAACATCATATACTATACCTCACAAAGATGTCAAACAACAACCACAAACATCATATACTATACCTCACAAAGATGTCAAACAACAACCACAAACATCATATACTATACCTCACAAAGATGTCAAACAACAAGCACTAACATCATATACTATACCTCACAAAGATGTGAAACAACAACCACAAACATCATATACTATACCTCACAAAGATGTGAAACAACAACCACAAACATCATATACTATACCTCACAAAGATGTCAAACAGCAAGCACAAACATCATATACTATACCTCACAAGGATGTCAAACAGCAAACACAAACATTATATACTATACCTCACAAAGATATCAAACAGCAAGCACAAACATCATATATTATACCTCACAAAGATGTCAAACACAAGCACAAACCTTTACTACAACTTACAATGATGTCAAAAAACAAGCACAAACATCATATACTATACCTCACAATGATTTTAGACAACAAGCACAAACATCATATACTATACCTCACAAAGATGTCAAACAACAACCACAAACATCATATACTATACCTCACAATGATGTCAAACAACAAGCACTAACATCATATACTATACCTCACAAAGATGTGAAACAACAACCACAAACATCATATACTATACCTCACAAAGATGTGAAACAACAACCACAAACATCATATACTATACCTCACAAAGATGTCAAACAACAACCACAAACATCATATACTATACCTCACAAAGATGTCAAACAACAAGCACTAACATCATATACTATACCTCACAAAGATGTCAAACAACAACCACAAACATCATATACTACACCTCACAAAGATGTCAAACAACAACCACAAACATCATATACTATACCTCACAAAGATGTCAAACAACAACCACAAACATCATATACTATACCTCACAAAGATGTCAAACAACAAGCACTAACATCATATACTATACCTCACAAAGATGTCAAACAACAACCACAAACATCATATACTATACCTCACAAAGATGTCAAACAACAAGCACTAACATCATATACTATACCTCACAAAGATGTCAAACAACAAGCACTAACATCATATACTATACCTCACAAAGATGTGAAACAACAACCACAAACATCATATACTATACCTCACAAAGATGTCAAACAGCAAGCACAAACATCATATACTATACCTCACAAAGATGTCAAACAACAACCACAAACATCATATACTATACCTCACAAAGATGTCAAACAACAACCACAAACATCATATACTATACCTCACAAAGATGTCAAACAACAAGCACTAACATCATATACTATACCTCACAAAGATGTGAAACAACAACCACAAACATCATATACTATACCTCACAAAGATGTGAAACAACAACCACAAACATCATATACTATACCTCACAAAGATGTCAAACAGCAAGCACAAACATCATATACTATACCTCACAAGGATGTCAAACAGCAAACACAAACATTATATACTATACCTCACAAAGATATCAAACAGCAAGCACAAACATCATATATTATACCTCACAAAGATGTCAAACACAAGCACAAACCTTTACTACAACTTACAATGATGTCAAAAAACAAGCACAAACATCATATACTATACCTCACAATGATTTTAGACAACAAGCACAAACATCATATACTATACCTCACAAAGATGTCAAACAACAACCACAAACATCATATACTATACCTCACAATGATGTCAAACAACAAGCACTAACATCATATACTATACCTCACAAAGATGTGAAACAACAACCACAAACATCATATACTATACCTCACAAAGATGTGAAACAACAACCACAAACATCATATACTATACCTCACAAAGATGTCAAACAGCAAGCACAAACATCATATACTATACCTCACAAAGATGTCAAACAGCAAGCACAAACATCATATACTATACCTCACAAGGATGTCAAACAGCAAGCACAAACATTATATACTATACCTCACAAAGATATCAAACAGCAAGCACAAACATCATATATTATACCTCACAAAGATGTCAAACACAAGCACAAACCTTTACTACAACTTACAATGATGTCAAAAAACAAGCACAAACATCATATACTATACCTCACAATGATTTTAGACAACAAGCACAAACATCATATACTATACCTCACAAAGATGTCAAAAAGATGTCAAACAACTAGCACAAATATCATATACTATACCTCACAAAGATGTCAAATTCCTAGTAACACAAATATGACACACACATAAATTATATATACACCTGTCTTAAGGAAAGTTAGAAAAAATATGGAAAGATTCCTGCACCAACACTTTGCATACCTGTTTAAGTGTACTGTGTTAGTTGCATGTTTATTCTGCTAGCATATTTCCTTGTTTCATGGCTAAGCAAAGTGGCAATGGTTACTTAACATTTATTAAAATAGATGGTTGCTTATTTGCAATGTGTATGCTGTCATGGAAATGTTTGAATGTCAAACCAAATTTGAGTAAAACTCATTATTGTCTGTAGTACCTTGCAGTGACTGCATTAACCAGTTGGTCTTAATTCTTCAGGCTCAAGGTGAACCCGCTTAAAACACCCCCTCTTCCCCCCCCCCCCTCCCTCCAATTTGAGTAAGCTAGTAATTTGATGCATTAATATATACATTTCAGTTAAAACTCACATATTTCCACCATTAAGCAGTAATACACTTTCTTGTATGACATTTTACTTACACATCAGTATTATATATTTTAATCCTGTACTTTCCATACAAGAAATGTTGCCTTTTGTGCTGATTTTAGCATGTATGGGCAGCATAGATATAAAATATTATTGATTGTTGGTTAATTTAAGAAACAGTGACTGATGCATGATTATTTTCTAACTTTCTTTGCTTCGGACAGACGTTATTGGACTGAGTAATGGTAAGATCTTATCTCTAGTGGTTTCTTGTAGTTGCAAAATTTGTATAATCACATAAATGTAATTTCTTTTGCTGTTACCTGTTTACATTGCAAATAAGTCCTTATGATTTCATCTATTTACTCAGTGTATTGAGTTACATATTCAAGGTAAAAATTCACATTGGTCAAACTGTAGATGTGCAAAATGTCTTTGGGGGAAAGATAACAAGCTTTGTTATTTATAACAATTTTCATCCCCCAGTGGAGTCCGACATGGTGCTCATTTATGCAGCGCAGTCTCCAGAAGCTTTCTTTATCATGCAAACATTATTTGTCTTGTTTATTTGGTCCATGAGATTTTGAGTGTGTTTCAATCTGCCATTATTTATTATACCATGTTGATTCCATAACATGGACTTTCTTGTTATGCTATTTGTTTATTTCCTTGTGTCCTAGCCAGTACCAATATATTTTCTTAAGGTTCTGTGTTGTTGAAGTTTGGTTAGTTGGAGTTTCTTCCATGAATTTCGCATTCTTGATTCTGCAAACCACCTTAATTAGGCTTCTGATTATCTGCAACTAAGTTAACCATAGCTTCACAACTGGTCCATTATTTAGATCTGATGCTTCCTGTTACTACTAACATGGCTTTGGTGGATGGTAACTGGCCTGCCAAACATCCATTATAGCTCGTTCTGATGAATTGGCAATCTCACAACAACACAACGAGTAATCACTGCAACAAAAGTACTATTGACATCCTCGAACAAATCACCTTCGTTTATTTATGACAATGTTTCTCTCATGCAGTCGGCCACTTTCACATCATGCTCCAGTCTTTAGGAGGGTAGATGTATTTCATAATTTAATTGTGCACAGACTGTGAGTTAAGTATAGTAATTCTCAGTGATTGGACGATCGTTTCAAATATGTCCTTCAGACCAACAATTACACAGTTAGTTTTCTAAGTACGCCAACTTACATTCTTGGTTGGCCTTTTTTTCACACTGCACAGTGGACTCGGATAACGAAAATGTCGCTAGATCTACTCTGCACTCAGCCCAAATACTTGATTCACGGCGCTAGCCTGTTGTGATGCCTGATATCAAACTTGCTGATAATATTTCTCTATTGTATTCGATGTTTGCACCTGCTGTAGAAATTCATAACCTTTCTAACTCGCATCCCTGGCTTAACTGACCTCCAGAAGCTTCTACCTCGTGACGTCACCTTCCGTCTTGTCACGTGTTGCCCTGAGGTCACAATCCCGAGTACTTTTGTTTTCTTGTATTCAGCATTCTACTACTGAATCAACAACACTATTCTCCGTGTCTCCCATTATATCACGCTTTCATGGTGATTGTACTATTATCTTGTTAACCCTTTACAGGGTGGAACGTCCATTTCCGTCCGATACCTTAAACGGGCAGATCGCCCGAACGCGCCTGATACTATTATGCATTGTAATAACGCGATCTCTCGGCTTTCCGATACTTCCGATGGCTACTTTCGCTTTCGCCGATAGCTTGACAATGTGGCCGCCATTTGCAAGCGCCTACTATGAATTTGAACGGACTTTTTTGTGTGGATAGTTTTCGGGGTTTTTACGCTTAGTTTTTCAAAATGGATTTCGGCGATTCTTCAAGTGATAGCCAAGATTTCGCTAGGTTCAATTTAAGTGACATTAAAGGGCTCAAAGTTGACTACTAATCGGAGCTAGATATTATTGAAAAGCGTTACTTTGCATTAGCAGTCGTGAGTCGGACTTTAAAAGAAAGTGATTATGATTCTGCAAATGTGTTTGTAAATTGCCGTATAGATGACTGAAAATCACAAACAATAACTGTATTTCGTAAATATTTGTGTTCATATATGGATTACTGACAACAATCACGTGAGTAACATATTCTGCATGCTTTTCCCTTCATTGTGTTGTTTATTTAACTAAAATCGGTTGACTAACACCTTATTTGTGATGTTTTCACTAACGCAACCCGAAATTTTACGAACCTGAACAAATCTTGCCCGTTCAGGGCTAAAAAACGGACAAGCTTCTGCCCTGTAAAGACAAAAAACAAAAAGCAAAAAGCACCACTACACTGTTTCTCTCGTGGGAGCAGAAAAAGGCGGCTTTGTCAGTTATGAAGGCACTCTTTTGAAGAGTGCTTTCATAACTGGCAAAGTCGCCTTTTTCTGTTCCCACATGGAAACAGTGTAGTGGTGCTTTTTGCTTTTTTTTTTTTTTTTTTTGAATTTCGTTGTTTATCTATCTGTGTTGTCCTGTCCTTGACAAAGATTCTGAGAATCGAAACGTCGGCCGTCCTGTGTGTCATAGTGTACGCTTTTGTGTGTATTTTATTTTATTATTCATTTTATATATTTATTGATTACTTCTGATTTTGAATTTTCACCTGTATTCCGGTATACGATGGATCTCCTTGTAAGGTATGTGCAATGTGTTTGTGTTTAGTACATTTCTTCTCGCAGGAGCTTAATATACCTATTTGTTTCCAATTCATATCGTTATATCCTGCTGCAGCCATTGCTTTTTCTTTTACTTGATGAGCATTTCCAAAGGTGGAAAAAGTCTCCCAGGGGCACGCAATGGTTACGATGTAAGTCTGTACCAAAAGCTCATTGAGTGAGCGTAATCAAAGGTGGAAAAATGTCTCATTAACATGAAATGGAATGCTTGGCTAGCAGATCCATTACGTGGAAGTCCGAAGTGAAAGCTTGCTGAGTGGATGTTGTCTGTAGACTGACCATTCCTGGTTTGCGCGGGGAGCGGCCGGTAGCGAGTAAAATGCCCAATATACGGAAGTGAGGAAGTGAAGCAGCCTTGCACAGGGCGTGACGACCCCTTGGGTGAGCCCAGTACCAGAGCGCTATGTGTCAGCTCTACAATTATGGAAACCTCCTTGGATGGCAGGGAATGCCCATGGTCTGCCCTTGCCTTCCCTTGAGGGTTGACCATGACCAGTTGAGATGTGGGCAACATCACAACAGTGAGAGTCGAATGTCCCTCGAAACCCCCAAGAAGGTTAACCCTATCAACAAACACTCGCAGAAGTTGGATGTGCCGGCCTAATGGTGCAAATAAAATTGGCACAACGCAAAAACGTCAGAGTGAGAGTGGAATGTCCTTTGAAGCACCTGGGAAGGTTAACCCGGTCAACAAATACCCGTAGAAGTCGTGAATAGTCCGAACCGAAAGCTTGCTGAGTGGATGCCATCTACAGACTGACCGTTCCTGGTTTGCTTGCGCAGTGGCCTGTGGCGAACGAAATGCCCAATATATGGAAGTGAGGAAGTGAAGCAGCCATGAGCATGACGTGGCGATTCCTTGGGTGAGCCCAGTACCAGAGCGCTATGTGTCAGTTCTGCAATTATAGAAGCCTTCTTGGATGGCAGATAATGCCCATAGTCTGTCCCTGCCTTCCCTTGAGGGCTGACCAAGATGATTTTGATCATTCTAACTTGGCCAGCTGGGATGTGGACGGCACCACAACAGTGAGAGTCAAAAGTCCTTCAAAACACCCGGGAAGGCTAACCCGGTCAACATACGCCCACCGAAGTCGGATGTGTCGGTCTAAAGGCGCATAACCAGACACAATGTCTGAAAAAACACTCTGGATGAACGCAGAAAAAGAAGAAGAAGATTGCAAGCCACGAAGCACCGGGACTGGAAGGATTTTAACATTTGCAGATGATGTTCTCGCATACAGGCAGGGGAAGGACAAAAATCAAACAGCTCAAGAGCTGCAGGCAAAAATGAACAAAGTAATAGTTTGGTGTACAGAGATGAATGCTTTCATTAACCCAGAAAAAGCATCTGTCTTGTGGTGCTCTCTTGACAATAAGATTGTTAAAGCTGACCTCCCAAACCTCACAATAAATGGTAGAAATGTGAGTAGAGAAAGCAGACTCTAGTACCTGGTAATCACTTTTGATAGACACCTGTCCTTTAGGGATCATGTTGAAGTGGTGGTTACAAAGTGTCAGAAGGGACTCAATGCACTGAAGTGTATGGCAGCAAAGGACATGGAGCAGAACATGCTATTCACCCTTTTTTTTTAGCACTTTATCATTTCAATGGTAGAGTATGGACTAGGAATGCTCACTGTCTCAAAGAGTCAGCTAGTGAATCTAGATTGCATACAGAATGAAGCCATGAGGGTGATTTGGGATTTACAAGGCACACCCCAACGGCATGTATGCAATAGATATACATCCTGGTGTTGCTGAACTTTGCAGACAGACTCAGGGTTTGCAGGTAAGGTCATACCTCAAGGTAGCTGCAGACAAGGAACACCTCCTGCATGATTCTCTGGATGTAGTCAAGGGCCACATGCTGTTAAGAGGAAAATCATGGATTGCTCAGGCAGAAGATATCTTCAGGGAAGTATGCCCACTTGAGAAGATTGGCAGAGGCAAGGACTGGGTCAGAGTGCTGAATAGCAATTCAGACTTGTGTGGGGTTATAATCACACTGGAACGTGAATGTAGGGACTGGGCAGCAGACGCTGCAGAAGTAGAAATTCAGCAATTAATCCATGTCTTCTCTCATCCTGGCGATGTGATTATCTATACCGATGGCTCTGTGTTAAGGAACAAAAAGTGCCTGGGGATTCATAGCAAAAGCAAATAGCCAATGTTTAGTAAAAGAGAGCTTGGCATATGACACCACAACCTCAAGTTTGAGAATGTAGGTGGAGGTGGTTACTGTAACTTTCTGCTGGTTGGAGAAAAAACTGTATATGCATGTTGTGATTGTAACCGATTCACAAAGGTGGAGACTGGCATGCTTCATGCAGAATAGAATGCATCGATTCAGAGGTCGCAGATTGTGAGCATTCGCTGGATCTTTTCTCCAGGACACTGGTGATACTCAGGCTATGTTTGTAATGAAAACTAGTCGGGACCAGAAGACAAGGCAGACTGTTTATGAAAGCTGAGCTGCCTCAGCGATGGATTAATATGGGTAATCTCAACAATAAAGGAGTAGAATTTCAAGGGATCCAAATAACTATGACAATTTCTATGCATGGTAGTGGAAAATTTTGAATATCTTGGATTATTGATTACCATCAACGGTGACACAATGAAAGAAATTAAACTACTATCAATTGCTCTTCAAAGACTAAAACAACTGAATAAATTATGGAGTGGGACAGACAGAACTACAAAAATTAGATTTTTAAGAGCATGCATCTTTCCCAATGCTACATATGCCTGTGAGACCTGGACACTTACTAAACAAGCTGAACAGCTGAATTCAAATGCTTTTGAATATAAATGTTATAGACGAGGTCTAAGAATATCTTGGGTAAAGAAAAGAACAATGCATCCATACTTTAAGAGCTGAATATTGAAGAAGGCTGGTTATTAAAGACGATAAAACAAAGAAAATTGAAATATTTTGGTCACTTGAAACATCACAAAAGTTTGGAGAGAACAATAATGGAGGGGTATATGCCTGGGAAGAGTGGAAGAGGAAGGCCAAAGAGAAGATGGGTGCAGGATGTGGCGGATGATCTCCAGATGGGTGTATCAGACGCTGGACATCTTGCTTATGATTTGAGAGGTTTTCCAGAAGGTTGTTATGGGAGCAAGGTTCTGCAAAGGACATGCTAATGAATGAATGCACTTGTGGATCTCCAACATGAGAAAAGCAAATTAGATTATAATAGCTATCAGAGATAATTGGCTCCTATGCATCATCATCACAGTGCAGAGGCTGACATTCTTAAGAAAGATTAAAATACATAGTTTTTTGGCCAATGATGGAAGGTATGGTTCCTGGGGGACAAATGTGAAAGGATGCTCTAGGTCAGTGGTTCTCAACCTTTTTTTGGTCAATGCCCCCCCCCCCCCTACCATATGTTCAGAACGTCATTCCCCCCCTTTCGAATTTCCTCCCTATAAATCTCCCCCCCCCCCCTTTTTTTACACAGTATACATAAAAATGGAAGCTAAATTTAATAACACATACTAGAACAAGTCTAGACAACTACATAAAACGTGATTTGCGGGGTCTACTTACGTTTCATTAGGGTGAAAAGTACAGAACCGTAAAATTTAGAGGGAAAAACAATATCAAGTAATTGGTTCTTGTATTAATGCGATCTTGAAATAATCTTAATTTCCCTTCTACCCACTGGCAACCCTAAAATTGCCCCTGGGGGGGGGGGGGGGAATTCCCCACCAGTTGAGAACCACTGCTCTAGGTGATTATGGTCTTAGAACATTCCGTACAGTCAACTATTGACTCTGGCAGCAGCTCAAGACAAATGTATTAAAACTGAACGTGATTTAAACATTATTGGCAGAATATGTTACATGATGATGACGATGGTTCATGTTTTCACCTGCATTCTTGTGAAGGAATTGTTGAATATATGTATTTTCCCATCAGAAATACTAATAATTCTGTTGATATTTGCAATATATTTGTTTTCTATCCATTGTGATTCAAGATTTACATAACTGGAATTGTATTTGAATCTCATATTGCACCATATATCTGGAGTACTCTTGTTTGAAAGCTTGCTGTCATTTAATTTCTCCAGTTCTCTATAACACATGAATCTGCATATGTTAACCTAAACTTTTATCTTTACTGACAGTATCTGCTAACATTGCTTAGACTAAATGACAGCCGCCAGTTATGTATATGCTAATATAATTAATATAGGTGGGGAATCAGCAATTTGGGAGTCACGCTGACTGTCAGTCACTGTAAAGATTTTCAGTTTCTACTTCTCATCTCCATGAGTTTTTAAGACTTTCTCTATATCTCTTGCCAGGTGAGTTCCAGACTCAGGCTTTTCTAGTTATACTGTTCTGAGATTTTCTCAACGCATGACATATCCAGTATCACTGACTTTTCTTCACCTCTTGGTTCATTGGTATTTGTCTAGTTCTCTCCATGAGCTCCACTTGGTGATTTTTACCATTTTAATCCTTCTATTTTGCGAAGGCAGTTTGTAGTTTATTTGTAATAATTTTCGTTGTTCTCCATGTTTATGATCCATACAATATTACTGATTTAACGTTAGAATTTAATATTCTAAGTTTTATGCTATGTTTAATTTCTTTTGACTTCCTAGTGTTATAAAAGCCCTTCTAACCTTCTGTATTCTTATTCTGATATCTTTTTCTGTTCCATCCTCCTTTGTTACCCCTCAGCATTGTTATCTATGTAGGTGTATGATTCTGTCTGTCGAGATTTTCCTAACCTAGATCAGGATATCATTTCCTTGATTTATTCTCATGATTTATTATATGTATATATTTTTTCATCGCGCAAGTCACTCTTCATCCAACTTTATATATCACCTTCAAGCCCTGTGGCGATGGGCGAGTGGCAAAGCGGCAGGTGTGGGTACGCTGGCAAGTCGTAGTCGCAGACCTGCACACAGGCGGCTCTGGCCATATGGTCATCTTCTACTGACCGAAGCAGCAGTCGGATTCGGCAGCCCCCTGAGTGACTGAACAGCCCTCTATAGGAAAGCACTGCTCACCTCCATAGCATGAGGAAGGGGCTAGAAAAGGTGCCCTAAACATTGTCTGCTCCATCATTATCTTACCAGCTAGCCGCGGTTGGTGGGTACCCTATACTGCAGTCGACATACAAACAAAGTAGAAACAGGTGAAGCTAAAAGAGCTAACCATATTCCCTTGACAATCGGAACTTGGAATGTACGCACCCTCTTGATAGAGACGGCGCATCGGGCCCCAAGAGACGAACAGCACTGATTGGGAGAGAGCTGGGCAGGTACAACATCAACATGGCAGCCTTGAGCGAGACACGACTTGCAGAAGAAGGCCAAATCTGTAAAGTAGGTGCCGGCTACACATTCTTCTGGAGTGGAAGAAAAAGCGACGAAAGACGCCAATCCGGTGTGGGATTTACCATTAAGTCAGCCCTGGTTGGCAAACTAGCTGAATTTCTGAAGGCTATAAATGACAGGCTTATGACTATTAAGTTACCTCTGCTGAAAGGAAAATAGCATGCAACCATCGTGAGTATCTACTCACCAACCATGACAAATGAAGATGACGTCAAAAACAAGTTCTGAAGACCAGCACAACGTATTAACATCTGTTCCCAAAGGAGACAAACTTATACTCCTTGGGGACTTCAATGCCAGAGTAGGCGATGACACTGCCTCTTGGAGTGGCATCATTGAAAAGTATGGAGTCGGAAATTGTAACAGCAATGGGCTCCTCCTCCTTCAGACCTGTGCCAAGCACGATCTCCTGATCACCAACACAATTTGCCTTCTTCCCACGAGAAATAGAACATCATGGATGCACCCTCGCTCGAAACACTGGCATCTCATCATCAGGAGGAGTTACAAAATCCATGCGTGGTGCCGAATGTTGAACAGACCATCGTCTCATTATCTCGAAAATAAACATACACATCAAAATGCAAATAAAAAACTAAATGTCACCCGCCTAAACAGCAAAAAGAATGCAGCAGTCATTTGAAAACATGCTGGACGACCGCCTCAAGCCAAATGATGCAGCTAAACAGAATGTGGAAACAGAGTGGAGAGCCCTAAAGGACATAATTTACAACACTGCTATGGAAATCTGGATCCAGCCCACCAAAAGTATAAAGACTGGTTTGGTGAAAATTCTGAAGACATCAACCAATTGCTGGTCAAGAAACATCTTCTCCTCAAGTCACATTGAATGACCAGAAGTCAACAAAAAATATAAGCCGTTTAAATTGGGCTCCGAAGGTTGTGGGTTCGATTCCAGGGCCGCGTCCTTTGATTTACGAATTAAATTTTTCGGAGGCTCCTGTGGGTCGTCGCTGGGTAGAGCATTTCAGCAACATCTTAAATGCAACTTCCTTCTTCGATGATGAAACCATCAACTGCCTTCCTCAACTTCCCACTAATGATACACTAGATTACCTGTCAACCATAGTGGAACTAAACAAAGCCATCCAGCAACTTTCCAGTGGAAAGGCACCTGGTCCTGACTCCATCCCAGCAGAGATATACAAAGCAGGTGGGCCGGTCCTAATAGAGCAGCTTCACCAAGTCTTTACAAACATATATGTGAATGAGACTATGCCACAAGATTTCAAGGACGCGTCAATAGTCCACCTTTACAAACGTAAGGGAAACTGCCAATCCTGTGACAACCACCAAGGCATCTTGCTCTCAATCTCAGGGAAGATACTCGCCAGAATTCTTCTTAATCGCTTAACGGCCTATTTCGATCAAGGTCTTCTTCCTGAGAGTCAATGTGGCTTCAGAAAAGAATGAGGAACTGTTGACATGATTTTCGCTGCAAGGCTGCTGCAAGAGAAATGTCAGGAACAGAACAGTGAAATGTTCTCCACTTTCATTGACCTTACCATGGCTTTTGATATAGTCAGCAGAGAAGGACTGTGGAAAATTATGGCGAAATATGGCTGTCCAGAAAAGTTTGTCCAAATAGTGCGGCTATTTCATGATGGTATGCAGGCAAGAGTACAGGAAAATGGTCAACTTGAATAACGAAGACACAAACCATATATAGTACGATTTATTGCCTGGCATATCTCGCTGTTCTCATTTTCACAGATTGTCTAGGTGTAGATTGCCTTCAGGTCCTCTGCTCGATATTGACACTTTCCTCGTTAGACATCCTCCACCTGATAGTCCTCAGCCAAGCTTTTGCCTTCTCACAACCAAATCTCCAAAACGAACACGGCTCCACCAAATATGTCGCGCCTCCGCCGAATCACACAAGGTCCTCTCCCTTGTCCTTCTCTGTTGTCGTCTGACGTCACCCTGTTTCTAAGTTTCCTTGTGGGGTTTCCCCTATATGATTTTCTATCACCTTTTCCGATGACGTCATTCTGTCTAAACGCCATGTGGCATACACCAACAGGCTGCCTAAAAACAAAAGATGGAAAAATCATATGGAAAAAGATAAGATTTTACATGTATGGTAAGATTATGTGAAAGACCTTTGTGATGATACTAGAGAAGAACAGTATGATATTTGAAATAATAATGAAAGACCATCAATTCTGAAGATGGAAGTTCAGAATGCTCTTAACCATATGAAAACTGGCAAGACCCCAGTTCAGAAGACAACATCACAACAGAAATAATCAATGCCTTAGAAGAATATGGAATAAACTAAGTCACCATACTGCTTATCACAATATATATTTTTTGATGCGCTCTCTTGCTTTGAACTCAGGCGTGG
This sequence comes from Cepaea hortensis, assembly GCA_963921405.1. Lineage (NCBI taxonomy): Eukaryota > Metazoa > Mollusca > Gastropoda > Stylommatophora > Helicidae > Cepaea > Cepaea hortensis. The sequence goes on from OY992894.1 coordinate 58,589,727, forward strand.
TCCATACACTATTTCTGTTAATGCTGGACTGAATTTTGCTTGTGGCTTAGCTTTCCCTATTAACAGTGTCCCTCGCCATCAAGCGAACCCACCCCGACTTCAGAGGTACTTGTAATTTATGTCCCCAAGTCAAGGACGATAGGTCAACATTTTAGTCCAACTGTTCGGTGTAGGGGTTGAACTCCTTACCTCAGCATCAGCACACCGGATGTTTAAGAACATGTGTTCCCCCGGGAAGGTTAACCCGGTCAACAAATGCCCGCAGAAGTCGGATGTGTCGGCCTAACGGCGCAAGAACGCAGCTCTGCTGTAAACAGGCACAACGCAATCACATCCGGAAAAAAAACTCAGGATGAACGAAGAAGAAGAAGAACATGTGTTCTTATCCAATCGACCTACAGCACAATATATGATACTGGAGATATTCCTCCTGAATTATGTAATTCTGTATTTATTACATTCCCAAAGAAATCAGGAACCTTGGAATGTGATCAACATTGAATAATTAGTATAGTGAGCCACATCACGAAGATTTTGCCAAGAATTATCATGCAGAGTTAGGACGAAAATACAACCCAAAATAGGAGAACAACAATGTGGATTTGTAGTAGGCAAAGGTACAGTAAATACTGTGTATATGCTGAGAGCATTAACTGAACGTTCTATAGAAGTAAACAAAGACCTACATCTTAGCTTTATTGACTACACAAAGGCTTTTGATAAAGTATGAAATGTCAACATGATAAAGATGCTTGCAGATCTACAAATTAATGGGAAAGACTTAAGACTTGTAAAAAAAACATTGGAAACAACAAGCTGCCGTAAGGATTGATAATGAAGTAGGTCAATATCAGTCTATTAAGAGAGGTGTGAGACATGAATGTGTAATATCTCCAGATCTTTTTTCTTTGTACTGTGAAAATAATATTTTCAGAAATGTAGAAGATATGAAAGGAATCATCGGGGGATGTAACATCAATAATATTAGATATGCGGATGACATAGTATTGATTGCAGACAATGAGCAGGATCTGCACCATTTAGTAGATTCGGTTGTTGCACACAGTGAACAACTAGGGTTAGAATTAAATTATAAGAAGACACAGATTATGGTTGCCACTAGGAAGGAGGAAATACCACAATGTATTATACAAGTAAATGGGAATATTTTTAAACAAGTGAATCAGTACAGTTATCTTGGAACAGTCATAACATCTGATGGGGGATGCCTTGAAGAGATTAGAATAAGAATCGCCATGGTGAAAGTAGCCCTATGCAAGATGGAAAACATACTGACCAATAAAAAGATATCAATTGAAACGAGAGAGAGAGTGTTGAGATGCCACATAGAACCTGTACTTTTGTATAGATGTGAAGCATGGACAATGAGCAGACAAACTGAAAAACATCTGATGGCTGTGGAAATGTAGTTTCTAATATCAAAATGCAAAGAATACCATGGACAGACAGAAAAACCAATGACCAAGTCCTACAAGAAACAAATGAAAATCGTACACTGATTAGAGAAATTAGACGTAGCCAGTCAACAATTTTTGGTCACGCTATGAGAAGCAATAAATTGGAGAACTCGATGACAACTGGCAAGATTGAGGGGAAGAGAGCAAGGAGAAATAAATACCTGGATGGCTTGGCCACATATGATCGAGACAAGAACACTGAGCTGATCCATGACCCTGGTGATCAAGTGAGAAGGCGAATCATGACCACCTGTGCTTATCGGTATGGCACGTGATGATTGAATGAATGAAAGACCATGCTTCTTTGTGAATTCTTTTATGTGGAAAAACGCTTCCGCCTATTATGCATACGATTCTCTGCACAGAAATTAGCAAATGGCTCTCCATTTTTGTTCCTTATCCCATGTCCATCTTTTGCCATGATCTCCTCAGTCCGTATTATCCAATTCTAGCTTGGCATTTAGGTCACCCATCATGATTTTGAAAACACCCATTTTCTGTATACAGTGCATCATGGCATCCCTACAAAAGGTGAACTGAATAAATACTTGCCATTTTAGGACCAATGTTTCGTTCAGGGGTGGTTTTGGTGGATGGCAGTGATGCTTTATGAATCCATAGGAAAGCCATTTAGTGTTTAAGGTTTTCTTTATGGTTTCAAATTCTGTTGCCAGTGTATCTTGAGTACATACCCTCATGACTTGGTTGAACAGTATCCGTGCTAGGCTACATTAGTATTGGACAAATGCACAGATATTTTCTTTGATGTGTGTCATAAATAAGATGTTCACCTCATTGCCATTCTGTCTATTTGGTGGTAGGATTGTTTGAGGAAGCTAGATTTGATGTTGACAGGAGTCTCTTCAATGTAAATGTCAAAATGTCTTTCTCTTTTGTTTACATTTAATCTTTACTGCTTCTTTTTGGTTAACATTGGTGTTCGTAGCGTCTAATAATGCCAGGTGTTTGTATTTTAAATCCATGTCTTCCACTAGTTCTACCAGTTCAAATGTGTCTTTTAGTGTGTTAGTGTCAAGTGACTGCTTTATTGTTTTTAGCATTTCTGCTAGCCTGATCACTAGCATGTCACTGCCATGAGCATTAGTCAGTTTCACCCATATCCTGAAAATGCACCAGTATAGGGCTCTTGACATCCCAAAAGGTGGTTATCATGATTTTCCAAGTGGATTCCTGCACCTTGAAATTTTTCTTAGCTGGAGACAACTGGTCTTTCCCCTGCATCTTTCTACCCTTTCATACATTCTCCCCTGACTCAAACAATTGTCTCCATACTGAACCATCATTCTTCTGTAGATTTTTACAAGATTTCTCATCATCTGACTCAAAGAAAATCAATAATACCTCGTTCTTTCATGGTGCAAGTCGATAATGGGGAAGTTATTTTGTAATTGATATCTCTTTTCCAGTATTGGACTGAGTAGACCATGGATAGAATGGGTCTCAGTGATATTTTGAGTTTATGTAGTTTGGGGATACCATATAGCTGAGTTTGTGAGCCACACCAAATGAACATTTTCACGATAGCCTCACTGATGGTTTTATCATGAAGAAGTGTCTGGATTTGTTTCCTTATTTTGATGATTGTTCATTTTCAGCTCTGGTTGAAATTTGGATTTACACGATACCACTTCAAATTTGGCCTGATAGACCTGTCCATCACTACTGCATCACTTTCTTTGTCTGGTTTGAGCATTACCAATTATTTGTTGGCTTCTAATGCTTTCAGTGCTGTAATGTGTGCATTGGTTAAAAGGCAACCCTGTTTAGATGATGGTGTGCAGTACTGATGTTCTAGATCAACTAGTTTTACATTTCTTTTTTCACTCATCCGACCAACTCAACAGATCTGGGTTTTATAACTAAGATCTGGTCAAAGAGCATTTCAGACTGGGCTTGTGATTCGATCTTGTTGACATTTAGGCTTTATGCAGAAATCCATTACTTTGTTGTCATCTGTAAAAAAATTACCATGCAAATGTTCTTTCAAGAGTCCAAATGAATGTCCATGTAGCAACAATACTCCTTTTGAGAGAAGACTTTCACGTTTCGATCGGTTGATCACTAGCATGTCACCGCCATGAGCATTAGTCCCAGTTTCACCCCTATCCTGAAAATGCACCAGTATAGGGCTCTTGATATCCCAAAAGGTGGTTATCATGATTTTCCAAGTGGATTCCTGCACCTGCACCAAATTTTTCTTAGCTGGAGACAACTGGTCTTTCCACTGCATCTTTCTACCCATTCATACACTCTCCCCTGACTCAAACAATTGTCTCCATTCTTCTGTAGATTTTTACAAGATTTCTCATCCTCTGACCACAGAAAAAAAAAATGAATAATACCTCGTTCTTTCATGGTGTAAGTCGATAATGGGGAAGTTATTTTGTAATTGATATTGCACATGTGCAAACAACTCAATTCTCACAATCCCTACATATGGTATTGCTTAAGAGCCAGTTTTTTTCCTGAAATAAGATTTTCTGTTGTCCATACTCTTCCATGCACTTTATAATAAAATTATCACTTACTCTCTTTCCTTGTAATTTATGCAGTTTGTCATTACTTGTTCTGCCTGTCAAGACTTATTAATTTTGTTAAATATTTTTTTTTTCATTTCTTGCTACTGCTTTGGTTTCAGTGTCTTTTAAGTAGAAATTAAAGCCAGTTAACTTCAATGATAATTTTGAGCACATGTTTTATATAGTTTTTACATGTTTTATATAGTTTTTATGTCAATTCCCTGTTTCTTGCAGTCAGAGTTTATTTTTAGGCATAGATTTACTTCCAGGTTAAGCAGTGATTTTATTATTTTGATTGCTTATGCAGTGGTAACCAGAAAGTAGACCCACATTAAAGTCAGGGTAGTCGCTTGATCAACTTGCAGCTTACATTGTTGAGGTCATGTGATGTAGAAAATATTGTGTGCAGTTTTAGATGGTGTTGCTGACACTATTTGGGACAGATATTTTCAAATTATCTGTTGGAGTATCATCTTGCACTCCAGTCAAGCCCATAGGCGCTCAGATCCTCCCCCAACAGATGCGTCCGACAGCTAATAGTGCCAGTTCTGTATTGGTTGATGAGGCCTGCCTTTCTATCAATGTGCCTCTCATGTCTGGCCGTGTCAGTTCTTACTCCCGGGTCTCTCATTCTGGACAACAATGTGGATTCACTGGTGTCAAAATCCTCCACTCTCAACATCTCTCTTAGGACATTAATAACATTGGCACGATTCATATCAACATGATAAAGATGCTTGAAGATCTACAAATTGATGGGACAGACCTTAGACTTGTAAAAAACATATATTGGAAACAACAAGCTGCAATAAGAATTGATAATGAAGTAGGTCAATATCAGCCTATTAAGAAAAGTATGAGACAGGGATGTGTAATGTCTCCAGATCTTTTTTCCCTGTACAGTGAAAATATTTTCCGAAATGTAGAAGATATAGAAGGAATCATCATTGGGGGATGTAAGATCAATAACATTAGATATGCGGATGATACAGTATTGATTGCAGACAATGAGCAAGGTCTGCACCATTTAGTAGTTTTGGTTGTGGAGTAGCTGGCAGAGTGGCTAGAACGCTGGGCTCTCCTTCGGGAGATCCTGGTTCAAATCCTCGGTAAGGTGTGGAGTTTTTTTCTGACCGGGGCAAAAAGAAAATTCTAACCTGCACAGTTCACGGCGACTGCACTAGCCATGAGGCCTTAATTCTACAGGCTCAAGTCCTACACCGCAAGGTATTATAGGCAGTAAATGACCGGTTGTTGCACACAGTGAACAACTAGGGTTAGGATTAAATTGTAAGAAAATTAGATTATGGTTGCCACTAGAAATACCTCCTAAATAACATTTCTTAAATTAATGAATCGTTAGTCATAACATCTGGATTAGAACAAGAATCGCCATGGTGAAAGTAACCTATTTTAAGATGGGCAATATGTTGTTGTTTGTCCATCAAGAATGATGGTGACCATTCATTTCATCCAGTGAGGTTGAAAGTATGGAGCTGTGAGTTCTAAGATGGCTGATAAGGCCTATTTTGGCTCGAAATGTTCTCTGACAATGTGGACAAAGAATGCTTGACGTTTCTGGAGGAGGATTTCCTGCAGTGGTTTTTCTGTTCTGTCTTTTCTTCACAGCTCTTGCAGTCCTGGTTGCCTCACAAGTGACTGCACCCTTGCGTAATGATGCACGCCATGAATTTCGGTCTCTGGCTGCAGTCTTCCACCAGGTGTTATGATGAATTCCAAAAGCATTCAGTGAGATTTTCAGAGTGTCTTTAAAGCGTTTCCTCTGGCCGCCTTGGGAGTGTTTACCACAACGCAACTCGCCGTAAAAAATTCGTTTAGAGAGCATGCGAGTCAAGTGGCCAGCCCAGCGAATCTGATTCTTCATTAGTAGAGTGTGGATACTGGGCATGGACGCTCTTTCCAGGACTTCAGTGTCTGGGATCTTGTCTTGCAATGTAATCTTCAGTAACTTCCTAAGGCAGACTGTGTGGAAGTGGTTTAATTTCCTAGCGTGTTGCTGATAAACAGTCCAGGTTTCACAAGCATATAGCAGTGTAGATAATACAACTGCTTTGTAGACTTTCAGCTTTGTTTGCAGGCTTATTCCATTTCTGTCCCATACATTCTTGTACAGTCTGCCAAAGGCCGCACTGGCCTTGGAGATTCTTGCATTCACTTCAATTGTGGCAGCTTGTGACACAGTGCTGCCAAGATAGGTGAATTTGTCCACAACACTTAGTCTATGATCATTCACTTTGATATTCGACACAGTGTGATTATTCCTTGGAGCTGGCTGGTACATATCTACAGTCTTCTCCAAATTGATATTGAGCCCAAAGATGACAAAGGCATGTGAGAAAGCTGAAACATTATGTTGCATGTCTGCCTCTGAGTAGGCGTATAGAGCGCAATCATCAGCAAACAGGAGCTCTCTGATGGTGTCACTGTTAATTTTGGTTTTAGCTTTCAGCCTTCTGAGATTGAATAACTCTCCATCCATGCGGTAGTTGATGTCTATTCCAATGTCGTTGTTCTCGAACGCATTCGTCAACATAGCTGAAAACATGAGGCTGAACAGTGTTGGTGCCAGGACACATCCTTGCTTCACTCCATTGGTGACAGGAAAGGGCTCAGACAGTTCACCATTTTCCTGTACTCTTGCCTGCATGCCAACATGAAATAGCCGCACTATTTGGACAAACTTTCGTGGACAGCCATATTTTGCCAATATTCTTCCACAGTCCTTCTCTGCTGACTGTATCAAAAGCCTTGGTAAGGTCAATGAAAGCGGAGAACATTTCGCAGTTCTGTTCCTGATGTTTCTCTTGCAGCAGCCTTGCAGCGAAAATCATGTCAACAGTTCCACGTTCTTTTCTGAAGCCACATTGACTCTCAGGAAGAAGACCTTGATTGAGATGGGCCGTGAGGTGATTGAGAAGAATTCTGGCGAGTATCTTCCCTGCAATTGAAAGCAAGGAGATGCCTCGGTGGTTGTCACAGGATTGCGGTTTCCTTTTCGTTTGTAAAGGTGAACTATTGACGCATCCTTGAAATCTTGTGGCATGGTCTCGTTCACCCATATGATTGTAAAGACTTGGTGAAGCTGCTCTGTTAGGACCGGCCCACCTGCCTTGTATATCTCTGCCGGGATGGAGTCCGGACCAGGTGCCTTGCCGCTGGAGAGTTGCTGGATGGCTTTGTTTACTTCCACTATGGTTGTCAGGTCATCAAGTGTATCATTGATGGGAACTTGAGGAAGGCAGTTGATGGTTTCAACAAGATGGGAAATATACAGACCAATAAAAAGATGTCAATTGAAACAAGAAAAAGAGTGTTGAGGTGCTACATAGAACCTGTACTTTTGTATGGATATGAAGCGTGGAGAATGAGCAAACAAGCTGAAAAACATCTGATGGCTGTGGAAATGTGGCTTATGAGGAAAATGCAAAGAATACCATGGACAGATAGAAAAACCAACGACCGAGTCCTACAAGAAACAAGTGAAAATTGTACACTGATTAGAGAAATTAGACGTAGACAGTCACAATTTTTTTAACCATGTTATGAGAATAAATAAATTGGAGAACTTGGTGACAACTGGCAAGATCGAGGGGAAGAGAACAAGGGGAAAACAGAAGTAAATACCTGGATGGCTTGGCCATGTGGCATGGTCGAGACAAGAACTCTGAGCTGATCTACAATCCTGGTGATAGACTGAGATGGCAAAACATGACCTCCCACGCTTATCGGCATGGCACATGATGATGATGGGCTGGCCATTTTCAGGGAATGCAGAACCAGCAAGTTTATTAGCTCGTTAATTTCCCTCAACTCCCACATGTCCCGGAACAAAGATGAAGAATATAATGTTCATATATATTCACATGTAAATATTAAATTTTGATCAAAGACTTGGAAGTGAGTAAGAATATTGTAAGTAGCAGTAAATCATCATGTTACATGCCAATAAGCATGGGCCATCATGGTTCACCATTTCACATGGTCAACAGTTTCAGATCAGATCCGTGTTCTTGTTCTGATTATACCATATGGTCAAATCATCCAGCTATTTCTTTTTTGTTTTCTTCTGCTCTTTCGCCATCTAGATTGTCAATGTTTGCTGCTAAGTTTTAAAGTTTTTTTCTCCTCATAAGATGCTAAACAATATATCTTGACTGTTTATGTATAATTTTTCTAATGAGGGGTCCCCAAGGTGAAATGGTAAGCCATCTACTTCGTGCTACGAAAGCCATGGGTTCGTTTACGGGCTCCGTCATTCGTTCCACAAGTGCAGTTTTTTATCTGAAACCTCTGGGGATTTCAGCAGACTGTTCTGTTGAAAGAAGATTGAGCCATGCAGGATATAATCCTGTGTAATGAAGTTGATCCTCTTGTCTTTAACTCTTTTTCTGTTATGTCCGTTCATGGTTTTATTTGCATTTTCCTCAGAAAGCACATATCTGTTGCCATCAGATGTTTCTTGCCTTGTCTGCTTATTGTCCATGTTTCACATGTATAATAATACCATCATCATTATCAAGGGCATTGCCAACTGGCATGGGTGATCATGCTTCTCCGTATCATATGATCTTAAATAGTGTACATCAGTTTGTGTGCTGACACAGTTCTGTGCCATGACACAAGACTGTCAGGAATTTTCTCTCATCTTCCTCTATTTCTCTTTTCACAAATCTTTCCAGTTGTCACAATATGTTCTAGTTTTTGTCTTCTCATAATGTGGTCAAAAATGACTACCATTTTCTTTGTGATCAGTTGCATATGTATTCTAACCTCTTTCAAAGCATTTAGATTACTCATTTTGGCTGTCTAAGGAACTTTCAGCATTCTTTTATAAAACCAAATCTGTAAAGTTTCTAGAGATTTTTTGTTTGTTTTTGACTTGTTAACTAATTTCAATAATAGTATAGAAGAACTAAAAAAAAAGAGAGGACTGTTTGCCACCAGACAGGCATCATTCTGACATCCTTTAAAAGATAATGATTCTAACACCAATTTTTTCTTGCTAACATTTTCAAATTCCTTTGAATAAAACATGAGATTAAGATGAGAATATGCCAGTTTTGCACAGTTGTGTCGTACTCATGCTCTCTCTCTCCCCACAGACGTAATTAGTCTTATATGTATAAACAAAATGGTGACTTAACAACATGTACTAATGTTAGCTGTAAGTAAGCTAATACATAAAGGACCTTTTATAATACCTTGAGTTGTATAGGTCATATGTTGTTAACCCCATATTTTAATAGACTATTCAGCACCCAAGAGTGCTCGATGTGGTTAATATTATGCAGATTTTACCTATGACCACTGGGATGACAGGCAAGCATGATAGCCATTATGCCACCAGTGCTCACATTGGTAGCTATGCTTTGAAAAACACTCCTTCCCTGTTCATCGGGTTCATAATGTAAAGAAATAATAAATCAACTGTGTGTGCTTCTCCAACTGAAAACATGATATCATTGTGCCTATTTGACAACTTCAAGTGATCTATGACCTTTCATTTGATAGCTCTTTGCTAATTCCTCTCCATAAATTTGACTGACAGATATGCTGTTTCAACACTTGTTGAAGCTACATTAAACGGATCCTTCAAGGGAAGGATAACAATCAAAAGAATTGGAGAGGGTGGGTCAGTTCAATATGTCCACCCCCCCCCCTCCCCCCCACACACACACACACACCCACCCCCTCTCTCTCTCTCTCTCTCTCTCTCTCTCTCTCTCTCTCTCTCTCTCTCTCTCTCTCTCTCTCTCTCTCTCTCTCCTCTCTCACTCTCTCACTCTCTCTCTCACTCTCTCTCTTTCTCTCTCTCTTTCTCTCTAATAGTCACTCTCATAGTCATCTAACCATTGCCTTAATTATAGCTGTTTTGCTTAATTTGTTTAAAATGCAATGTATCATATATTAAGTTATAATTTTATAAAGTAATCAATTCTAAACTTTACCTTAATACCTCATCCCGTAAAATCTGCACACTTATCTGTAAAATGTCTATCTCATATTGCGCATGCAATGCTTACTTTTTGAGTATATTTAACATTTAAAAATAACTTTTCTGTAATAATCATTCTGATATGCCTCTTATGTTCATACAGGTGTTCTGTATTACCTTCATTTGTTGCTTTTGAACTGTTACAGTTAGGACGTTAATTGTATAAATGTATGAGCGCTATTATCATTCGTGGAGTGCCTATTGGTGTGCCTATCTATCAAAATATGGGTCTAGCTACATCTGCCCAGTATACCTCAAGGCATGTAAAAGGTTCCTTGACTGACTTACTTGTAAATGTTTCAGTTGTTCACTTGAAAGTAACAAATTCATCTGTTTATAATGGTAAATATAAACAAAGAAGACAAATATCATCTGGTAAAATTTAAGGCCTAGCATATGTTGTTGTATCTCATCAGGTGCATACTATAGAATTGATGTGAAGCAAATAAACACATATGTTTGACTGGAATACACCCACTAGTAAATGTTTTTTATTATCTGTATTATATAGGCAACCTTAAACTATCCACCATGTCTTTTTATGTACGCAGGGCTGGACACCAGCTTTAGAAAGCACTGTTCTTCTAACTGAAGTAGTCATTAATTATTAGTTGTACAAAGCACACTTATTATGCTATCTTGATTGATATATTGAACTGAAGTTCAGAAATTGAAGAAGTTAGTTGTGTTCACTTTGTCAGCTGCATATGTTCTGATTAAGATTTTCATTTATTAGACGAGATAATTGAAATATGACAGACAGTAAGTAATCTTACTGGTAAGTAATGCAGTTTGGTGTGTGAGTCTACTTTGTTTATGTTTACAATGGGGAAACCTTTTTTTTTTTTTTTTTTGATAAAAATAAATGTGAATGTAATCAAAAGATTAAATTTGTATTTGCATAGATGCTAACAAAGTTACGTCAAGTCTTAAGTTAAGTTGAGTTGAGTACCGACATCATTGCACTCAGGACATTCCCATACGTGCTCAGTCCCCTCGTTCAACAGCCAGCGAAGAGTCATACTACTAATCGTTCCCACCGCTATCTGATTAAAAGTTCTCCTGGACTTCCGAAGTACGTGCTTTGTGATAGATACCTTTGACAACAGCCAGCGGGGAGAGAACATCAAGTCTTAAACATCATTCAACTGTTTCATTACCACAAAATTAATAGCTGAGATCAACAGCTTCCAAGCTCTTTAATTTTCCTGTTCCAACTCAAAGCCAGATTGGGTACCACAGTGTGACTGATTTCAAGCTATTTGTACCTTTTGTTAAGCCAATAGGCAATTCACGTGGCCACAACATGCATGCTTAGTTTGATGCTAATCATAACATGTTTGTGCGTATCTATGGAAAATCAGAATCTATGAGAAATACACATGATTTATTAACAAAACTGAAATCATTGCATTATGAGTAAACCCTCAGGTTTTCTGTCATTCTCAGTAGCTCTTATACAATAAGCATACTATTTCTCTTTGTATACTGGTTATGCTTCTCTCTGAAGTGTTCTTCACATCCATTATGACACATAATGCTAATTAAAGCTATCTTTGACCAGGCATTGCATCAGATACTTTGTCATCTTTGAAGAATCAACCATTTATTTTGGATATGTACGTCATCTATTTCCATGCTCAGTGCTCACATTATGGATGCCTTTGATGCTATTAAACCCAGCGTTTCTATAACAGTGAAATAAGTAAAGAGTAAAAGTCCCTTTTCCACACCATGGGCAGTATTTGGCATATGGTACTATTCCCCCATATTTGTTTATTACCATTCAGCACTCAGTGGCTGATGTGGTAAGTATCACTCGGCTCCCCAGAACATTTCTTGGTATCTATTTTAGGCTGAATCAACCTGGGAGTCAAGCTCAATTAAAAATAATCCCTACCTCTGAGACTCGAATACAAGATCACTGAAACAGCAGGAAAATGTGTTACCTTGGCTACTATCTAGTACACTCATCTCATGTTGCAGGCAGGTCCTTTTCTGAACATTGCTCTCATCACAGCCTGCCAAAACATTCCTAATCCCTTGACAGTTCTCCTATCTCATGCAGCCTCATGCCCAAGATAACTGCAATGTCTTCCAGGAACCATGCCTTCCATCACTGTTCTTTCCAAGCCATTGTGATGTTTAATATGGTCAAAGTTTCTCAGTTTCTGAGACATTGTAGCAGAAAGTATTATCTAGGTGTGCAAAGCTACAGCACGCTTGAGCATCAGGATGGAATGAGGAGAAAGATGCTCAAGTCGTGACGTAGTTTGTTGTTAGGGCAGTCAGTAAACATCTAGGACTAGAGGAGAGAAGTCACCATGATTATGGAATTGCAATAGGATTGTTGTAGTGGTCATCAATTGGAAATAAAACTCCATTTATATTCAATTAACAAAACTCGTTAGTCCTTTCTGTGTGTGCTTTGTTATAACATGATGGTGTTTTTGAGTCAGTTTAATGTTCATATCTTGTTGAATGTCATTATTTGTTTTTTCTTTGTCCTCAGTATTTTGAGAACCTTTCTGTAGCATTTAAATTCGAAAGCCCTGAGTTTCTTCTTTAGTCATTGCAAAATGACCAATGACTCATATCCTTAAGTTGCCACAGGAACGATGCTGTTCTCACAAATGTTACTTGGTATGGTGGTGCTGAGCTGAATACTGTTTGTCTGAATTGTTATGGCCAGCTTTGTCTCACTTCTTCAGTAGAACTGAATATCCACACACACCATAAAAATGTGGTACAACCACATTAAGGGGTAGTTAAGGTGGGGAGTCTGTTGACATGACTGAGACACGATTAAGTTTTGTTACACCTGTCTTCCTATGGCCTTCATTACGTAAGCCCGATCCATTACTTATTTGCTTCTCACAGGGCCCATAAACCTTTCAGCCTGTTCATTTACTTTTACACACATGTAGCCTTACATAAAAATGAAGCTGAATTTAGTAAGCCTTGACCTCATCAGAGACTTCACCTACTGTCTTCTAGCCAAGTCCTTCTCGATCTTCCTGAGCATACTTATTGACTCACTGAGAAAGCATGTCTGAGCACAAGTATATGTCTCCAGCCAGGCTAGTGCTTTATTTGCTGCTTCAAAATCACACTACTTGATGTGTAGGTGATTTCCTTCAAAGTTTTCCCTCCAACCTGAGCCGTAAAAACCCATGAGCTCCTCATGCATTGAACAATAGACCCATTTGTGTAGATGATCACATCACCCTCAGAAGAATACTCAGAAATACCCAAATGTATATGCATAAATGGTTATCTTTGTTTGATTTATAATATATTCATAAAAAATGCGAATATAGCTAGTTTCAGAAAACCTGGCATGTTCATTGTGTGGCAACAGCAATGATAACAACAGTTGTACAAAATACCAGAATGATAGTTTTCTTTAACATTATACACATAACACTTGAATATTTCTGACACAGTTTCATAAATTCTGAAAAAATTTATGGATTTATACTACAGTAACACATAACATAACTGTTGTATTTTAATCTCTTGAGTAGATGACATCAGTGACCATCTGTGTGACCGGGTCCTCAGTGTACTCTTCATGATTTGGTTGATGGCCTGCCACAAAAGCTTTCCTTCTCCTTCCCTATGGAAAACCTTCCGTAATATGTGCTTGTATTGGCGCCACCATGAAGCACTGGTCACCATGTGGCATAGGGTTAACCATGTGTTAACCGCCAACATGTTAAAGATTATGTATGGTCCCGAATTTCCAGAAATGACTATTGGTAAGAAAAAACATTTTGCTCACTGTTGTAGTTCATTGTTTTATTCACTTAATGTTGAGTTTTAGGACACAATTCTGCCAATTGCAGTGAAGTTGGAACTGTGACAAACTAACTAACTAACTAACACAATTCTGATTTGATTATTTTCTTGACTTAAAGAAGTAGTTGCAAAATCTGTTCCTCTGGCTTGGAATACAAATTGTCTCATGCCACACCTCATTCATTTATTTAAGCATTGTAGCTCACAACGAGTCTGCTGAGTGCATTGTTCTTTTGTGGCCAGTGCCAGAATAAAAATCTGCTTTTCTTCTGTACCTGACTTTGTTTTATCTAGATGGTATTTATGCTTTTCTGATATTATGAAACCTGCAGAGATTAAAGGCTCAAAGATCTGATGATGAGACCCCCAGGCAAGGCAGATCATTTACATGACCTGGGGAAAAGACAACTAGTGAAGCGAGAATGGGTAGTAGAGAGATGGCAATAAACCGGACAATATTACTGTGGTAGCTCTCACTGGATTAAAGAAGTAATTAAAGATGGAATTGTGGAATGTCAGAAGTTTATACCAGGGAAAACTCAACATTATTAGTGATGAATGAATCGCCGAAAAACGAGAAGTAGATATTGTGAGCTTTACTAGAGCACGATTACGAGGGACAAAATGGATGTTGCTGCCAAAGTCTTCGTCAGCAACAGAACAGACAAATAAAACTAGACAAACAAATACACGAAAGACGCTACATGAAAGTATTAAAGGTACTCATCTGTATCCTAGCTTGAGTGGCTATCCGTGGATGGAATAAACCGGATGTAGTGATTAAAGGGTCAACTGACTAAAGGTCACTAAAACGAGAAGCTCGGGGATTGGCTAAGACGACCGGTGAGGGAACCGCTAGCTGGGGGGATGGGGGTGCGCCCATGAGAGCGAAACGGAAAAATATGGATAGGTAGAGCACTGTAGCAGACTCTGTGGTGCTGTAACAGATGCAGTTCACAATTCTGCACTCCAAGCTCGAAACACTGCTGCGGGCGGTAGGATGTAGATCCCCTGGCGCTTGTCATCATAGAATAGCACAAGTGCCGGTTGTTCAGAAAGCAATGAGAAGTGACTGAATGCAAACTAACCAGGGAGTCTCAGAAGGCAAAGATAATGTTGGCGTTGACTACGCCGTCCTGTGAAGGACATGCAACTGGCTTATTAGTGGACTATATGACTACGGGGATGGGAGGGGGCAGGGGGCGTACGGGACTTAAATAAAACTGTATTGGACATTGAGGCCGTGAGGAGAGAACCCAACTGGAAGATGAGGCAGTTTTCCAATGTCTTACGATCGCGTTCGTGAGATATGCACGATGTGATCGCTGTGACCTGTATGTCGGCAACACCACAGTGGTCAGAACTGTTGAAGTGTAGGGGTACCGCTGTTAATATCTGAGAGGTGTTGCCTAAATCTCTCCGCCAGATGAAGACCTATCTCCCCAACATATCTCATGTCACAACGTGTGCAGATGATCGCATAGATAACGTTGCAACTCGTGCATGAGAAGCTCTCCCGGATGTGGAAAGTAGTCTTCAGGAAAGCCAGACTCTGGATTTGAAGGACATGTGGACAGGTCTTACAACAAGATCGAAGACATGGCGCCGTGCCAGGAAGAGACTTGTGGGGTTGGGGTAGAGTGGTATGGACCAGCACATCCCTCCGGTTACGATCCCGCCTATATGCCACCAATGGGGCCTCTGAAAAGACATCGCGAGTGACCGGGTCTGCCTGGAGAATGTTAACATTATTAGTGGGAAATTAGCAAAAAAATAAAATTAACATACTATCAGTTTTATTTCAGAACTACTGATTAATATATATATATATATTTACAGGAGTGGTGAAAAATATTCAAAATGGTGATATACATACAATCTTTTATTGTGAAAGTTTTTAGACATGCTCAGTCTTTACTGTACAATGGCAGACTCTAAATTGAGCAGACTGTGAAACACCTTTGACATATTTTCAATTTTTGAAAAAACAAATGAAAACAGAAATGCAAAGAAAGTTATCAGAAATAGCAAATGTAATTTTCTTGAGATTGAATCAGCAGAAAAGATTGGCCTAGGAGGATTAACAGAAGTGATTGGCCTGAGAGGATCAGCAGAAGTGATTTGTCTAAACCAGGTTAAGCAAAAGTCACTTCCTAGAACATAATTGGCAAAAGATACTCAGTGGCAACAAGATGAAAAATTACTATGCTAGTAAATTCTGTTGGTGGAAAGTCTGAATTGATTGCTCAGGGGTGAGCATCATCAAAGTCCAAAATCTGCGGACTTCGCTCATGTAGTCTCTGAAGGTGCAACTTTTGGTGTGGAGGAGGCTCAATATACAGAAGTTAGGTTAAGCAGCCATGTGCAGGACATGACGATTCCATGGGTGAGGCTAACATGATGTGTCAGCTTAGACTTATGGAAGCCTTTTTGAATAGCAGAGAATGTCAATAGTCTGCCACTGCTTCCCTTTAGGGCCAACCAAAATACAACATGACTGTTCTTGATGGGCCAATTAGATGTAAGTACGAAGATGATGTCAAAACATTAAGACTGAAACAATAGTCAAAACACTGGGAAGGCTAGCCCGGTAAACAAACCATTGAAGAAGTCATATGGGTTGATTGAAAAGTCCAAATATTGCAGCCCTGATGTAAACGGACAACACAATTGTGTCTGAAAACAAAAGTACTGGCAAGAACGAAAAAAAGATTATAGTTGTTGGAGTTGGTCTAGTTGATAGCTGCAAGTGGTTCATGAAGTGTTTTAAAAACTTATGTTTAAATTTCATTCTTTCATTCCTAGCTGAAGAAGAAGCTCAGTTACTTCCACCTGATATGAGTACTGAGTCCATTGTTCAGTGTTGGTTTCGCTTTCTGCACATTCTGCAGAACCCAGTGGACCTGAGTAGACCTAGTGTTGTCAGCAATACTCCTAAATTTTTGCAGCATGCCCTGACTAGCGAAGCAGTAGTGGACCCATCCTACCATCCTTGTTTGGCAAGACTTCCTCTTGTATTCTTGAGAGCAATGCGAGGCATATCAGCAATGG
This sequence comes from Cepaea hortensis, assembly GCA_963921405.1. Lineage (NCBI taxonomy): Eukaryota > Metazoa > Mollusca > Gastropoda > Stylommatophora > Helicidae > Cepaea > Cepaea hortensis. The sequence continues at coordinate 58,606,613 of OY992894.1, forward strand.
TCAATGCATTTCTTGGTAAGATTTATGTGATAGGTAGATTATAAGAGAATGTATTTAATGATTTGGTCATGTGACAAGACTATCTCCTAAACAGCATACTACAAACAGCACTGACATTTAGTTACAGCAGAAACAGAGCAAGAGATGGATTATTGGAAGATCATAGGCATGGAATGTCACATAGTCCAAACAAAGGCATTATCTAACCCATGCCGAAGTTTATTGAGTTGGCTGAAAGTCATAAATACCACAACTATGCTGATTTGTCAGTATACAGTGAAAACAGTCTGCCTGAAACTTGACATGATTGGGCATAATTAAATATTCTACCATTGAAAAAGTTAGTGACTAGACATGATTGATCATTCTTTCATTGAAAGGTGACATGATGGAAGTCTACCAGATGAAGCATCATGTAATCGAACAGTCTGCCACTTGTAACATGACATTATTGAATGTAATTGCCTCCTTAAGTATGACATGTCAGAATATATCATCTTTCAGAGGACGGTGTACAGTGTTTGATGTAAGTCTTTGTAGTATTCTTCTTGCTGTTCATCGCTATAATAGGATGTTGGAGCATATATATGTAGAATTACTATGTCGAAAGGTCTTGCCTTAAATTTGAGCAGTATTATGCTACCGTTATGGGCCCAGAATCCAGTAATATTTTTCTCTAAATTCCTTTTTACTTAAATTCCTATTCCTTGCTTGTGATGATCTCCTCCCGAGTTAATGAATACATAATCATCTCTCCTTATGTAACTAGCATCTATCCATCTTGTTTCTATTACACCTAAAATATCCAAATTTATATTTTTCGCTTCCGAAATTAGGTTATCAAATTTTCCTGCTTGGTATAAGGTGCGTGCGCTTCATGTACCAATTTTGTGACATGTCCTCCTACGTTTCAGGTAGGTATTCTTAGAATGTATTCTTTCAAAAGAATTTTAGATGCACTCGCCATATTTTGCTGCCTTATTCACTATAGGAGTTTTCTTTTCCCTAGTTTTACAACAGGCTACACTCCAGGGAGCCAAGACTTACTGATAACACTGCTTTTCTTTCGTTATATTTCCATTGCTGTTTTAGGGATATTACATGGTGAGGTCCAAATATCTTCCACGGTGGCCAGCTGTGTTCTCTATTGTATCCTGAACACACATCGTGTGTGCCACATGCTCTGCTGTTTCGCTTTCCAAGGCATTGATCTATACAGATTCATCCTCCTTGTTTACCAACCTAGTCTTTTGTCTTTTAGGGATGGCCTTCCCTGTTTAGTAGATATTACCCCTACTTCACTCACGTAGTTTAGCCAGTCAGCCAAGGCTGTTGTCCGTGGTGTGGCGCACCACCATACACAAGCAGTATTTGTAGAACCATACACGAGCTAGGTAAAGAGATGGGAGCCATATTGGACCCTGGTCTATTCCTTAGAATATAGCTGCCACTCACCATGAGTTACTGTCCCTCTGTCTTTAACCTCCAGTGCTGTGATTCATCATCACCAAGTGCCGTGCCAGCTGGCGTAGGCGTTCATGGCTCTCCACAGATCTCGGTCTTTGGTTTTCTGGATCAACTCTGCTGCTGATATTCCTCCATGCCACCGTCTCAATCCTTCCAGCATCATTTCTCTTGGTCTGCCTCTGCCTCTCTTCCCCTCGATCTTTCCAGTTGTTACGATGTTCTCCAATGCCTCTCTTCTCATCACGTGACCGAAGAAAGATGTTTGTCTCTGTCTTATTGTTGTATATAATGTTCTAGTTTCATTAGCCTGTTTCAGGCAGTCATCGTTAGTTACTCTGGCAGTCCAAGGAATTCGCAACATTTGTCTCAGGAACCACATCTCTGTGATTAGACATGCTTAATTAGTTTACCACTGAAACATAAAGTGATTTGATTGAACAGCCTGCCAATGAAAGATAGCATAACAGTGCCATCAGTCTGCCATCTGAAATACAACATAATTGTTTCAATTATCAATAATAATAATATAATTGTAATAAATATATAAAATATATATAAAAAATAATAAATTATGATATTAATTATCCATCCATCCATCATGTACCATGCCGATAAGCATGGGCGGTCATGCTCTGCCATCTCAGTCGATCACCAGAGTCGTGGATCAGCTCCGTATTCCTGTCTCGACCATGCCATGTGGCCAAGCCGTCCAGGTATTTACTTCCAGATCTTCCCCTTGGTCTCTTCCCTTCGATCTTGCCAGTCGTCACTAAGTTCTCCAAGTCATTTCTTCTCATAACATGCCCAAACAATTTTGACTGTCTACGTCTAATGACTCTAATCAGTTTACAATCTTCATTTGTTTCTTGAAGGACTTGTTCATTGGTTTTTCTGTCTGTCCATGGTATTATTTGCATTTCCCTCAGAAACCACATTTCCACAGCCATCAGCTGTTTTTCAGCTTGACTGCTTATTGTCCACGCTTCACATCCATACAAAAGTATAGGTTCTATGTAGCACTTCAACACTCTTTTTCTCGTTTCAGTTATCTTTTTATTGGTCAGTATGTTTTTCTTCGTGCAAAAGGCTACCTTCGCAATGGCAATTCTTGTTCTGATCTCTTCAAGGCATCTCCCATCAGATGTTATGACTGTGCCGAGATAACTGTATCGATTCACTTGTTAAGAATATGCCCATTTTCTTGTATATCACATTGTGGTATTTCCTTCTTCCTAGACCTTCCACAGACCTAGTTTTAGTTGTTTGTCTCTGATGCGTTCACTTATTGTTTTCACTGTTTCATCTAATGGAACTTTGGTGAATAGGGAGGCTATATCCATGGATGCCATGTGTTTATTATTTATGTCCATAGTATCCAATAATTCCACCAGTTCGAATGTATCTCTAAGTATTTTTTGATCAAATGACTGTCGTACTGGCTTTAAAATTTCAGCTAGCCATCTTGCCATCCGGTGTTGTGCGGACTTAACCATAGACAGACAGGATTGGTCTTAGCGGGATTCCGGGCTTGTGAAGTTTGGGTAGACCGTGCATTTGAGGAGTTTGGGAGCCACGTGGCGTGAGAATTTTTGCAGTGGCCTCACTGATAAGTCCCTCATTCACAAGTGACTGGATCTCTTTTCTCATTTTTGCATCCAGGTCCTCCGACTTGTTTACTGTTTGATCTAACCTGAATTTAGATTCATCCGATAATATCACTTCCATTTTACTCTGATAGTCTGACATGTCCATCAGTACTGCACCACTTCCTTTGTCTGGTTTCAGTAATACAAGCGTTTTGTTAGCCTTTAATGCTTTTAATGCAGTAAGGTTTTCATTGGTCAGCGGGCATGTCTGTTTAGAGCGTGTTGTGCGATACTGGTGTTCTAAATCTACCAGTTTGGCCTTCGGCCACCCGACCAACTCAGCAGAAGTAGGTGATAACTTAGAGACTTGGTCAAACAACATTTCAAACTGTGCCTGCGACTCAGTGCAGTTGATCTGTTTGGGCTTTATGCAGAATTTTTATCCATATGCAAGGGCCTCAGTTTCAGTATTGTTGAGAACGTATGATGATAAGTTCCTCACATACTTGTCTGGGTTGTCTAGTACTGACGTTGTTATCTTTTCAGTACTCAGTGATTTGTTGAGGCGAGCATTCTCTGCGATTTTCACCTTTTACACCGTTTCTGTGCAGAATGTAGTGAACCTCAAGTGGCCATACAAACTCAATTCTTTGGTGACATAATACGCAGAACTGTGTGTTCGCTTGAGGTTGGCCATCTTGGACTGGGTTTCTTCTATCTGGTATTTTGTCAGTCGTCTCAGGTTTTTTTCTTGTTGGACATATTCTGCCGGCTCTCAGAGATCTGAAATACCGATGAGGAAATATTCCAGATCTTAGGCATTCTTTAAGAAATTTATCGACATATAAGTTGTTAGTCAACAGATTTTAGTCAAATAAACAGCAAAATGAAGGGAAAAGCATGCAGAATATTTTACTCACGTGAATGTTGCTGCTAATCCACACACGAACACAAATATTTACAAAATACAACATATTGTTTGTGATTGTCTGTCATCTATACGACAATTTACAAACACATTTTCAGAATCATAATCACTTTCTTTAAAGTCCAACTCACAAGTGCTAACGCAAAGTAACGCTGATCACTGATATCTAGCTCCGATTAATAGTCAACTTCATGCCTTTCAGTGTCACTTAAATTAAACCCAGCGAAATCTCCGCTATCACTTAAAGAATTGTCAAAATCCATTTTGAAATACAAAGTGTAAAACCCACAAAAACTACAACAAAAATCCGTCCAAATTCAAAGTACGCGCTTGCGAATGGCGAAACCGAAAGTAGACAATCGGAAGTCTCGGAAAGTTGTGAGATCGCGTTTTTACAATGCATAATAGTTTAGGGCGCTTTCAAACGGATTGCCCATTCCGGAATAGAAACGTTCCCTGATGTTTTGCCCGGTAAAGGGTTAAAATTACTGTGGTAGACAATTGACATTACTGTGCGAACATGTGTATATTTCAGCTTGAGGGATTTATCTAGTTATTTTACTTTATGTTGTGTGAATTCTGCAGTATGTACCTGACGAGGTGCAGCAAAATATGCCAGGCAATAAATCGTGCAATCCATTGTTTTGTCTTCGTTATTCAAAATAATATAATTTAGCAGTTTACCAACTAAAACATGACATGATTGAACAGACTGCCACTGAAAGATAGCATGATAGCCCTCTCAGTCTGCCACTGAAAGATAACATGATAGTGCCCTCAGTTTGCCATCTGAAACATAACATAATTGAACAGTTTACCAACTGAAACATGACATAATTGAACAGTCTGCCATTGAAGGATAACATGATAGTGCCTCAGTCTGCCATCTGAAACCTAACATAATTGAGCAGTTTACCAACTGAAACATGACATAATTGAACAGTCTGCCATTGAAGGATAACATGATAGTGCCTCAGTCTGCCATCTGAAACCTAACATAATTGAATAGTTTACCAATTGAAACATGACATGATTGAAGAGTCCGCCATCTGAGAGTTTTTGAAAACATCTAAAAATCTTAGATTGTCTTTGGATCTTCCTACCAGATCAGCCATCTTTTTATGCCACACTGTTTGAAAATAATTAAGGGCAAGAGCTACAGAGAAAGAGATAACTGCAGTCAGCATCACTGCTTCGAACAGGGTCACTGGACTAGATCTAATCAAGTAGTGGACCTGGAAATGGTTGCACAACAGTATTCTGGCTGAGAGATTGCAATTCTAGAGAGGAAGCAATTCTGAACTCCCCCCCCCCCCCCCCCCCCCCCCCCAACCATGCTAAAGTTGAGTCTGTCGAAACTAACAAATATCATATCTATGCTATAAGCAGGTAAAATGCAACCATCCTTTTCTGTATGAATGAGAAAGAAGAAGAAGACAAAAACTTGTTAACAGGCAGTCACATCACAGTGCAGTCCTCAGTGGAATTCCTTCAATGTAACAGATTATAAGCAGGCTGAGAAACACAGGAAAACACATAAATGGCAACTTAGAATTTCATAATAGGAAAAAGAAAGAGAAAAGCCGTGAATTATGGTAAGGAAACTCAAACTGAATCAAAAGTGAGATCATGAAAGTCCGTTTTCGGTTATTCAGAAACATTCAGCCATCACAAGTCACAGAAATGCAACAAATAGAACAATATGAATGGTTCCGACCGTTTACGGTAAAATAAGAGCACGCAGTTTAATAAATGGTCCAGTAAGATGTATGGCAGCCATACTTGAGACTTCAGGTTTCAAGATGGTGACGGACGGTCGTGTTGTTTTGTGTTCGTTAACTTTTTCGCGTAGGGGATGGATTTATTCATCTCTTGCGTGTAATTGGTGTGTCAGGATGTAAAACCAGGAGTTTCTACTCAAGATCTGCGCGGGTGCTACGGAGTTCGTGCATCGAGCGAAGCCATCCTTGAGTGAATTTTCAGCAGCGTGTGTGGTGTTCTCAGTCTGTGTTTACGTTTTTTCAACATGGCGGAACAACATGTGTTCTTCGTGCGGTCAGCAGTCAACATACCGAAGCGGCGTGGTAGCCACGCAGGGAAAAAGAAGCAAGGTAAGCGTGGAGGTTTGAGGCGTTTTAGACTCAAGTGTCACCATCTAGGACTCAGGAATATCCGTATTCTATATTGGAACTGTGCCAGTGTAAAACAACGGGGCTCTATTGTAGAAACCCTAGTTTACAGGAACGACATTGTAGTACTCCAGGAGACGAGACTGGGCGATCAGCTACTCCAAATTGCCGGCTTCAAATGTTTCTACAACAGACGACATCTGGGAATGGCGATTCTCGTTCGCGACAGCATGGTGGCGTCAGAGCTAGACATGTCCAGTTGGGACAGTGACGATATACAAATACAGGCGTTGAGAGTTCATTCCAGTATACCATTCGTGGTGGTTAATGTTTATGCCCTCAATGCCAGTGTGGACGCCCAGAAGTGGCAGTGCTTAAGTGGCATATTAGGCCACGAGAGAAATGTTATTTTCTGTGGTGACTTCAACGCTAAAGGCAGATCATGGGGAAACACTTCCTCCAATACACAGGGGGAGGAGCTCGAGACTGCACTGGAAACCATCGACCTGGTTTGTATCAACAGTGGCTGTGTCACCAGGACAGCAAGCCGTCCGGGCGATGAGGACAGTGCTATTGATCTGGCGCTAGTTTCACCTTCACTCACTACAGTGTGTAGATGGGGTGTCCTAGGACACCATGGCAGCGACCACCACCTGTGCAGCATACTGGTGGAGAAAGGCAGAACCAGGCAGCACAAGCTAAAGGTAAAGACGTTCCAGTATGACAGTACAGGGCAAGATGTGGTGAGTAAAATAAGACGTGACAAGCGCAGAACGTTTCAGGGCAGGAAAAAAAGCTGGGAGCAGCCACCGTGGTGGAGTTTCGAGGTGAAGGCTTGGGTGGATAAGCGTAGTGCTGTGAGGAGATGGCAAAATGCCAAGAAGAACAGAGCTGGTCATCCTAGTCCCTGCTTGCACTTAGAAAGAGAGATGCACACAAAAGTAAGCTACTTCAAAAAACTGGTCAAGGTTGTTAAAAGCGAAAAATGGGCAGAGGTGTGTCAAAGAGTAAGCACAGACAAGTCACTGAAATTGTTCTGGCGACTACATAAAAGCATGAGTGGTGTAGTCAAGAATAAGAGCATTTCTGACTTCCAAGGTGCTGACCTCATCTGGCAGAGGACTGACGAGGACAAGGGAAAAGCCCTCTTTGAACGCTACCTTGAGCAAAGCAACCAGACAGACATGGGAGGCCGAAATCTGGCCAAGGAGGTCACCTCAGACAGATGCAAGGCCCAGAACACTTTGGATGAAGACACAGTGACAGTGAAAGAAATCAAGGCTGTGCTTCGACGATCAAAAAACAGTGCTCCAGGTCCTGATGGCATAAGATACGACGACATAAATAGGTGTACCGACAATGAGCTAGAGAAACTAGCAGACATGTACAACAACAGTATAGGGAGTGCTAGCATCAAGGAGGAATGGTTACACAGCTATCTGATTCCCTTGACATAGCCTGACAAAGACCACAAAAAAATTCAGGGATATCGAATTATAACCATGCAGAATACAATAGACAAGCTGCTGGAGAAGGTAATTGCCAGGAAAATATCAAGCTAACTAGAGAGGCAAGGTGTTTTCCCACCCACCCTGGGTGGGTAACGTCCAAAGAGAGAAACCTGGACCAATGCAGCAGTCTTTGCCCAGGATGTCTATGAAGGTTTCCACTCAGGCACTGAAACCCTTGCTGCAGCGATTGATCTTGAGGACGCATACAACAGAGTACCACTGGATTTTTTAATGTTTCAGCTTCTTGAACTAAACGTAAGTCCATTCCTCCTTAGTTGGATCGCTGCAGCCCTCTTCCAACGGAAAGTAGTTTTTAGATGTGGCAGTTGGACTTCGGAACCAACAACAATATATCCTGGCCTACCACAGGGATCACCATTATCTCCGGTACTGTTCAACGCCTACACAGTGAGAATCACCAGTGAGCAGATCACTGGACCTGGCAGGACATTGTCATATGCCGATGATGTTTTAGTGTATCGTCAGGGGAAGGATAGAGAGGAGGTTGCTGTGGAACTACAAACCAAACTCAATCGCATAAGTACTTGGTGTGATGAAGCTGGGGCAATGGTCAACCCAACAAAGGCAACAGTGACTTGGTTCTCGTTGAATAATCATATTGTCAACACTCCAACACCAACTGTAATGCTGTGTTCAGAGACGGTGGAAAGAACTCAGGCAATGAATTACCTGGGGATACGGTTTGATCGAAGCCTTGCTTATAATGTGCACATAGACCAGGTGATAACAAAGGCCAAGCGGGGTTTGGCAGCGATGCGGGTGATGGCGGCAGCAAACTGTGAGCAGCGCCATCTATGTCTTCTGTACGAGGGGTTGGTCATGTCTGTTTTGGAGTATGCAATGGCAATCCTGACTCTCAGCCATAAGCAGATAGAAAGGATGGAAAGGATACAGAATGAAGCTATGCGCATTATTCTTGGATGTACAAGAGATACAGCATGCAGGGCGATGCGCTACCTTCTTGGTTTTCCAACCATTGAAGAGAGAATACTAGGTTGCAGAGCACGCGCCTACCTCAGAATTAACGCAAACACACAACATCCACTGCATAGTGAAATTAGGAAGGTGAAGGGCAGCAGGTTAAAAAGAGGACGGTCGTGGATGGGTCAAGCCGAAGACATTCTTCAACAGGTGTGTTCACTTGAGGACTTAGAACCTGGCGAGGAGTGGGTGCAAGTGCCAACAGACTTCTGCACATCCTTTTCAGTTTGCATCCAACTAGATAGAAAATGCAGACAAGAAAATCCGGCTGCTGTTGAGGCTGAAGTACAAGCGTTGATTTTCGAGAATTCGTTAGACGGTGACGCGGTCATCTACACAGATGGGTCGGTCGTCCGACATGTGAGAAGCTCATGGACCTTTACAGCTCGGGCCGGAGGGAGAATTGTGAAGGAGGACTCAGGTGCTTTCACTGAAACCACAAGTAGCCTGACCATGGAAGTCATGGCAGTAAGTAAAGCAATAACATGGCTCGAGACACAGACATTCACTAGGGCTTGTTTCCTTAGCGACTCAATGAACATGATCAAGAGGATAGAGGAGGGGTCGATCCGAAGAGAATGGTTGCTGCCTCTGGAGCGGTCTCGACTGGCAAAGATTAGTTTCATCTTCGTGCCAGGGCATGCGGGAGTACAAGGAAATGAGCGGGCTGACAAGCTCGCAGGTGAGGCTACTGTGGAGGGCGGACACGCCATGGACCAGGCCGACATTCTGAATGCTCTACGAGAAGTAAGACTTTTGCGAGAACCAAGTGATGACTGAATCTACAACAATGGCCAGACTGCGAGAGCAGCAAATTAAAAGAGGGGTGGCCAAACAAGAACACTACGCAGGAAGCCAAAGAAGATTGATAAACCAACACAGAACTGGCGTCGTTAGCCGCTACACGTTGCGGGATTTGCTGAGGAGGGTATCCGAGCACTTATGGACTGAATGGTTCGATGTGCAATGAGGATGATCTGTCGACTAACTAACTAACTAACTAACTTGAGACTTCGATACAATGCCTGGTTGTCAGTGTCAATATAAATCAATCAATCATGTGCCATGCCAGAAAGCGTGGGCGGTAATTTCACTCGATCACCAGCATCGTGGATCAGCTCAGTGTTCCTGTCTCGTCCATGCCATGTGGCCAAGCCATCCAGGTATTTTTCTCTCGGTCTTCCTCTTGGTTTGTTCCCTTCGATCTTGCCAGTTGTCACTAAGTTCTCCAATCCATTTCTTCTCATAACATGTCCAAAAAATGTTGACTGTCTAAGTCTAATTTCTGTAATCAGTTTATGATTTTCATTTGTCTCCTGTAGTACTTGGTCGCCGGCTTCGTGGCTTAGAGGTTATGACTTTTCTCCATAATCTTGTATACTCTCGTCGGTAACGTGATGACGGTGAGAATCAGCAGTGGTTCGAATCGCATCGGTAACTTACGGGGTATGTGAGCCGGCCGCTCAGAAAGCAATGGCAAACTACTGAGCGTAATCTTGCCAAGAAATCAACATACAGCTGAAAGATGCTGGTGTTGACAGCGATGTCCTGTAAAGGATGTGCCAAAAAAAAAAAAAAAGTACTTGGTCATTGGTTTTTCTGTCTGTCCATGGTATTCTTTGCATTTTCCTCAGAAACCACATTTCTGCAGCCATCAGATGTTTTTCAGCTTGACTGCACATTGTCCAAGTTTCACATCCATACAACAGAACAGGCTCTTTGTATCCCCTCAACACTCTTTTTCTCGTTTCAATTGAGATCTTTTTATTGGTCAGAATGTTTTTCATCTTGCTAAAGGCTACTTTAGCCATGGCGATTCTTGTTCTAATCTCTTCAAGGCATCATTATAAATGGCACACTGCAAATAATAATTTAATATATCACTTGGAAAAAGGATTCCAAGTGCAACATACTTGTCGGACATGGCAAGACGTGCGCAACAATCACATGCAATGGAATAAGAATTTGCTGGCTGTCCAAGGGTTATTGTCATTTAAAAAATGCTGATTGACTTCCTCATTCTAATTTTAGTGCAAGTCATCGAACTTATGGTGTCCGTCAATGTCTGGAAACAGTGTCATAAAATCATGATTGTAGTATGTTTGGTTTTCTCAAAACAGACGCACTTCAAAATTAATTTCATTCTTACAGCTGAGGACAGGAATTTTTTATGAGATGTGATTTATTTCAGCTGTAAAAAAAAAATTTTTTGGGCGCTCGATCGCTTTGAACTCAAGCGTAATCCATACACACTACTTCCAGTAATGCTGGACTAAAGTTTGTGTGTGGATTAGCTTTTACCTATTAATAGTGTCCCTCACTATCAAGCAAACTCACTCCAACTTCAGAGGTACTTGTAATTTACGTCCCCAAGTCAAGGACGACAGGTCAACATTTTAGTCCAACTGTCCGGTGTAAGGGTTGAACACCTTAACTTCAGCACACAGATGTTTCAACATGTTTTTATCCATTCTGTTATGCTGGCCTGCACTGTTTTAAATGACTGCTTATTTCATTCATCCACCTGAGTAGAAGTGCTTTGGCAAAGTGCAAATAAATGATGATAGACATGTGAGAATGGATGATTAGTGTGCCTACATAGAACAACTTTTGACAACGAGCCTAAGCATTTTAGCAAGTTGTAGTGAGTTTGCAGAATTAGGAACATGGATTTTTTATAATGGAAAAGCTGGGAATAATTTCACACCATACTGGGCTTTTGCCATCCTATTTGTACATATTTTAATCTATGAAACTTAGCTATAATTACGTTAGAAATGAAAGACATTTCAGCCAGGTAGCCCTTCCCTTTCTTGTATTTTGTTTGTTTCCAAAAATCTATAATTTCTTCCCACTGTCATAAGCCGATCTTTTCTTTGCATTTGTCTGTGCAGTTTCCAGAATTTTCGCAGTGTTTTATCACCTCCAATCTCCTTCATAAAAATTCCCATTTTACGTTCTTGGCCTCTGCAGCACAGCGCTTGAAAGCCTCCACCATGTCTTTCTTGACCTTTTCCGTTATGTCCACTTCCTCTCGTGAGCTTCGGGTGTCTGTCGCACTTTCCTTAGCTGCTTCACTGCAGCTCTCTTTGCTTTCCAAGCATTGTCTACTTCTGGTGTCCACCATGGGGGATGCAAAAAAGGAGTTTTAACAGTCCTGTTGCATGCCCTCTGTCTGAGGCATCCAAGAAGGCTGTCGGTGCCAAGAGCCGGACCTCACTCACTCAATGTCCGACATCTTGGTTTCTGTCCAGGGTTTAGAATATTTAGCAGAAATATCTCAGTAGGCTCGTAGAATTACTGTACATGTCTTTTGTGCACACAACAAACATCCAAAGCGTCCTTAGAGTACAAAGTAACTTTATTACAGCACAGTTCTCACAGTGGTTGCCATTGAACACCACTAGCTATTGCCTTTCAGCGTTCTGTGTCCGACCATCCCACTCACTGTCTGTCCATAAAGAATAACTAGCACCACCAATCGTAATTTGTTCATGCTGTTGCTGCACACGGTCGACAATCACTACACTTTACTGCTAAACAAGAACATCAGTGCTATCTACTTACGCACTTCACACTGGTGGCGAACGTGTCACGGCGTGTCTATCGCTCGGCCATTCTTGTCGGTTTGTTCACAACACGGGGTCAGTTCTCTCACCACAACTGGTCGATATCAACTGGCCCATCGTTGGTCATTAACTTCAGTGCCCAGTTTCTTCACTCACCGCTCTCCTTCACAAGAACACTCTTTCCCAGTTGACTGTAACTTCCATAACTGCACCCTTCGCAAAATGCCTTCAAGACGCAGAACTTTCACAAACACAACCTCCTTGTCTCACGCCCAGCTCCGTCTGTCCGAGCACAACCTTCTCCCGGCTTTGACCTGGGTGCGTCACGTGACCACATTAGCTCTGCCCACTAGTCTGCCTGTCTTCGCTTGCATTTTTGAACTGTGTGTATACAATACTTTCTACGCTTGACACCCTTGCTGTGTTTCGCGTAATCCATCTCATGGCATTATGCCCCCCCCCCTTTTTTTTTAAAATGTTATAAACATTTTTCTACCTTTACTCAGTCTTATACTTCTTGACATGAGTTGGATAAGTTCACACTACCGTTTGTTTTAGTGGACTCATGGTCGCGCGCTTTGGTCTCTCTCAATATTCGCCCATACCTATACGTCTATTGTCATTACATATGAGCCTATCTTTCCCATACCTTTAGATACCTTTAGACTCGTGACAAGTTTTCATCAATAACCAACATCACAGAAACAAACAAAAAAATATATCTATTATGCGGACACGGCAACCCGTCTACACCTAGACTTCCGTGTAGTCACAGCCTCCTTTTCAAGTTCAGAGGTTAGGTGATCTAGTCTGTCGTAGGATCCAATGTTTCATCAAACATCCCTAGCAGCTCCTCAATCATGTACTATACATGAGCATCCTACTCAATCCAAGCCCCAGGCTCTGAGTAAGGTATATGTGTGTGATTATGGACTATGGCTTTCACTGTCCCTTCTTGTATCAATGGATTGCTCTTGCTTTGACTTTGACGTTAATGAGTTATGTTTGACCTTGGTGCTGCTTCGATGCTTGTAGTGTATTTATCTCTTCTGTACTTTCCATAGGTATTTCTATTTTGGGGTATGTTCAGCTGATCTTTATTTGTCTGGGAGCTATCATTGCCCATGGATGTTAAGACGATGCTGGTTTTTTGTTTGTTCTATACCACTTCTCTATGCAAGTTATACCGTTGCCATTTTCAACTATGCATTTGCCAATGAAAATCAGTTACCTCAATGTATCCCTATATTCATACATTGCATACGTGTTCTGTAAAACCCATACATACTAATATTATATCCATGTCATGTATACACATTGTATCATAGTAAATGAATGAAAATATATTCCGTCCTATGCATACATATTCTACAATTTATCGTCCCTGTACATTGAAGTAATAAAGTAATACAACATCTATATACAACGTGTTTGTTTTCATTTGCAATATTCTGGTTTAGAACCTTTGTGCAAATGTGTACTTATTTGGTTTCTCTCAGATTTACATTTGCACTTGTTGTTTCATAAGTTCTGTGGACTTATGGCCATTGTATGCTTTACCATTTGCCTCAGTTTGCACATTATGTTTGAAATGTAACCACATGTGTCATACTATTGGACTTGTAGTTTCTCTGTTTGCAACATATAGTTATTGTGCTTTAGAGACAAGTAGCAGACTCATATATGTCTCTCGTACCATGTGTAGTGGATCTTCTCATCAGATCATAACTTCAAGTAGAACTACACGACTTCACTCTGTGGACATCTGTACCCGTGTATGTAACTATTCATCAATTATCCTAATGGTGACGGATGAAAGTGATAAATTGATAATAACACCATCAAAGGAAATAATAGTTTCCCAAAAATGTTGATGATGATGAACTGATACAAATTATAGTTCTAAATTCCTGTGCTAAACGTAGACTCTTTGATGACCACTCGTGAGATGTAGATCAACCTTGTATTTATTCACCAGCGGCTTGTAACTAGTCTGGTGGTCTATGGACTTGCATGGTGCTCATCTTATGTTGAAGTGGTGTAGGACTTCTATCTGCAGCTGCATTCTTACTCTGCATTCAGCTTCAGATACCCTACCCCTGTCTGAGAATAATAACATAATGGGATGTACGTATCCATGTATATATGCATATCCAACAAGCATTAATATCAGTGATAGTAGTAACTAATTTTAAGCTGCTTCCATTGACATGCAAATGTCCTGATTAGCAATTCAGAGTGCTGTTCCGTTGATTCTGCAAGCACCCTGGCTATGAGATGATTTCCAGGTGATGTGATGTACATTAGCAATGTTTTCCTTTGGTATTTACATCAATGGTTTACATATTTGCATGACATTTCATAGATATCACCATCCAAATGAAGTAGAAGTATCACTTTTAACTACATTTGACATCTGATCATAATATACTATCATGATGACATCACTTGACCAGTATGTCATATCAATTTAGCTCCTCTATATTAGAGCTGTAGTTAATGTTATTATTCTGACATTTGATGTTTTTATCACAGTATGTTCATTCAACCAATACTATCATAACTAAGCATTCATTCTGTTTAAAAAAAAAATTATATCTATACTAAACTATATTCTATAAAATATATACATCTTCTATCTACATATCACAAGACTAGGGTGTTTCATTGTGAAATATATGATGTTATCTATATTTTATATGACAGCAATCTTCGTCTGCAGATGTGTTAACCAATCTTTGCCTTTGATTTTCAGCATAACATGTGGTTTTACTGAGACTGTAGTCTGTACATCTAGTAATCTTAATTTTAATTTGATCATCCAAATATGGTGTTACCAATTGTTTAATTCTTGATGTACCTTCAGTAAATGATGGACTGATTGATTTGTAATGTTTAATGAGAAAGGCTATCTTAGTTTTCTCCTTTTCAGTTAAATTTGGTCTGAATGATAGTGCTTTCCATGTGATAACTCTTTGAGTAGATGGTGTTGGTATAAATGATGGCTTGTCATGTGTCAGTGGTTTATCTATCGCTTTATAAGTACCTTGTTCTATGAGGTGAGTTTCTGACTTTCTGTTCTCTTGACAATATTTCTCGCAAGTGTTTTCTAGTATTCGTTTGTTGCATTTATCTATTTGGGTGTCTGGGACTAGTACATCTGTTCGTTGGCACAGTTTACATGATCGAACATAATTTCTGATATCTTTTTCAACATCTGGCCAATAGAATAGAGATAATAATTCTTGTCTAGTTCCGGCTAGTCCATTATGGTTTGTTTTTTAATTGTGGTGTGTCATGAATAGTACGTTGTTGCGTTCTTGCACTGGCACCACCATTTGTGAAATACGCGTTGTCTGATTTGTATATGTTCTTGTGAGGATGTTTTTCTCTACTATAAATTTCCATCTACCTCCCTGTGCTTTTTTAGATGGTTGGTTTACCTGCTGAAAATATGTTTGTAACGTTTTGTCGTCTCTTTGTAGTTTTGGGAAGTCATTGGTCCGTTTTTGTGCTACCTGTTTCGTGTCTATCTGATTATTCTGCCATATGACTACTTTATCTTCTTCTTTATCTTTCTTATTATGTTGTGTGTCATTTGTCTTAACCTGTGTTATATTATTATCCCATGTTTGGGCTTCACTTTCTGTACACTCTGTTATTCCAGGTATGTTACCTATCACTAGTCCAGCGTATGGGTTTGGTAGCATTGCCGCTTGTACTCTGCCAGTATAGTATGGGCTGTCGATTTCGATCCATGCTGTGTCATACTTTTCATGTGTTCCACCGAATGTTCAACAAGTTACCGTATTCCCTGTGTAGTCTTTCCTTCTAACAAACCTTTGGTTCACTCCCACTATTGACTTTCCAGTTTCCCTTATGCATGTGGTGGGTATGGCGTTGACCCAAGCTTTATGGACTTTTAGAGTTCCACTGCACATGTTCGTATTTGTCTGTTGTGTAGGTACTCTATGACTATTTACAGGTTTATCAATCTGTTGTCTGTTATTTTGGTTTGTAGCTATAGACAATGTGCTTGTGGTTTGGTTATGTTCTTCATGTGTACTAAGTTTGACATCTGTTCTTTTAGCTTCTTTCATCATTAGTTTCAGTCTACAATTCTTGACTTCATGTCCAAAACTATGACAAAGATACAATTTTACCAGTTTCTTGTTCTTTGTTTGAGTTATTGGTAATGTTATTTTCTCTTTTTCAAAATTCCACTTATCTATTTCAAACTGTAGTCTTTTTGTTTCAAGATCTACCTTTTGTCTTTCTAGAGTTAGTTCTTTATCTCTTTGTTTTTCTTGTGCTTGTCTAAGCTCTCTAGCTGTTTTATCTTGTTCTTCTCTAGCCTCTCTAGCTGCTGTTCTATCTTCTTTTAACTGACTTCGAAATTCTAAGAGTTTGTTTTCTGCCCATGTCAAAAGATTTAGGCCTGTGAAACAGAATTTCTCACCAAGTACTACAAAATCTATTAATGTAGACATGTTGTGGTTGTGTACCTGTCTACTATATATGTGTCAATAACCTGTAGCTGGTAATAATGCACAATCATTGCAGACACTATCAGTATCAGTGTCTTCAGATAACAGTATCTGTGATGACAATGATGAAGAGTCTCAATAGCAAGAATATATCTGCGTCAGTGTCGCTACTAATCTTGCGCTGGCGAAGCTGACTGTGATGACCTTGGTGTAACAATGCCATAAGAATAAGAATGATAACAATACTGGACAACAATAACACCTATCAGAAGTTTTAGCTAAGTGACATAACACCTGTGGACAAAATAATCACAAATAATAGAGACATTAATAACGTTAAAGAAAAATAAATAATGGACTAGGTTACAAAACAAGACAAAGTTGTGGCTAGCAGTCGAAAATTTACTTAAATTCTAAGTCAATTTCGAATGCCAACCGAACGGAATGTACTTTTGGGTGATGATGCAATAACCGCAAAAGTAGCCCACCAACCTCCCACTAATGATGAGGGTGAGCAAACATATTGATGACAGGGTGCCTGTTGACTCTGGAATACTAAGCAAGACACGTATACAAATCAAGTGAAAATAGCTTAACCTGTATAAATTCAGCTCCGGTGTCCTTGGTGGCTTGGTCCAGATGCTTGGCTCCACTTCAGCTTCACTGCATTTCGAGCTGAACAGGAATCAGTAGAATTTTGGTCTTCAAAAATGGTGATCCTCAAAAAGTGGTGTCAAAAGCGCTTCCCATACTACTCATGGCACTGAAAAGTTGGATCTGAAAAATATTCTTCAATCTAACACTGAAATTAGTTCATTGGAGCACTAGAATGATGGTTTATGTGGCTGGGTGCCATAATCTGTTTTCTTGAAGAAATATCTGGAATGTTGAATTAAAGATCTTTGTTGTGTTCTTTGCAACTGTACACAGTAGTAATCCATCACACAATTCATCTAACGTAATGTTTGGCTGAGACGTGAGCTTATTTGTTGTTGTCGATGGTCGCCATCTTGGTCACCTTTAACAATGTCATTCTTTGTCTTCCACACTTGGTGTTCACTTTCTATTTCTTTATTACTTGCAGATCATTATCTTACTCGTTTCTTTCGAACTGTTCTCTATTTAACACTGCACTGATGAAACATTCTCCCTTGATCGTGTCTGGTTTAACTCAAACGGACGTAAGACCCCAAGTGCCAAGAGCCGGACCTCACTCACTCAATGTCCGACATCTTGGTTTCTGTCCAGGGTTTAGAATATTTAGCAGAAATATCTCAGTAGGCTCGTAGAATTACTGTACATGTCTTTTGTGCACACAACAAACATCCAAAGTGTCCTTAGAGTACAAAGTAACTTTATTACAGCACAGTTCTCACAGTGGTTGCCATCGAACACCGCTAGCTATTGCTTTTCAGCATTCTGTGTCCGACCATCCCACTCACTGTCTGTCCATAAAGAATAACTAGCACCACCAATCGTAATTTGTTCATGCTGTTGCTGCACACGGTCGACAATCACTACACTTTACTGCTAAACAAGAACATCAGTGCTATCTACTTACGCACTTCACACTGGTGGTGAACGTGTCACGGCGTGTCTCTCGCTCGGCCATTCTTGTCGGTTTGTTCACAACACAGGGTCAGTTCTCTCACCACAACTGGTCGATATCAACTGGCCCATCGTTGGTCATTAACTTCAGTGCCCAGTTTCTTCACTCACCGCTCTCCTTCACAAGAACACTCTTTCCCAGCTGACTGTAACTTCCATAACTGCACCCTTCGCAAAATGCCTTCAAGACACAGAACTTTCACAAACACAACCTCCTTGTCTCACGCCCAGCTCCGTCTGTCCAAGCACAACCGTCTCCCGGTTTTGACCTGGGCGTGTCACGTGGCCCACTAGTCTGCCTGTCTTCGCTTGCATTTTTGAACTGTGTGTATACAATACTTTCTACGCTTGACACTCTTGCTGTGTTTCGCGTAATCCATCTCATGGCAGTCGGTCCACTCATACCGGAAGGTCTTGCACACTCTCCCAGCCTTAACTTTCCTGGATTTAGAGATCAGGACTGAGCATGGCATGTGATCACTTCCATGGACATTCAAAACAGTCCACTTTACATCAAGGACTGATGACTGGGAGACAAGTGCCAAGTCAATAGCAGTGTCTGCATCGCCAGCCCTCATTCCCATTCTAGTCGGCCTACCATCATTTATGCAGACGACATCGGAGTCCACCATGGCATCCGCAAGGGCAATTCCCTGTTGGTTTTCTCCACTACTGTCCCAATCTCTGTTCTTCGCATTGAAGTCTCCACATATGAGTAGCCTATCACCTGGTAATTCCTTAAGCCAGTCCCATTGTTCCTTTCTGACAAAACAGTCCACTGTGGCATATATATTTATGATATTCCAACTTAAGCCACCAATCTCCATTTGTATACCCTGGACCTCTCTTGCACTGTTGATTCCACTGGCTCAAGTCAAGTACCACATGCTTCACTCCTTTCTTCACCAGTAGACCTTGCCCATGTCTCTTCTGCCCAGTGGGGTTTATATAACTGGCGTAACCAGGGCAATGGTATTTGTCTGTATTTAACTCCTGGAGCATGAGGACATCAAAATCATATATTAGCCACTCCAATACAGGACCTCTCTGCCTGGCACTACGACAATTCCAGTATTCCACTCTTACATGGTTGAAACCTAGTCTATCCACTTTTCGTCTTGTTCTCCTGGCTCCTGCCCTCCTATTTCTATGCCGCCTAGCCTGATGGAATCCGAGTTTAAACTGTCTTTTTAGTCAACCCATCCTACCCTTGTGGTCGGATTGTTGTCCTACCCAGATACTATACACATTCTTTCTATGTAACGATATTGCTTTTTGGGGCGTTCTTGTACACTGGGGAAAAGGGTTTTTCTTCTGTCAGTTTATAAATCTATAACTATACTGACAACTGGTCTCTCTGGTCTAGGGGTTACCATCTTTCTCCGTAACACTGTATATTCTTGTGAGTAACGTAACCTGTGCGAGAATCGGTAGTGGTTCTTGCCACATTGGTAACTTACGGGATATGTGTGAGAAAGCAATGGCAAACTACTAAGCGTGATCTCGCCTAGTACATCAACGGCAGCTAAAAATTCTGATGTTTACTGCAACGTCCTGTAAGGGATATGAACCACACAAAAAACACTATACTTTGCATGTCCCTACTATTTCATTAAGTCACTGTCAGGACAATCCCACTCTGTAAACATCGTCTTCTAG
The DNA here is from genome assembly GCA_963921405.1 of Cepaea hortensis. Lineage (NCBI taxonomy): Eukaryota > Metazoa > Mollusca > Gastropoda > Stylommatophora > Helicidae > Cepaea > Cepaea hortensis. The sequence continues at coordinate 58,626,559 of OY992894.1, forward strand.
CCCACACTGTTACAATTTGACATTTGAATAACTTGTTTTTTATTTTTGAAGTTGGTTAACATCAGCTGCCTCACTGCCTAGACAGGACGATACATCCATTGAAGCTGCTCTATTAAACTATTGATAATACTAGACAAAGCCAACATCTTGACAGCTACTTGCAATGGAGTGTAATTTGTTTAAAACTCCAATCATATGCCATATCATTATAAAGTACTAGCTGACCCGGCCCGGCTTCGCCCAGACCCTGGTGGGGAGCATCTAATTTAATTCATATAAGTTCTCGTTCCCGTTACCGACAATCTGTCTGTCTGTCTGTCTGTCTATCTGTCTGTCTGTCTGTCTGTCTGACCCGGCCCGGCATCGCCCAACTCCTGGTGGGGAGCATCTCATTTAATTCATATAAGTAGTCATATAAGTTCCTGTTCCCGACTGTCTGTCTGTCTGACCCGGCCCAGCCCATGGTGGAGAGCATCTCATTTAAATCATATAAGTAGTCATATAAGATCCCGTTCCCGACTATCTGTCTTGGGTAAATGGAGGAGGGAGGAGGAAGAGGGAGGTGGAGGAGGGAGGAGGAGACAGGAGGAATAGGAGGGAGGAGGAGGGATTAGGAAGAGGAGGGAGGAGTAGGGTGGAGGAAGAGGGAGAACGCAGGAGGAGGAGGAGGGAGGAGGAGGAGAGAGTGGGTGGAGGGAGGAGGAAGAGGGAGAAGGAGGAGAGAGTGGGAGGAGGCATAGGGAGGAGAAGGAGAGAAGAGGATGAGGGGGAGGAGGAGGAAGAGGAATGTGAAGGGAGGAGGAGGGCAAAGGAGGAAGGAAGAGGAGGGAGGAGGAGGGAGGAAGAGATAGGCGGAGAGAGGAGGAGGAGTAGGGATGAATAGGAGGTAGGAGAAGGGATTAAGAGAAGGAGGGGGGAAAGGGGATAAGGAGGAGGGAGGAGGAGAACGCAGGTGGGGGAGGAGGAGAAGGGAGAGGGAGGAAGAGGTAGAAGGAGGAGGAATGATGAGGAGGGAGGAGGAGGAAGGAGGAGGAGGGAGGGATGAGGAGAAGGGAGAAGGGAGGAGGAAGAGGTGGAGGGAGGAGGAGGGGAGAGGGAGGAGGAGGGAGGAGGTAGAGGCAGGAGGAGAAGAGAGGAGGAGGGAGTTCGCCATTCCGAATTCATACTCGTCTAGGTTCTGTGATTTCGGTCCTTCCATTTATTGTTCTTCCCTTCTACACGACTGTAGATAACTTCCTTACACATAAAAAGATGATTTATTTGGTTATTTCGGGATTTGAAATTTAAATATTGAGCACAACCAACTACTGGCAACGCTGATCGCACTCTGGTATGAACCTAAGGCCTATCCACGTCAATATGGAAGCACTATACTCGAGTTTCGCCCCCGCCTGAGCTCACCAGTAGTGCACATCCCTGACCGGATCCGGAAACAAGCCCCGGATCACCGACGTGTGAAGCGGGTGTGTAACCACGTGGCACACGTTGGACACACAGCCAAATTATCATAACAGAACACCACAACGTCACCGATCGCAGGTTATGCTCAAGATCGCCCAATCGCCGCGACTAACGTCCGTCAATCGATGTGGACCCGAAACGATCAGGACTTCTCACTGGCAAGGAACACCAGGCAACGTGTGCCGCGTGGTTACACACCCGCTTCACACGTCGGTGATCCGGGGCTTGTTTCCGGATCCGGTCAGGGATGTGCACTACTGGCGAGCTCAGGCGGGGGCGAAACTCGAGTATAGTGCTTCCATATTGACGTGGATAGGCCTTAGGTTCATACCAGAGTGCGATCAGCGTTACCAGTAGTTGGTTGTGCTCAATATATAAAAAGATGAATTGTTATTGATATTGCCGTGGCATGGAGGCATATATATCAGCAGCAGAGTTGAACGCCTACGCCAGCCGGCACGGCACTTGATGATGGTGATGATTGCCGTGTGACGATTCTGTGTAGTCACGTCATTTTCTTCCCTTTCCCTAGCGTTTTGGTTCGGGGATTCTTTCATCATCATCATCATATATTTACGTACGTATTTTGGGAATGGGAGGAGGGAGGAGGAGGAAGAAGAAATACGACAGTTGGCAGCGCTGGAATGAAAGGAAGGCGTGTAGAAAATTTCATCTCAATCGGATGGGCCGTTCGCGAACGTATAAAGGACATACATACATACATACAGACAGACAGACGGAGATCGTAATTTATATATAAGATAAGTATTAGTATATTACAGGAATGTGACAAGATATAATTTTAAGCTTAAATTAGAATGTTATAAAGAGCTACATTATTTGATGTAAAGGACAAAACTCAATAGAATTGTTAACACCTTGAACAATATATAAATTTGTTTTATTGAACTGTCAGGTCTTCCTCAAGAGATCAGAATGGAGTATCAGACACACGATGCACAAACTGGTGTGACTGGGAACAAGATCGTTACTACACCATCCACACCTCCTGGACAGAGAAGAGCTGTAAAAACAATATCAGTTCTTACTGGTTCCTTGGCAACAAAAGGTAGAAACTACATTGTTTTCTAATAGTTATATGTCTTATAGGAAACAGAAACAATATTTATGTTTTCTTGTAGATTCAACTAGGGTTAAAACTGAATATTAAAAAGACACAGATTATGGCCGTCACCGGGAAGAAGGAAATACCACAAAGTGATATACGAGTAAATGGGCATATTCTTAAGCAAGTGAATCGATACAGTTATCTCGGCACAGTAATAACATCTGATGGGAGATGCCTTGAAGAGATTAGAACAAGAATTGCCATTGCGACGGTAGCCTTTTGCAAGTTGAAAAACATACTGACCAATAAAAAGATATCAATTGAAACGAGAAAAAGAGTGTTGAAGTGCTACATAGAACCTATACTTTTGTATGAATGTGAAGCGTGGACAATAAGCGGTCAAGCTGAAAAACAGCTGATGGCTGTGGAAATGTGGTTTCTGAGGAAAATGCAAAGAATACCATGGACAGACATAAAAACCAATGAACAAGTCCTTCAAGAAACAAATGAAGATCGTAAACTGATTAGAGATATTAGACGTAGACAGTCAAAATTGTTTGGGCATGTTATGAGAAGAAATAAATTGGAGAACTTGGTGACAATTGGCAAGATCAAAGGGAAGAGACCACGGGGAAGAACGAGAAGTAAATACCTGGATGGCTTGACCACGTGACATGGTTGAGACAGGAACACGGAGCTGATCCACGACTCTGGTGATCGAGTGAGATGCAGAACATGACCGCCCAAGCTTATCCCCATGGCACATGATGGATGGTAGATTCAAACAGAAAAATTATATTATGGGCTTATCCAACCTTCAGTCAGAAGTGTACATTCATGTGTTTTTGCCACCTGCAGACACCAGGGTAACTTAATACCAGATTAAACTAGCCATTTTAGTAACATTTTAAAAATTACTTTTTAATTTTGCAACCTGCAAAGTTGGATACCTCTTGAAAATACAAATCAAACGGTACCTTATTCAAGTCTGCAGGTCAATTTTAAGCAAAGATATTAATGTTTGTGTTTCAGTTTTTATCATTTAATATGAACAAAGAGGAAAATACGATTTCAGCCCTTTGACAAAGTGTGACGTAACACTCACACAACTGTTTCTAACATACATTCAAGGGAGATTAAAACTGCCGATGTTTCCTAACTAAGGGGAAGATGACTCCTGCCGATTTTATGTATATATATACACACACACACACATATATATGTATATATATATATATATATATATATATATATATATATATATATATATATATATATATATATATATATATATATATATATACTGACCACGTCATGCAGTCATGACGTCAGACTGCATACACTGTCTGCTTGCGCTCTCTGTCATTGAGAGGCCGCCAGTGTAGATCTATTTTGGCAATAGAAGTCGCGTTGAAAAGTTGCAAAATCATCAATGATGTGGTCCGTGTAGAGTGATCAAAATTTACATGTAATTACTATAATGGGTGTTGAATGCAAACATGCAATCATTGGCATTGCAATTGCTGTGAGTATTCCATAACAATATTAAATGGTCATCGCAAGAGTATGACAATGAAAACTGCTATTTCCTGCCATTGCAGTATCACATTTCAGCATGCATCTTTATAATTTCAGTTTGAGATGGGATTACCAACTCTGATAGTCGAAAACTACAAATTATAGGTAAAAATGGATGCTAAATAGAATAATACATACTAGAACAATGCCCAAAGTCTAGTTAAAACAGAATTTACAGGTCTACTTATGTCTTATAAAGTAAGTCTGTACTTCCGTCCAGGAAACGATTTTGAGAAGACTAGAGGTATAGATTCGTAGCGCTTGTAGGGAAAAATAATATCCAGTAATTGGTTTCTGTTTTAACATGATCTTGAAATAATTGGGGAATTTAACATCATGAGTACTCTAAATCTCCTCAGATTGGAGACACAAAAAATAGTAGTCGAACAAATTCACAAATATACTTTTGGTTAAATTCGGCGATCCTGAATCGTAGTGGCTAGATTAAACCAACCCACAACCAAATCATAGATTGTAAGGGTATCATCATAGAAGCATCGACACTGAATGTAGACTGCTTGTAGCATTTGAGGTGTGAAGAGATTCACAAGGTGGTGCTCATCTCCTATCCCAAGTCATATCTCAAACAAAATATATCAATGTTTTAAATTCACATTCATATGCCAGAATAAAATGTATTCATGTATTTGTTATTTACAGTGTCATCAAAAGCCCATGCTGCCAAAAATATAGCACTACCTCCTGTTAACAGTTCTAATGTGGAGAAGTTAATTTTAGATACGCGCCTGCCATATGCATCCAAGCGTCCAAAATGCAACAGTATTCTACATCTGTTTGATGCCTGGCTATTTGATGCTTCATTGGCTGGAGTCGAGCTGCACCCAGCTCATGCTGCACCTGGTGAGTTTATTTGGAAAGTATCTTGTTATTTTTTCATATCATCTCTGTTCCTTTCCTAATCTAATGCCTAGCGCATAACCTCTGTGATATTCTTTTCTCTACTAGTCTGTATAGTATAGTGACCCACATTTTGTAAATGTTTTTGTTTTTGATATTTCATTTTATCACACCCTGATTTGTACAGCAGTTATCTATATTCATCATCATCATCATGTGTCATGTCGATAAGTGTGGGCGGTGTGGCATGTTGGATGGAAGAGGTCAGTACCCACAAGTGCATCCCTCGTGATAAGTAATGCTAGAGAAGTGGGACTGATTTCCAATAGTGTGGGTATGTCACTGGAATGTGATGTGACACGAAAGGACTCAGGATGTCTAGGTGACTCCCGGATATGTTAAAGAACCACACTAATTTCTGTCCTTCCCAAGGAGAACAAAGTTTGACTCATAAACCCCCAATTGTATGCACTTTCCCTAAAATGTGACATGGGTACAGTAATAATTTAAATATAAAGAGTTCTTCTCAATGGACAATTTGGAACCTGGGAGATTACAGTAGGATCAGTATTTTAAACTGCCTACTAGTGATTACCTGGCCACATGCTGTTCCAAATTATTCAAAGTATGTTAATTAATCACTTAATTAAGCATATATTTGAACTTTAGTAACATCACAAGTTAGTGAAGAAGAGGAAGGTTAAATTTCATTATTTTCAACCAAAATATTCTGAAGACTGGAGGAAAGTTAATACAGGGCTTCTCAAAATAAAATACACAAACAACACATCAATCATGCATGAATGTTATAAAACATCAAGTACAGTGTGAATGCATTATTATATAAAAATGTGTTCTTCACATTAAGACCTTCCCCTCCAGAAATGCTATATAATCACTTATTAAAATATATGGTGTTGGTAAAATTGTCCTTATAAGGTTCTGGTATAACAATATTGAACATGGTCCTAGAAAGTAATATGACTGAGACCCAATGAAGTAGGTATTTGGTTCATAGATCTTCTGACGAGAAAGTTCATACTAAAATGGTGACAAAAGTTATCTTCAGGATAGATGGAATAAATGTAATTAGAGATTTGGTTTTGAGTGTTCTGAGTAATTTGATTCACAGCTGGTGATTGCTGGAGATAATGGAATTGGGCAGATCCCACTAGAATGTGTTTCCATACAGGAGTACTTCAGATTGACTCCAGGACAACTTGACAATGTGGCGACTGATCCAACGCTCTGACACAAAGCTGAGCTTTTCCATATTCATCCCAGACAAATCATGTGCTTATTTCATACTGGAATCATACACGAACACCTTCTCCTCTCTAGTAATACAAACATAATTCACCCATTCATATGTTGTTAAAACTTAATGTCATGGGGAAGTAGACAAGAATGAAAAGGGGACTAAAGATAGAAGGATGAAAACGAGGAAGAATAAGGCAGTACCTAGAGGTGAGATCTATTGCTCCTTTTTCTCCTCGGTGCTGGATCAACTCTGACTGCTGATGGACACAACATTTATCTGCATTGCTACTATTTTCTGGTCCTTGCTGATAATAGTGATCTGAATGTGTTTGGGGTCTCACAGGAGATATGCACATCAGAGGAACAGACAAGGCATCAGAAGTCTGACAGGGAAATATATGAGCAGGCACAGTCACCAAAGCTAGGACATAGGCATTTATGATAACAGGATGACAGCAGTGATGGCATGAACATTAATGTTATTTGCTCATTATTCCAAATCAGGGCAATGTAAGATTGTTAGTTGCCTGTTACAGGTCAGGTTCAATTCCTGAGTGCCATTACTTCTTTCTCAATCATCATCAGCTCACTTACCCTTCTTAACTGGGGTGCTATAATCTAAACAAATTCTCCCCGTAATGTTTAGAAGTTTCAATGAGTTAAAAATCATAAATGACTATCTCACATCTGAGATAATAAAGTCCGTGTTCATAAATTAAGATAAATTAAGATTTCAGGTGAAGCATTCGTCAAAAAAGGAACTCACTCTGATTCTCATTCATGGACAACAAACATATATATAAATATGAGAATAACAGAACACGGGGTCTTCTTTCTCACACCAAAGTTAGTCTTCTCCTTCTTAGTCTGAATGCATAGATTATCCCTCCTTTAGTTGGCAATCAGCCTTAGGTTGGGAGCAGGAGTTTGAATCCCTATTCTGGTCAGATAGACTTGACACCAGGATCGTCACGAATGCAAACGGTCTTAACTCTGCAGACACTGAACATAAATATAAACCTACAGCGAGATAATTCAAGCTGGGCCTGAGTGCAAGATCTGCCAGTCATGAAACCCACTTACAAGCAAGAACAGAGGAGAAGAAATAATCGTTCTCTCACTCTTTGTGTGTTATAGGAATTACTGTATATCAGAAGCAAGGCATTTGTCAGCGCACAAGAAAGCAATGGTTGTCTTTCTAAAATAGTTCTCTTGCAGAGGAAGAGGGCTAGCAGTTTGAATTTCGAAAAATGCCTGTAGTGCCTAGACAAGATTACTTCTTACAGCCTATAGATGTAGTGCATAAAATGCAGTCCTGAATAGCCTTAGAATCATAGACTGGGTTAATAATTCAGTAGAAATGAGACGGGGTATTGCAAAATGGCGAGAGGATTTCTTGGTGAAGGGACTTTACAAAACGCATAAATACCACGGACAACATGGGTTACTTTGACCATTCCCTTTTCGAATATACACATTAATCCCAGAAGAATATTCTTACCAGAAACCATCGAGGAGGGCACAGTAATCCATATTGGACAGAACCACGTCTTGTCCCCAGAAATATAACTCAATAAGTGCGCAGTAAGATAGGCTGGGCGATCCAACAATGCATCGTGAGACGCTATCAGTCTCTTACCCATCCAATCGTCTATCAGACTAGGGATGCCGCCTTGGTTTCATTCTGAGTTGACACGTCCCAAAAATAGGTGTGATACTGCCTATCGCATGGTGCGAATTGGTTCAAGGTGATACATGTGATTATCCGTTTCCGTGTTTATGCCACAAACTGGTGGGAATGCTGACACTATATTACAGGCAGTCATGTTTCACCATCTCACACAATCACCAGAGTCTTGGATCAGCTCTGTGTTTTTGTCTCGATCATACCACGTGGCAGAGCCATCAAGGTATTTATGCCTCAGCCTTCCCCTTGTTGTTTTTCCCTCACTCTTGCCAGTTATCACCAAGTTCTCCAATTTATATTTTCTCATAACGTGTCCAAAAACGTGGGACTGTCTATGTCTAATTTCTCTAATAAGTTTATGGTTTTCATTTGTGTCTTGTTGGACTTGGTCATTGGTTTTTCTGTCTGTCCATGGTATTCTTTGCATTTGCCTCAGAAACCACATTTCCACAGCCATCAGATGTTTTTCAGCTTGTTTCAGATTCATTGTCCATGCTTCACATCCATACAAAAGTACAGGTTCTATGTAACACGTCAACACTTTTTTCTCGTTGCAAATCTATATTATGATAGCTAATTGATAAATATCTGCCATAGTTGATGCTGAAGATAGAGATTCTAAGATGCTTCACTGTGCATATTGATATGTTGTGAAATGGGTGACAGGTGGCAAATGGAAATAAAAACATCAAAAGTTGTAAAACTTTTACAAACGTGCACATGGCAAAAAACATTAAAAAGTTATTCTCTCATTTATGTTGTTGCATGTGATAGAAGGGTCGTTCATTTGAAACCTGTTCCGATGGCTTTAACAGGTGTGGTAGAATTAAACAAAGCATTCATTTTGAATGAATTATGCACCATGGGTTGGTCAGAAGAAGTCAGTCGCCGTAGGCATTCAGGCAAGCATCCCATTGCTTAAGTAGGTGGTGAATGCCGTCCGCAAAAAAGGATTCTGGTTGCTCACTGAACCAAGTGTTTACCGCATTCATTACGTCTGCATCTGTGTGAAATCGTTGTCCCTTGAGAGCTTTTTTAAGAGGTCTGAACAGATGAAAATCACATGGTGACAAATCAGGACTATAGGCTGGATGTTGCTGAAGTTCCCACTTCTTCCAAGCTAATGCTTCCTTACTCTATCTTTGCAACATGCGGACGAGCATTATCGTGCAACAAAACCACACCACGAGAAAGCATGCCGGGTCATTTATTCTTGATGGCTTTTTGCAGTTTGTCTAGTGTTTCCAAGTAGTGGGTAGAGTTGCTGTTGACACCAGGTTCTTGAAAGTCGGCCAACACTAGCCCTACATGGTAAAAAAAAATACGCTCAGAATAACCTTACCAGCGGAAACCTGTAACTTGAATTTTTTAGCTTTTGGTGATCCAGCATGCTTCCATTGCATACTCTCTCTTTTGCTGCTCAGCTCAAAGTGGCGACACCATGATTCATCGCCTGCCACTATGCGGAAGAGAAATGCATCACCCTCCACTCTGTAACACAGCAAGTGGTTCAAACACCATCCCATGCGTTTCTCTTTTTGGTGGTCAATCAAGATTCATGGTACCCACTGTGAACACACCTTCCAATATTGCAGTTTCTTACAAATGACCTTTTGAATTGTCCCAATTGACACATCAAATTCTTTTGCTAGCAAACATATGCTTCGACAACGGTTCATCTGTACTGCTGCATCAATTTTGGCGATGTTTTTTCTGTTGCAACGATATGCGCTTGACCCAGCCGTTGAAAATCTACCATGAACTAATGTCCTTTCCGAAACATTCGTGCCCAGTCTGTCACTGTTGTCATCGACACACATTTGTTACCGTATGCTGCCTGCATTCTTCGGTGAATGTCCACTGGTCGACATCCTTCAAATGAAAGAAACTGAATCACCACTCTTTGAGCTTCTTTGGACGGATTTTAGATCAAACCGACCATTTTCTCAACGGTCAGAAACAGAACCTATGCATCATGGGACGATAAGCACGTGCTTTTTTATTCATTGGTCAGTACTTATCACATGAATATGACATGATCATGTTTAACGTATGCAATTACGCGTAGTGCGGCACGAACGGATTTCAAATGAACACTCCTAATATAATATCATAAACTGTATAAAAATTAATAGAATTGACATTTCATTTTGTAAATTTTTTTTGCATTTGCTCGCTTTGAACTCAAGTATAGTACATACACGTGCAACTACGTCTAGTGCACTGGACTGATTTTTGCGGTTGGATTAGCTTTCCATATTACCAGTCTCTCTCCGACTTCTGAGGTACTTGTAATTTGCGTTAAGTCAAGGAGGAGAAGTCAACATTTTAGTCCAGATTACTGTTAGGGATTGAACCTACTACTTCTGCATCAGCACATCAGAAGTTTAAGAGCATGATTTCTTATCCATTCGGCCAAGCTGTCCTCCAACTTTTCTTATAAATCTTAGTCCACTTTCTTGTTTGTCATTGGTTGAATTGTATCTTTTTTACAGTGACACTGCAATATTTATGCTTTTTGACCATGAACTCAGCACAGCATGTTATTTGTTATTGCTTTTCAACAGATAATTATAAATATTGTGTTGTGGTTTAGTTTTCTAACAACAACAGAATGTTCAGAGCAGTGGCTATATTTTCTTCTATTTATGATTTCAAATCACCATGGATATTTTATTGTCCGCAATTTGCATATTAGATTCTTACATATTTATTATTGGATTTGTCACCTTATTCTGCTGTAGCCTAAAGTATTGGAGAGCTGCAGAAGCACAGTGACTAGTATGTTTGTCTGTCAGTTCTGTGGTCATGTGATCGAATCCCCATTGAGGTATGGATTATTTAAAAGTGTCTTATACTCCCAGGTCGACCCAGCCCAAAATGGGCACCAGGAAGTGAATGTTCTTGGAAATAAAGGTGATATTGACTACATATTCCATCAAGTGCAGAATGGTCTTTAAAAATTTGGGATAAGCACCATATATCCAGTTCATCTCAAGGCATGAAATAGGCCCCCTTTCATTTTACTTTACTTGACTAGAATATATGACGTCCTAACAATTCACACCCACAATGTTAGTATCTGCCACAGGACTATCTTTACCTGTAACAGCGAAGAGAAATCATGAAACAAATAGATCTGTGACGATCATATGAACAAATGACAAGCACAGACACATGTCACATACCTTAGGACCTCAGGCAAGTGTATAGAAATCATATGGGGAAAGTTGATTGCACAAATAAAGAACAATAATTCTTCTTCTTCTTTTTGTTCGCTTGAAATGTGTCTATATCTGCAATGTTGTCTCTTGTATGAATTTCACTGTCTTTATTTGTTCACTCACTGGTCCATATAATTTATCTTCCACTGTTGCTTCACTAGGCTAGAAGGTTTGTCTAAATATGTCATATTTTGGGCAGTCTTGAAGTATGTGATCTGCTGTCTGCAGCACCAAACCATGTGCACATTACTGATTCGGCAATTTTGAATATTGTATACAGTCTGTGCTCTTGTCCTGATAAAGCCACGTAGCAAAACCATCCAGGTATTTAATCTCTTTACTTTCTCCTTACTCTAGTCATTTCCAGCTGTGTGATCCAGGGACATGATCTCTATTCAGCATAAAAGAGCTTAAGATTCAGCATAAAAATTTGTCCCGAGTTTGCTTGCTTGGGTTGGGAGCATCAGGGAAGTGAACCCACACCCACTACAACTCAGTGAGCAATAACTCAATAAGCTAACAAATAGGAGTTCCACAATACTCCTTAGTTTAGACATTTATGACAGTTTGTTTTTAAACATTTTTCAGTAACTTTCTCTTCTTGGTTTTCTTTTCTCTTTTGCTCTGTGATTTGCATTGTTAAATTTTCCTGATTGTTTTTAAATTCTTTAAGATATTTTTCTTTCATCGTGGATTTTAGTGCTGAAATATCAGTCTTTGGTTCTTTATTAGGACTACCTTATCTCCCCATGTGCAGATTATGTAATAAGAAACATGGAAAATGATGAGACATTGACAATTTTTATCCATTCAAATTGGTGAAAATTAAGTTATAGAACTCAGTTATTCATATGACATGGTCATTCATTCATTCATTCATTCATTCATTCATTCATTCATTCAGTAGCATGTCCTTTGCAGAACCTTGCTCCCATAACAACCTTCCGGAAAACCTCTTGATCATAAGCAAGATGTCCTGCGTCCGATACACCCATCCGGAGATCATCTGCCACATCCTGCACCCATCTTCTCTTTGACCTTCCTCTTCCTCTCTTCCCAGGCATATACCCCTCCATTATTGTTCTCTCCAAACTTTCATAACGTTTCAAGTGACCAAAATATTTAAATTTTATTTTGTTTTATCGTCTTTAATAGCCAACTTCTTCTATCAAATATTGTAAAGGGATTAGAAGAGTTAATTCTGTCTATCAACAGTGAAGATCAAAATCGTTTTCTGAACTTGAATATCATTTCTCCATAATCAACAACAATAGACACACTGTTGTGGAAATTTCTAGTACAGATTTCTCATTTCCCAACAAAAGTATACAACTTGAGATGAATTTTTTTTCCTCGCATATCCTTTACAGGACATCGCTGTCAACAGCAGTATCTTTCAGCTGTCTGTTGATTTCTTGGCAAGATTACGCTCAGTAGTTTGCCATTGCTTTCTGAGCGGCCGGCTCAGTTATCCCGCAAATTACGGAGAAAGTGGTGTAACCCCTCGGCCAGAGAGACCGGCTGGGATGAATTACGAGATGTAAAAAGAAATCTTCACTGCACAGATTGGTGTTTAAAAATCTATGATGCAAAATTGTGCTAGTAGAACTGCCATTGCACAAAGTGAATACAGTCTGAGTTCAAGTATTGTAAAATCGCAATTTAATGCCAAAAGTTGCCACCCATTTAACAGCGAAGGGGCCATAAACATGCAAAAAATAACATTGCAACATTCTGGTGTCATGAAATGCCTAAATATACCCACCAGTTAATATGTCGCCATGGACATTGCCATAACAACAGCGGCATTCTGCAAAGAATTATGGGTCTTTGTTCCTCTTGCTTTCCTGGTCTTTTCAACTTGACGTTTATATGTATTATTACTGAATAATGATCTGGGTGTTTATCAGCTCCTGGATATGTTTTTGCCATAAATAGTCTATATGAAATGTGTAGGGAACATAACATGAAAATTAGCACAAGTAAAACAGAGGTATTGACTATAGCTAAAGAAGATAAAACAACAAAGATTCACCTAAACGAACATCCCTTGAAACAAGTAAAGAGTTTCAAGTACCTAGAAAGTATAATATCAAATGGCAAATCAGAAGACGGGATTGAAAATAGATGTGATAAGGCAAACCAACTCATTGGACAAATGAACAAACATGTATCAGTAACTACTAAGAAAGCACTTTAAAACACAATCTTCCTACCAACTCTATGTTACCAATGCCAAACCTGGACAATGACAGAAAAAGAGAAAAGAAAAATCACAACAACAGAAATGAGATTCCTGAGAAGAATACTCAATGTATCAAGAAGAGATAAGATCAGAAATGAAGAAATCAGGACTAAAGTGGGGGTTGTAACTGCACTAAATTTTATTAGGAAGCAGCAAGTCAAATGATTTGGCCATGCAAATAGGTTACCAACTAACATTATACCACAACAAGCAATGATGTACAGACCAGAGGGAAGCAGAGGAAGAGGCCGACCATGTAAACGATGGACGTAGGGAATAACAGAGTCCATGGGAATATCGATACATGAAGCCCATAAGCGAGCACTCTCCCGGTGTTTATACTTCACCTCGACACCGCAAGGTACAAGAGGAACATGATGACATGAGATGTGATGATGTTTTTGCACATTTTTAATTAAATCTTACCCTGATAATTATAAAGCCAATCTAGTTTCTGCTGATATTAAAGGAATTCGTAAGTAAATAGTTTTCTTGGATTTGTTTCAAAATATGTTACAGATAAAGACTGATTTTTTTCCCCTCCACATAATTGGATTCATTATGTTACTGACATTTTAAGACTGGAATTTTATAACCTGTTAAGGATATTGTTTGACATTTATTAGTTTTTATATGTAATCCCAACATTTAGTTGTTTACATTTAAATAGTTGTTTAACTGACTCTTGCAACATCAGCTGTTTAACAAATAGTTTAAACATTCTGTCAAAAAGACAGGGAGTAACTGAAACTGTCCTCTTTCTAGAGAGGTTTTTACATATGCTATCTTGTCAGTCATCTCCATACATGAACATAGTTTGCACATATGGGGTAGGCTTTAGTAGCATATGAATGAACATTTACTTGATATGTATGGCTTCTTGGCATTTCGTGATCAGGATGGTGGTATATACATTCACTCACGCTCAGATGGCGGCCTCTACAATGCTCAGAGATTGAAGGCCAAGACCAAAATTAGGAGGGTACTGATCAGAGAGTTGCTTTTTGCAGATGATGCTGCAGTTACGACCCACTCTGAGGAAGAATTGCAATGTCTACTATCTGCATTCTCCAATGCTTGTTCTGAATTTGGTTTAACAATTAGCAAAAAGAAGACACAGATTATGTCACAAGGTGCACAGGAGGTACCATCAATCTTTATTGACGATGCCGAACTAGAGATAGTAGCCCATTTTACATATCTAGGATCAGTGGTAAATAGCAAATTATCCCTAGATCAGGAAATCAACATCCGGATTGGTAAGGCAGCAACAACAATGAACAGGTTAAGAAAAAGAGTCTGGGAGAACAGGAAGCTTACTGCCAAAACAAAAGTCCTTGTCTATCAAGCCTGTGTCCTTAGTACTCTTCTCTATGGCAGTGAAACCTGGACAACTTACTCACACCAAAAGAACAATTTAAACAGCTTTCATATGCGGTGTCTGCGAAGAATTCTTGGTATTAAGTGGCAAGACAAAATCACAAATACTGAAGTATTGGAAAGATCAGGTTGTGTGACAGTTTATTCCATGCTCAGTCTTCGTAGACTTAGATGGATAGGACATCTTAGGAGGATGGATGATGGTAGAATACCAAAGGATATCTTTTTTGGTGAATTACAGATGGGTAAGAGATCTCAGGGTCGGCCTCTACTACGATACAAAGATGTGTGTAAGCGGGACATGATTGATACAGGCATTGATAATGCACATTGGGAGCAAGTCGCCGCTGAACGTGTTGCATGGAGGGCAAATATCAGAAATGGAATAAAGTCAAAGGAGAAAATTATTGCAGAAAAGTCACACACCAAGCGTTTGAGACGTAAGATGGTGCATGATGGTGGAAATGACCACGTGTTCACATGCACCCACTGTGAACAGACATTTACAGCGCAAATTGGCCTTATCAGTCACACTCGCTACCGCCATAGTTAAAAGTTATTATGCCTTTTTTAAAGCACAAACTATCGTCTGTCAAGACGGCAAGGTGCCAATGGATGGCTTCTTGGTCCAGTAGAAGAACACTTTATATGGCATCTGGGACCAAATATTATGATATAATGTAAGATGCTAGCAGCACACTTGAAGTCACCACAATAACAGTCCATCACTACACTTCAATCTGTGTACGTTGTTGTTCTGTTCTTGCAAGGCTGGTTAAAAGGCATGATATTTTTGGTACATTATTTGTTTTTCAAATCTCAGACAGCATTGTTCCTGGAGCTAGTTTTTACTACAAAACAATTTGTTTATGTTTCAGCTGAATGTCTTGATCAGGGTTCATGAACCATGTTGATTTTTTATGCCAAATGCAGCAAATTTTGAATCTTATTTTTCTCTACTACTTAGCATTGAGGAGTCACAAAAATTATATATCATTTATGTTAAAGCACAAACTTCATATAGCATTTATTTTGACCTTGAATCTCTGATCAGGATGTTAGATAAATTTTATGCTAGCCTTCTGTTTTTTACTGTTGTTGAAAGAGTTATCCGAACATTTCATTTTAGTTAAAGAGCGCAGGACCAGCTCTTTCATTGAGTCGAAACACAGCTCGCTATCCATGGATTTAAACACAGATCCGAATCAGACCCGTGATGTGGCTTATCAAGCTGGTCGTGCTGAAGCTTGTGGTGCCCTGTGTCGCATCTTCTGTGCTCACAAGACAGGAGAAGTTATCCTTCCAGAATACTATTCTCGCTTCTATCTGATGATGTACTATGGTTTGCAGACAGATGAGGTTTGTATGATGTTAGTCTGTGACTGTTATATGCAGCTATAAATAAAAAATAAATACCTGTTCATTAGCTTAGTAGTAATGTAAAGTAGTAATCTTAGTGTAATGCAGTAAAGATATTTTCCAGTGCGTTACTAAGGTCTGAAAGAGAATGTAAGATTAGTAAAACTGTCAGAACTAACTAAAGAGAGTGTTTGCAAGGTCTCAAATTGTAGTGTATGTGCAATATACTGCACCAATACTGTCTGGGGGTACCGTATGGTTACCTACTGATGTTTTGTTGTAATGTACGTTATCAAGCTAGAGCCTCCACAGGAGTTGGGAGCAGTTCATGGAGGAACCAGCTGGCCTTACAATATGGAGTCCAGCACATCTGTCTTATCATGCGTCAGTACATGATCAAGAGATGCAGACCCAGCCAATCTGTCCACTTGCTCATTTCCTACAACACCAGCATGTCTTGAAGAAAACATCTAACAGATGCTCCCTATTTTTGATTGTTTTAATGGAAGTCTGCCACTCTGCCAGAGGCATGCCTGCCTGCATCTTTCTCATCATACTTTGTGAGTCCGTTACAAACACAGCAGCATGTGCTGTTTGTCCTCCAGTCAGCGGAATGTCGCAGATTCCTTCACTTCCATTCTCAGACTAGATGTTGCGGTATCATATGTCAGGTTCTCCTGCCCCAAACACAGCCCACCAACCTTCGCTACAAACCCCATTCATGTCTTTTACCTTTTATCACAGAGCCATCCATGTAGATGATTACATTGCCTGGTCGTGAACTGTCGTGGATCAATTGTTGCACCTCCCATTCAGTGCGACCTGCAAGCCAATCCCTGCACTTCCGATCCAATGTTGTTATTGCCCTGCACAGGTCTGACTATTCAACTGGCATTCTAACCCTTCTCCTCTCCCAATGTTCTCAAGCATGCACACTTCTCTGATTGTGTCCTCTGCTTGAGTCATCCATGATGTTCTTCTGATCAGCCTGTGGACCGTAACTGTGTCCAGGGCTTCATGCAGGGGGTGTTCCATGTCTGCAGCCATTCGGTTGTCAGTGGTTCCTGACCACTGGTTGTCATTGTGACTGGCTAATTCGCCATTTACAAATAATGCAAAATATTTACCAGTGTAAGCAATTCCAAGTCTGAAGAAACACTTTCGCTGTTAAACATCAATCGGAATGGATCCAATTAAAATGCCATTAATGTCATTTTTAAACAAAATAACTCCATAACCTTTACCTGAAATTAAATATCTTGGAAGGGAGCTCACTCCAAAATTTCTTTGTTTTGTTTTTCTAATTAAATACTATTGGTATTTGTTTTTATATTTCAGTCTGTGATCAGTGGTGAAGTGCTGTCAAATATCTTGTTTAACTCATGTTCATTGTTGCGTGTTGACTTGGATGGTGTACAACTTCTCCTGCCATATCTTCTGAAAGCTATTGAGCTGGTATTGAGTAAAACAACACCAGAGTTTAAGTAAGTTTCTATATATTTTTATACATTTCAAATATAATTATAACCATTTTTTTTTTACTCAGAGAAGCCACAGTTCTACTACTACTTCTCTTCCTCCATTTACTGAAGTGAAATTTTGGGGGGAAGATATAAACATTTTTTGTGCGCTCTTTCTAATGCTCTTTATAAGTTGGTATTCATTTCTCTAAGGTTGTTCTTGATGCCATCACTCCATCTTTTATGTGGTCTTACCCTTGCTTTGTAACCATTATATTTCTTCATTGTGGCTTTTTGTTGCAGATGGTACCAGGGCATTTTTGTGAGGTGGCTAAACATTTAATGCTGTTCTTTATTGAAGTGCATGACTGGTTTCAGACCTAGTTGCGGGGAGCAGCCTGTGGCGAACAAAATGCCCAATACATGAAAGTGAGGAATTATAGCAGCCATGGGCAGGACGTGACGATTCCTTGGGTGTTATTTTGCACTCATTAATAGCACTAAATGGCCATGTTTGACATTGGTATCAGAATGACGGCCACAGTGATTAGTGTAAAAATCGATGATTGCCAGCCAAGCAACACAGAATATGTAATGTGACTGCCATAGAGTTATTTGAGTATTTTCTCTGGCACGGAGTGAACTTGTGTATACCGACAAGCTTATTGAATGTCAACGAACTGTTGTTGTCCAGGGGTGTCTTGTATCTGATATATACATGCCAACGTGCTGATTGTGGTGCATTTAACGTTATACTTGAGGTAGACTAATAACTAGACTTCTTACATTCTGCAAGCCTGACTATGATGACTGACTATCTTCTCTCTCACTTTCATTTCTGTTGTCCAGGTGTAATTCTTAATTGACTTGATTTAATATCACTCTTTATACACATTCTCTGAATATGAATCTTTACACACGTTACATGACGATTAACACCACTTCACAGTGAACTCATCATAACATGACAGTGACATGGTTTTGATACATTCTCTTATCAGCACGTTAAAACAATTCACAATATCGTCTCATCAATGTCAATAAACACTGTACTAAAAGCTTCAAACAGATAATACTTGCACTTGACATCTACAGTCAAACTCTGTCGACATATCTCTCAGATGACGTCAGCAGTCAAACTCTGTTTCACAAACTCAGCATATACACAATATGGAGGGAGATGAGATTCTGCCATTCGCCATCTTCAGTCTGACCCCGAACTCAGTCCAGACATGAATGAGCCTTGAAGGAGCCACCGTCCTGTGCTCAGCCTCTTGCCTTGCTGTATTCATGCAAAGCATGACAACGTACTTGCCCAATCTTCACACTACTGCATGAAGCTGTGACCTGTATGCAGTGGATGTCCTATGACTTAACCTGGATCATAGCAGTGACTAAGGAGAGTTGGCATGAGACTTGTTAAATAGAAAGTAAACTGCCACAGAAAACGGTAGCTGCAAAATCCAACCAATTATGAACAATTGAATAAAGAAAAGTATAACTAAGATGAAAGGTAACTTCTCCTAAAAGAAGTATGATGTGTTGTGGAGAAAGCCACAAGGTGTCTGAAGCGCTAACTGAAATAAGTTTACAGAAGGAAATCTCTAGAACTGGCAACAGGGATGTCAGAACTATGTAGGAATTTGGGAAAAACAGTGCACATTGTAAGGGAAATGGAATATTATAAAATAATCATTTTGGAATTATACATAAGAAGATGGAAGGGAGTGTCAGAATTGACTAATTATACCCTGGACCGGGCCATCCAAATTGTCAGAGGTTACTAACTAAGGTGGAAAGGATGAGATTGCAGGGGATTGGCAGGGGTTCTGGTAGAATCTCAAAACTGAGAGGGAAGACCAGGAGAACTTTCAATGAGATAGCGGTGGGAACGATTAGTAGTGTGACTCATTGCTGGCTATTGAACGAAGCGACTACCGTATGGGAATGTCCTGAGTGCAGTGATGCCAGTTCTTAGCTCAACTCAACTCAACAATTCAATACTAACTAAGGTGTTTTGTGTGAACTCCAGTTTGTTAGTTTGTTAGCTAATTGAGTTATTGCTCGCACAGGCTTTGTAGTTGGTGCGGGTTCCCAATCCAAGCCAGCAAACTCGGGACAACTGTCTCGTTTAGGTTGAATAAAGACCAAGTCCCTGGATACACAAGCAAACAGCTGGAAATGGCTCATAAAAAGTTAAAGGTAGCTGGTCTAGGTATCCCCCAAAGAGTGGGAAGGAGGAGGTTAGATGCCAAGGTTTAATTCTATTACTTGACTATTAGACAGGGTATATTTCATCCCTGACAATCTCCCATCCCTGATAATTATGAGTCCCCAACCAAGTACTGTAAGTAACAGATACACATACACAATTAAGTACACTTGGAAAATATTAAAATGGAACTATTTGTTAAACAAACTACCACTGTGTTTATTTTCTATCAAAATAAATTATTCAGAACATGGTGGTTTTTGGTATGATGATAGTGAACTTGTGATTTCGAGACGTAAGACCAACCTTTAAACATCTCATGTGTGTTTCGTAAATAGGTGTCGGGTATCTTGAACCAGCCGTTGGTCAGTTCACACATTAGTTCAATTGAAAGTTTTACCTCAGTATCGCATTCTGCAGTGATATGTGAACCGTGGATATATTTCAAAATTTTGTTGGATGCCAAAAACTCTCAAGTTATTACACCTTATAGCGTCTGTTGCTGGTGGATGGGTAGCCAGGATGGCATCAAATATTTGAAATTTTACAAAGGTTATAGAAACTAGACTGTGGTCGCTTTGTTCTACTTGCACAATTTTGCGACAAAGATTTTTATATGCTGAGCAGTGCGGTAAAGTTTTATTTGTCTATCGTCTCCTTCCTCCTTGATTTTGAGAGATTCATTCTGATGTTATCTGAAGCATTCCATAAGAGGGAGGGGGCAAATACTTGTAAACACACTTCTAAGCGCTGTTCATGGCCGATACATAGGAAAATTCTCCTCACAGTGAAGGAGTGGCTGTAATCCTATTTAAAGAGGTAGATTAGCAGTAGGAGAGTGAACTGCAGTCAGTTCTAGATTAATAACAGTAGCAGGTTTGATTATGATTTTCAAATTGGGTATTCACTAATGAGACCACCACAGATAGAAATGCCTTGGAAAGCCAAATCTAATGGTACCTTACTGATGCTTGTATGTCAGTTCTAAGCGGAGATATTCACATTTGAGTGTCGGGATCTTGAACCAAAAATTTGTCAGGCTTCGCTTGTCTGCGCAGCTCTCCATTGTGTCGCAATCGGAGTGTCTGCAACAAAATGTCTCCTACAGACACTACCATTGACAAACAATAATCAGTGACGCAAAAATACAAGACAAATGCTGCAGATTAAAAGAAATACTCATTTAACAGTATTTGCTCATTTACATTTAATTCAATAATAAATTGTACTGCTAGTCCGTGAGAGATTCAGATTGTCTCAAACGGGCCTAAGATGGATATGACTTCAAAAATATGTTCCATCATTTTAAATTATAGAAAATAGTAAAAGTATACAAATAAATTATTAAAAATCTTTAAACTTGTATTCTCTTTAACTGTAGTAGTTCAAATTGTAAGTTTTGAGAATAACAAGTTTTCTCAGCCAAGTCCGATCAATATCCGCGCTTCCGCCATTTTGGGTTTCCATTCACAAAGACAAAACAACATGACCGCAGACATATTTTGTTTTCTACCACAATTCTACATAGCAAGTTCAGCGATGAAACTTTCCAAATACATGTAAAAATGAATTCAGAATTCAAAATTCATCTAAAATTAATGACTTTCTATAAACAGCACCAGAAAAAAGTAACTTATAGTAAGCATGGCAAATAATTTATTTTAAAGCCATGATAATTTCAACCAATCGCTATGCACAGAATATTAGACGGACCTATTCTGCAGAAACTAAGATGGCGTTTGTTATTGTCACATGATATTTGAATGTATGAATGATGTCGGAAGCATGCAAGGTAATTTCTTAGCTATTTTTTGGGGACACTGGATCCTTCTGTGCAGGCGCGGTTTCCGGTTTCGGATTGGGTTGCCAAAGACAATAAAAACGCTAATAACAGTCACATGTAGAACCACAATATAGAAATGAAACAAAATTGTGATCCACTGTTACAGGCCAACAAATTATAATGATGAATTAATTAGGAGGGGGGTGGGGGGGTGTACTACTGGCCTAAATTTGCATAAATATTCCAAAGTGTAGCTTGGTCTTCGAAGGGTGAGAGAGAACTTCACGTGTAATAAAGAAGACTGGCCCTATCGGACTGTCTACACACAGAAGGAATAGCCGATAAATTTGGCTCGTTATATACTAGGTAGGTATGAATACTGGTTCCTAAAGAAATCAACTACCCTTACAGTGATGCAGGTAAGACTGAGCACTGTAAAAGATTCAAACAGCTGGTTTTGGTCTGCAGGCTACAATTCTTGCAAAAGTTTAGAACTCCCAGTGCTCTGTCATAGAACAAGACAACAGAGGCACAAATATATATATAAACAACTTTCTCTCATTAACTTTTCTAACTAGTCTAATCTATAGTTTGAAAAAATCAAAGTTAAATAAAATGATAATGTTTATTTGTAATGGTAAATAAGCCCCAAAAATGGTCAATAAGCCCAAAAGTAGGCTGAGAACACTTCTGGTCCTTATAGCTTTTGAACAGTTAATCACAGGCACTAATTTCCATCAGAATTTCTGTCATGGTTATAGCAGGGAACATCAACATATGTCATAACCAGAGACTTAGAGCATCCAGTGACAAGAGCCTGCCTCCTTTACTGCTGGTTTCCAATGTTGTGATGGGTGATGCCTCGTTCTGGATCTGCCCTGCTATCAATCTGTTCTGAGGGACTGTCGACAAAGCTAGTCTCACTCCTCAGACACCATAAATTTTTCGTGTGTTTGGTTAACCTGCCTGGGGCACTAGTAGCCAGGGCCCGGTTCTGAGTGGCGCTATACTGAAGCACTGCGATTAGTTGTTATACTGCAGTGTTGCACTTAAGCGTGGTACTCAAGTGTGGTTATCAAGTGCTGTTTTCAAGGTGCAGTCTCTGGTTGCCTTCAAAAGCTGAAAATACAGGAAGACCTTGCGTAAGCGTCTGGTGGGGATTTCCTTGCTATCTGCTGACTTGGTTCAAAACTACACTAGTGTAATCCTCATGCTAGATTCATGACTACATGAGGATGCAGAAGTATGTTCTCTGCTTTTCTTCCCTATGTGTTATAATTAAATTATATACATTAATAAGTAAAAGACTGGATACAGCTCCAGCCAAGAATACAAGCTTATACTTCATTGAAGTGAAATTTAACCCTTTACTGGGCAGACGCTTGTCCGTTTTTTAGCTCTGAACGGGCAAGATTTTTTCAGATTCGGTAAAATTACGTTAGTAAAAACATCACAAATAAGGTGTTAGTCAACCGATTTTAGTTAAATAAACAACACAATGAAGGGAAAAGCAGATTATGTTGCTCACATGAATGTTGCCGGTAATCTATACATGAACACAAATATTTACAAAATACAACATATTGTTTGTGATTGTCAGTCATGTATACGGCAATTTACAAACACATTTTCAGAATCATAATCACTTTCTTTAAAGTCCAACTCACGACTGCTAATGGAAAGTAATGCTGATCACTGATATCTAGCTCCGATTAATAGTCAAATTTGTGTCCTTCAGTGTCACTTAAATTGAACCCAGCGAAATCTCGGCTATCACTTGAAGAATCGTCGAAATCCATTTTGAAAAACTAAGCGCAAAAACCCTGAAAACTATTTTAAAAATTGATTCAAATTCATAGTACATGCTTGCAAATAGCGGCCACGTTGTCAAGCTATCCGCAAAAGCGAAAGTAGCCATCGGAAGTCTCGGAAAGCTGAGAGATTGCGTTTTTACAATGCATTGTGACGGGACAGCCCCAGCAGCATCCGAATGACACAAGTTAAAAAGGAATTAAAGAGCCCAAAATAATTTTCTATCATTCTCTAAAAGCATAAACGTCCCCCAGAAAATGATAGAAATGCAATAAGATTGAAAACAAGAGGAAAATACTTTTTGACCACGCACGCCCCATCATTTCTGTAATGCTAGGTCTGAGAAAGCTTTGATGTACAGATCAAACGTAAAACCCAGACACCACGGCACCAGTCGGTGGGCGCTATCAAAGGTTGAAAACTCACTGTTTTCAGTTGATACATCGCGGAGCCAGTCAGTTGAGATTGACGTGTTAGTTTACAATTCTGGGGTTGGAATAGGGGCAGACACCTAACACCTTAGTTCAACAATACCTAACGTGTGAACCAGCCACGGCAGAATGGGAGATAAGAGGGTCAGCCAGACCCGTCTGAAATAATACATGGCAGTGCTACTCAGGGGAAAACCCCGTGTGATCCAAAGACGGCAATTTAATGCAGGCCTAACACCTATCTAAAAGTCCAGACTTTGTGGAGCCGGGACGTCTGTAATTGCCACCACAAAGGAGCAATTAGGACCAGATGCTTAACACCTCTCCGCAATACTACGGGGCAAAGTAGGAACACATGGCTGACACATTCCTGCCAGCAACTGGGAAGGCTGGTGTTACCAGCCTATTGGAATGTAATGACACAACTGCATTGCCGCCAAAGCAGGTTTCATTGTTTCAGGCGTGGGGGGCATCGGTCAATTTGATTGACAAATGAAACTACCCTTCACAGGAAAGGAGGAGGGGTGAGAAGAGTTTGGGACGTAATCCATCCCGTCATTGTACATGGAAAAATAGGTGGAGTTAATTAATAGGGGATATATTAATTAACCAACGTGGAAACTAGCCAGGAATGAAGAGAATAAAACTACATGCATGGCCAGCAAATCCTCAGACGCAAACTCACGTATAGCAAAAGGATACCTACTGGAGAAATATTAACATTTTGTTCTGTTGGACTTCTGTACGAAGTATTATGATGGAATTTCCAAAACTATAAAACCCAGGTAATACCATTAGTTTGTCTGCTAGTCTGAAGGCTTGTATAGTTTTCTGTTTCTGTTTATTCTCCCAAACTTCACACTGGTGGATTTTCATTGTACTTAATGTTTCAGTTTCTAGATTTACTATTACACTGTGAACTTTATCTTCTTCTTTCATTCACTACTTGGTTGTCTGATTTGTTGTATGTGATAATTTGGAGAAATCCATTATCCAAGCTACATGAGCGTGTGGCTTATGCATGTACAGGAGATACATTTAAATTCATCCTGTATGATGTTAAATATTGGGGAGACTGACTACTTAGGAGAAATTCCTGAGAGCTATCAGTCTCTTGATAGTGTCCAATTAACATTGATTATTTGGACCAACACTTTGAGTGCTTACCAAGATTGTAGTGAAAACACTTGGTTTGAGGAATGGCACCAGTTCACCTTGTCTGCATGATGTCTGCATGAGGACAGACATGACTTAGGACATTCAATATCCCAGACAGATTCAGGGAAGGCATTTAATGTTCGACAGGACTGTGCGACCAGCCCTTCCGACAAGACAGTATGAATGAATCAGAAAGGGAAAGAGTAAGTGAGGTGAACTTATATGGGAAACACTCCATTACATAAATGGAGGTGATTGTGTATGTTTTGAGCTATAGATGTTCTAAATAGTTTTATGAATATATACATATATATTTATTTATTTAGAACTGATATATGTTATGTAACATGCCATCATATATATCATCATACCATCATATATTATGACTTGAATGTATGTTTATATGAATGTATAGACATATGTGTTTGAGATGTGTAGACGTAGATACTACCCATCTCCGTTCGTTTCATTCCAGATCTCTTAGGAGCAATGGACAGTCAACAACCCATATCCGGAAGTGACTTAGCCTTGTGAAGGGACCACTTTGGACTCCTTCAATCTGACAGTGAACTGCGTCTCACTGGGGGAAGCATGACCTATGTGACCTCTTAAGTTACGTATACCATAATATCATCATCATCATCATCATATGATCATCAAGACTAGAAATAATAAACACAGTTGTTGTATTTTAAAACTCAATTTGTCCGTATAATTCTAAATGTTTATAAATGTTTGTGTAGCGTATCAAGTACACACATTATTGTATCATTTAGTGGGGGTTCGCACATATTGTCCAGAAGTGGGAATCTATGTCCGGGAGGTATCTTGCCTATGCAGTCATAAGTAACCAGATTACGTTGCATGTCTTAACTCCTCCTTTCTCACTTCTGGTGATACCAAGTACAGCCAAAACTATATAGATATATTCTATCTTCAACGAGCCACTTCTTGGCTGTTTTCTTGAGTATCAGGGACAGTGTCTTAATCAGCATAAAAGACATTTGTTCCACGTTTTCTCTCTGGGATCTGGGTGGTAATTAGTCCCTTCTGACAGAATTAGGGGATCTTAAACTGCATCCAGAACTAAACACCAGTAGAAGAAAATGATGTTGGCTGAGTGGTTGCCCCTCTGGGATCTAACCCCAGCCAGTTGGTGACATGCATAATAGTCACGGACGCGTTCAGACTGTTTGTCCGCTTGGGGGTAAGGACGTTCCCGGGCGGTTTGCCTGTTAAAGAGTTAAATAAATCCAGAATGAGAAACAGACTGACTTATGTTAATCTATGTGGATAGTTCTGACAATCAATGTGAATCAAAATCACTCATGTTGCATTCTGAATTCCTAACAAGCAGTGGAATCCTACTGTGAAAAAAATTGTATCGATCACTGCGATCCAAACTCGCATAATATCTGGCGATCAGGGATACGCTAAAATAAAAGAATTTAATCAACAAACTTAGGTACTACTGTACTCGTGACTTCTCATGAAAGTAATTGTACTTGCATAGTTTGTTCATAACTTATGTTAACTTAAACACACATTCTGCCATAACTTGATGATACGGGTCATTCTTGTGGCTTGAAATAAATGTATTGAAGGATTGAAAAATTCCACCTCGTGGGTAAGTAATCCTAACATATTTGTAACACAAATACGATACGCTACTAGCACTACAAGTATGCTTGAGTTAGTCGTATATGAAAATCACTTTAATTCACCTCGTGGACAAATAATTATAACTTACACTCATTCATTCATTCATTCAGTAGCATGTCCTTTGCAGAACCTCGCTCCCATAACAACCTTCAGGAAAACCTCTCGATCATAAGCAAGATGTCCTGCATCCGATACACCCATCTGGAGATCATTGGCTTCATCCTGCACCCATCTTCTCTTTGGCCTTCCTCCTCCTCTCTTCCTAGGCATAAACTCCTTCATTATTGTTCTCTCCAAACTTTTGCAACATTTCAAGTGACCAAAATATTTCAATTTTCTTTGTTTTATTGTCTTTAATAGTCAACCTTCTTCAGTATTCAGCTATTGAAGTATGGACGCATTTGTTTTTTTCTTTATTAAAAATATTCTTTTTATTCATCTACTAGCTGACCCGGCCCGGCTTCACCCAGGCCCTGGCGGGGATCTATCTATCTGTCTGTCTGTCTGTCTGTCTGTCTGTCTGTCTGTCTGTCTGTCTGTCTGTCTGTCTGCTTGTCTGTCTGTCTGTCTGACCCGGCTCGGCTTCGCCCAGCTCCTGGTGGAGAGCATCTCATTTAATTCATATAAGTAGTCATATAAGCTCCCGTTCCCGACTGTCTGTCTGTCTGTCTGTCTGTCTGTCTGATGACCCGGCCCGGCTGTCTGTCTGTCTATCTGTCTGTCTGTCTGCCTGCCTGCCCGTCCGTCTGTCTCTCCCTCCATCTATTCCACCCTCTCTATCTATCGGGTCAGATCTATCTATCTATCTATCTATCTATCTATCTATCTATCTATCTATTGCCAGGGGATTCCCCACCGGTTGAGAACCACTGATTTAGAGTCTCTTTCACTTTTTCCAGCTATCATTCCAGAATCACAGAGTAAGACATCAATTGTAATAATTTGACAAAATGCCTTACGGGATCAGATCTTCCATTACGCTGACACTTTGACATAAGCACAGATTACAATCACAGTTATCAATCATCATTCTCAATCACTTTAAAATGCCAAATCACAATAATAATTAAAACTATAACATAATGGCGGCCACTTAAATGTAGCCGTTGCCAACACTGAACCTCAACGGGTCTGTCTTCGACCACGGTCACCCTCTGAGTATCAAGTTTAGGAGAGATCTGTCTCTCCTGGCCATTGTCAAAGCGCACTTCTCGCCTTAAGGCCAGGTACATACTTCAATGTGATCAGAGCTCACATTTCAGTTCATAACATCCGCTATGGTGATAACTGATAGACATTTTTAATGAGAAACATTGCCGGAGCTATGGTGCTTGTGTTCTGTGAATGATTTCATCTGCAGATAAAGAATGAGATGTCACAGGAGAGGAAAACAAAAACAAGAATGACTGAAAACACAGAAGAGAGTTTCAAAAGTTCCTTAAAAAGAAACTGGCACAAAAATATATATGAATCGATTATTGAAATTGCTAAAGTGCCAGATAATATGCTGAAATAAAACTGAAACTGGTTGGTGTGTGATTTTGATATATGTCAAATTTTCAACCGTCATGGATTGATTGATTGATTGATTGATTTAGGAACTGACATCATAGCATTCGGGGCATTCCCATAAGCACTCCGTCCCCATCCTCAGAAGCCAGCGAAGAGTTCCAACCCCAATAGTACCAGTAACAATCTGATTATATGTGCGTCGAGCATCAGCCAGATCCCCTTGTCACTCCTCGCTGTCGCATTCTTGCCAGACCATGGTGATCCATTTGCTCCTCCGAGGTGTACCTGTGCTCCCACAAGGCCGCAACCACGTCTGCCTTATCATGCATCAATACTCCACCAAGTTTTTCAGAGCCAGCCAATCTGTCCGCCTGTTCATTCCCCAGCACACCAGCATGCCCACCGTCATGGATAGATGAAGCAAAATATAATAGTACTGCTTAGTGTTACAAGTTAATGAGCTAAAAATTGGCAACTTGATGTGACAAATTTACAATATATAAGCTTATATATGCGGGCTCTTTGGTAAAGGAGTTATGGATACAATTTATAATTTCTCATATCATGTTCGAGAAACAGCTGGGAGCGATTTGACCACAGACAGCTTTGTTTTTTTTTCATGAGTGTCGGTCAGTTATAAAGCAGTGGCAAACTACTGAATGTAAACTTGCCAAGAAATCACAAACAGCGAAACAATGCTGGGATTGGTTGCAACTCACTAACGCTCATATGCCATGCGATATCCAGGGGTTCATCATAATTTAAACATTTCAACTCAGAAATAAACTGCGGCTCAAACGCAATTGGCAGATTCAGAGCCAACGAACTAAATAATGACAGAGTCCACACTGAAGAACGTTGTCAGTTATTACGCCGTTTATTATCACAGCGCAGGCCTACTGTAATCATAATGAGAATAATAATAATAATACATAATTACATACTGATATTGATCCTGTTGTGGCCAGGATGGGCAATACCCTTAGTACATATAAAATTGCTCATATGTTACTGGCCAACTCTGCTCAAATCTTGACTGTCATTGCTCGTCCTTCTTTCCATCTTCTAAGTTCTTCCTGCCGTTTCAGACATAGCGTTTTCTGTATTCGTCTGTGTGTTTGCTAATGCTTCTATGAATGTTGTCCTCCTTGATCATCTCGTCCATTTCCAGGCATACTTTAATCACTAACGTGATATCCCGACAATGTTAAGCCAGCCGACTCACATAAGTTGCCGCCTTTTAGAACGTCCCAAGTTTTCTGTCTTTATTGTTGTTCACATTTTTTCATGACGTCTTTGTGTTCCGACGTAATACGCCTCGATACATTAGCGCTTCTGTTCTGGGATTATTTGGTCTCTTATGTTTACGTCATTATGCATCACCTGTTACTTGGCATCATATAGGCCAACTTTGTGAGGACAATTAATTGGATATCATACCAGAAATTTCTTTTCTAGCCAATAGACAAGTTTTTATAGTGCCAAAATAAGAATATTATTGGTTATTGGTTAACATAAGCGATGTCACTAGACTTGAAATATGCCCCAAAGACTTTTCTTGAGAAGATTTGAAAGTGTATGGATGCTAACTAGTAAGGTAGGATGTGCATCCAGTACATCCTCACAATCAACAAATATCAATAGTTTCAATTTGTATTGATTTTGTTCCTTCAGTCTGCACATTGTTGCTCATTGCACTGTGTTTCATCACACAGAAGTCTTTCCCTGATCACTTACAATATTCAAGATTTGTCCATTTGAAAATTGCCCAGTACAGGTGCTCTAGTAGCTAACAAATCTGCCCTCTCATTGCCACATACTCCCACATGTCCAGGACATTATATTCACAAAGTTTCTAGGTTTGTCACATTAACAGAAGGCATCTATTCATACTATAGCCATCTATCTTTTACCTTCTGTACCAGTGACCGGGAGATAGTATTGTAAATTTTGTTCATTAGTGCCTATGAGCCATCAGAGCACATCAGTTACTGCCTCCAGTTTCATCCTCAAGGTGGATGTTGTGACTGCATAAGGTCCACTACTCTTCTAAGTTCTACCCTGCACTGTGGCCGTAAACCATGACAAAATGGATTAGGGCTACACAGGAAATGTTCAGGATGGAGGTTTGCAGCCAGAGTTTCAGGGTAAATCTGTACAAGAACAGAGCAGATCTTATGCAGTCACAACATCCAGCATGAGACTGGAGTTGCAGACAGTAACTGCTAAACTCTGATGACTCACATAAACTAATAATGCCAAAATCACAAGATGGATGGAAAATATAGCAAATCAAAGCCCCAAACATCATGTAAGATGTAGACATTGGTGCAAGTAGGTACATAATATCAAGAGATAAATGAACAGATGGCTGCTACAGTAAACCCCAAAAGCGAGAGAGAAAACAAAAAAATCCAATGCATCCAATCTTCATTGTGGATGTGGCACATTTTAATGATTCTTGAGTATATAACTTATGTGACCATTTGTGTAGAAATTGATGTGGTGTTGTTTTAGAGTCACTGTGAATGTTTTCATCTCATCATCTTGTTGTATTGACAGTACATGAATGATTTGCATGAACACATAAATCCTGTGAATAAGTAAGTTTGGTAAACAGTGGATAAAAAAGTCTGAAATTAATTTGCAACGCTACATATTAGCCACATGGCTAGTCCAAATGCCTGAGTGGCTAGTCCAAATACCTGAGTGAAGTCTGACATCATAGTTGACTCAACAGGTGTGATCTAGCTTTAAGAATTTTAGTGTTGATGTTTGCTTTAGAATGTGGTAAAATGTGTTCCAGAATTCATGCACATTTCTTGTATTGAAGACTGTGAACACTGAATAAATGTATAGATGATCAACAATGTTATTCATTGAATTTGGAATGCAAGAATTATTGTCAGAACTGCAACAGGACATATATGCAATAGTGGCACCCTGTAACCTAAATAAGACTTGTACAATACTGACCATATCACTCATTGTGCCATTCAGTCACCTATAGGAGACACATACACTATTGACCATATCAAATCAAATGAGCCATTTGGTCACCTCAGAAAACTGGTATAGTACTGAACATATCATTACGCTTGTGCCATATCATATGCATATGCAGGAGACAGTTACTATACTGGTCATATCACCTACCACGTGCTATTCATTAACTGATAATATGGCCCTAACATCGCATTTCCATTGATCATGTAAAAAGGCTGAGATTACTTCATTTATCATGTTTACTTAAGACACATTTTTTTTTTTTTTTTTAAATAGGGAGTCTCTGTGGCGAAGTGGTCAAGCCGTTTGATTCGTGCTCCGAAGGTTGTGGGTTCGATTCTGGGCCGCGTCCTTCGGTTTACGAGTTAAATGTTTCGGAGACTCCTGTGGGTTGTCGCTAAAAGCTACGGAGTTCGTGCTTTGTGCGACGCTTTCCGTGCTGCGGAAAGAGACCGAGCCATATGGGATAAAACCCGGTGCAATGAAGTCGACCCTGTCGACTTATAAGCGACATTTTTTAATAGAACCATTCGCTTTTATTTCATATAAGTAATATGCCCTCTATTTCAGTGGCAAGTTTAGTCATATTTTATGTGAACTGATTGAAGTTGATGTCAGCAAACTAGATAGTGCTTCAGATGGAAGTCAGTTTTCCCATTGATTGTTTATTTCAGACTGTGTGAGTTGATTCCATACTCTGAATTGAGAAAGGCCAGCATTAATTTGTTACTTTCAATGCTGTGCTTGCCTCTGCACTTCAAAGATTTGGAAATCAAAGGTAATTTAAGATCTTTTTCGCATGAAAAATTGGATTTTTAAAGAGCATTCATTTCAGCTCTTTAGTTCTGTTTGTAATAGAATTGAGTAAATACTAAAATCTCGTGTTCACATTTTCACAAATGATTGTAATTAATGTTCATACAAGACATGTATTTTTAAAATGTGCTGTTCCATATAGACATTCATATTGTTTCACTGTAACTTTCTCTTTTATAGTTTAGGAAATCCTTTTAAAGCTTGTTAATTGAGAGAAGTTGAGTCAAGAACCGACATCACTGCACTCAGGACATTCACATAGTGCTCAGTCCCCTCGTTCAACAGCCAGCGAAGAGTTATACTACTAATCGTTCCCACCGCTATATGATTAAATGTTCTCCTGGTCTTCCCTCTCAGTTTTGAGATTCTTCCAGAACCCCTGCCGATCCCCCGCAACCTCATTCTTTCCACATATGGGTTTAATTGAGAGAAAATATTAGGAAACTTCTCTGCTAGAGCACATCTAAAATGTGACACAGAGATCAAGAAAATAATCACCATATCCGAAGACTTACTAGATTAAGCACATCATGAAAAACAGAAATATAACCAACAGAAAAATCCACTGACTAATAAATTGAATGTGGCCTGTTCTTTTCTATCAGCACATTTAAACTCTCTGATTTTGGATTTGCTTTTTTAGTACATCTTATCCATATAAGTGATGAACAAAAGTGGTGATAAAACACATCTCTGTCTGATGCCTGATATCACTTGGAACCAGTTTGTCATGCTGACATTTGTTCTTCCTGCACATTCACTGTGTTGGTACATAGCTATGAGGTGATTCAACAACTGCCCAGTTACTGGGCAGTTACAGTGTAACTGTAACTGCCACAGTTTCTTCGAGTATTTTCAGTCTCATATTTACTCGGTCAAAGGCTTTTTCTTGACCTATGCAAGCCACACCTAGTTTGTTGTTGTATTACGAAACATTCATGCCCAGTCTGTCACTGTTGACTTTGACACACGTTTGTTACCGTACGCTGCCTGCATTCTTCGATGAATGTCCACTGGTCGAGATCCTTCAAATGAAAGAAACTGAATCACCGCTCTTTGAGCTCCTTTGGACAGATTTTGGATCAACCCGGCCATTTTCTCAACAGTCAGAAACAGAACCTATGCATCATGGGATGATAAGCACATGCTCTTTTATTCATTGGTCAGTACTTATAACATGACTATGACATGATCATATTCAACGTAAGCAGTTACGCGCGGTGCGGCACGAACGGATTTCAAATGAACGCCCCTTACACATGGTTCATTAAATTTTACATAGAAAGGATTGACATGAATCGTCACTGCATTTGTTGTTTGTGGATTTAGGCCTTTAAAATATGTCTCCCATCTTGCTTTTATTTCAGTAGTATTCAGTATTGTTTCCCACACTCGTCATTTATTGTTGTGGAGGGAGTGAAGCACTAATCTCTGATTGATTGATTGATTGATCTAGGAACCAACATCACAGCATTCGGGGCATTCCCATAGGCGCTCCGTCCCCCATCCTCAGCAGCCAGCGAAGAGTTCCAACACCAAAAGTACCAGTAGCAATCTGATTATATGCCCGTC
Source organism: Cepaea hortensis (assembly GCA_963921405.1). Lineage (NCBI taxonomy): Eukaryota > Metazoa > Mollusca > Gastropoda > Stylommatophora > Helicidae > Cepaea > Cepaea hortensis. The sequence goes on from OY992894.1 coordinate 58,660,104, forward strand.
TCGCCTTTCCTTCGAGCGTCGGCCAGATCCCCTCGTCACTCCTCACTGCCTCATTCTTGCCAGACCATGATGACCGATTTTCTCCTCCGAGGTGTACACGTGCTCCCACAAGGCCGCAACCACGTCTGCCTTGTCATGCATCAATACTCCACCAAATTTTGCAGAGCCAGCCAATCTGTCCGCCTGTTCATTTCCCAGCACACCGGCATGCCCCGGAGAAAAGATCCAGGCGATGCTTGCCACCCGTGACCTCCGAAGCGAAGCAAGCCACTCTGCACGAAGCATGCCTGTCCTCACCCTCCTCAGCATGCTCTCTAAGTCATTTACAATCACGTTGTGTGTATGTATCGTATTCTTGATCCAGCGGAAAGCTGCAGTAACCGCCTCCACCTCCATTCTTAAGCTAGATGTTGTGGTGTCATATGCCCCAAACGTCGGCCATTACCTTTTGCTATGAACCCCCAGGCACCTCTCCTACCTCTCGACACCGAACCATCTGTGTAGATAATCACATCATCCGAGCGAGCATTATCCTGAATTAGTTGCTGGATTTCCACTTTCATGGCCCGTGCTGGCCACTCCCTGCACTTCCGGCTCAATGTGATTATAACTCTGCACAAGTCTGACTGCTCTGCTGGCACTCTATTGTGTATGACTTTAATATTTTTGAAGAATTGCCCAGGGGATTTTGTGGAGACTTCATTTAGAATATTTCCAAAGTTAGTCAGTGATTCTTGTCTTGATTGTTTAATCATTTTCTTGGTGTCACGTCTTAGTGTTGGTATAGGGTATAGTCATCATTATTTCTTATTTGTATCCATTTATTTTTAACATTGTCCTCTTCTCTTTTACTGCATCCTTTATTTGCTCATTGCACCATATAGTTCTTTTTTTCCTTATGCCCGCTTTTTTTCTAATGCCACATTTACTATCTAATATTTTCAGGAGTCTTGTTTTAAAATAATGCCAACTTTCTTCTATGTTTCCCCAGTTTTCTCGTTGTTAGTCAAATGCTATTTCCATTTCTTGTTTTATACTTCGTTTTATCTCTCCATCCTCTATTTTCTGAATACAGAGTTACATTTAGGTCCAGCTGACCTGTGTGTGGGACAAACACACTACACCACCGTCAGAAGCAAAAGTTTCAATGTGGTAAACCTCTCTACTACACAAATCCGCTTTCTAATATAAAGGTGGTAAAACAAAAATGTTTTGTGGCAAGTGCTTGAGCACTTGCTTTTTGATATCTGATTTTGATTTCTTTGTCTGTTCTAACATCTTCTGTGATCATACTTCCTAGACATGTAACTTCTTTAACTTAGTTGCTGAGTGCCATTAACACTACTGTAATTGGAGGACCATCTTCCAGTGGAAGCAGATAATCTAATACTGCTGTAAAAGGTAAAGGTAGTCCCATGGCAGATGCTGCCATTAGAGAGTGTAATGTTAAAACTCCAAAGTCTCTCATGACATGAGGTGGGGTGAAAATTTCCCTTTCTCACCAACTTCCCAGATAATACCTAGAAAATATTAAAAATAGTCTGTTATCCAGTATTATGAGGCTGGGTTGACCTGTGATTTGTGCAAGTCTGTGGGTGAATTTGTGATATTCAAGTGAAACTCTGTATCAATCATTTGACTGCATGGAACACACTCATGATTAATGGTGCCTTTACACACACGCATTGAATGACTCAAACATGCTTTAATTTTGGTCATGTTGGTGAAGTTCTGACCCACTGTGATGAATGCCTTTTTATTTTGACTAACTAACTAACTAACAGATTTCGTCACCTGTTTTCATCAACATTCAGTCAACCTCATCATCATTATCATGTACCATGCCGATATGTGTGGGCAGCCATGTTTCACTATCTTAAACGATCACCAGAGTCATGGATCAGCTCTGTGTTCTTGTCTCAACCATGCCATGTGTCCAGCCATCCAGATATTTACTTCTCTGCCTTTCCTTTGTGCCTTTCCCCTCAATCTTGCCAGTTGTTACTAAGTTATCTAGTTTATTTCTTCTAACATAATGTATCCATTTCTGGCGAACACAGTAGAGCCAGAAATGAGGCACTAGAACCTCTTGCCCCCGGGTAGATTGAGCCCGTTAGCTATTACAGCGGCCAATCTAGGAGATGGAAAACTCCAATTATAAACCCCCAAGTTTAAGGTGGACCGACGTGCCGAGGACTGAATGGCCATGGGTGAGCTGGTCATGAACATGGAACGTCTGGTATGCGGGCAGGGCGGTGCCAGGGTATGGACTCCTGAGGGACATCCCGTGCCCCTTCCCTAGCAGGCAGGTTCTGCTAGGGTGACCGAAAGCTCCTGCCTTCAAATCAAACCAACTATGGAAAATTAAAAGAATTATCGCCGAAGCAACGGAGTACGTGCTTTGTGCTTGATACCTTTGACAACAGCCAACGGGGAGAAAATGAAGCAGAGAAGAAGAGGTAGGGGAGAGGGGGAAAGAAAGGAAAGAAGAGGGCTGGTGCCAGAAGAGGTAGGAGGAAAATGGATTGTTTGGGACTAAATAATGTACGTGTTGGATATTGGAATTGCCATAGTGCAAAGCAACGAGGACCAATATTTGAGAAACTGGTCTACGATTTTGATGTCCTGATGTTACAAGGACTGAATACAAACTCTTTTAAGTGCCCTGGCTATTCAGGGAAGACATGGACAGGCTCTGGTGGTCAAGGATGGTAAACATCATTCGATACTGGATATGAGTGGGTGGGGTCAGGAAAGTAAAGAGGTGCAGGGAATGCAGATAAAAATAGGCCGATAAAGCTGGAACCTCATAAATATATATGTAAGTGGGGAATCTTGCATAAGCAGAGAGAGTTGGGACTGGTTGAAAGGTTCAGTGGATACCTCTTGTACCAGGTATCTGATATGTGGTGACTTCAATGCCTGCACCAAGGAGTGGGACAGGTCGGGAGAGAACAGACAGGGTACTGCTTTTGCTGAGGCCTTGCTTGAGACGGATGTTGTCTATTTAAATGACAGGACACCCACTAGGCTAGCAATGAGACCAGGGGACCCTGACACTGCCATCGACCTGGCATTTGTATCCCAAGAGGCGGCATCAGACATAAAATGGAGTGTCCTAGAGACCTTTGAAGCAACCACCTCCCCTGTTCTGTGCCGATCTAAGTCCAGCACAGTCAAGGCTGTAAGAGCCCGCAGGGCATTCAGTTATGATTGCGACCACGCTTCGCTATTGGAGCGCCTTAGATCACAGGGAAGATCTAAACCAACAAAAAGAATCTTTACCCAACCACCATGGTGGACACCAGAGGTGGAGAATTCATGGAGGGAAAAGATGGCGGCCATAAGGAATTGGCAGAGGGTGCGGAGAGCAACCAATTCAGTTGACACAGAACAGGAGGAGGCTGAAAGATATAAACAAGTAAAGGTTTTGAGTCGCTGCAGAAGTCTGTTGTCCATAAAGTCACCTTCATCTTCGTCCCGGGACATGCGGGAGTCCAGGAAAATGAACGAGCTGATAAACTGGCTGGCTCTGCACCCCCTGCAGATGACCAGCCCATGGATCATGCCGATGTTACTAATGTATTAAAGATATGTCAAGAACAGAGAATCTTGATGTCAGCGAATCCACATCACTGTCCAGAATTAAGGACTTGGGAGTAAGAATTGGCACGGCCAGACACGAGAGGTAAATCGGGAAAACGAGGTGCCTTGTCAACCAACACAGAACTGGCACTATTAGACACCGAACGCTGATGCATATGCTGGGGGGAGGATCTGAGCACCTATGGACCTGTCCGGAGTGAAGTGAAGATATATAACTGATAACTGATGCAGATGATACAGTATTGATTGTAGACAATGGACAGGATCTGCAACATTTAGTAGATGCGATTGTTGCACACAGTGAACAACAGGGATTAGAATTGTAAGAAGACAGAGATTATGGTGATCACTAGGAAGAAAGAAATACTACAATGAGATATACTGGTATATGGTATTCTTAAATAAGTGAATGCATACAACTGTCTCAGAAGAGTCATAACATCTGATGGGAGATGCCTTGAAGAGATTAGAACAAGAATCGCCATGGCGAAGGTAGCCTTTTGCAAGATGGAAAACATACTGACCAATAAAACAAATGTCAATTGCAATGAGAAAAAGAGTGTTGAGGTGCTACCTAGAACCTGTACTTTTGTATGGATGTGATGTTTTGCGTCATCGAATTTTTATATGCTGAGGAGTATGGTGAAGATATAGCTATTAATCTTTAGTTTTATACCTTTTTGGGGGGATATGAGATTAATTCTAATACCACCTGAAGCCTTCTGTGAGATTTATGTTATGACCTCCTTTAGCGATTCCTCTCGTATCCTAATAATTGCTCACATATAGTAATTTTAGTTAGAAAACTATGCTTTTAAAAATGTTAATAGGATAAGTAATTACTGCTACACATGCCTACCCTGTAGTGATACAATTTAATGTCTTATGTGCAGGGCTCATTTTGTATTCTATTTGCTAATATATAATTCTCCACGTTGTATTTCTTATTATAGATATTGTAAGACAAGAGGATAGTCATCCCCCAGTTACCTTTATGTCGGTAAGGACACGAATAACAGAGCTTGTTAGAGTAGCACTAACTAATGAAACAGACTCTCATAATACACAGATGCTCCTAGGTAAGCTGTTGCATGCTGTTTTTGTTTTTGTGAATGAAAATAAGATGACTAATTGTATTAGCAGTAAATGTAATTTGGGAGCCACAGTAGCCTAGTGGCTAGATGCTTGCCTGTCGACTCAGCTGTCATGGTGAGGGAAACAAGGCAAAAGAAGCAGATATCAGATAACAAACTAGTGTCGGATAACGTTGGGACAACCCCAAAAAGATTCTTCCATTGGATTAGGTGTCATCAATATTTGGCTGAAGTAACTCCCGGGTGGGCAACCACTCAGCCAAAATCATTCTCTCCTACTGGTGTTTAGTTCTGGGTGCAATTTGAGATCCCTTAACTCTGTCAGAAGGGACTAATTACCACTCCTGATCCCAGAGAGAAAACGTGGAATATATGTCTGATATGCTGATTGCAGACACCGTCCCTGGATACTCAAGAGAACAGCCAATAAGTGGCTCGTTGAAAAGATAGATTGAGCTGTTCATGGTATCACCAGAAACAATAAAGAGGAATAAAGATACGCAGAATCCTTGTGTTACTTATGGGCTGCATATGCAAGGTACCTCCCTGACATAAAATACTTCTGGAATGTATTTGTGAACCCCCACTAAATGTTCTATCAATGTGTGCACTCGATTACGCTACACAAATATTTATCAACATTTAGAATTTATACTGACAAACTGAGTTTAAAATACAACTACTGTGTTTATTATTGCTATTCTTGATGATAATATGATGATGATGATTATAATGATGTTATACATAACTCATCTGGCTAAGAGGGCCATAGGTCATGCTTCCTTCGGTGAGACGCTGTTCACTGTCAGCTTGAAGGAGTTCAAATTGGTTCCTTCACTAGGCTCAGTCACTCCCTGATATGAGTCGTTGACTGTCCATCGCTCCTAAGAGAGCTGGAATGAAACGAACGGAGATGGGTAGTATCTTTCTCTACACATCTCAAAACACTATGTCTATACATTCATATAAACATACTTTCATGTCATAATATACATTCATGTTACATAAACATATATCAGTTCTAAATAAATATGTATGTATATATTCACAAAACCATTTAGAACATCTATAGCTCAAAACATACATATTCACATCCATATATATAATGGAGTGTTTCCCTTATAAGTTCACCTCACTTACTCTCTCCCTTTCTATTTCATTCATTCTGTCTTGTCGGAAGGGCTTGTCAGACATTACTGTCGCACATTAACTGCCTTCCCAGCACCTGTCTGGAAAATTGATGGTCCTAAGTCCTGTCTGTCCCCTTTGCAGACATCATGCAGACAAGGTGAACTGGTGACCTTTCTCCCTCCAAGGGTTTCACAACAATCTTGGTAGGCATTCAAAGTGGTGTTCCAAATAATCAACATTTATTTGGACGCTATCAATAGACTGCTCTTAGGAATTTCTCCTAAGTAGTCAGTCTCCCCAATGTGGTGACCACATACAGGTGGGATCTAAATGTATCTCCTGTGCATGAATAGGCCACACACTCACGCTTGGATAATGTGGGATTTCTCCAAATTATCACATACAACAAATCAGACAACCAAGTAGCGAATGAAAGAAGAAGAATAAATCAAAGTTCACAGTGAAATCGTAAAGGCTAGAACTTGAACAATGAGTAACACGGAAAATAAACACGCTTGAAGTTTGGAAGAGAAAAAAATGCAAAACAGAAACTTAAACAGCCGGCCTTCAGACAGCAGACAAACGAATCAAAATACTCTGTTTGTATTACCTGAGTTTATAGTTTAGGAAATCCCATCACTGGACTTAAGTCTTCAAGTAAATCGGAACAAGATGTTAATATCTTCCCATGTAGGTATCCTAGGAATGCTATACGTGCTTTTCCATCTGAGGATTGTAGGCAATGTCCATTGTTATATAGTTTGTTCTCCCATGACAGGATTTCATTTCCGCTCTTATGTGGACCAATTACTATTTCCCCCTCCTATTTCCTATTAACCCCTCCTCTTTTTCACGTTGGATGGGTTTCGTGGACGTATCAAGTCCTGTATTCCTTTAACTACTTTTCTCATGGACTAGTTGTGGTGGGTGGGGGATATGTGGGTGGCTGCAGGATCTGTGGGTGGCTGCGGGATGTGAGGGTGGATGGGGGATGTGTCTCACAACATTGCAATATTCACTGTTTATGTTTACAACTTTCATTTGACAATGTTTTTTTTTTCCTTATGTGAATGTACCATGTGTAATATGCATTGTTATGCTTACAAAATCCATTTGACAATGTTTTTTTTTCCCTATGTAAATGTAAGATGCACATTTGATGAATGAAAGATGAGTAATTGAAAGGGCCGAATGTAAGGCATGCCCAATTTGTTACCCTTTTAAAATAAAGTTTGTTCGTTCGTTCGTTTGTTTTATCTGTCAGTCAGATTGACTGATGCTCCGCCTCCTGTCTGAAACAATGCTTTGTTTCGCTGGTTTCGCTGCCCAAAACATGTACGTCACATTGCGTCATGCAAATGTTTCAATCGGGTGTTCTACGAGGTGTAAGGCCTGCATTATATTGCCCTCTTAGGATCACACGTCTGTCCGCTGAATGCCCTATCTCCCCGACATGCAATGAAGTATTAGGCATCTGTTCCTATTCCAATGCTTGCCGCACATAAAAGTTTTTCCATCTCCGCTACGTCTGCACTTCTAACACGGACATGAATTGTATGAAGTGGGAAAGTAGCACCTCTTCTTTCCCTTCTCTTCTGCTGAAACAATGGAGTTTTCATCCTTTGATAGCACAGTAGACTGGTGGCGTGGTGTCTGGGCTTTACGTTTGATCTGGACATCAAAGTTTCCTGACTAGAGTTATAGAAATGATGGCGCAGAGCGCAGAGTCAAACTGTATTTTCCCTCTTGTTTTCAACCCATTTTAGTTTGTCCTCATTCCTTTGTTGGGAACTCAGATTATTCTCTGGTGGTATTAAATATATATTTTGGATGTGCCACAGCATCTCATCACAATGGTTATATCGAATATAGAATAGCAAGAAGATGCAATGACATTATGTAATGCATTCCAATCTGCTGTTTACCCCTCATATTCTGTTTTTACCAGTCATTCAGTAGCATGACCTTTGCAGAACCTCGCTCCTGTAACAACCTTTCAGAAAACTTCTTGATCATAAGCAAGATGTCCTGCATCTGATGCACCCATCTGGAGATTATCCGCCACATCCTGCACCCATCTACTCTTTGGCCTTCCTGTAATGGTATTCCCTTGGGGTAAGGGGAGGATACTATCACACCTTAACAACGGGATAGAGGCACTCGGGGAATACAATCAATCTCAGTCTTCAGACCCCACCAGCCCGTGGATTCCTGTCTCTGTCACTATCAACCGCTGGACTATACCTATTTCACCTCGCATCCAGAACAGATGACACAACTCTGGTATCTACACATACTGACTAGATGGTATAATGTACAAGATGAATGACAAAAATGAAAATGTCCATGAGAGAATACTGGCAACCATCAGGAGATAGAAGATATGGCTATCTGGATTAACCTCAGACCATCTTACTCATCACGGTACACAGAGCACGATACCACATGGCTAAAGAGGTCACTCATCTTTTCACACAGCGTCGGGCGTCTCTAGCTAGGTGTAGACTCAGCTGGACTCAATGACTCAATGACTCAATTGCTCGGGTACGTGATGACGTCCGAATAACCTCTCAGTAGAAGTCCCTGAGGCCAATCAACTAAAGGTTCACTGGCAAAGCTGGTGATATATAAATGTCAGTGGAAGCAACCGTATAACACAGTTCAAGTCACTGAAATAGCTGGTGACCCCTGTAGTTATCAAGATTCCTATCACCAATCCTATATAAGCACTTGGAGTTGGCAACAGTCAAGGGCTAGGGTCCAGTAGCCTCGTTCACTCACAATAAATATCTGTAGCCGGTGACCCTGTAGCTAATGTCACCAAACTTCATATCATGAAGTATCAGACCGTTCCAGAAACACCAGGCCATCCTGACGTAAAGGGTGAGGTAGTTCTACCCTAATCGTTGGGCTAGTGGGTCACAATGTCAGAATGTTCACATATACAAGGAAAATATACTCGCCCGTGCGTAGACATCATAATACCAGGTGGACTGACTGAAGATCAGCTTAAAGGTCGACGACGGGGACTGGACTGTGGCGGAGTGGAGACGTCGCTGTGATGTGGTGCTGTGTAGAAGCGTCACCTCACGTCACGCATGTAAGCTAGCAATGCTACCACTGTCACCACGCCATCTCTCTCTGGTCCCGTCAATTAGGTCTCTCACAAAGTAGAACCTGCCAAAGACAACACCATGTGTGAATATCGTGACTCAGACTTACAACCAGGGGTACACGCTACCTATGTGTACTCAGCATACGCCGGTGTCGCCATGACACGGCCGGCAGCCTCACAGACCAGGATCCCCTGCCGAAGATGAACTAGGTCTGGGTCCTAACAAGCGCTGGCTGAACTGTCCTCCTTCTCGAACCAGTCTAGGGTAGGGCTGTGTATATAGTCCTGATGTCTGCAAACTCATTCTATCCTGAAAAGACTTCTAATGACACAATACACCAGGTTAGTAGGTTACAAGTACCTAGAGACATAATGGCCCTGAAGGAGGGCCGGTGCCAACCCAATTCCCCTCCCTTGGAGGTAGCCCCCTCTCCCTGGTTCTATTTTAGGATTACCCACTATACACCAGGTTTCCTGGAGCTCGAGCTTCGATCCAGGAATTTAATAGATTGTACAGGGAAATCCCCCTGTAGTGGAAGTCCACATCCCATTCCCTCCTCCCCTAGCTAGGGTCAGAGCATTTGGAATGGTGTTCAGCTGGCTGTGACCAGCTCTGTCGCATCCCCCCAGTTTCCCCAGTGTCAACCTCGTGGGAACCCACTGTATATTAAGATGGAGTTCCGTTAAGGCCACCAATAACATAAAAAGTAAGAGGAAAGCCCAGAAAAGTCAGTGGTCGCCACACCAAAGGATTCGACTTTCGACACCCGTAATGTCCTTCGAATGACCTGTGACACGTCCGGCAACCATCGCATGGGTTTCGTCTAGTTCGGCCGAGTTCCCTGATACCCCACTCGATCTATGTTCTACAACGCCTTCGCCAACTTCCTGTTATGTTGACTACGTTAGAGTTCTAAGGCTGCCCAGGAGTGAACTCGGACTACTAACACTATTGGGCCAGTCCTAATTTTCCCTAACTACTTGTAGCGGCGATAACGCACATTCACCAACTTGTACAATTGTAACCGTACAAAACAGGCCTATACTCCATCGTGTTCAACTGGCCTGCAGTGTTGAGTTAAACACAAGCCCATATGTTCACCCCTGACTGACGTTTGTGCGCCGGGCGGGACATGCAGTCGAACAGCTTCGGGTCAACGCGGTATAAACACACATTATTTATCTAAATATGTTTAACGTACCTTAAGAGCAACTGTGCATTCAGAATTGAGGAGCTCCCATCCCAACACTGGACGTTATGTCCGTTTCCTTTAAAAAAACAGCAAGACATCAGCATCCTCTTTCCCTTTAACGTATTAACACAGTCGTCCAAACCACAACTTCTCGCCAGTATGGCCTGTTCTCAACTGCCAGTCTTTGTTCTTAGCAGGTTATTGCGCATGCGTTACTGGACCAGGTTGGGTTGAGCATCACTCAACCGAACCGTCTAGAAGCCAAGGGCCACCAATTGCCCTTGCGTGGGGTACATTAATACCTCGGTTGTATCCCTTAGACTAGGTTGGCTGTTCTAGGCTGACAGACTAGGGAACCGGACTTTTGGGAAGCTTGCAGGAACTCGGAACCGGACTTTTGGGAGTTTTACCAGGTGCATTCTCAGCAGTTCCATGACATTTCCTCTTCCTCTCTTCCCGGGCATATACCCCTCCATTATTGTTCTCTCCAAGCTCTCATGATGTTTTAAGTGACCAAAATATGTCAATTTCCTTTGTTTTATTGTCTATAGTAGCCAACCTACTTCAGTATTCAGCTCTTGTCGTATGGATGCATTTGTTCTTGTCTGTATCCAAGATATTCTTAGAACCCATCTATAACATTTATATTCAAAGGCATTTACGCGCTGTTCAGCTGGTTTAGTAAGTGTCCAGGTCGCAGACATATGTTGCAATGGGAAAGATGCATGCTCTTAAAGATCTAACTTTTGTAGTTCTATCTGTCCCACTCCACAGTTTATTCAGTTGTTATGGTCTTTGAAGAGCAATAGATATTCGTCTTTTAATTTCTTTCTTTATGTCACCATTGTTGGTAATCAATGACCCAAGATATTCAAAATTTTCCGCCATCTCCAATTTTTCTTCATTAACATATATTTCTTTCTCCATAGTAGTTTTATCTGTATACATTATCTTTGTTTTTGCTATAGTTACTTTGTTAAAATATAAGTTGTGGTTTTCACTATTCTTTTGGGTTGAGGTTATTAGTTTTTCAATACCATTCTGTGATGTGGATAGTAATACTGTATCCTCAGCGTATAAAATCTCTGATATTTCATGACCACAGATATTTAGGGCATCATATTGCTCTGTGTTTATATCTTCTCTGACATTTCTCATTATATTTTTGGCGTATGGGTTAAACAAGTAGGGGGACAGCACACAGCCCTGATGAACTCCTTGCTTGATTTCAAACCTGTCTGATGTCTCGCCATCTGTTCTAACCGCTGCTTGTTGGTCTGGTTTTTATGAGTTACACCACATGTGATGGAAAGCCCATTTTCCTCATGATTTCCCAAAGTTTCTGATGTTGTACACAGTAAAATGCCTTTGAGTAATCCACAAAACATGAGAATCGGTTTACATTAAATTCTCTGTACTTCTCTATTATTAAACGCATGTTGAGTATGTGGTCTCTTGTTCCTCTTCCGTGTCTAAATTCAGTTTGAACCACGTTAATCTCTTCTTCCAAATCTCTTCTTCCATTTTCTTACAAAGTTTTCCCATTATGATTTTTAGTAGAATTTTACTTGCATGTCTAATCAGGGCAACAGTTCTGTAATTGGTGCATAATTTAAGTTTTCCCTTTTTTGTATTGGAATGTAGACTCTTCCAATCTATTGGCCTTATATGATATTTCCATATCTTTTTACATAATGTGTGATAGATGTGTATGCTTTCTGCTCCTCCCGCTTTAATTATAGCGCATACAATTTCATCTAATGAGGGTTCAAGTTCTGTCTCTGCTGTCATTAGCTCATGTATCTAATTCATATCTTTACAGTCATTCATATCAAACATTCCACTGCAATATTCCTGCCATCTTTCTAGAATTTGTCTTGATTCTGTTAAGGTGCTGGGAGGAGCGCCTTGGGTGCGCGGAGCGGCTGGCCGAGTGGCTAGAACCCCGGACTCTCATTTGGGAGACCCGGGTTCGATCCCTCTGTAAGGTGTGGGATTTTTTTCTGTCGGGGGCAAAAAGAAAATCCTAACCTGCATAGTTCATGTCGACTGCACTAGCCAGGTGGCCTTAATTCCTCAGGCTCAAAGACCCCTCTGCCATACACAGCAAGGTATTATATTGGCATTAAATGACAGTTTTTTTTTCTGTCCAACTTTTTATCTTCCAACTTGTCACAGATAACGTTTGATTGAGGTTGGACATTTCTTGTCAATAACTTCATTTCTTCGAACATTTCGTAATCTCTTCCAAAGTTATGATATTGCTCAATTTTAGTACAACAGTCTTGTATATATTGGATTTTGTCCTTTCTAGTGTTCCTTCTTATTTTTTCATATTAAAGATTTATACTTCATCCTGCTGTTATCAGTTTCTCTTCCTTTCTGTTTATGTTCCCTTTGTTGTTTTAGTAATTCTAACGTATCTGATGTAATCCATGGCTTATGTTGCTTATTCTTAATTCTTTGGCTGTTGTTATTATGATATCTGCAGCTTGTATTGCCAGTTCATCATGTGTCATTCCCTCCTGCATTGATATGTCATCTCATCGCATCTCATCATGTTCCTCTTGTACCTTGCGGTGTCGAAGTGAGGTATAAACAGCGGGAGAGTGCCCGCTTATGGGCTTCATGTATCGATATTCCCATGGACTCTGTTATTCCCTGCGTCCATCGTTTATGTGGTCGGCCTCCTCCTCTGCTTCCCTCTGATCTGTACATCATTGCTTGTTGTGGTATACTGTTAGTTGGTAACCTAGTTGCATGGCCAAACCATTTGACTTGCTGCCTTCTAATAAAATCTAATGCTGCTATAACCCCCACTTTGGTCCTGATTTCTTCATTTCTGATCTTATCTCTTCTTGATACATTGAGTATTCTTCTCAGGAATCTTATTTCTGTTGTTGTGATTTTCTTTTCTCTTGTTATGTCATTGTCCAGGTTTGGCATTGGTAGTATAGAGTTGGTAGGAAGATTGTGTTGTAAAGTGCTTTCTTAGTAACTATTGATACATGTTTGTTCTTTAATATTGGTGCCAATTGTCCAGTGAGTTGGTTTGCCTTATTGCATCTATTTTCGATCTCGTCTTCTGATTTGCCACCTGATGATATTATAATTCCTAGGAACTTTACTTGTTTCAGGGAGTTTTCGTTTAGGTGAATCGTTGTTGTTTTTTCTTCTTTGGTTATAGTCATTACCTCTGTTTTACTTGTGCTAATTTTAATGTTACGTTTCTTACACATTTCATTTAGACTATTAATGTGGTCTTGTAATTCAACTTCTGATTCTTCACTTTTACGTTGTATGTATCTGGTATATTTGTGAGATCAAAACGAAGTGGCCTTGGCCCTCGGGTAAGCTTTTTGAGTTTTACTTGCATATCTGCTTCTAATAACTGATGATCTGTATCACAGTCTGCACTTCGTAGAGTTTTGTCCAATGCTATGCTTGATCTCCATCTTCTTTATATTAAAATATAATCTATCTGGTTTTTGGTAGTACTGTCCGGAGACTTCCATGTGTAGGGTCATCTTGGGTGTTGTTTATAAAGTCTGATGGCTATAGTTAACTCATTTTCTGTGCAATTCAATTAATTTGTCACCTGCATCATTTCTATTTCCGAATTCAAATTTTCCTAAAACGTGTCTCTCATTTTCAGCTCTTCCTGTACCTTTTTTAGCATTAACATCTCCCATTATTATTGTTATCATTATAACCAATCTTATTTAATGTGTCGTGCAGTGTTCTGTGAAAATCTTCAATTTTGTCCTCCTCTGATGTTGAAGTAGGTGCATATATCTACTAAAAACCAGATAGATTATATTTTAATATAAAGAAGAAGGAGATCAAGCATAGCATTGGACAAAACTCTACGAAGTGCAGACTGTGATACAGATCATCAGTTATTAGATGGCATAGACATGGGGCGCCACGGGTGTCACCAACTGGCTGGGGTTAGATCCCAGATGGGCAACCACTCAGCCAAAATCATTTTCTTCTACTGGTATTTAGTTCTGGATGCAGTTTGAGATCCCCTAACTCTGTCAGAAGGGACTAATTACCACCCCAGATCCTAGAGAGAAAACGTGGAACAAATGTCTGTTATGCTGATTTAAGACACTGTCCCTGATACTCAAGAAAACAGCCAAGAAGTGGCTCGTTGAAGATAGAATATATCTATATAGATTTGGCTGTACTTGGTATCACCAGAAGTGAGAAAGGAGGAGTTAAGCTATGTAACGTAATCTGGTTACTTATGACTGCATAGGCAAGGTACCTCCCTGACATAAATTCCTACTTCTGGACAATATGCGTGAACCCCCACTAAATGATATAATAATGTGTGCACTAGATTATATAAGCTACACAAACATTTATAAACATTTAGAATTTATACGGACAAATTGAGTTTTAAAATACAACAACTGTGTTTATTAATATGTTCATGATGATGATGATGATTATAATATGAGGTTATACGTAACTTAAGAGGGCACATAGGTCATGCTTCTCCCCAGTGAGACGCAGTTCACTGTCAGACTGAAGGAGTCTAAATTGGTCCCTTCACTTGGCTAAGTCATTCCCCGATATGAGTTGACTGTCCATTGCACCTAAGAGATCTGGAATGAAACGAACGGAGATGGGTAGTATCTACGTCTAAACATCTCAAACACATATGTCTATACATTCATATAAACATACATTCAAGTCATAATATATGATGGTATGATGATGTATGATGGCATGTTACATAAACGTATATCAGTTCTAAACAAATAAATATATATGTATATTCATAAGACCATTTAGAACATCTATAGCTCAAAACATACATATTCACATACATGTATGTAATGAAGTGTTTCCCATATAAGTTCACCTCACTTACTCTCTCCCTTTCTAATTCATTCATAGTGTCTTGTCGGAAGGGCTGGTCGCACAGTCCCTGTCGAACATTAAAATGCCTTCCCTGAATCTGTCTGGAATACTGAATGTCCTAAGTCATGTCTGTCCTCATGCAGACATCATGCAAACATCATGCAGACAAGGTGAACTAGTGATATTTCTCCCAAGTGGGTTCACCCCAATCTTGGTAGGCACTCAAAGTGTTGGTCCAAATAATCAATGTTAATTGGACGCTATCAAGAGACTGGTAGCTCTCAGGAATTTCTCCTAAGTAGTCAGTCTCCCCAATGTTTAACATCATACAGGATGAATCTAAATGTATTTCCTGTACATGCATAAGCCACACGCTCATGTAGCTTGGATAATGGATTTAGAAACTGGAAACTGGAACACTGAGTAACACAGAAAATCCACCAGTGTAAAGTTTGGGAGAATATGCAGAACAAGAAAACTACACAGGCTCAGACTAGCAGAGAAACGTATCAGAGTAACAATAATGTGGTATTACCTGAGTTTAGCTAGGAAATCCTGTCATACGACTTTGTATTGAAGTAACAAAACGAGAGGGTAATCTCTCACCAGAAATTAAAATTCCGGCTTCCCTGGTACGCTATTGTGAATGCATCTGAAGTCTTGCTGGCCACTGCTCATAGTTTTATTCTCTCCGTTCCTGGCTAGTTTCCACGCGGGCTAATTAGTATGACCCCTATTCATTAACTCTGCCTATTCTATTTCATGTAGGATGAGTTACCGAGATGGATTAAGTCCCAAATTCTTTTCACCCCTCCTACATTCCTGTGGATGGTAGTTCCATTTGTCAATCAAATTGACCGATGCCCCGCCACGGCCAGAAATAATGAAACATGCTTTGGCGGCGATGCAGTTGCGTCATTACATTCCAATCGACTGTTAACACTAGCCTTCCTGGGTTGCTGGCAAAAATGTGTCAGCCATGTGTTCCTGTTAAGCATCTGGTCCTAATTGCTCCTTTGTGGTGGCAACTACAGACGTTGTCCCGGCTCCACAAAGTCTGGACTTTTAGATAGGTGTTAGGCCAGCATTATATTGCCGTCTTTGGATCACACGGGTTTTCCCCTGAGTACCACAGCACCGCCATGTATCATCGTCGTCCCCAGCCCAGATTTCACACTTTGCCGCCTTTCTCTTCCCTTGTACTGAAAACAATGAGTTTTCAACCTTTGATAGTGCCGCCAACTGGTGCCGTGGTGTCTGGGTTTTACGTTTGATCTGTACATCAAAGCTTTCTCAGACCTAGCATTACAGAAATGATGGGGCGAGCGTGGTCAAAATGTATTTTTCTCTTGTTTTCAATCTACTTGCATTTCTATCAGGTTCTGGTGGACATTTATTCTTTTAGAGAATGATAGAAACATTATTGTGGGTTCTTTAATTCCTTTCAAACTTGTGTCATTTTGATGCTGACCGAAGTCGCCTCGTCACATAGCTCCCCAATTTAAGTAGGTTCAGCAATGAAGCCTATAACAGCGCCTCAGCAGCATTCAAGAATGTATTTAAGTTCTCTCCCTTCTAGAATTGCCTCCAAGTCTGGGTTCCCAATATTCCTTGTGGCAGTGGGTTGTTTTATAAGGCCAAAGAGATATCCCATGTCCATCCTCCCAGGATAAATCTTGCAAATCTTTGCTCCTGGTGTTGTGTCGGATTTCCGGGCTATTGCTCAGTAATGTCCTGTCCTCTGGAGGTTTTACTTTTTCCCAGCCGGGAAATTGCAAAATGTATAACAAGATTCTCCTGCGCCGCAGAGATACTGTTATTGTCCACTCAATTTCTGGCCCTTGTCCTATAAGCAGAGGAAGTGCCATCAGCGTTTTCTTAAAAGAATTGGTCGCAGTAATGTTGCTCCATTTTCTTTTCCTCCGTCGGACAAATATCATAATAAAATCCTTTAATCTCCTCCTTTTGGCAGGAAATTTGCTAAACATCATAATTTTATGATGTGCATTCAACTCATACTTGCCTCTTTCTTGGTAGGGCGTCTGTTTACTCCCTCCTGATTTAAGAGTTTTCTTCCCTCGATAATTCTTTATCCAGGTGAGTTCCTCTTCAACAGAGTTCCATTTTGAATCTGTGTTTGAAAGTATTAGGCTAGTAGAAGTTGTCCAGTTTTGAGAAATCCTGTGGTTCCCCAAGAACTGTAAATTTGTATCACTCCTTGTAGAAGTATACATAAACAGCTGTTCTCCACATCCAACATTGGTTGAAGTGAAAGGTAAACAAGGTCCTGAGTGTTGAGTATACCAACCGCTCCTGGTTTGTTCCGCTGCAGAGTCTATCAGCTGTGATCCCCTGTTAGCTTCAGCTGTGTTGATGATAGGTATTACCTTCATCTTGTCCAAAGAAGTATTTTCTTCTTTGTTGGTAGCAGACATGTTTATCATCCCTAAATCAGAGTCCGTAGTATAATCTACATGAATGCTTTCTTTATCTTGAATTTCCTTTTCAATAGAATCCAAGATACTGACATCGTAAGAATTCTCCTCCGTGTCTTGTTTGTCCTCCATGGCCGGGCTCTCTTGTGCCAAGTCCAATTGAGGTATTCTCTCCCTGGTCTGGTTTTCTTGTGCCAAATCCAATAGAAGTGAATGTTGTGAGGTGTCATTTTCAATGCCATCTCCCACCTGAGATAAGTAATTCATACTGATAATTGTTTCATCTTGTGTGGCCACACCATGAGAAACAATGGAATCCTGTTTTACATCCATTCCAGTCTCAGCTGAATTCATTTCCACTCCTAGTTTCTCTGAACTGAAGGGAATAAAAGAGTCGGGTAAGGTCTCGCCTTCGATCTCTGTAATAGTTTTCCTCAGGTCCTCCTCCTCCTGGATTTTTCTCCTTTGGGAAGTCTTAGGAAGCTCCTGAGATTGCTGGGTTGCCAAACCAGCTAATCCGCTGTCATTGCGGTGTAAAAATTTTTCACTTTTGTGACTGTTTACTGTACGCTTGGTACATTTATTCCTATTCCGTTTATTTTTAGGAATAGGCGAGGAAAGCATCTGCCTTTCTGTGCGCAAGTTTTTGTTTTTCGGAGCCATGGGGATTTGCGTAGGAATGCATGCCTCTTCTTTGTGACGGTCAGCTTCCCTGCTTTCTATCAGAGTTTCGGCTTGAGTGATTGGCTTTTCCTCAGCCGAGCTGGTAGATTCCTCCATGTTCAGTATTTCAATTTGCTTCTTCTTAATCTCATCTTCTTCAGCTTCGTGACACATATCTGCTTCTAATTCTGCAAGTCTTTTCATCATCTGCTCATCTTCTTTGTCCCACCAATCCATTTCATCTCTAATAAATAGTTCTAGCTTCTCTCCTATTAAGCCGAGCCTTATGCCCCATCCTCTAGCGGACTCTAAGAAATCTGTGCGTGCATCCATGATCTCTTCTCAGCTTAAACTCAGGCAAGTAATTATATTATTACCCTACACAGAGCTAGTTAGATTTATGCTAGAGCAGAATAGTGACAAGAGGAACTGACACTGCTATGAGAATGATAGTTGCTATGAGAATGATAGTAGTGAATTTGAGTGAGAAAGTTGATGCAAAGCAGTCCGTCATACACTGAAGTAATTATGCATTATCAAATCATTCCTGATTAAATAAAATGATAAAACATGTAATCAAAAATCATCAATAAAATCATCAATAAACTAATTAATATCACTAATTAATGTGATTATTAATTCTACAGTGGTGAATGATGTATATAACTCATATGATATTATCCGTTATTAACTTTTTAACAAGTTATTTAAATTCTACAAACTTCCCTAGAAACAAATTCCTAAGTTAATACTTAGCAAATGTTATGGGTGAAGAATGAAAGAATGGTTTATGAAAATCAATAGTCTAGAATTTATTCTCTGATTCTATCATGGACGAGAAGTCCTAATATGTCAAAATCTTGCTTACGATCGAGCAAGCTATTACATTAGAAATAAATTATAACTAACTAATGCTGCTAAGAATGTAAGTGAGAATGACCTAGGTTCTATCCATGGGCAAAACCAGAATAATACCAGACTAACATATTTGAAATAGGTTCGTTCCTTGCAAGTGAACCAAAGTTTTCTAGGGTGTACTCCCGGTTTCTATCGCGGACGAGCAGACCAATATGTCACGAACTGGCTGGGGTTAGATCCCAGATGGGCAACCACTCAGCCAAAATCATTTTCTTCTACTGGTGTTTAGTTCTGGATGCAGTTTGAGATCCCCTAACTCTGTCAGAAGGGACTAATTACCACCCCAGACCCCAGAGAGAAAACGTGGAACAAATGTATGTTATGCTGATTTAAGACACTGTCCCTGATACTCAAGAAAACAGCCAAGAAGTGGCTCGTTGAAGATAGAATATATCTATATAGATTTGGCTGTACTTGGTATTACCAGAAGTGAGAAAGGAGGAGTTAAGCTATGTAACGTAATCTGGTTACTTATGACTGCATAGGCAAGGTACCTCCCTGACATAAATTCCTACTTCTGGACAATATGCGTGAACTCCCACTAAATGATATAATAATGTGTGCACTAGATTATATAAGCTACACAAACATTTATAAACATTTAGAATTTATACGGACAAATTGAGTTTTAAAATACAACAACTGTTTATTAATATGTTCATGATGATGATGATGATTATAATATGAGGTTATACGTAACTTAAGAGGGCACATAGGTCATGCTTCTCCCCAGTGAGACGCAGTTCACTGTCAGACTGAAGGAGTCTAAATTGGTCCCTTCACTTGGCTAAGTCATTCCCCGATATGAGTTGACTGTCCATTGCTCATAAGAGATCTGGAATGAAACGAACGGAGATGGGTAGTATCTACATCTAAACATCTCAAACATATGTCTATACATTCATATAAACATACATTCAAGTCATAATATATGATGGTATGATTATATATGATGGCATGTTACATAAACGTATATCAGTTCTAAACAAATATATATGTATATTCATAAGACCATTTAGAACATCTATAGCTCAAAACATACATATTCACATACATTTATGTAATGAAGTGTTTCCCATATAAGTTCACCTCACTTACTCTCTCCCTTTCTAATTCATTCATAGTGTCTTGTCGGAAGGGCTGGTCGCACAGTCCCTGTTAAACATTAAAATGCCTTCCCTGAATCTGTCTGGAATACTGAATGTCCTAAGTCATGTCTGTCCTCATGCAGACATCATGCAGACAAGGTGAACTAGTGATATTTCTCCCAAGTGGGTTCACCCCAATCTTGGTAGGCACTCAAAGTGTTGTTCCAAATAATCAATGTTAATTGGACGCTATCAAGAGACTGGTAGCTCTCAGGAATTTCTCCTAAGTAGTCAGTCTCCCCAATGTTTAACATCATACAGGATGAATCTAAATGTATTTCCTGTACATGCATAAGCCACACGCTCATGTAGCTTGGATAATGGATTTAGAAACTGGAAACTGGAACACTGAGTAACACAGAAAATCCACCAGTGTAAAGTTTGGGAGAATATGCAGAACAAGAAAACTACACAGGCTCAGACTAGCAGAGAAACGTATCAGAGTAACAATAATGTGGTATTACCTGAGTTTAGCTAGGAAATCCTGTCATACGACTTTGTATTGAAGTAACAAAACGAGAGGGTAATCTCTCACCAGAAATTAAAATTCCGGCTTCCCTGGTACTCTATTGTGAATGCATCTGAAGTCTTGCTGGCCACTGCTCGTAGTTTTATTCTCTCCGTTCCTGGCTAGTTTCCACGCGGGCTAATTAGTATGTCCCCTATTCATTAACTCCGCCTATTCTATTTCATGTAGGATGAGTTACCGAGATGGATTAAGTCCCAAATTCTTTTCACCCCTCCTACATTCCTGTGGACGGTAGTTCCATTTGTCAATCAAATTGACCGATGCCCCGCCACGGCCTGAAATAATGAAACATGCTTTGGCGGCGATGCAGTTGCGTCATTACATTCCAATCGACTGTTAACACTAGCCTTCCTGGGTTGCTGGCAAAAATGTGTCAGCCATGTGTTCCTACTTTGCCGCCCATATTTCAGTGAGGTGTTAAGCATCTGGTCCTAATTGCTCCTTTGTGGTGGCAACTACAGACGTTGTCCCGGCTCCACAAAGTCTGGACTTTTAGATAGGTGTTAGGCCTGCATTATATTGCCGTCTTTGGATCACACGGGTTTTCCCCTGAGTACCACAGCACCGCCATGTATCATCGTCGTCCCCAGCCCAGATTTCACACTTTGCCGCCTTTCTCTTCCCTTGTACTGAAAACAATGAGTTTTCAACCTTTGATAGTGCCGCCAACTGATGCCGTGGTGTCTGGGTTTTACGTTTGATCTGTACATCAAAGCTTTCTCAGACCTAGCATTACAGAAATGATGGGGCGAGCGTGGTCAAAATGTATTTTTCTCTTGTTTTCAATCTACTTGCATTTCTATCAGGTTCTGGTGGACATTTATTCTTTTAGAGAATGATAGAAACATTATTGTGGGCTCTTTAATTCCTTTCAAACTTGTGTCATTTTGATGCTGACCGAAGTCGCCTCGTCACATAGCTCCCCAATTTAAGTAGGTTCAGCAATGAAGCCTATAACAGCGCCTCAGCAGCATTCAAGAATGTATTTAAGTTCTCTCCCTTCTAGAATTGCCTCCAAGTCTGGGTTCCCAATATTCCTTGTGGCAGTGGGTTGTTTTATAAGGCCAAAGAGATATCCCATGTCCATCCTCCCAGGATAAATCTTGCAAATCTTTTCTCCTGGTGTTGTGTCGGATTTCCGGGCTATTGCTCAGTAATGTCCTGTCCTCTGGAGGTTTTACTTTTTCCCAGCCGGGAAATTGCAAAATGTATAACAAGATTCTCCTGCGCCGCAGAGATACTGTTATTGTCCACTCAATTTCTGGCCCTTGTCCTATAAGCAGAGGAAGTGCCATCAGCGTTTTCTTAAAAGAATTGGTCGCAGTAATGTTGCTCCATTTTCTTTTCCTCCGTCGGTCAAATATCATAATAAAATCCTTTAATCCCCTCCTTTTGGCAGGAAATTTGCTAAACATCATAATTTTATGATGTGCATTCAACTCATACTTGCCTCTTTCTTGGTAGGGCGTCTGTTTACTCCCTCCTGATTTAAGAGTTTTCTTCCCTCGATAATTCTTTATCCAGGTGAGTTCCTCTTCAACAGAGTTCCATTTTGAATCTGTGTTTGAAAGTATTAGGCTAGTAGAAGTTGTCCAGTTTTGAGAAATCCTGTGGTTCCCCAAGAACTGTAAATTTGTATCACTCCTTGTAGAAGTATACATAAACAGCTGTTCTCCACATCCAACATTGGTTGAAGTGAAAGGTAAACAAGGTCCTGAGTGTTGAGTATACCAACCGCTCCTGGTTTGTTCCGCTGCAGAGTCCATCAGCTGTGATCCCCTGTTAGCTTCAGCTGTGTTGATGATAGGTATTACCTTCATCTTGTCCAAAGAAGTATTTTCTTCTTTGTTGGTAGCAGACATGTTTATCATCCCTAAATCAGAGTCCGTAGTATAATCTACATGAATGCTTTCTTTATCTTGAATTTCCTTTTCAATAGAATCCAAGATACTGACATCGTAAGAATTCTCCTCCGTGTCTTGTTTGTCCTCCATGGCCGGGCTCTCTTGTGCCAAGTCCAATTGAGGTATTCTCTCCCTGGTCTGGTTTTCTTGTGCCAAATCCAATAGAAGTGAATGTTGTGAGGTGTCATTTTCAATGCCATCTCCCACCTGAGATAAGTAATTCATACTGATAATTGTTTCATCTTGTGTGGCCACACCATGAGAAACAATGGAATCCTGTTTTACATCCATTCCAGTCTCAGCTGAATTCATTTCCACTCCTAGTTTCTCTGAACTGAAGGGAATAAAAGAGTCGGGTAAGGTCTCGCCTTCGATCTCTGTAATAGTTTTCCTCAGGTCCTCCTCCTCCTGGATTTTTCTCCTTTGGGAAGTCTTAGGAAGCTCCTGAGATTGCTGGGTTGCCAAACCAGCTAATCCGCTGTCATTGCGGTGTAAAAATTTTTCACTTTTGTGACTGTTTACTGTACGCTTGGTACATTTATTCCTATTCCGTTTATTTTTAGGAATAGGCGAGGAAAGCATCTGCCTTTCTGTGCGCAAGTTTTTGTTTTTCGGAGCCATGGGGATTTGCGTAGGAATGCATGCCTCTTCTTTGTGACGGTCAGCTTCCCTGCTTTCTATCAGAGTTTCGGCTTGAGTGATTGGCTTTTCCTCAGCCGAGCTGGTAGATTCCTCCATGTTCAGTATTTCAATTTGCTTCTTCTTAATCTCATCTTCTTCAGCTTCGTGACACATATCTGCTTCTAATTCTGCAAGTCTTTTCATCATCTGCTCATCTTCTTTGTCCCACCAATCCATTTCATCTCTAATAAATAGTTCTAGCTTCTCTCCTATTAAGCCGAGCCTTATGCCCCATCCTCTAGCGGACTCTAAGAAATCTGTGCGTGCATCCATGATCTCTTCTCAGCTTAAACTCAGGCAAGTAATTATATTATTACCCTACACAGAGCTAGTTAGATTTATGCTAGAGCAGAATAGTGACAAGAGGAACTGACACTGCTATGAGAATGATAGTTGCTATGAGAATGATAGTAGTGAATTTGAGTGAGAAAGTTGATGCAAAGCAGTCCGTCATACACTGAAGTAATTATGCAT
Organism: Cepaea hortensis; assembly: GCA_963921405.1. Taxonomy (NCBI): domain Eukaryota; kingdom Metazoa; phylum Mollusca; class Gastropoda; order Stylommatophora; family Helicidae; genus Cepaea; species Cepaea hortensis. Next base: position 58,683,870 of record OY992894.1, read on the forward strand.
TATCAAATCATTCCTGATTAAATAAAATGATAAAACATGTAATCAAAAATCATCAATAAAATCATCAATAAACTAATTAATATCACTAATTAATGTGATTATTAATTCTACAGTGGTGAATGATGTATATAACTCATATGATATTATCCGTTATTAACTTTTTAACAAGTTATTTGAATTCTACAAACTTCCCTAGAAACAAATTCCTAAGTTAATACTTAGCAAATGTTATGGGTGAAGAATGAAAGAATGGTTTATGAAAATCAATAGTCTAGAATTTATTCTATGATTCTATCATGGACGAGAAGTCCTAATATGTCAAAATCTTGCTTACGATCGAGCAAGCTATTACATTAGAAATAAATTATAACTAACTAATGCTGCTAAGAATGTAAGTGAGAATGACCTAGGTTCTATCCATGGGCAAAACCAGAATAATACCAATAAATTATAACTAACTAATGCTGCTAAGAATGTAAGTGAGAATGACCTAGGTTCTATCCATGGGCAAAACCAGAATAATACCAGACTAACATATTTGAAATAGGTTCGTTCCTTGCAAGTGAACCAAAGTTTTCTAGGGTGTACTCCCGGTTTCTATCGCGGACGAGCAGACCAATATGTCACGAACTGGCTGGGGTTAGATCCCAGATGGGCAACCACTCAGCCAAAATCATTTTCTTCTACTGGTGTTTAGTTCTGGATGCAGTTTGAGATCCCCTAACTCTGTCAGAAGGGACTAATTACCACCCCAGACCCCAGAGAGAAAACGTGGAACAAATGTATGTTATGCTGATTTAAGACACTGTCCCTGATACTCAAGAAAACAGCCAAGAAGTGGCTCGTTGAAGATAGAATATATCTATATAGATTTGGCTGTACTTGGTATTACCAGAAGTGAGAAAGGAGGAGTTAAGCTATGTAACGTAATCTGGTTACTTATGACTGCATAGGCAAGGTACCTCCCTGACATAAATTCCTACTTCTGGACAATATGCGTGAACTCCCACTAAATGATATAATAATGTGTGCACTAGATTATATAAGCTACACAAACATTTATAAACATTTAGAATTTATACGGACAAATTGAGTTTTAAAATACAACTGTTTATTAATATGTTCATGATGATGATGATGATTATAATATGAAGTTATACGTAACTTAAGAGGGCACATAGGTCATGCTTCTCCCCAGTGAGACGCAGTTCACTGTCAGACTGAAGGAGTCTAAATTGGTCCCTTCACTTGGCTAAGTCATTCCCCGATATGAGTTGACTGTCCATTGCTCATAAGAGATCTGGAATGAAACGAACGGAGATGGGTAGTATCTACATCTAAACATCTCAAACATATGTCTATACATTCATATAAACATACATTCAAGTCATAATATATGATGGTATGATTATATATGATGGCATGTTACATAAACGTATATCAGTTCTAAACAAATATATATGTATATTCATAAGACCATTTAGAACATCTATAGCTCAAAACATACATATTCACATACATTTATGTAATGAAGTGTTTCCCATATAAGTTCACCTCACTTACTCTCTCCCTTTCTAATTCATTCATAGTGTCTTGTCGGAAGGGCTGGTCGCACAGTCCCTGTTAAACATTAAAATGCCTTCCCTGAATCTGTCTGGAATACTGAATGTCCTAAGTCATGTCTGTCCTCATGCAGACATCATGCAGACAAGGTGAACTAGTGATATTTCTCCCAAGTGGGTTCACCCCAATCTTGGTAGGCACTCAAAGTGTTGGTCCAAATAATCAATGTTAATTGGACGCTATCAAGAGACTGGTAGCTCTCAGGAATTTCTCCTAAGTAGTCAGTCTCCCCAATGTTTAACATCATACAGGATGAATCTAAATGTATTTCCTGTACATGCATAAGCCACACGCTCATGTAGCTTGGATAATGGATTTATCCAAATTATCACATACATCAAATCAGACAACCAAGTAGTGAATGAAAGAAGAAGGTAGTTCTCAGTGTAATAGTAAATCTAGAAACTGGAACACTGAGTAACACAGAAAATCCACCAGTGTAAAGTTTGGGAGAATATGCAGAACAAGAAAACTACACAGGCTCAGACTAGCAGAGAAACGTATCAGAGTAACAATAATGTGGTATTACCTGAGTTTAGCTAGGAAATCCTGTCATACGACTTTGTATTGAAGTAACAAAACGAGAGGGTAATCTCTCACCAGAAATTAAAATTCCGGCTTCCCTGGTACTCTATTGTGAATGCATCTGAAGTCTTGCTGGCCACTGCTCGTAGTTTTATTCTCTCCGTTCCTGGCTAGTTTCCACGCGGGCTAATTAGTATGTCCCCTATTCATTAACTCCGCCTATTCTATTTCATGTAGGATGAGTTACCGAGATGGATTAAGTCCCAAATTCTTTTCACCCCTCCTACATTCCTGTGGACGGTAGTTCCATTTGTCAATCAAATTGACCGATGCCCCGCCACGGCCTGAAATAATGAAACATGCTTTGGCGGCGATGCAGTTGCGTCATTACATTCCAATCGACTGTTAACACTAGCCTTCCTGGGTTGCTGGCAAAAATGTGTCAGCCATGTGTTCCTACTTTGCCGCCCGTATTTCAGTGAGGTGTTAAGCATCTGGTCCTAATTGCTCCTTTGTGGTGGCAACTATAGACGTTGTCCCGGCTCCACAAAGTCTGGACTTTTAGATAGGTGTTAGGCCTGCATTATATTGCCGTCTTTGGATCACACGGGTTTTCCCCTGAGTACCACAGCACCGCCATGTATCATCGTCGTCCCCAGCCCAGATTTCACACTTTGCCGCCTTTCTCTTCCCTTGTACTGAAAACAATGAGTTTTCAACCTTTGATAGTGCCGCCAACTGGTGCCGTGGTGTCTGGGTTTTACGTTTGATCTGTACATCAAAGCTTTCTCAGACCTAGCATTACAGAAATGATGGGGCGAGCGTGGTCAAAATGTATTTTTCTCTTGTTTTCAATCTACTTGCATTTCTATCAGGTTCTGGTGGACATTTATTCTTTTAGAGAATGATAGAAACATTATTGTGGGCTCTTTAATTCCTTTCAAACTTGTGTCATTTTGATGCTGACCGAAGTCGCCTCGTCACATAGCTCTCCAATTTAAGTAGGTTCAGCAATGAAGCCTATAACAGCGCCTCAGCAGCATTCAAGAATGTATTTAAGTTCTCTCCCTTCTAGAATTGCCTCCAAGTCTGGGTTCCCAATATTCCTTGTGGCAGTGGGTTGTTTTATAAGGCCAAAGAGATATCCCATGTCCATCCTCCCAGGATAAATCTTGCAAATCTTTGCTCCTGGTGTTGTGTCGGATTTCCGGGCTATTGCTCAGTAATGTCCTGTCCTCTGGAGGTTTTACTTTTTCCCAGCCGGGAAATTGCAAAATGTATAACAAGATTCTCCTGCGCCGCAGAGATACTGTTATTGTCCACTCAATTTCTGGCCCTTGTCCTATAAGCAGAGGAAGTGCCATCAGCGTTTTCTTAAAAGAATTGGTCGCAGTAATGTTGCTCCATTTTCTTTTCCTCCGTCGGCCAAATATCATAATAAAATCCTTTAATCTCCTCCTTTTGGCAGGAAATTTGCTAAACATCATAATTTTATGATGTGCATTCAACTCATACTTGCCTCTTTCTTGGTAGGGCGTCTGTTTACTCCCTCCTGATTTAAGAGTTTTCTTCCCTCGATAATTCTTTATCCAGGTGAGTTCCTCTTCAACAGAGTTCCATTTTGAATCTGTGTTTGAAAGTATTAGGCTAGTAGAAGTTGTCCAGTTTTGAGAAATCCTGTGGTTCCCCAAGAACTGTAAATTTGTATCACTCCTTGTAGAAGTATACATAAACAGCTGTTCTCCACATCCAACATTGGTTGAAGTGAAAGGTAAACAAGGTCCTGAGTGTTGAGTATACCAACCGCTCCTGGTTTGTTCCGCTGCAGAGTCCATCAGCTGTGATCCCCTGTTAGCTTCAGCTGTGTTGATGATAGGTATTACCTTCATCTTGTCCAAAGAAGTATTTTCTTCTTTGTTGGTAGCAGACATGTTTATCATCCCTAAATCAGAGTCCATAGTATAATCTACATGAATGCTTTCTTTATCTTGAATTTCCTTTTCAATAGAATCCAAGATACTGACATCGTAAGAATTCTCCTCCGTGTCTTGTTTGTCCTCCATGGCCGGGCTCTCTTGTGCCAAGTCCAATTGAGGTATTCTCTCCCTGGTCTGGTTTTCTTGTGCCAAATCCAATAGAAGTGAATGTTGTGAGGTGTCATTTTCAATGCCATCTCCCACCTGAGATAAGTAATTCATACTGATAATTGTTTCATCTTGTGTGGCCACACCATGAGAAACAATGGAATCCTGTTTTACATCCATTCCAGTCTCAGCTGAATTCATTTCCACTCCTAGTTTCTCTGAACTGAAGGGAATAAAAGAGTCGGGTAAGGTCTCGCCTTCGATCTCTGTAATAGTTTTCCTCAGGTCCTCCTCCTCCTGGATTTTTCTCCTTTGGGAAGTCTTAGGAAGCTCCTGAGATTGCTGGGTTGCCAAACCAGCTAATCCGCTGTCATTGCGGTGTAAAAATTTTTCACTTTTGTGACTGTTTACTGTACGCTTGGTACATTTATTCCTATTCCGTTTATTTTTAGGAATAGGCGAGGAAAGCATCTGCCTTTCTGTGCGCAAGTTTTTGTTTTTCGGAGCCATGGGGATTTGCGTAGGAATGCATGCCTCTTCTTTGTGACGGTCAGCTTCCCTGCTTTCTATCAGAGTTTCGGCTTGAGTGATTGGCTTTTCCTCAGCCGAGCTGGTAGATTCCTCCATGTTCAGTATTTCAATTTGCTTCTTCTTAATCTCATCTTCTTCAGCTTCGTGACACATATCTGCTTCTAATTCTGCAAGTCTTTTCATCATCTGCTCATCTTCTTTGTCCCACCAATCCATTTCATCTCTAATAAATAGTTCTAGCTTCTCTCCTATTAAGCCGAGCCTTATGCCCCATCCTCTAGCGGACTCTAAGAAATCTGTGCGTGCATCCATGATCTCTTCTCAGCTTAAACTCAGGCAAGTAATTATATTATTACCCTACACAGAGCTAGTTAGATTTATGCTAGAGCAGGATAATGACAAGAGGAACTGACACTGCTATGAGAATGATAGTTGCTATGAGAATGATAGTAGTGAATTTGAGTGAGAAAGTTGATGCAAAGCAGTCCGTCATACACTGAAGTAATTGTGCATTATCAAATCATTCCTGATTAAATCAAATGATAAAACATGTAATCAAAAATCATCAATAAACTAATTAATATCACTAATTAATGTGATTATTAATTCTACAGTGGTGAATGATGTATATAACTCATATGATATTATCCGTTATTAACTTTTTAACAAGTTATTTAAATTCTACAAACTTCCCTAGAAACAAATTCCTAAGTTAATACTTAGCAAATGTTATGGGTGAAGAATGAAAGAATGGTTTATGAAAATCAATAGTCTAGAATTTATTCTCTGATTCTATCATGGACGAGAAGTCCTAATATGTCAAAATCTTGCTTACGATCGAGCAAGCTATTACATTAGAAATAAATTATAACTAACTAATGCTGCTAAGAATGTAAGTGAGAATGACCTAGGTTCTATCCATGGGCAAAACCAGAATAATACCAGACTAACATATTTGAATTAGGTTCGTTCCTTGCAAGCGAACCAAAGTTTTCTAGGGTGTACTCCCGGTTTCTATCGCGGACGAGCAGACCAATATGTCACAAACTGGCTGGGGTTAGATCCCAGATGGGCAACCACTCAGCCAAAATCATTTTCTTCTACTGGTGTTTAGTTCTGGATGCAGTTTGAGATCCCCTAACTCTGTCAGAAGGGACTAATTACCACCCCAGATCCCAGAGAGAAAACGTGGAACAAATGTCTGTTATGCTGATTTAAGACACTGTCCCTGATACTCAAGAAAACAGCCAAGAAGTGGCTCTTTGAAGATAGAATATATCTATATAGATTTGGCTGTACTTGGTATTACCAGAAGTGAGAAAGGAGGAGTTAAGCTATGTAACGTAATCTGGTTACTTATGACTGCATAGGCAAGGTACCTCCCTGACATAAATTCCTACTTCTGGACAATATGCGTGAACTCCCACTAAATGATATAATAATGTGTGCACTAGATTATATAAGCTACACAAACATTTATAAACATTTAGAATTTATACGGACAAATTGAGTTTTAAAATACAACAACTGTGTTTATTAATATGTTCATGATGATGATGATGATTATAATATGAGGTTATACGTAACTTAAGAGGGCACATAGGTCATGCTTCTCCCCAGTGAGACGCAGTTCACTGTCAGACTGAAGGAGTCTAAATTGGTCCCTTCACTTGGCTAAGTCATTCCCCGATATGAGTTGACTGTCCATTGCTCATAAGAGATCTGGAATGAAACGAACGGAGATGGGTAGTATCTACATCTAAACATCTCAAACATATGTCTATACATTCATATAAACATACATTCAAGTCATAATATATGATGGTATGATGATATATGATGGCATGTTACATAAACGTATATCAGTTCTAAACAAATATATATATATGTATATATTCATAAGACCATTTAGAACATCTATAGCTCAAAACATACATATTCACATACATTTATGTAATGAAGTGTTTCCCATATAAGTTCACCTCACTTACTCTCTCCCTTTCTAATTCATTCATAGTGTCTTGTCGGAAGGGCTGGTCGCACAGTCCCTGTCGAACTTTAAAATGCCTTCCCTGAATATGTCTGGAATACTGAATGTCCTAAGTCATGTCTGTCCTCATGCAGACATCATGCAGACAAGATGAACTAGTGATATTTCTCCCAAGTGGCTTCACCCCAATCTTGGTAGGCACTCAAAGTGTTGGTCCAAATAATCAATGTTAATTGGACGCTATCAAGAGACTGGTAGCTCTCAGGAATTTCTCCTAAGTAGTCAGTCTCCCCAATGTTTAACATCATACAGGATGAATCTAAATGTATTTCCTGTACATGCATAAGCCACACGCTCATGTAGCTTGGATAATGGATTTATCCAAATTATCACATACAACAAATCAGACAACCAAGTAGTGAATGAAAGAAGAAGGTAGTTCTCAGTGTAATAGTAAATCTAGAAACTGGAACACTGAGTAACACAGAAAATCCACCAGTGTAAAGTTTGGGAGAATATGCAGAACAAGAAAACTACACAGGCTCAGACTAGCAGAGAAACGTATCAGAGTAACAATAATGTGGTATTACCTGAGTTTAGCTAGGAAATCCTGTCATACGACTTTGTATTGAAGTAACAAAACGAGAGGGTAATCTCTCACCAGAAATTAAAATTCCGGCTTCCCTGGTACTCTATTGTGAATGCATCTGAAGTCTTGCTGGCCACTGCTCGTAGTTTTATTCTCTCCGTTCCTGGCTAGTTTCCACGCGGGCTAATTAGTATGTCCCCTATTCATTAACTCCGCCTATTCTATTTCATGTAGGATGAGTTACCGAGATGGATTAAGTCCCAAATTCTTTTCACCCCTCCTACATTCCTGTGGACGGTAGTTCCATTTGTCAATCAAATTGACCGATGCCCCGCCACGGCCTGAAACAATGAAACATGCTTTGGCGGTGATGCAGTTGCGTCATTACATTCCAATCGGCTGTTAACACTAGCCTTCCTGGGTTGCTGGCAAAAATGTGTCAGCCATGTGTTCCTACTTTGCCGCCCGTATTTCAGTGAGGTGTTAAGCATCTGGTCCTAATTGCTCCTTTGTGGTGGCAACTACAGATGTTGTCCCGGCTCCACAAAGTCTGGACTTTTAGATACGTGTTAGGCCTGCATTATATTGCCGTCTTTGGATCACACGGGTTTTCCCCTGAGTACCACAGCACCGCCATGTATCATCGTCGTCCCCAGCCCAGATTTCACACTTTGCCGCCTTTCTCTTCCCTTGTACTGAAAACAATGAGTTTTCAACCTTTGATAGTGCCGCCAACTGGTGCCGTGGTGTCTGGGTTTTACGTTTGATCTGTACATCAAAGCTTTCTCAGACCTAGCATTACAGAAATGATGGGGCGAGCGTGGTCAAAATGTATTTTTCTCTTGTTTTCAATCTACTTGCATTTCTATCAGGTTCTGGTGGACATTTATTCTTTTAGAGAATGATAGAAACATTATTGTGGGCTCTTTAATTCCTTTCAAACTTGTGTCATTTTGATGCTGACCGAAGTTGCCTCGTCACAACGGGTTGCCTCTGATGGTGGGAGACACCTACAGGTGTCTCTGATTAGCTACCGCCCGCCTCAAGCTGGGCAGCCCCCAGCCAATTGGGTGCTGATCCGCCACAGCCTGCCTGCTTCAATGGGTGCTTGGGGCTAGGACAAAATCTGAATCGCAGGCTGTAAAACCAATGCACCAGGCACTAATAAAAAGAGAAATAGAAATCTCAAGCTTGCAACCTGGAACGTAAGAATCATGTGTCCACTGACTTGACGAATATTAACGATGTGAGAAAAACGGCTGTGATTGATGCCGAACTCAAGTCGTGGTAACATTGATATTGCTGGCCTGCAGGAGACTCGCCTCGCTGAGAAAGGGTCACTCAGGTAAAACAATTACACCCTTTTTTTGGAAGGGTAGAGGGCAGGCAGAAAAAAGCAACATGGTGTGGGCTTTGGAGTGAAGAATTCGCTACTGGGAATGATTTAAATTCCAGCTGGAGGTAATGAAAGACTATTATCCCTGCGCTTGGCAACCTCTTGTGGTTTTGCCACCATTATTACCAACACTCGCTTCCTCTGATGATGCGAAGGATTCGTTCTACGAGGAGTTACTCTATGATCAAGGCAGTTCCAAAATCCGACTACATTTATATGCTCAGTGATTTCAATGCTCATGTGGGCAAGGACTCGAGTTCATGGCCAGTGTGCCTTGGAAAATACAACATCGGTCACATGAATGAAAATGGGCAAAGGCTGCTGGAGCATTTGCACCAGAAATAACCTATCTATTACAAACTCCTCTTTTAAAACAAAAGAGCTACATAAGGTCACATGGAAACATCCAAGATCCGGCCATTGGCATCAGCTGGACTTCATCATCACACGGAGACAACATCTGAACCATACATCATTAACTCAAAGTTACCACAGTGCTGACTGTGATACGGATCATTCTTTGGTTGTTGCAAGAGTTAGACTGAGACCAAAGTGAATCTACACAGCTAAACATAAATCTAGTCCCAGGATTAATATTATTAGCACTCACAATCCTGAAAAGTGCTTCGAATGTCAACAGCAACTTGAAGACGCATTCACTGATACATCAGAAAATTTTACAGTAAGTGAAAAGTGGGGTAAACTTAAGGAAACTCTTTATAAAATTGCGGTAGAGGTTTACGGCACTGTGGATCACTCACAAGAGGCAGGACTGGTTTGATGCAAACAGCCAGACTCTGCAGCCCTTGATTGATAAAAAGAAGATAGCTCTCTTAAGAAACAAGGAAAGAACAACGCGTAACACGCTCAGTGAGCTGAAGCAAGCTAGGAAGGATGTGCAAAAGGCTGCCAGGCAGTGTGCAAATGACTATTGAATCAAGTTATGTGAGTCCATTCAAATTGCAAGTGATAAGGGAAATATCAGAAGCATATATGAAGGGATAAAGAAAGCCTGTGGTCCAACAATCAAAAGAAGTGCACCACTGAAAACCTTGACTGGAGAAATCATCACTGATAAGAAACAGCAGATGGATAGATGGGTAGAGCACTATTTAGAGCTTTACTCAAGTGAGACCAAACTAGCGGATGATGCCCTCAACGCCCTGCCATTTTTTGACCATCTGGACACACTTCCTACCATAACAGAAGTTAAGTGTGCTATAAATGAACTTGCATCTGGCAAGGCTCCAGGTAAGGATAGGATTCCAGTAGAGTTAATCAGGAGTGAGCAAGACACATTAACTCTACAGATCCACCAGCTAATAGAGCTATCTATGCTGGCGAGGACAAGTCCCACAGGATTTCAAAGATTCAAGCATCATAATGCTGTACCAGAACAAGGGCGATCGAAGCGACTGTAACAACTATAGGGGTGTTTCACTTCTGTATACTGTTGGGAAAGTATTTGCCAGAATTGTTCTGCGCAGAATTCAAGTCATAGGAGATCAAGTCTACCCCAAATCACAGTGCGGCTTCCGACAGAACCGGTCTACCATTGATATGATATTCTCATTGCAACAAATGCAAGAAAAATGCCGTTAACAAAATCAACCACTATTTATTGCCTTCATCGACCTCACAAAGGCATTTGATTTGGTCAGTCGGGAGGGTCTGTTCAAGGCACTAAAGAAGATTGGCTGCCCACCAAATCTTTTGTCCATTGTGGAATCATTCCACTCAGGCATGAAGGGCATAATCAAGTTTGATGGTGCAACTTCAGAAGACTTTGAAATCAAGGGTGGAGTTAAGCAAGGTTGTGTAATATTCCCCACCCTCTTTGGAATATACTTTTCACTTCTACTGAAATATGCCTTTCGTGATCAGGATGCCGGTATATACATTCACACATGCTCAGATGGCGGCCTCTATAATGCTCAGAGATTGAAGGCCAAGACCAAAATTAGGAGGGTACTAATCAGAGAGTTGCTTTTTGCAGATGGTGCTGCAATTACGACCCACTCTGAGAAAGAATTACAACATCTACTATCTGCATTCTCCAATGCTTGTTCTGAATTTGGTTTAACAATTAACAAAAAGAAGACACAGATTATGTCACAAGGTGCACATGGGGTACCATCAATCTTTATTGACGACACCGAACTGGAGATAGTAGACCATTTTACATATCTAGGATCAGAGGTAAATAGCAAATTATCCCTAGATCAGGAAATCAACATCAGGATTGGTAAGGCAGCAACAACAATGAACATGTTAGTAAAAAGGACAACTTACTCATACCAAGAGAAACGTTTAAACAGCTTTCATATACAGTGTCTGCAAAGAATACTTGATATTAAGTGGCAAGACAAAATCACAAATACTGAAGTATTGGAAAGATCGGGTTGTGTGGTGGTGTGTTCCATGCGCAGTCTTCGCAGACTTAGATGTATAGGACACATTAGGAGGATGGATGATGGTAGAATACCAAAGGACATCTTTTATGGTGAATTACAGATGGGTAGGAGATCTCAGGCTCGGCCTCTACTACGATACAAAGATGTGTGTAAGCGGGACATGATTGATACAGGCATTGATAATGCACATTGGGAGGAAGTCCCCGCTGATCATGTTGCATGGAGGGCAACTATCAGAAACGGAATAAAGACAAAGGAGAAAATTATTGCAGATAAAGCATACACAGAGCATGAGAGACGTAAGATGGTGCATGATGGTGGAAATGACCATGTTTTCATATGCATCCACTGTGGACAAACATTTACAGCACGAATTGGCCTTATCAGCCACACTCGCCACCGCCATGGGTCGTAGTTATTAAGCCTTTTTGAAGCACAATGTACCAAACTATCATCTGTCAAGACAGAAAGGTGCCAATGAAATGAATATATCTGTATGAGAGTTGTGTTTTTTGGACGTCCTTTAAGTCAGATAGTGAGGATTCTGTCACTACCTGGGTTATATCCCATTAAAGCTTATACAGTTGTTTTATCTAAACAAAATGCCACTCCTCTCTGTCCTCCGATGTTTCTACCAGAGTATATGAAAAGACTACCATTTTCACTTTTAAAATGTCCCTTGCCTCTCCAGCAATGTTCACTAATTCCTAAACTTTGAATATTTAACCTCTCAGTCTCATCAAGCGTTCCTCATACAGACTTCTCACATTCCACGTTCCTAGTTTCACTCTGCTTCTTAGTCTGACACATGGAATTTCCTTGATAACACCATCAGGATTATCTCTGTCATCACGATTACTAGCACTGGCACCTGCATCAAACTCATCCCCATTGTTATCTGATCTGCCTGGCCTGGCTTCTCACCACTAAATCTCCTTATTATGTTTTCTTTCATAGCCTTTAGAGTTTTTTTAGAGCAATATAATTTCTCATCTTTGTTGAGAGAATATTGTATCAGCAAGTCGTTGGTATATTACACCTGTGTCAACTACAAGTCTTCACCCAGTCTGAAAGTTAATAGCGACTTGTTATATAGTGGTTACGTGCCAGAATGTCTAAAGTTTATTATCTACACCTTTAATGGTCTCTTCGCTGCTGAACTGGTGGTAACTTATGACATCAAATTGAGATTTTACAATTGTTGTAAAATTAAGACTGTATTTGCATTGTGTGATGGCAGCTCTACTTGCATAAATTTGTATCATAGAATTGTAAATGCCATCAGTGCAATGAAGTTTTATTTTTCCATCACCTAATTCATCCTTCAGTTTATATCTTAGTTAAAGAATGAGAGATGAATTCTGATTTTACCAGAATCTTTCCTTTTGTGACGAAATGCCTCGGCAATATCAGAATGTATCTTTCATTCCACAAGAAAGGAATAAAAACCCAAAAGGAATGAACAAATAGAAAAATAAAATTTCACCATGCTGCTCAGTGTTTACAATTCTATGAAGCAATTTTGTGCCAGTAGAGTCATCGCACAAAGCGAACAGTCTGCTTTCTATCAAGGTGAGAAAATCTCAATTCGTGACCACTACCACAATAGAGGAAAGGGATGTAGAGGTGTAACATTCTTACTTCATAAAAACCACTGGTTAACACGTTGTCATGGAAGTCCAGACTGATGGGAGACTTTTGGCTGGACAAATGTGTGAACTTACCAAATGGCTGTTGGAGTAGACCACATGCTTGACACCTACTTGCAACACGGAGATAAAGAAAGTTCAAATGGTGGCAAACAGGGAAGGCGAGTGTAGACAGCAGATTAGAATGTATAACGTAACATCAGTCGCATCTCCGAGCAGCGGCCAAAGCATATTTCAGACGCATGGTATAGGCCAGTTAAAATTGATTGACAGGTGAAACTACAGTCCATAGTGAAAGTAGGGGAGGAGTTAAAGAATACTGGACATGAGGCATCCAGGTAATTATTCAAAGTGAAAAGGGGAGGTGAAAAGACAAAAATCATGTTAGGGATGAAATGAGTATTTAAACTATGGGAAGTGCCAACAAACCTAAGATGCAAGTGCAGTATAGCATACCCGTGAAGCCTTCTGGTGAGAAATTACTGTCTCATTTCATCCGACTTCAGTAAAGAGCCTTGGTGGAGCGGGGGTGAGGGTGATTCCTAGCTATAAACTCTGTTTCATAGGAGTCACAGACAGCCAGAAATCCACTCACATAATGGAGCAGCTGCTCCTCATGCAAGGATCCAATTGAATTCTGCAAGCTGAATGTGCAAAATTGTCTCACCAAGGAACATAAACTCTGGTGTCTTCTTCAGTTGAGCCAATAAGTCAGAACATTTAACAATCTCTCAACCAAGACCATGAACTCACAACGTCTCATGTCAGCTCTTTAGCCTTTCCTCCGAGCGAGGGTGGTGAATCTTAGTGCAGTCAAATCATGAAAATGTCGGCCGAAGTCCAACCTCCATAACATAGCGGTAATCATCCGTAAGTCACACTCACCTGAAAAGACCAAGAGGTGGGTCGAAAAACCAGTGGAAGAACCAGCTTCCTAGCATAGTGTGGCGCCGTGAATGGGCCACGAAGAAGGAACATGACAACAGAAACGGATGGAGGCGACATGGCTGGGGATGAGGCAGGCTCCCCATGACCACAGGTGCTGAGGGGCAAGCACAGTCTGCATGGGCTCGCCCCATTGAGGGAGAAGAGTCTTGAGAGTGAACATGGTAACAGCGTAGGGACAAGCACAACACCAAGACAGCGAAATCGACCAAACGTCTCCATGGCAGGGGAAAGATGTCCGGATTCATGACCCGGATGGGCCTGCCCCTAGAGAGTGTTAAGGGTATAATGGGCCGAAACGCTTGGGGAAGGGGTACTCTTCTGTCGATTAGAAGCCCCTGCCATGTTTGCTCCACGTTTTTTGTTTTTGTGACATACATGTCATTTTCTACATGGTGTACATGCCATTTGATTAACACCATGCTCTCATCGCATAACACCAGCATATCATTCTTTCTATTGAATGATTATGAAAAGTTAATAAACACAGTGGTAATTTTTGTTTAATCTTAATTTTTATTATTGCACATCCCTTACAAGACGTTGCAGTCAACACCAGCATTTTTCAGCTGCTGTTGATGTATTAGGAAACTATTACATTCAGTAGTTTGCCATTGCTTTCTGAACGACCGGCTCACATACCCCCATAAGTTACCAGCACAGTGCGAACCGCTGCTGATTCTCGCAGCTGCTGTTTTCCCCATGTGGATATACAGGATTACAAACAGCGTTGTTAACCCCCTTAGCCTGTGAGACTGGCTTAAACTCATAGTTCTCCCACAATATTTCTAACTATGTAAATGTTTGTGTAGCTTAAGTGCTTGTAAACTCTTTTAAATCACAGTTAGTGGGAGCGCAATTATATCTTTCCAAGAAGGGTATAAGACAGGGAGGCAACTTGTACTATGCAGTGCTTATACAAAAAGCTTATTCTGCATATCAAATTTCCTCTTTCTTACTCCTGGGGGACTAAGAGCAGCTACATCTACCTTTTCAACAAGCCATTTTTTGGCTGTTTTCTTGAGTATCCAGGGACTGTTTCTTCAATCAGCATACAAGAGACATTTGTCCCTGGAGTGTAAGGGATCTGAACTTACACCTGCAGCTAAACGCCAGTGTGAGACAACTCGACTTCTGACACCATGACAGTATCATGTAAACAGAAACAATGATTATATCAAAGAAACCCGGGAAGGTTAACCCGGTCAACAAATGCCCGCAGAAGTTGGATATGTCGGCCTAACGGCGCAAGAACGCAGCTCTGCTGTAAACAGGCACAACGCAATCACATCCGGGAAAAAAACTCTGGATGAACGCAGAAGAAGAAGAAGAAGATATCCAAAAAAAAGATAGCACCGAAATGTGATATAACAATACAAGGGAAAATGCATTACCAAGTTAATAAATTTAAATACCTAGGAGCAGTTATAATTTTAGATAGAAGATGCGTAAAAAAGAGTATAATGCTGTATAGTTCCAGAGAAAAGCTTTGTTTCAGAAATGAAAAGTATCTTATGCAATAAGTCGCTATCATTGAACGTCAGAGAACCAGAGGAGAACCCTTTGACCCAACTAAAATAATTAACAGTATAAATGGAAAACCAATAAGTGAACAAAAACAAATCATAATACGATGGAAACAGTAATTCGAACAACTTCTCAACATCCCATCAGATGTCACAGGAATTCAAGAAACCGACACAGATGCCACCAAAGAACTAAACCATACATACTGAAAGAAGAAATTATAGAAGCCATCAGATTAGCCCCATTGAACAAATCACCAGGACAAGATTAAATACCAAATGGACTAATTAAAGCAGCAAAGAGAAGTAGGAACAGCATGGCTACATAGACTATTCAACCATGTTTGGGTAGAACAGCAGATACCACAAGACTGGGGAATTGCCATAGTTATCCCAGTTTGGAAAAGCAAAGGCAGCAAAAGAGACTGCACACAATATAGAGGCATTCCCCTTTTGAGTTATGCTGGGAAAATATTTAGCAAAATTCTTTAGAAAAGATTATGAACTACTATAGAACCCCAGCTATGTGAAACACAACTTGGATTTAGGAAAAACAAAGGATGCACAGATGCCATTTTTGCTCTTAGACAAATTGTAGAAAAATCAATCAATTTCAGTGAAACACTCTGTTGTGTTGTTTGTCCATCAAGAATGATGATGACCATTCATTTCATCCAGTGGGGTTGAAGGTATGGAGCCGTGGGTTCTAAGGTGGCTGATAAGGCCTATTTTGGCTCGAAATGTTCTTTGACAATGTGGGCAAAGAATGCTTGATGTTTCTGGTGGAGGATTTCCTGCAGTGGTTTTTCTGTCCTGCCTTTTCTTCACAGCTCTTGCAGTCCTGGTTGCCTCACATATGACTGCACCCTTCGATTTCAGTGAAACACTCTGTTGTGTTGTTTGTCCATCAAGATTGATGATCACCATTCATTTCATCCAGTGGGGTTGAAGGTATGGAGCCGTGGGTTCTAAGATGGCTGATAAGGCCTATTTTGGCTCGAAATGTTCTTTGACAATGTGGGCAAAGAATGCTTGACGTTTCTGGTGGAGGATTTCCTGCAGTGGTTTTTCTGTCCTGCCTTTTCTTCACAGCTCTTGCAGTCCTGGTTGCCTTGCACCCTTGTGTAATGATGCACACCACGAATTTTGGTCTCTGGCTGCAGCCTCCCAGGTGTCATGATGAATTCCAAAAGCATTCAGTGAGATTTTCAGAGTGTCTTTAAAGCGTTTCCTCTGGCCGCCTTGGGAGTGTTTACCACAACGCAACTCACCGTAAAAAATTCATTTAGAGAGCATGCGAGTCAAGTGACCAGCCCAGCGAATCTGATTCTTCATCAGTAGAGTGTGGATATTGGGCATGGACGCTCATTCTAGGACTTCAGTGTCTGGAATCTTGTCTTGCCATTTAATCTTCAGTAGCTTCCTTAGGCAGACTGTGTGGAAGTGGTTTAATTTCCTAGTGTGTCGCTGATAAACAGTCTAGGTTTCACAAGCATATAGCAGTGTGGATAATACAACTGCTTTGTAGACTTTTAGCTTTGTTTGCAGACTTATTCCAGTTCTGTCCCATACATTCTTGTACAGTCTGCCAAAGGCCGCACTGGCCTTGGAGATTCTTGCATTCACTTTGTCATCAATTGTGGCAGCTTGTGACACAGTGCTGCCAAGATAGATGAATTTGTCCTCAACACTTAGTCTATGATCATTCACTTTGATATTCGGCACAGTGTGATTATTCCATTGAGCTGGCTGGTACATAACTACAGTCTTCTCCAAGTTGATATTGAGCCCAAAGTTGGCACAGGCGTGTGAGAAAGCTGAAACATTATATTGCATGTCCGCCTCTGAGTTGGCGTATAGAGCACGAGTTGGCGTATAGAGCGCAATCATCAGCAAACAGGAGCTCTCTGACTGTGTCGCTGTTAATTTTGGTTTTAGCTTTCAGCCTTCTGAGATTGAATAACTTTCCATCCATACAGTAGTTGATGTATGACATTGGATGAAGAATGACTTGCGAAATGACTTGGATTAAAGTGAGGAAGAGTTGCGCAATTCGTCGACCTCACTCTCTCGCCTGAGTCCATCTGAGTCCAGTGGCAAGACAAGTCGAGACGACTGGAGATGAATACAGGTGCAGTGGATGACCAGGGCACTCTACGTGCCTTGCCGTGCTCATTACGTTCCACAATGCTTTGCAGGTAAACGCCGTCTTGCCCATTGAATCAGGAATGATTTCTTCCGCGCAGTCTGCCGAATCCTGTCTTCACATGCTGGGTAGGCATACCCTAGTTTACCGCTTGGTTTGACTCCAAATCGGCTACCCATGCCTGGTTTAGCCAGCCTCTCACAGCTGTTGCCCGGGGGGTGGCCGCTGTCGCATGCTGACAGCTACTAGGAGCCACAGGCACGAGCTGGGTGTCAGGCTTGGACCAGTGGGGATGGGTCCTGAAAAGGACATGAGAGTCATCCTTACCAAAGGTGCTATCAATGCCTGACACCCTGTACCCCCCGAGTGAAACACTCTACTTAGCCTTTGTCGACCAAGAAAAGAGATTTGATAGAGTAGATAGAAACAGGCTGTGGGAAATCCTTAAACAATATGGAGTGAGTATACATCTAACAAACCTATGTAGAAGCTTATACAACAATAGTAAATGCATAGTGAGAGCAACTGAAGGACACTCAGATCCCTACACCATAAGATCCGGAGTACGACAAGGTTGTGTCCTGTCCCCTCTCTTGTTCATAACATATATAGACAACATATGTAAAGAAACGAACCAAACAAGAGACCGCAAGAACACAGCATGACGTTAACACAGAAGAAGAACCATCTGCAAATTACACCATTAGAGAACTCCTGTTTGCGGATGACCTAGCACTTATAGCAAAATCAGAAGCTGACCACATGAATAGTCTAAACGAAATGTGTAGGGAACATAACATGAAAGTTAGCATAAGTAAAACAGAGGTAATGACTATAATTAAAGAAGAAAAAAACAACGATTCACCTAAACGAACACTCGCTGAAACATGTATCAATAAGTACTAAGTAAGCACTTTACAACACAATCTTCCTATCAACTCTATGTTACCAGTACCAAACCTGGACAATGACAGAAAAAGAGAAAAGAAAAATCACAACAGAAATGAGATTCCTGAGAAGAATACCCAATGTATCAAGAAAAGATAAGATCAGAAATGAAGAAATCAGAACTAAAGTGGGGGTTATAGCTGCGCTAGATCTTACTAGAAGGCAGCCAACCAAATGGTTTGGCCATGCAATTAGGTTACCAACTAACAGTATACCACAACAAGCAATGATGTACAGACCAGAGGGAAGCAGAGGAAGAGGCTGACCATGTAAAGGATGGACACAGGGAGTAACAGAGTCCAGAGAATATTGATACATGAAGCCCATAAGCGGGCACTCTCCCTCTGTTTATACTTCACTTCGACACCGCAAGGTACAAGAGGAACATGATGAGATGAGATTGAATGTCAGAAAGAGAGCACTGAAGTGTTATATAAGACCACTTTTTCTGTATGGCAGTGAATTATGGAGCATGAATGAACACATTAGAAAGAGCTTGAAAGCAACAGAGATGTAGTTCCTGAGATGAATTTTGCATATACCTTGAACTGCCAGAGTAAGAAAGATTGCCAGAAAAAGACTCATGAAAGTAGAACATTATATACACTATAAGAATGAGACAAACATCATTCTTTGGTCATATTGTGAGAAGAAAGGCATTGGAAAACTGTCGTGATGATTGGAAAGTTCAGTGGAAAATGAGACAGAGACAAACCAAGAGAAATGATGCTGAATGGACAGATGTTGGCATGGTGTTCTTTGTCCATAAAGAATGATGATGGCCATTTATTTCATCCAGTGGGGTTGAAAGTATGGAGTCGTGAGTTCTAAGATGATTGATAAGGCCTATTTTGGCTCGAAATGTTCTTTGACAATGTGGGCAAAGAATGCTTGACGTTTCTGGTGGAGGATTTCCTGCAGTGGTTTTTCTGTCCTGCCTTTTCTTCACAGCTCTTGCAGTCCTGGTTGCCTCACACGTGACTGCACCCTTGCGTAATGATGCACGCCACGAATTTCGGTCTCTGGCTGCAGTCTCCCAGGTGTCATGATGAATTCCAAAAACATTCAGTGAGATTTTCAAAGTGTCTTAAAAGCGTTTCCTCTGGCCGCCTGGGGAGCCTTTACCACAACGCAACTCGCTGTAAAAAAATTTGTTTAGGGAGCCTGTGATCTGGCATGCGAGTTAAGTGACCAGTCCAGCAAATCTGAATTTGGCATAGAGGAATATCATCAGCAGAGTTGATTGAGAACACCAAAGATCGAGAGTCTGTGGAGAGTCATATATGCATATGCCAATTGACAAGACACATTATGATGATGATGATGATATGTTTGATATTGACACAAGTCACATGTGATATTGTAATATTTCAAGTAGTTGTGATACGTTAATCTAATTTTAACATATATTAGTTTTTGCTCAGAAAGTTGGTATACAGGTCTAATTCGATAGGATCTGAATATTTGCAGGAGGGTTTTTGCTCCTGGTTGAGGATCTTGCAACAAGTGAACAGACAGATAACATGACTCTACAGCAACAGCAAGAAATGCCAGATTCACATACACAAGG
This sequence comes from Cepaea hortensis, assembly GCA_963921405.1. Lineage (NCBI taxonomy): Eukaryota > Metazoa > Mollusca > Gastropoda > Stylommatophora > Helicidae > Cepaea > Cepaea hortensis. The sequence goes on from OY992894.1 coordinate 58,703,806, forward strand.
TATTTACATGGTTTAAACTTGAGTTTGTATGGAGGATTATCATCATCATCAACATGTGCTATACTGGGTGACATAGTCAACCATGTTTCTTCAAAGCATCTATTATCTGTGTGCTTTATTAGTTTGGCTACTGATCATTATCAACACTGCCAAACCATTCAGCATTATCTCCCTGTGTTGACATCTGCCTCTAAAATTCTCAGTGTGCTGAACGGACAGATGTTGGCTTAGAGAAATATCATCAGCAGAGTTGATTGAGAATACCAAGGATTGAGATCTGTGGAAATAACATGTGCTCCTACGCCTATAGGCAAGTTGTCACAACTTTCTCAAAGACTTCTCTTCTCATAAGGTGAACAATAAATGACAGTTGTCTTATCCTGCTGCAGATAATTAACTGTCTTTGTGAATTTGCTTCCTGCAAAACTGAAATATTCAACTCTTAGCTGTCCATATGATTCTTAGCATTCTGAAATGAGGAAATATAGTTGTGACAAGGGGCGTAGCAGATTAAAAAAGTTGAAAAAACCTACAATCAGAAGATTAGAATTTCAAGGTTTGGAAAATAGGGGGAAAATGGCAAAAAACCTTTAATGTTGTCCACCATAACTGGGATATCCAAAATTTCATAGAAGAATTTATTGTTTATTGGGGTTATTTTTGGCTGCCTGTCAAATTTGTTCTGTTATTTCCAGTAATAAAACAAATAAGAACGATGTAAATGGTTTAGGTCATTTACAGTAAAGTGAGTGCAGTTTATGGATCATTCAGAACAAGATGCATGATCACCAGTACTTGAGACTATGCCTGATTGCCGATTTCAACAGATCTGGCATGATATGGGTAAGTGAAAATGATGCCAAGTGCAACATACATGAAGTGTGCTGCAGTCGTATGCGCCAGGGGAGAAAAATGAATTTGCTGCATCGCTGTCTGAGGACTATTGTCATTTTAAAATCTAGCCCTGCTTATGTTTATCACGGTCATATTGTTTATAGCATGTGGTAACAAAATCTTTATAGAGTTATGATTGCCATATTTATGTGCCAACAGCTTCAGACGGAGGAGCGCAATTGGGAGGGTACAAACCTTATCCTGGTGCGAGGAAACAGCCTAAAGACTAAATGTCATGGCAGGGCAGACCAGGCACTAAGCCTTGGTCTGCAACTGGTCTAGGATCGAAGCTCCGGCAAACAGACAGTTAGAACATTGCTTTGCTGATCGGGCAGCTTCTGCAGCTTGTCTTGTTCCAGAGGTATTGGTGTTACCTTTCCTCTGGAGTGGAGTAGGCAGGCTGAGAGAGGGATCATGCTGCGTGGGCAATACATGGTCTCTACAATTCAGCCCAGACTCTGTGCTATGGAGAGGTATAACTCCATCCCTGGCTCAACACTTAGATGGCAGCCTCTACTATGCTCAGAGACAGAAGGCCAAGACCACAATTAAGAGGATTCTGATCAGAGAGTTGCTTTTTGCAGTTGATGCTGCCATTATGACCCGTTCTGAAGAAGCATTACAACGTCTATCATCTGTATTTTCCAATGCTTGCTCTGAATTTGGTTTAACAATTAGCAAAAAGAAGACACAGATTATGTCCCAAGGTGCACATGGGGTACTGTCAATCTTTATTGATGACACCGAACTGGAGATAGTATACCATTTTACATATCTAGGATCAGAGGTAAATAGCAAATTATGCCTAGATCAGGAAATCAACATCAGGATTGGTAATTCAGCAACAACAATGAACAGGTTAACAGACAGAGTCTGGGAGAACAGGAAGCTTACTGCCAAAACAAAAGTCCTGGCCTATCAAGCCTGTGTCCTTAGTACTCTTCTTTATGGCAGTGTTTTTTTTTTGGCGCTCATTCACTTTGACCTCAAGCGTAGTCCATACACACTATTTATTGTAGTGATGGACTGAATTTTGCGCGTGGATTAGCTTTCCCTATTAACACTGTTTCTCGCCATCAGGCGAACCCACTCTGACTTCAGAGGTACTTGTAATTTACGTCCCCAAGTCAAGGACGACAGGTCAACATTTTAGTCCATCTGTCCAGTGTAGGGGTTGAACTGCTAACCCCAACATCAGCACACCGGATGTTTAAGAACATGCGTTCTGACGCATTTGGCCATGCAGACTTGCAGTTGTAAAAGCAGTGGCAGTTATAAAAGTTATGGCTTTATTGGCAGCCTGGTAAACTTACTCACACCAAGAGAAATGTTTAAACAACTTTCATATGCAGTGTCTGCAAAGAATACTTTTTATTAAGTGGCAAGACAAAATCACAAATACTGAAGTATTAGAAAGATCAGTTTGTGTGATGGTTTGTTCCATGCTCAGTCATCGTAGACATCATGTGTGGGACAGCAATGGAATAAGCCTGCAAACAAAGCTGAAAGTCTACAAAGCAGTCATATTATCCACACTGCTAAAAGCTTGTGAAACCTGGGCTCTTTATCAGTGACACACTAGGAAATTAAACCACTTCTACACAGTCTGCCTTAGGAAGCTATAGAAGATTAAATGGCAAGACAAGGTCCCAGACACTGAAGTCCTAGAAAGAGCATCCATGCCGGGTATCCACAGTCTACTAATCAAGAATCAGATTTGCTGGACTGGTCACTTGACTCACATGCCAGATCACAGGCTCCCTAAATAAATATTTTACAGCGAGCTGAGTTGTAGTAAAGCTCCCAAGGCGGCCAGAGGAAACGCTTTAAAGAGACTCTGAACATCTCACTAAAAGCTTTTGGAATTCATCATGACACTTGGGAGACTGCTGCCAAAGACCAAAATTTTTGGCATACATCATTATGCAAGGGCTGTGAAGAAAAGGCTGGACAGAAAAACCACTGCATTCCTCCTGGAACGTGAAGCATTCTTTGCCCACATTATCAAAGAACATTTTAAGCCAAAATAGGCCTTATCAGCCATCTTAGAACTCACGGTGCCATACTTTCAACCCCACTGGATGAAAGTAATGGTCATCATCATTCTTGATGGACAAACAACAGCATCGTAGACTTAGATAGATAGGACACATTAGGAGGATAGATGATGGTAGAATACCAAAGGGCATCTTTTTTTGGTTAGTTAGTTAGTCGCGGTTCCAACTTCATGGCAACGGGTCATCCCCCATTATGCTCCGTTCCTGTGCCACTGAATATCACACAAAATGCTCCTCACTGCCCAGTGTGAAAAGTGAAAAAGACAGAAGTCTCGGCAAGCCACCAGCCCGCACAGGTACACTATGCTTAATGCCACTGCAAGAATGCCAACACAAAAGTCCTCCAAAAAATACAGTTTATCGTTGATGGAGTCGGCAGTCACCAAAAAGACTTCATTGACCCCGTTTTTATCCCACATGGCTTGGTCTCTTTCCGCAGGGCGACCCGCCAAAAATGCCACACAAAGCACAAACTCCATAGCTCCAGTGACTACTCCCAGGAGTCTCCTAAAAAATGCACTCATGAACCAGAAAGGCAAACTAGCCAATTCAGCAACAGCCGGCCACCATCGTTCCGAACATGCACTTCATGCTACAGACAACCGCGGACAGATGCAAAAAACATTCCACACAAAATTCACAGCTCACAGTGTTGTGCCACGCACTCACTCAGTTGCAGGGTGATGGAACCATGCACTACCAGTTCAACATGAAGAAATGTGAATACAAACTGTAGCCACAAGCGTAAACACTCCAGAGGCTTTAACGGTTCGAATGCCTGTCCGCCATGTTGGGGACTGGATCTTTCTTTGGTGAATTATGGATGGGCAAAAGATCTCAGGGTCGGTCTCTACTACGATACAAAGATGTGTGTAAGCGGGACATGATTGATACAGGCATTAATATTGCACCTTGGGAGCAAGTCGCCGCTGATCATGTTGCATTGAGGGTAAAGATCAGAAATGGAATGAAGACAAAGGAGAAAATGATTGCAGATAGGACACACAATGAGCATGTGAGACGTAATATGGTGCGTGATGGTGGAAATGACCATGTGTTCACATGCATCCATTGTGGATGAACATTTACAGCGCAAATTGGTCTGATCAGTCACATTTGCTACCACCATGTAGTTATTATGCTGTTTTGAAGCACAATGTAACAAACTATTTTCTGTCAAGACATCAAGGTGCCAATATTATTACTACTACTGCTTTTTCTACTGCTGTTGCTGCTACTATTACTAATACTGTTATTATTACTACCGCTAATGCTTATACTTACTACTTCTAATAGCTACTTTAAAATAAGTTAGAGTACAGCAGATGGAAGACTAGATAGGGAAATATAAACGAGAATACAGAAAGCAAAGAGCATCAACTATCAAATAGCACCTATTATGAAGCATCCTAATATCAACATGCATACACATAAGAAGCTGATAGATGCTTTATTTGTCCCAAAGATTGTGTTATCAATGCCAAACATGGACAGTCCTAGAAACACAGAGGTGTAAAATCACCATGTGGGATGAGATACATAAGAAATACAGCTGGAAAAACAAAAAGAGATAGAGAGACTAATGAGAAATATAGTTAACAAGTGTAGGGATAACACCTACTACCAACTGTATAAACACCAAAGAACTAAATTGTTCAGATATTTAGTTGGAATGGAAGAAGATCAGCCAGCAGCTTGAGTGTCTACCTGAGAGCATCGGAATAAAAGGCAAGAACATGACCCAGAAAGAGTTGGCTAGATGGAGTAAAAGAGATATTGAATAAATCAAATATGACGTTAGTATAAGCAACAAGACAAACGAAACACAGAAAATTTAATCTGTTCCTCTCTGTGATGTTTCATGGCAAAAGCAGTAGAACAAACACAGTGAAATGGTGCAAGATAAACAATAATGAAATAATATGATAATGATCATGATAAAGAGAATTGGACAAGACAGAATTGTTTATGAAAGCTCGTCTCTGAACACTGTAGGTATAATAAACAGTGAAGTAGATTGAGAATATAAAACATTGGTAGTAGACAAAACAGAAAAATAACGGAAGCAGATTGATAATATTGATTGATTAATTTAAAAATCGACATCATAGCACACTGGGCAGACCCATGGATGCTTGTCATCTCCCACAGCAAATGTCACCAGGCGTAGTTGCTGATCATTCTTTCAGCATACTGGTTGGAACACTTCATTGTCATCCTCTCACACGTCCCTCCTTACCAGACCACATTTAAGACATTTACACATCCTTAAATATGTTGTTGTATGTAGCATTCTTTCATAGATGGTCTTTAAAATGTTTGTTTCCATTGTGAGTGCCTCTCTTGCTACTAAAAGATTTGCTTACTGGTTCCCTCGCCTCTGGCTAGCCTCTAACAGTATATCCATGTTAGTCCCTGAAAAGACAGAAGAGTCAATGCCTGGTATCCACTGATGCATCAATCCCCATTCTGATACTTAAGGTTGTAGACTAGTAGGCTCCATTTTGCTAAACTACAACCTTTCTTTACTCTAGCCGAGAAACCTCAGCCAGATTTCTCTCATCAGTGTAGACAATTATGTCATCACTCATGGCATTTTCGTCTATCAGTTGTTATACCTCTATTTCTGCCAAACCATTATACCACTTTCTACATTCTCAACCCCATGTGATGATGTCCTGTTGTGACAACCAGAAAGATCTTTAGAAAGAAATAAAATTAGAGAATGACAATGAGAGAAGATTCTTGACAGCTTTCTGCCATGCTGATTTATACATGCTGTTGGAGATCGTAACATATGGAGAATCATGATCACCCATGCCAACTGGCAAGGCACTTGATGTTGTACACAAAAAGAAACACCACGCGTGCGCATGCACACGCACGCGCGTGCGCATGCACACGCACGCGCGCGCGCATGCATGCGCACACACAAACACACACACCCACAGAGAGAAAGAAAGAGAGAGAGGTAGGAGCAGACAGACACACACGGGAGCAGACAGACAGACAGACATAAAAACTTAAATTAACCATCACTCGTTTTACCGTCAGTTTCTGTTATCCGTCATCAACATTTTAAAAAATGCTTGAGTATCAACAAACAAACAGACAAAGAGATACAACATAAAGGATGCATTTTTCAATGTCGCCACTGCATGGGCTGACCTTACAGTATCTAACCTAAAGAATGGGTGGAATAAACTCTTGCCTGAACCTATTGATAAAACTGATGGAACTGAGACTGTTAGTGTTGACAAAATTGTGCAACTGTGCAACAGTGTAGGACTAAACAGTAAAAACATTACGGCAGAAGAGATAACAGATTGGTTGGAGTGTGACAAAATGGATGTAAATACAATATATATGTATTATTCACTTTTAAAGGATTTTATTTTCATTTTCGTCCAAGCTCGCAGTGAAATCACATTACTGTACATATGTATTAAGAGATTTCTGTTATCTATCTGTTCGGTTATCCGTCACAGCCCTGGTCTGGATGGTGAATGATTAATCAAAGTTTCACTGTGTGTTTATGTGTGTGTGTGTGTGTGCGCGCGCGCGCATATATATGCAAATGTTCACACATTCACACTATTATTTATACTGTCAGCTGAAGTGATCATATTAAACCATTTGTCTTAACACCTTTCTTATAGTTTGTATTGTACTGTCTGTTTGTTCTGACACCTGGTAGCAGTTGGTATGCATCTCTAATCTAACAGTTTGTATTGTACTGTCTGTTTGTTCTGACACCTGGTAGCAGTTGGTATGCATCTCTAATCTAACAGTTTGTATTGTACTGTCTGTTTGTTCTGACACCTGGTAGCAGTTGGTATGCATCTCTAATCTAACAGTTTGTATTGTACTGTCTGTTTGTTCTGACACCTGGTAGCAGTTGGTATGCATCTCTAATTTAACAGTTTGTATTGTACTGTCTGTTTGTTCTGACACCTGGTAGCAGTTGGTATGCATCTCTAATCTAACAGTTGTGGGTAATATGGTTTGTATTATTTATACTATGCTAACAGATAGTGGTAGGACAAGAACTAGTACAAGTACAATATCAGCTGATGGTGGTGGTCTACAGGATATTTCATACCAAAAACTTCAAGTCACACCTAGAAACCTTGGTAAGTCACTTGCTTAGACAAGGAAACCACTTGGAGAAATACACAGGTACGAGGGGAAGTCCATAAGTAAGTCACAAATGGCGGTAGAAAAGTAACTAAATATGATAGCTTGAAACAAGTTTATTTTTATACATTCATTGTCCTTTTATTTCTCAACATAATTTCCACCAACTTATCCCATCGTTTTATCAGTCCTCCCAAACCGGCTGCAAAGAACTGTGTGCTCTGTTTTCTAGACCATGTTTTCACTTCACATTCAACTTCAGCGTTATTCGCGAAATGTCTCCCACCAAGGTGAGTTTTCAGTGGACCAAAAAGGTGGAAATCACTAGGGGCTAAGTCTGGGCTGTAAGGTGGATGTTCCAGAACTTCCCACCTTATTTGGTTAATTTTCTCCTGAGTTAATCGAGCCGTATGTGGTCTGGCATTGTCATGAAGAAGCAACACTCCTGTAGTCAGCAGTCCTGGACGTTTTCTTCGAGTTGCATTATGAAGCTTCAATAGAACTTCACAGTACGATTCAGAATTCACATTGTCACCTTTCTTATTGAAATTGGTTAAAAGCACTCCTTGACAATCCCAGAATACTATCAGCATAACATTCCCTGCTGATGGCGTAACCTTGAATTTTTGGACACAAGGCGAAGAAGGATGTTTCCATTGCATTGAAGCACGCTTTGATTCGGGCTGGTAGTGATGCACCTATGATTCGTCCCCAGTAACAGTCCTGTTCAGCATGTCTTCTCTTTCATCTTCGTATTGACAGAGATGATGCAAGGACAGGCCAAATCGGTTCATTTTGTGTTCCTTCTTCAGTTGTCTGGGTACCCACCTTGAGCACACTTTCTTAAATTTCAATCAATCATGCATTATGCTGTATGCTGAACCACTACAGAGTCTCGTTACTCGCCTGTCACCTGTAATCATCTCCTCCACCTACTACACGGATGCTTCTTTGCAGTATCAACAGGACGACCAGATCGGATTTCATCAACAATTTTAGAGCATCCTTGAGAAAATATTTCTACCCAGCTATGCACCGCTTTACGGGACAAACATTTGTCAGCATAAACAGGAAGCATTTCCTTATGAATGTCCTTTGCAGTCAGTCCTTTTGCCCACAAAAATCACACAACAGCACGTTGCTCTTTGGTTGTACACTCCGTAAGTACAGTCGCCATTTTGTTTATGAGTTGCGCATGTGCATGAGACACCTAGCGCCACCTGATGAACGGGAATATAAAATTTGATGTTGCTGTCACCTAATAACACCTGTAGAAAACACCAACTACATTTTCCTGCCATCCCACAGAACTGTGTGACTTATTTATTGACTCGCCCTCATCAATGGACCTAGTGCTTCATGATTTTCTGCCCTTTGTATTCTTCAGTAAAGAAAAACTGGTGTAGAGAGGTAAAGTGTGGCCTCACAAATGTTACTGATCTGCCATGATCTGTGAGACCGTTCTCAGAGTGCAATGATGGACATGCAGCAACAATGAAGAAAATCATTGACGAGGATTTTTAAAATGACACTGCAGAGATAAGTGTGCAATAAAACTTAATGAAATAACAGCTAATAGAATTGCACACAACAAACAGAACATGAGATTAGTGTGTGCCCACTGGGTTCCTTGCCTGCTGACATGGTAACAGAAGCACATGAAAGTAAATTACTATTGACATATGCTCAAAGAGTACATTTGGAAAAGATATTGACAATCACGGTGACATTAGATGAGACTTGGGGTCAACATTCCATTCATCATGTGCCATGCTGGTAAGTGGGGACGGTCATGTTTCGCCATCTCACTTGATCACCAGAGAAGTGGATCAGCTCTGTGTTCCTGTTTTGACCATGCCAAGTGGCTAAGCCATCCAGGTATTTACTTCTCGGCCTTCCCCTTGGTCTCTTCCCCTCGATCTTGCCAGTTGTCACCAAGTTCTCCAATTCATTTCTTATAACATGCCCAAAAAATGTTGACTGCCTACGTCTAATGTCTCTAATCAGTTTACGATTTTCATTTGTTTCTTGAAGGACTTGTTCATTGGTTTTTCTGTCTGTCCATGGTATTCTTTGCATTTTCCTCAGAAACCACATTTCCACGGCCATTAGATGTTTTTTTTAAGCTTGTCTGCTCATTGTCCATGCTTCACATCCATACAAAAGTACAGGTTCTATGTAGTACCTCAACACTCTTTTTCTTGTTGAAATTAACAAATTTAATGGTCATTATGTTTTTCATCTTGCACAAGGGTTCCTTCGCCATGGCAATTCTTCTTTTAATCTCTTCAAGGCATCTCCCATCAGATGTTATGACTGTTCCGTGATAATTGTATCGATTCACTTGTTTAGGAATATGCCCATTTTTACTTGTATATTACATTGTGGTATTTCCTTCATACCAGTGACTACCATAATCTGTCTTCTTACAATTCAATTCTAATCCTAGTTGGTCACTCTGTGCAACAACTGCATCTACTAAATATTTGCAGATCCTGCTCATTGTCTGCAATCAAGACTATATCATCAGCATATCTAATGTTATTGATGTATCGTCCCCTAATGATGATTACTTCCATATCTTTTATATTTCTGAAAATATGTTCAGTGTACATGGAAAAAAGATCTGGAGACATTACACATCACTGTCTCACACTTCTCTTAATAGGCTGAAACTGACCTACTTCATTATCAATCTTTATGGCAACTTGTTGTTTCCAATATATGTTTTTTTTTACAAGTCTAAGGTCTTTCCCATCAATTTGTAGATCTTCACGCATCTGTATCATGTTAACATGTCTTACTTTATCAAATGCCTTTGTGTAGTCAGTATACCAAAGATATAGATCTTTGTTTACTTCTATAGAATGTTCAATTACTGTTCTCAGCATATACACAGGATTTACTGTACCTTTGCCTACTTCATATCCACATTGTTATTCTCCTATTTCAGGTTGTATTTTCTTCCTAACTCTTTCCATTATAAATCTTAGCAAAATCTTCATGATGTGACTCATTATACTAATTGTTTGATGTTGATGTTTTCAGTCATCCATTTCTGACGACCCACTTTATTTAATTTTAGAATAATTGTTTCTGCAGCAAAACTTATTGAATTCTTCAACATTTCCGATTGATCATCCACATCTTGAAATAGGATCTCTAGATCAGACAATATATCAAATTTGTTCTTTACTTCTATGTTAAAATTGTCTTGTATTTCTTTGTCATTGTTCAATGTGCACAAATGATATTTAGTGTTCCCTATTGTATGCTTGACTTTCCTTAATTTTACCATTAGTGTACCTGTAATTAAACTGATCACTCTAACAGTCTGCATTGGGAACTGTTTTGTGATTGTTAATGCATTTAGAAACCTTCCGCTAATCAGAATGTAATCTATCTGGCTTCTAACCCTGCTGTCTGGACTCCTCCATGTCCATAATCTTCTAGGATGTTGTTTAAACCAGGTGTTTCCTACAATCATTTCCTGCTCTTTTTCCCATTCTATACTGTTCGAAAAAAGAAACGCAAAATTTTTGTATAAAACTTTTTTTAATAAAAGATATTCACTGACTGGACATCAGTCAACCTATCGACTGTGTCCATCTGGTCATTAACTTTTCATGGTTACCTGAATTGTGCTCACCTCATTATTTGTGAGGTCAAGGTCAAAACAACATTTTTGACAATAATTCGTGACAGGTTCATGATAGTCCTATGAAATTTACTGAACACAAAACTCTCTGACCATATTATTAAATGCCTATAAAAGATTGACATTCCTCGAATAAGTTCAGTTTAAAATTCAATGCGCATGTATGGCTCATCTCACTACAGAACATCGACTCATCATCATTGGATGTTAACAGGCTGGACATTCACAAAGTGTAGTAGCCAGAGAATATAATGTGGTTAGAAGCACCATTAGTTGCCTTTGGATGTGATTTCAAGAAACTGGTTCAATGGCAGACCGGCCACGCAGTAGAAGACCCAGAATCACAACTGCTTCCGAAGACCGCTTCATATGGCTGCGCCACCTTAGGAATCGATTTGCATATGCGTCCTCCACAGTTCAGATAATGCCAGGAGCTTGTCGAATTTCAGATCAAACGGTCAAGAACTGGCTGCACGATGCTGGTCTTTGGGCTAGAAGACCCTACAGAGGTCCTGTTCTTAAGGACCGGAATTGACTGCAGTGGGTCAATCAGCATCATCAATAAAATGTTGGTACAAGTTTGCAATTGAAACTGCAATAAAGTTGCGTTTCTTTTTTCGAACATTATACAAGTCTGTATCTTTTTTTGTTTCGTTCTCCCAAATCATAGTTGCCTACACTGCATCCATCATCTTGATTTCCTACTTTTATATTGAAGTCACCCATTATGATACTTATTTCTGATTGTTTACATTTCTTCAAAGCAGGCTCCATGTCATTATAAAATTCCTCTATACTATCTTCACTGTTTTCATCTGTTAGAGCACATATTTGAATGATGTTTATTTTAAACGGTCTGCCGATTAATTTTACTAATAGAACCCTGTCTAACACAGCCCAATATCCTTTAACAGAATTTGATGTTTGCCGATCCAGTATAATGGCTTCACCTCTTTGCCGTTCTTCTCCCCCAGAATAAATAATATTACAGTCCTCTCCTGTCTTGATCCCTGCCCTTTCCATCTTGTCTCGCACATTCCTAATATACTTATCTTCTCTCTTTCCATTTCTTGTTTGGTGTTATCTAATTTTTCGTTGTCACTTAATTTCCGCACATTCCATGTTGCTAATTTCAGTGTCCCTGTCTTTTTCTTGTGATGATCTGTAATTAGGTGAATCATGATAAACTAGGCAACTTCAAAGAAGGTAGTTTGCTGTTGCCTTCCTTCCTGGCAGTGACCATACTGGTTGGTGACCATAGCCATTGTCTCGTGAAAGAGATCTTCTGCCTACCATTGCGTAATTTGAGACCATAACCAACAACTTTCTGTCGCCTGCCCTCACAATTTCATCCACCATCTGCCTTCTGTGGTTTCTTGTGAACAACTTCCAAAAATGAATACGAAATAACAGCACATCCTCCCCAGAAAAACACAAGAACATCCTTGAAGAAAACACTGCTACGTCGTCGCCATTATACCGGAAGTAGTTCAACATTATGACCCCCCAATCCAAAGTTTCCTATATGCATTGGAAAATCCAGGGTTGACCATTATGATCCCCCTATCCAAGGTTTCCAGCATGCATTGAAAACCTCCAGATTTCCCAACACCTGTCAAGCCGAGAGCACAGACATCTGCAGGACAAGTCACTCTGAATGTTTTTGTGACATAAAAAATGTACTATTGACAGATTATTTTGTCTCATGGCAACACTGTTAACTGGGAGTATTATGCAGATCTTACCAAAATAAAAAAGGCTGAAAATAAAGGATAGAAGACACTCAAAATCTGCTTTTACTTCAAGACAATGTCCACTCTCACAAAACATGGCTTGTTCAGCTAACAAACATTGATTTCAATATTTAGTTTCTTTCACAACCACTATTTTTCCAGATCAGACTTTATTTTTCTTTTCCCAAATCTTTAACTGATTCACTGCCAAACAAAAATGTGGGTTTGGTTACAATGGCAGTAAATAGGAAATAGGGGTGTGTCACACTAATAATCTAAAAATGGTAGCAATTGTATTGTATTATATATGAAATTAAAGGAGATTGCACAAGGAACATGTTAGTATTGCTACTATTGCTATGTGTTAGAAATATAATAATAATAATGTTAGATTTTGTAAAAGAAAATTTGAAGACAGGGGTGACAGTTATTAAAATTTTCTACTTACTAAGGCACTACTCCTCAACCTTTGATGATAATCCAATTAAATTTACTGAATAATAATAAATAACCACTTTTCTTCACCAATATCACAAGAACTCCTCCTTAACACCATTAAAACACAAGTAGAACATCATATTTTGAAACACATCATTTTCACACACAATGGAAAAAGTCCAGAAACATGAGGTAGATTTGTACTCATTACAATATACACACTATTTTCTATTTAGTTATAAGTATTATTCTTTTCAATTTAAAAAATGTTTTGCGTATCCTTTTACAGGACTTAGCTGTCAACAGCAGCATCTTTCAGCTGTCTGTTGATCTCTTGGCAAGATTACGCTCAGTAGTTTGCCATTGCTTTCTGAGCGGCCGGCTCAGTATCCGCAAGTCACGAGCGGGGGTCGAACCACCTCAGTTCTCGCTCCGCTGCGAGACTCTGCGTGATAAACGGGATTACAGAGAGAAAGTGTTATAACCCCACAGCCAGAGAGACCGGCCTTTTCAATTTACTTATTTAAATACTCCTCAGCTTATTTGTGATAGGCAAAGCAAACTTAAAGGCACAAGTGTGGCCCATTAGAGCAAGCATAATTCAACATGTGCCATTATATGGTGACAAACTTTCACTGTTAGGTTTGTTTTCCATAATACTAAATAATAATTTAACTGAATAACCACATTCCTGCACGTGGTATCAGTTTTAGAATCTTTCACAAATTCCTTTAAATCACTATAACAATAATCTAAAATTGTTTACAACGATAATCTGGCATAAATCAACGAGTCGAGAACCATAGGGCGTTGCCATTTCTAAAATAAAAACAAACCACTTTCACTATCAATTTTTATTACACAAAGCTTAATCTGTATGTCTTGTCTGATAAATTTTGAAGGCATATCTTTTCTATGTGTAAATTTTCATTTACCGGGCACTAAAAAGTGCAGAAAAAAAGAGAAATGAAACCCATATTGCACTGTCAATACTAAGCTGGCTAATCGGCTTCTGGCAGTCTATAGTAGTTCATTGTGCCGTTATATCGGCTCGTGGCAGTGAATCAGTTAAGAAAAGCACCTGAAAAAAATCATTTTGACGTTGGTGAAAAAAGCTTGCTGGTCGGTGAAGACTGGTTTAGTTTTTAAAAAATAGGGTGTACTATTCCCATGGTCTTTTTAAGGTTAGTCAGAGATGACATTATGTCAGTTCAAAGGGTGGCTATATTGAAAAGGAATACTATTCAAATTTCAGTCAGAGAATGAATGAACAAACTTTATTTTTAAAGGATTATTGAATGTGTTCTGTAAAGCTGCATTACTTCATATTATTTTATATTGTCAGAATTGAGCATATAAGTGGATTAATATGAACAAAGAGAAGTCCAACTTCTGTCAACTTCTCATTACCTTTGCAAAGTATAGTGAATGGGGGAACAGACATATTAGTGTAACAATTGACAAATGACAACTCTGGAGAGAATGATGTCATCTTAGACACCAATGGTTCATTCCTTTGCAGGAACGAGGTCAGAATGGAGATTTTAGCCACATTTCAAGGACAGATAATTGCAGAGGATAGTGACATATGTATAAAAACTGCATGCAGTCACTTTAACAGTCCAGTGGTTACCTTGACACAATACATGGGAATTAATATTATGTCTGACTCTGATCTATGCTTCAGAGAGCCTATTGCAGATAGCTTTAGTGTGAATGGTGTTTAGTTACATAGATATATAATTTCTTCAAGTGTGAATACATCAAACTGCCTTAGACTAGACATTTTGATATGATGCTGTAGCAGGCATGATCACAGGCAAGGATGCAAAAGTGTATTCATAATCAGTGCACTGTGTTAGAAATCGGCATCCTTACACTCCAACATCTGCTGGAAGAGATTGCATACCAGGATGTGACCTTTGTGCTACAATGCTGATTGTTCTTGCTTCTCAATAATGCAACCAATTCCTATTGTTTATAACAGATACTGCCTATGGTTTGTTTGGTCATGCTGCGTCTTTGGTATGTAATCGTCTGATGGCAACATGGAAAACAGACCTCAATGTTGCCTTGGCTGCAATGGAGTTGCTTGCTGGTTTGGCCAAAGTGAAGATCAAGCCGGCAAATATGCTAATGTGCAAGAGAACAGTCAAATGGATGTGTGATCTCATAGTGTTTCAGGTAGTTTATAAATGAATAAGATCAATCTCTGTGATATCTGCTTCATTAAATTCTTTTATTATTTAGGTTAAATTAACAAATATTTTATTTTCACACTTTTGTAATTAAGTTAAAGATATTCCACAATTCTGTTGTGTAGTGAAAAATTGATATCTTTGCCAGTAAAAGAATGGTTAACATAATTCTTAAAAATAATTGCAGTCCAGAAAGTGCTGTTGCTACATCTCTTCAGTTATAGATGCTGATTAGTTATTCATAAACATATTACAGTTAGTTAAATGTCTGTTCACTTTAATACATGTTAATGCTGCTTCTTCATATAGCTTTCAAATCTGTGCTCATTTGTGACACTTCATGGAACCCATCTTGCAGAAACTTTTGCATATCCGATAGTTTTGACAATTGAGATTGCACTTCTCTTGCTGACTGGCAGCTGCAAGGTCAATTGTTGACTTGTAATATGCCTATTATCATGAATAATGGCATCAGCACTATTCAGTATGTCTGGGCTGGTAGCCCTGGCAGAACATCCATCGTAGAAGATCATGGAGCACTGTCTCTTCACTTTCTGAGGATTTAACTGTCTGAGCCCTGCGACTGATAGAGCCTCCATCAGCTGCACAACTTCCATACACAACACACACATACTTGTGAATGTTTACCACAGCCAGAAATTAGATTACAAGTTTTGCACACACAAGCTATTTTAACAGATTACTGTAGCTGTTCTAATTGTCTAAATGTGGTGCAATTTCATACAAACAATAGAGATATTCTGAATTTGTAGTGTGAGTAAAGTTAATGTTTCTATCTTTATTACTCACTGAGGAAAAACACGATGTGCTCTACTTTCTGAACAACCCTCGTATAACCATTTTCATATACATTGATAGTATTTAATTTAAAAAGTGTTAGTATGTCGCTGGTTTCATCATTTTATTAGTACATCAGAGACAGTGGCGTTACTTGCATTTGTTAATTGTATTATTGCAGTGTTCACGACCTGCTCCAAGCCATTCTAGAGATCTTCATTCGATGCTGTGTGCAGCTTTCAAGTGTCTGCAACTTTGGCTGGTTGAGCATAGTTCTTTACTATATGATCGTGAATGTTTGCACCAAGTCCTCGAAGTTGTAGAGTTGGGAATTTCAGGGTCAAAGTCACAGGTAGTTGTTTATTTACTTATGTCTATGAATGTTTGGTATTTTGTAAGCTAGCCAAGATAATTTTTTTATAAGTGCTGCACTTTCATTTCAGCATTGTCAAAAAAAAGTCCCAGAAACTCATTCATAATTTTTTTCTTATTGGGTTGATCCTTGACGGCATATCCAGTTTGCAATGACAGCAATTTCTTCATGTGAAGTTTGTTTACAAATGTTCTTTCTGAGATGTTTATTGTATGTCATATATTTGACTGTGAGATCATACAGGTAAACAGTTGTTGCTGGTAGACATTTCCACTCATTTTGGGGACAGTCGGTAGGGGGGGGGGGGGGTGTAAAGCTGTTTTGAAAAACAAATTAACCATTTAAAGAAGTGGTTCTCAACATTTTTTGGGTCCATGCACGCCTTCACCATATATTCAGAATGTCATTTCCCCCCCTTTTTGTATTTCCTCCCTATACATTCCCCCCGCCCCTACACAGTTTACGTAAAAATGGAAGCTAAATATCTAGATGTCTACATAAAATGTGATTTGCGGGTCTATTTGCGCTATAAAACGAATTTCAGAGGGGCAAAAAGTACAGAACCGTAAAATATGGAAGGAAAATCAGTATCAAGTAATCGCTTCTTGTATTAATGCAATCTTGAAATAATCTTAATTTCCCCCCAGGAAAACCTAAAATTTATAGATATCCAGCATGTTGTCTTTTGTAAAGGACAGAATGTAAGTGGAGCTGTGGAAGCATAGTGACTAGTGCTCTTGTTTACCTGTGCGGTGGTCTGAGTTTAATCCTCAGTAGTGGCATGGTTCATGGAAGGAGTCAACCAACATGAGATATTAAAGACATCCTGTGCTTGAAAATGTATGTATGTAATACTATGTATGTAATAACATGTTGATAATCATTTGTTACAGATTAAAATCATCAGGAAATGTGACTGTGATTTTGTTAAATGAACAGTGCATTATAAATATGCACATTTTAAGACTATTTGTTTTCTTTAGCGGGGACGAACGGTAGTTTTAGTAAGTATTTTGACTTATAAATGAAATAACATATCTCAAAAGCATTTATTATTCACTTGTATTTTTGCAGCTTTTTAAATACGTGCATAAGCAGTATAGTTTACATAAATGTAACTGTATTACTGAGGTAGTGCTACTAATGCTTTCACATGATGGTTTGAAATGTGACTTTTCCACTTAGCTTTTTTTTTAAAATAAACTGTCTTATCAAGGCAACATTTTAACAGTTGTATTTTTGTTATAAAACCATACTAATAATTCTTCTTCTTCTTTTCGTTCATCCGGAGTGTTTTTTCAGATGTGATTGCGGTGTGCGTTAGGCACCCTTGGGTTGAAAACCCTTAGGTCACACATCCGGCTTTCGAGTGCATTTTTGACCAGGTTAGCAATCCTGGGAGACTCTCACTTTTGTGGTACCGTCCACATCCCAGCTGGTCAAGTTCGAACAGTCGAGGACTTCGGTCATCCCTCAAGAGAAGGAAGGCACAGTCCATAGCATTTTTCGCCATCCTAGGTTGCTTCCATAGTTGCAAGGCCGACACATAGCGCCCTGATACTGGGCTCACCGAGGGAATGGTCACGTCATGCTCATGGCTGCTTTAATTCCTCACATCAATATATTGGGCATTTCGTTCGCCCCGGGCCATTCCCGCACAAACCAGACAGGTCTGCAGAAGGTATTCACTCAGCGAGTTTTCGCACATGTGCTTGTCGTTGCGCCCATCAGAGCTGTTCCAGGCACGACAGACATTCGGAAAACTACCTAGTCAGAGCTGTTCCGAACAAGAGCGGCATTCAGAAACTAGGTAGTCAGAGCTGTTCCTAGCACGAGAGACATTCAGACGAGACATTTCACTCGGACGTAAATGCGTAGTGTCAATTTTTAGTTTGCCACCCGTAGGACGACACTTCCAACTTCCAGCGGGCATTTTTTTAGTGAGGTTAACCTTCCTCTGGTTTCGAGACACGTTAGACTGTTGTAATGTCACCCACATCTCAGCTGGTCAAGATAGAACGATGAACGACATCGTGGTCGGCCCTCAAGGGAAGGCAGGGGCTGACCATGGGCATTATCTCGCTATCCAAGGAGGCTTCCATAATTGCAGAGCCGGCACATATTGCTCTGAGACTGGGCTCACCCAAGGAGTTTCCACGTCCTGCTCATGGCTGCTTTAGTTCCTCACTTCCATGTGTTGGGCATCCCGCTTGCCACTGATCGCTTAAGCACACACCAGGAGCGGTCAGACTGCGAGCGACATCCACTCGGTAAGCTTTTGCTTGTGACTTCAGACCACGCAATAGGTTCGCTCGCCGTGCGTTCCATTTCGCGTTGTTGAGACGTTCTTCCACTTTTGTCTACACTCTCTATGAGTTAGAGACAGTTTTCGTAACCATGTCCTTCGACTGGAGCACTTTTCAGACTTTTTTGTACTCGCTCACGAGGTAGGCTACATGTGCTGCCGGCTCAGCACCTTACCTTCGTGCAGCAGTGAACGAGAAACGGCCAGGCCCTCTCATCCGGGAATCACTCATATCCCCCAGCTGAGAGCCTTCGAACATGTATCAGACCTGAGCATGTAGCTTGCTCAGTATTACGTTTCTATTTTCCGGTAGACGGGTATTGGCGTGGCTCTCAGATCCGAGGGTTTGTGGCTTAGAGGCGTTCAGCCACAGCCCTCGACAGGTAGCCTTAAGTGTTTTGTCCGGACAAAGAACTTCGTGCGCCTGATTTAAACTTCTGACTGTTATCCTCACCTCCGTCTAACCCGCAGAGCAGCAGGTTGTGTCTCTCTTAGTCTGGCCCCTATCCCATAAGCTGTCCGATATGTAGTTTTCACCCATCGGCAAGCACATGGGGTCAGAGGGACACACAAGCTCCCCCACCGCGGCAAGGTGGAGACACATCGGGGGAGATACTAATAATTAAAGTCTTTTCATTAATAAAGTATGGTAAATGATCACTTCTAGTCAACATTTTAGAATTTGTCTACAAAATATTGGATTTTTTTTTTTACTTTTACATTTAGATTATATATATAGGATTACATACACTGGCCTAGAGTGCTCATAATCGCTTTGTTTATAAGTATTCATAATTATAATGAATTGTTCACTTATTTATTGCTGCTATCATGTTACTACATTCATGTCTGTGCAGTTGAAATCGGTGCAGTCACTTTCTCATAGCTACTAGTTCTGGCAAATTATGCTTGCATAAACTGTTCAAACTAAGTTTGTTTCCAAATCTGACACAGAGAGACATAACAGGTCAAGTGGACAGAAGAAGAAGAGACTACTCAAGATGGGTTTAATATATATCACATTCACTGGTTATCAGTGCCATATGTTACAGTTATATAACACTATAACAATTTATTCAAGATGCATTTAAATATGTATCATCTTATTGTTGTGTCAGTGTCATATGTTGGGATTATTTGATAAGTCAGTGGCTTTGAGATGTCTCACATTTGTGCTACTGAAATGTGTATCAGTGTCAGATCTGGAATTATTTGTTGAAATATGAATGCACTAATTCAACAAAGACAGATAACTTCCACAAAGTCATGCATTGATTAAACCTGAAGCAGAGTTGTCAACTTGAAATATTATTTGCATATTGTTTGTTTGGTTGACAAAATATGTTTCTGTCACAGAAAACTTCTCCTTTCAGACAAAAACCCAGGAAACACAAAGTGTTAAAGTGAAAATTGACAAGGATTCTAAATCTGTGTCCATGAAGGTAGTAGTTGCCACCTGATCCTTCTTACCCTTCCCATCAGATGTGAATTGCCTTGTGGTGTAGTTTGCATTTGCCTATGGTTGTCATGTTCATGGCTGGTAGTGCATGCTTTGATAGACACTAATAGACGGTGACAGTTTCTACATACACTAATCATTACTACCACTCATCCACTTACAAAGCAAGATCCACAACTCTAGTTGTTCTAGTGCAAGAATAAGATTAGCTCACTTTATGAACTTGTCATCATAAAAATAAAAGCATTTTGGTTAACAATACTTTAGATTTGATTACAGTGTGAATACACATTAGCAGTTACTATATATGCACTTGTACACACAATTCTGTATGTAAAACACTGCAGATCATAGTAAACTATTAACAGAACTTCTGTTATTTATAAATTACCACACACAAAGAAAGTATGAAGATGTTTCATGTTTATATTCAGTGTGCAAAAAATTTACTTCATTAGCTTAAAGAACTCTATATTAGGCAGTTTCATTGCTATCTTTCTGTATAGCAAAGACCATTTCTTAATCATAATCCAGCAGCAGGTGAGACCAAGAGAAATGTGTTAATTTCACTGTTGAATTCTGTATAATAGATGTGATGTGTGTAACAGGTTTGTGGCTTATTTATTAGGTCTGTGAATTATGTAATCAATCTGTGATTTATGTTGCAGGCCTGTGACTTATGTCATATGTCTGTGACTAATGTAATACATTTTTGTAGACGGTAATTTATGTGTGAATTTGTGTTATAGGCATGTTTTATGTAATAGATGTATGATTTTAATATATTTGCGAATTATGCAATTGATCTGACTTTTGGGCAATAGATTTGTGTTGTTTAGTAAGTTTGACTTTTATTTTATAGATAAATAGATTATTTGGTATTGATTGGCACTCATTAAGTCAATAAATTGGTGAGTGTGGGGGGGGGGGGGGGGGGAAGAGACTAGTTACTGTTGTATGTACAGGACATTAAAACAGAAAGCTGTAGGCACACTGCTGGGGATTTGAACTGATAAGTCCATCTATCATTGGTTGAATAAAATCAGTGTATTATGTTAGTCAGCCATTGAGACATTCCAGAGTCTTTGCCCGTTTATTTTTTTTTTAAGTCGGAGACAAATAGTTCTACTAAAATATTAGGGCATTGAATTCTGTTGTGTTCTATAACATGAGTGGAGTCTGGTGGATGATCTTTACAAATATACTTTATTCATGTTGATGACCGCTGGAATTAGTGTGGCAACCTTTCTGCTCGGTATCTTGATGGTAACTGCCCCTTTGACAACAAACCACGTCACGAATTGAGCATCTCTCCTCTCATTCGACCCCGATGCTCAATCGTGCTGTAGTATTTCCCACCAAAACACTACCAAAACCCCTTCCTCTGTTACACCTCCCTATGTTTTCTAAAGAATTTTTCCTCTAAAGGAAAAATTCTTTACTCCCAACTCTCTTACTCTATTCCCTCTTTTTCCTTAACTCCCAGATTTCCTCTAACCTTCCCCAACCCAACTCAAATTTTAGTATATATTATATCATTTAACCCTTCTTCCCTTTCGTATTTTCAATCTAGTACCCTACTATAAACACTATAAACTCTTCATAACATAATAACTCATATCAACTACATAATAACATTGAAAACTCAACTTAACAAGTATATACAATACGTCATAACACATATGGTTGAAATAACCCCTCCTCCTCTTCATAAGAAATCTACTTAAAAAACTCAAACACTGTACCTTTCTGGTACCAACTCCCCATTGTCTTCAACAACACTACCAATTCTCTACTTTCAACCTGTAATCACTCTCACACAATAGAAAGACAAAGAATCGGTGGCCACCGGTATTTAAAAGAAGCAGTAGAACTCTTCCACACAAAGACCACACTCAGCTAAATCACACTCCTTTTACCAAACCACACTCCTTTACCCTCCTATGTCATTTGAGACTTTATGTAATAAAGTCTAAAATAATTATATCTCCTACAATACCACTCATTATGGTAAACATTTACGCTGCTATCTACAGCATCAAAAAACAATTGTCTATATATTACAGACACTACCAATTTTATAAGTCTGAACCTTACCTCAATGTAATGTTAACCACAAAACACGTCCCGAGGACACAATTAAAAATCAAGACCTGTTCCAATACAGATCACCTCACATAATATACCTCTCTTGCCCCCTTACTGGGCACAACTACTCAAATCTCCCTTCATGCCGTTATCAACAGCAACAATATCCTACCCCTGCCTTTAACTTTATCCCAGTCCATATATTACGGACTCTCAAACACCCCATGTCATTATGTTCCCAATGTACATTTCACACTTATTATTGTACTGTTATCTACAGTATCTAATCAAACATGGATTCAATTCATGTTTAATTATTTGTCTGGGTCAACCCGTTACCCACTTCTTCTTCTTCAATCCCATGGCTCTTTTAAACCCCATGGAGGCTATGTTCAAAACTTGTATATTAACCCCGTCACCTAAGTATGGCCTATGTTTCCACAACTTAACCTCTCAACGCTGATTATCACAGCAACCTTGCTAGTAGCATATACATCAACTTGTTATTTACAAGGAGAATATGTCTCTCTTCTAGTCCCCAGTAGTTTATTACTATTTTCTGAACGAAGGACTAAAATAAAGCCCCATGTATTGTCTTTATTCTAGACAAAACCATGTAGATTAAACTTAACCTAACTAATTTCCAACATGTATTTACAAACATACAAGACAATTCACTTACATTATAAGTTAAGCAAATTAAAATCAAAACAGAACATCATACCCCCCCCCCAAAACTTTTTACATCATTTATGTTTCCCCACATATTAATTAAAGGTATGAACTCATTCAAAGAAAAATATATATTAAAATAATACAACATACATCCTAACCTATTGTTGGTTAATACTACTGGTCTCTTTTACGGACCAATAGTTTGTACGTAAAAGTCTAAGAACACCACAATCCTATTCTAAACAGAGACAACAACAATCATTTTATAGAACCAAATCAAGAAAAAAAAACATATCATATACGAAGTATTACAAACTTAGACTCAATAAACCCAGTGTCTTCTCGCTTAAGAGAAGGTTTGCAAACAAATTATAATTCACACAGAATTAACCACTTAAAGTGATCAAGCAACACGTACCTATTCACACACATCATGCCTATTTTGTTATAAAACAAAACAACTCAATGCCAAGCATTTATGCCAAAATATATATACACATATATATATATATATACATATCTGCAGACTAACATATCGCGGAACAATACTTGTTCCCCTCAACTAAAATCACCACTCCACAATTGACCGTTCCATTTTCTGGAAGTCAAACATTGATTATCTCCCCTCACAATATTTTACAAAACTAACTCCTTACACATCACAACATTTGGAATACAATCACTGTAAACTACAGGTCAACTCATTTCACCTATTACTATCCCAATGTTATCTCAAAGTACCAGTGGTCATCTATCCAGTAATAGAACCTGTGACCTGGCACACCAATTATTTCCCTTGGACTTATTCCAAGCATCACTACACTTGTTAATCATTACTATTTCCGTTAACTACGGTATCTCTAGCCTCTTACGTCCAACAAAACTTTGTCTCTCACCAATACAACCAACTCTACTTTTTTTTAAGTTTCTCGTCTATCCGACGCAATTAATTAAACACATCATTATCTTCCAACATCTCACCACGACTACTCTAAGCTATCCTTAGGTCTCTCCTAGCACTCTTGTATCGTGACGATAATCAAACTGGTCACCCTTATCGGAACACATTCTCCAACATTCATTTAACCAACCTTGTTTACCTCTGTACCTTTCACTCCTTTTCCTATTTATCGGGAGTCTTCCAGAACAGCAACCCACTCCACTTATAACTGACAGCAGAGCTCACTTTTCTCATTTCTCAGTGTTAGGCATTCTTGCTTCGATGCATCCCTGTCAACAATACTAAACATATTTTATGAAACATCATTCAGAATGTTAACTCTGTTTCCGTCAACTTGTCACACAACGTCAGATATTTTAACGAAAGGACATCACAATTCTCTAATCACGTTCTTTCTATCTCTCAATTTTCGCATACTCTATTTTCCTCTTTTTATCAAGTTCACTTATCAACCACTCTTCGCATATTCACACGGACAATGATACACAACCTCGCTCTCATCTCACGACTATTTTCGCATCGCGACAATGCTAACGTGTCCATACCATTACTTTAAAAAAACAACTTAGACGCCAATTCAACATTCCAGCAATCACTCACCACAATCCAAGCGTATCGACCTCCTCTACACACCTTGACACAAGATATATCGGCGCACTATTACATTTTATCTACGTACTTCGCTTAGATGACATCACCAAACACACAGCACCTGTTTGTCTAGAACTATACTCACGTACGAACTAAACACCTCGTACATGCATGCTGTACTTAACACTTGCCAACAGCCTAATCCATACTCGACGCACATATGTTTGTCTACATTTTTACCGCTACACGAACAACTGATTATCAGACAAACTACTTCAACACTCAACAGGCCTTTCACAATTCACTTGTTTACTTATTTCTACTTTTCTCACTCATCCTCTTATAACCAATTTCACTCCGACGAGCCACTAACCTCGTAACTATCATTCTATTCTTCTCCACACAACAAGTTTCTCATATTTAATCAGCTCTTCCTTCTCCGCAAGCATGACGTAATTACTTCATCCGTCTCACCAAGAACTCGTATTCTTCAATCATCAACTGTATCTCTTCACTAAACACTCTCGGCCCAGCCGTAAACAACACCACACCTACTTCTCAATCCACCAAATAAATCTATCTCAGACTTCATGTCACAGCTCTGAGTCTAACCATCCATTCTTATTTTATCCCTCTCTCTACTAATTATGTGCTGAATCTACTCTACTTTAATCCCTCCATTTACACATCACTCGACTTAACTAACTCTCTGTATCTATCCATTCTGGACAAAGGACTATTTTAATTTCTACTTTTCTTACATCGTCACTGAACACAATATATTCTAATTCTGTATTACGTATCCACGTAAAATCTCATTTGCCGTAACTCTCAACAACACCATCGCCCCCCTGTACCATGCGATGCCACACCAAACAATTTCATGTCTATTTTAGACAGCTCATATATCTATGTGCTCTAACCGCAATTCTTCCAAAACAATTCCATTTTCCTTCCTCACCCAAATAATTTTAACACCCATAGAGCGCATCGAAACCAAATATTTCGTCGTCTCTTAGTACTGACGTTCGTCTCGTTTCAACTATACCATCATCCGTTGTTAACCTGTTATTAAAGTACTCTGGTCTTAAGGTCATAAGGTCTTATATTTTTCTTAAGTCACTTTCTGTCGTTGAATAAATTCCCGCTATCTGTCTACTATTATTCTTCTTCTTAAATGAATTCTTTCCTTTATTTCTTTCATTTGCGTCGGTCTGCTCACTGTTTCTTGTCAACCTTACGTAACGTTTGTACTTCCCCATCTCGTCTTCAGATGACACACTGACAATAGTTCCTTCATCAGACTCATAACCTACTGCAAACACGTCGACCCTATTCCCATAGTCACCTTTAAAACCTCTGTCTTTCTTTCTCTTTCTTGGTATTCGTCTCTTAGTTTTCCCTACTTTCTTGTCATGTAAACTAGTATCTATAGTATCTAGTTCTCTAGAGTCACTAACTAAAACTCTGTCCGTCTGTCCACCAGCAACTACACCGTATGAGGGAACATTACGCTTCAAGTCAGGATCTGTTCGTAGTGTAATTCTCTCATTTTTCGACCCACCAGTATTTATATCTGTTTCAGAATCACTATAACATGTGGAAATATCTTCTTCGTAATCTGAACTCCGACAGCTAATATTCCTACACCATTTGGGAATTAGTTTCATGTCTATACTTGAGGAACTTGAGATGTCAGTACCTCTATTAACTATCATACTGCTATTTCCTCTTTCAATACCTCTCCTCTTTGGCTTCCTTTCATCCTTGGTTTTCGTCTGTCTATCTTTCTTAACTTCAACCTTGACTCCTTTTTCTAATTTCACCTGAGGTGTTTTCGCAATTTCCACCGTCTTAATAGTCTGCGTTCCCTTACTATTTTCTTAGTTGGTTGCACTTGGGTATTTTTCTCTACAATATCTACCTGAGTCTGTGTACTATTTTCTATCGTATTACCTGCCTGCGTCTGTGTCTCTCGGTTTATTTTCTTCACTAATACTATTGTTTTCTTTTCCTGTCCACTAGTCACATTCGCAACCATTTTAGGACTAGTTTGTATTTTATTTACAGGTTCAACTCTCTCTCTTACACCTGAGTTTAGATACTGTCTTTGTCTTTTTTCAAACCATTCGTCACGTCTTTTTCTAGCGCTTACAGTATAGGATGGCCAACTCCTAGAACAGTCTCTCTCATGTCCATTTCTGTATCCCTGATCATTATACCAGCTCCTAACCCTAGTCATCTTTGGATTAAGGTAAATGTTTCTACACTGCCCTCTATTTTCATTAAGTAGTGGCTGTCCTCGGCTATTCTTGTTGTTCCTTTTCATCTCATTATTTCCTACATTATTTGTTTTTCTCTGTAACCAGTGTACGAAACATTCCACCTCGCTGACTGCCACCTTTAACTCTCCTAACCATGCAGTCACGCGTCCTAAGTCTCTGCTCAGGGGCATTTTTACTCTTTATGCTATCTCAGCCTAAAAACAATATCTTCTTCTATATGCTTCTTAATAGCTGGAAAAAAAAACTCAGCTGGAATAATTCTCTACTGTGCCGTGATGAATCTGTTATGCTGAAATGTACTTAAACAGAGCAAGCAAACAACTTCACAATCGTAATTTCCTAATTTAAGAAACACAAATCAAATCACTTATTTCTTAAGAATAGTTCAATCAGTTACCAGGTTTATAAATTTACGTACTTCTGTTTCTCGATCCCAGCACGAGGTATTTTCCTAGACTCGCCGTCAGATTACGCTCTTCTCAGGTTACTCAAACACTAGGATTCTGCGTCAGCCGAAATTCAGTCGCGGAGTTCAGTTAGTCTGTCTCTTCTCCCAGGTAACTTCGTCTCTTGGGATGCCTGGATAAACTTCAACCCGTGGTAGGGTCCCGACCAGTCTTCTGGCTTCTGACTTCGCCCCGGGTGGGGTACCTCATCGATGTCTTGAGATAGCGAGCGGCTCTCAACTACAGTAGAGTCCCGAGATAATCTGACTCGTCAACAAAACATTAGGCAATCCATGAAGTAATGCCTTATTTATTTGCTGTCTCGATCTTCTTTTTTCCAGTTGTTAGCGTTCAGAACGAAACCTATTAACATTGAGGCTGAACTTGATTATCTTATTGAAAAGTTCTTTCTCACCTGCAACAACTATCCGACTGGATTTGCCTTTTAGCCAAACTTTTGCTCGGTCAAGACACGATTAAACTGGGCCGACTTTCAGCACACTCCTGCTCGCTCGAGATATCGGTTAGACGGCTTGACCTTCAGGACAACTTCTGACACGTCCGTTAGATGAACGGATAAGAGGAATCGCCAAGTATGGTGTCCACAGTTGACGCTCGCCGGTTTGATAACGATCTCAGGTGTCGCAATTCGTTATGGCCAGTTTCACTTTTCTCCTGACGCCAGCAAAATTTTGACAGCCAGCAGCAGTCTTGAAAAAGACTTACAGACGACCACCCCTTGGCGGGCTTTTGGTCGCTGTATTTTTCGCTGATACGTTATTGGCCATTTTTTTACTGCGCCTTGTTACATTCAATGGTTGTTCAAAAGCGTGCTGAAATTATTTCTGGCGACTGAGATAAACGGAGCACGGATCATCGTCTTAGTTTTTGGCCTCCGCGATGTTATATAGTATACGCGTTACACCAGGCTCGAATCCTGTGTCGTGGGCACCATTTCGCTTATTGTAACGAAGTCAACTCATAACTGATAACTCATAACATGAGTGGAGTCTGGTGGATGATCTTTACAAATATACTTTATTCATGTTGATGACCGCTGGAATTAGTGTGGCAACCTTTCTGCTCGGTATCTTGATGGTAACTGCCCCTTTGACAACAAACCACGTCACGAATTGAGCATCTCTCCTCTCATTCGACCCCGATGCTCAATCGGGCTGTAGTATTTCCCACCTAAACACTACCAAAACCCCTTCCTCTGTTACATTAGTCAGCCATTGAGACATTCCAGAGTCTTTGCCCGTTTATTTTTTTTTAAAGTCGGAGACAAATAGTTCTACTAAAATATTAGGGCATTGAATTCTGTTGTGTTCTATAATTTCTCGGTCAGGTGTCTGGAACAACCTGGTTGATAATGATATGTTTGTTGAGAATGTCTGTTATCTAAAAGAAAATATAAGTTTACAAAACCAGCCACCACAGAAAGTAACAAACAAAATAGACAAACAAACAAAATATAGCAAAATGAAATTAAAGACAGACTTAAATTGAAGAGAAAAGTAGGAATTCTTAGGGGGAACTAGTCAAAACAGATTTTGTTAATAAATAGACTATCAGCTGAAAATAAACAGTATTATTTTTAATCTACTAATAAAATAAAAATCAGTTATAGACTAAACATTGGCTCACAGAGACAAACACTTATATAAAACTATATGGAAATCTTAACAAACTCTCACACACGGCAGTATACATCCAAAAGAACTGGAATTTATGTGTAAACATTACCAGAACAGCAGAAAATAAGAATATCAAAACAATGTTTTTCCCGTAGTGAATTTGAATAACGAAGACACAAACAATAGATTGCACGATTTATTGCCTGACATATTTTGCTGCATCTCATCAGGTACATGCTGCAGAATTCACACAACATAAAGTAAAATAACCAGATAAATCCTTCAAGCTGAAATATACACATGTTCACACAGTAATGTCAATTGTCTACCACGGTAATTTTATACTGACTATCATGTCTTTCTGTTTGCATAAAACTGGCCTATGTAGATTAATCATTATGGCTTCTGCAAACTTTAACAAGCGACTGTTTTGTGTATTAAACAATATGCGAAAGGCACTGTTTCTATCAATCACATGGCCGCTTTCCAACACGTGCTGTGCAATCGACGAAGCAGGAATTTGTAGTGTGTTGGTCTTTCTAGGCTACCATCGCCTAGAAAATAAGAAGAAGAAAAGTGGTTTGGACATTTTATGAAAATGAAGCCTGATCAATTACTGACAAGAGCATATTTTAAAATCAAGAGCAAGATCAAGAAAATAATAAATTGACAGCCTCAAGGATACAATGAAGACAACACATATAGCTTTCATATTCAATCTTAGCCTTCATCCACCTCTGTATTTAACTGAAAGTCTGGACTAGGAATTACCTGGGTCTAAATATTATATAGATAGAAGAAAATTTAAAAAGCCAAAACTCAGATGTTTATTTCCTGCTTGTGTGTGATATTGAAATGAAAGGCCTATGTTTGTGACTGTTTAATGCTAATCAAACATGCAGTTAACTTTACAAATATGCAGTTTAACAATGTATGTGACACTGACTTACTGTGTGACTTATGTTGGTTGATAACAGTAACAATTAGTAAGAGCAGTTCAGTTAGGAACCTCTATTGGGGAAGCCACAAACACTGGAAAAAACCTAAGAATTAACTGCTTTAAGAAAGAATTCAAATACTACATCAACAGGTAAAGAATGTGATAGATAGGCAGGCTGTATTCTGAGAAAAAAGGATACTGTTATAGAGATAATCAATACATCTCATAGAAATGTGATTATAAATAAGACAGTCATATGTAACATCTAATATGTGGCTCAATGCTGGACAGTTTTTGAAAAATAACAATCCTTAAAGGAGCATGTTTTGTAGGTTAATTTCAGGAGTGAATGAAAGAATCTAATAACAGTAGACTGGTAAACATATTATGGTCATATCACCTAAACATTACTTCATCAGATTTGCTGTTTTAAATACTTGTTGGAAGTCTAAATGTTGTCTTGGATGATCTGCTAACATTTCAAGTTCTTGTTGCCTTTAGATGCATTTTCAGTTCCATGACTGTTATCCATGGTCAAGTGAAATTCTAAGCATTGACCAATAATGTCCATGTAAATAAACCTTGCATGTACTACCACTATAATCTCATATGTAACAATGGTAATCCAAGTTGTCTCAATGAAATAATATACCTCTAGCCCAATAGTGACTTATATGTAATAAGTTGGTCACATTATGTATGTGTGACTTTTATATTGTAAGCTTGTGACATGTCATTTGTATGTGACTTAAGTAAAATGGCAAGCGAGGGGTTCACAATATTCTTATGTCGCCTGATCCCATTTATAGCAATATATTGCAGGTAGCATGTAACTGTTTCTATCATGGGAAGTTGCTTCTTTAATCCATTCTATCTGTCATTAACTCCTACAGCCCCAGACATGTAATAACTGAATTTGTGATATCCTTGAAGGTTATTGCAAGATCTAGAATGAAATAATTGCACTAATTCACATTATTCATTTAAGATAATGGTTCAGTGTTGGCATATAAACTGCACAGTTTTTATACATTTGCAGACAACAGGATATAATTCTGTCTGAAGCATATTTGAATGATCTATCAGATGAATCAGTTATTCACAGTATGCTAAGTTTTATATCTGGTATTTTGCTTATGGTGGGGGTTGGCATGGGATTTTTGTTGTAATGTGACATGTTACTACACTGGTTGCTGTTAGCTTTTATTAGGCTTTTCTGTCTACACAAGAACTTTGCTTTTATCACTCTCGCATATCAGATTATACATGAAAACAAGACCTCTGTTGCATATTGCTGGTAGGTGCAATTTAAATGTAATAAAGCACAGAATGAATACACATTCCTAAACAGATCTAGAATATAGAGACATCTCAAGTTGTTGTTGAGAACCCCAGCATACCACATTCTTCACTGTTACAGTTAAAGAATCTGATGGACAGGAGAAATGGTGAGATCTTGCTTCCATTTGTGCAAAAAAGTAACACATTCATTTAAATGTATTCTTGAGCTTTCCATGCATGGCATGCGCTATATGGGTACTGGTCCTTAACTGTCATGAGAAATTTCTGTGACTCTCAGGAAATTTCATAGTATCAGAAGGCTTCTTCATAATAGAGGTCATGGCCAATTCTCTCATCATTCGCCAGACTGTTTCCAGAATATCCATCAGTGAAGTGAAGTGAGGTTTTGGGCAGTATAGTGCCAGACCCTGGCATGTCAGCATCTGTGCATCCCAAATGTCTTGGTCAATATAGCACCTGACATTGCCACACCAATATCTCTGCATCGTAGAGGTTTTGGTCGGTGTAGCATGTAAACCTTGTCAAATCAGTATCTCCGTGTCCCAGATGTTTTGGTCAGTATAATAACTTACCCTAGCACACCTGTAGCTCTGTATCCCAGATGTCTTAGTTAGTTTAGTACCTCACCCTGGAACATCAGTATCTTTTCATCATAGAGGTCTTGGTCAATATAATACAAGATCCTGCACATCAGTATCTCTGCATCCTAATCTTCACTATAGCAGTGTCACTTCCGGTCGCCAACATGGTGGTTAGACGTTGAGCCGTTAAGACCTGTGACATGTTTATGCTTGCAGCTACGGCTTGCAATCGCATTTTCCTCATGTTGGACTGGTAGTACATGGTTCCGTTGCCCTGCTACTGAGTGAGTGCATGGGCGACACTGTGAGCTGTGAAATTCGTGGGGAATGCTTTTACATCTGTCCTGTACAGTGACCTGCATGTCCGAAACAATGGCTACCAGCTGTTGCTGAATTGACTGATTTGCCTTTTCGGTTCATGAGTGCATTTTTCAGGAGACTCCCGGGAGTCGGCGCTGAAGCTGCGGAGTTTGTGCTTTATGCGACACTTTCGGCGGGTTGCCCTGCTGTAAAAGACCAAGCCATGTGAGAAAACCCGGGTCAATGAGGTCTTTCTGGTGACTGCCGAGTCCATCGACGATGAACTGTGGTTTTCGTGAATTAATTTTGTGTTGGCATTCTGGCAGCGGCACTGTGCACAGTGTACCTGTGCGGACTGTTGGATTGTCGAGACTCCTGCCTATTCCACTTTTCACATTGGACAGTGGGGTGCATTTTGTGTGATATTCACTGGCACAGAATTGGAGCATAATGGGGACGACCCGTTGCCGTCAACATTTGGAACCTCGACTGACTGACAGTGTCACTTTTTATGTCACATGTACATTTGTACTATAGAAGCAGAAGCTCGGCAAGGACTGAAAATATAAACACTTAATTAGTAAATTTGGATTTACCTAATTCTTTTTATGTCACTTCGGATTATGTCAACAAGTATGATAACTTTAGCACTGACATACACTCTGTGCTTGGTCAAGTCGAATAAATATGATACAATCAGTTGATATTAGCATTTAATGTATAATTCATGTTTCAAAGCTATAAGACTGTACTTTATATGGAAAAAAAGATTTAATTCAAAACGATTCATTTAAGTAAGATCACGAAAATACTCTAGCCATAATTACTTGTTGAAGTAAATACTTTATTCAGAATTACTTATTAAAGTAAAGTTATTTAACATTCACATCAGTTGCTGTCTTTACAGTAAAGGTCATCTGCCTCTTACCAAAATCGTATGGTCTAACATTTTCGTCTCTTGATGAAATCCTTCCTTTTATGTTATCGTCTTTCTCTTGCACATCATTATTCAATAGACATATCTAATTGTGTGTCTACAAGAGAACAGAATGTAAACTATCCTGTATATTATATTCTATTACAAACACAGTTCATAAACTGGCTCTGTGGCAAAAGAGTTACAGACGCAATTCTTCTCTTCTTCTTTGCGATCATCCGGAGTGTTTTTTTCAGATGTGATTGCGGTGTGTCTGTTATGCGCCCTTGGGCCGAAACCCGTAGGCCAACACATCGACTTTAGCGTGCTTTTTTGACCAGGTAGCATTCCTGGGAGACTCTCACTTTTGCGGTGCCGTCTGCAACCCAGCTGGCCAGGATGGAACGGTCGAAGACAACGGTCATCCCTCAAAGGAAGGCAGGGACAGTCCATAGCATTTTCCGCCATCCAAGGTTGCTTCCATAGTTGCAGGGCCGACACATAGCGGCCTGGTTCTGGGCTAGCTGAGGGAATCGTCACGTCCTGCTTATGGCTGCTTTAAATCCTCACTTCAATATATTGGGCTTTCCTTCACCACGGGCCGTTCCTGCACAAACCAGACAAGTCTGCAGATGGTATCCACTCAGCGAGTTTTCAGACATGTGCTTGTCCTTGCGCCCTTCAGAGCTGTTCCAGGCACGGCGGACATTCGGAAAACTACCTAGTCAGAGCTGTTCCAAGCAAGAGCGGCATTCGGAAACTAGGTAGTCAGAGCTGTTCCTAGCACGAGAGACAAATGGACGAGACGTTTCACTCGGACGTAAAATGCGTAGTGCCAGTTTTTATTTTGCCACCCGTAGGCCAGCACTGCCGGCTTCGGCGGGCATTTTTTAATGAGGTTAGCCTTCCTCGGGTTTTGAGGCACGTTAGACTTATTGTTGTGATGCCGCCCACATCTCAGCTGGTCAGGATAGAACGGTCAACGACAGAATGGTCAACCCTCAAGGGAAGGCAGGGACAGATCATGGGCATTCTCTCGCTATCCAAGGAGGCTTCCATAATTGCAGAGCTGGCACATATTGCTCTGAGACTGGGCTCACCCGAGGAGTTGCCACGTCCTGCTCATGGCTGCTTTAGTTCCTCACTTCCATATGTTGGGCATCTTGCTTGCCACTGGCCGCTCAAGCACACACCAGAAACGGTCAGACTGTGGGCGACATCCACTCGGTAAGCTTTGCTTTTGACTTCGGACCACACAAAAGGTTCGCTCGCCGTGCGTTCCATTTCGCGTCATTGAGACGTTCTTCCACTTTTGTCTGCACTCTCTATGAGTTAGATACAGACAGTTTGCATAACCATTTCCTTCGACTGGGGGACTTCTGACTTTTTGTGCTCGCTCACGAGGTAGGCTACACTCCTCACTAATGATCACAACCCACATGTAACACAGAATTAACATAACTGCAGTAAACAACAAATCTTGAACAAAACGTCAACAATTTATCAACACAAACTCCATTTTTCAACCTAACAATGTATTAAAAGGAATGTTGGGTGTTGTGGAAATTCTCAACCTGGCATGTGAATATCACATTCCTCTCTAACTATTACAAACACATGAATGACAAAATTCAGTGTACAATATTATATGATTTCCCCCAACATAACACCATCCAAGAAACAAATCACAAATCATTAACTCTATACTTTATCTTCAAAACTATCTGCCTAATGATGGTAACCATATCACATTTATAAGTCACTACTGTGTCTGATCAGAATAATATTAAATCCCATTTCAATAAGGGTTTTGGTTTATGTAACTTCAGCATCACTGTCAATAATCCTGGCTTAACCCTGTTATTTAATTCCATAATGAGATATACTGAGTGAATATAACCATGACTGAAAACACAGGTCCACTGTATGGCCCAGTGAAGCTGAGGCCAGGGATCAATCAAACACCAGTAGGAGTTCCTCTTCAGACTAGGCAGCAGGGAATCCTGGAATGCATTGTAGACAGTGACATGTATGAAGACCCACTAGCAGCACTGGTTCAAGGAATCAGGAGAAAACTCAACCATATCATCCAGACACTTAGTAAGACCAGGTTCATGTCAACTCGGCCATCCCACAACTCACTTATATCCTGGAACTCTCTCTCTGCTCAATTAGTTGTAGATGATGGGCAGGACTGGTACCCACTCTCTGACTATACTGGTTGACATAAACTCCTCGTAGAAACAATACATCCTTCAATAGTGATAAATCCTTCAGAATGGCAGATAAATCCTTAAAGACACAACGTAAATAAATCTCCTCTCTCCCCATTAATTATACTGTAGACTCAGGCACATGACGTTGTAATTAATCACTTTTTTAGTGATATAAACTACTGTATCTTCTGGGCTTTGCTGGTATAAAATTGATCACTTAGGGGATACCTATCCTGGTACCATGGTCTAAGGGTGTTGAGGCAGACATCAGTCGTAATAATAGGTAATTACTCTGGAAACATTGACCAGGTGACTTTCCCCACTCATATAAAATGTAGACTGTCCATTTGGTGCCGAATAAATAACGGAGCATTACAGCCTCATACTCCACCCGTTTATCTGATGATTAATGATGGTAATCCACTGGTAAGTGCTACGAAAGATGACAAGATGTTGGTCTGCCCATGAATATGTGGTGGGACTTTGAGACGGGTTTCCATTTCTGAATATAAGCTTTCCTCATGCATCGTTCAGACGGTAATGTCAGGTTTCCTGATGTAAACGTAAATAATGAAGTAACTGAAGACTCCCCTACAATCAGGTTTATAGATCCGACCCTTTCATTAGTCCCAATAGCACTTCAGTAGGGCTACTTCCTGAATTCCAGGCCACTCCACACCATTCATTGCTCTGTCAATATAAGAATGCAAAAACCCACCTAAACATTGTTATCATAATTAAAATTTCACATACATCAAGAGAAGAGAAAAAGTGGAGAAGAAGGGAGAATGGTATCAGGTCACTCATCCCGCCTCTCCGGCGATGGAGATCATTCCAACCCTGATGTAGTGTGAGTGTTACTGGCACATGGATCACTCCTGTTCTCCATGGATGTCATGATGTCATAATAATATAACTCATGAAAGACCAGGACAGCAAGATAAGGTAAGGGCATAGGAATAAGACTAAGTTGTCCTGTGGTAACAGAGAGTTTTGTGGTAACAAAGACAGATAGTGATAGAGATATCTGGTTGTGATAAGGTCCTCCTGTGGAGAGAGATGCATCCAATTGAGACGATGTCATCACATTTAAGACACAGGCCGCAGGATAAGACAAAAGGCACATTGAGATAAGACATGTTGAGATAAGGTCAGCATGATAGTTTATCATCCCACGTCTGTGACTCAAAGCCGGTATTTATTCTCCTCAATTGAGACCCTGTTCACCTCCATTACTCACAATCCCCCTTCACCCCCTCCCTCTGTCTCTGGGAAACTTCAAACATCTGCCTCAGCAGGTATGGTGATAATTAATAGATCACCTTCACATGTGAACCAAATTCAAAAGAAAACAAAACATATAATCAATGCATGGGCATGAAATAAGGCCTGACCCATCCAATAGATATTCATCCACATCAACCCAAATTCAAACACAAAACCACACTGACCAAGCGTTGCAAACTCAATATGTGCATATCTTCAGGAATGACTTGTAGTGAGGCAATTTATAAGAACACCTCTAGCATTCACTGAACGTAAACTTTTGCCAAGTTATCATCAATCATTGTGCATTGCTGGTGTAGTGTGCACAGTTTTGCAAAATACTTGGTGTGACACTCTTTCTGCTCATATGAGATTATTGCTCACACAAGAAAATAACATTCACTTAAATACTCCCGCCCTTCATGATATAGATTACATGTCCAATCACACATTCTAAGTACAAGAGTCGTAAAATTCCACGTCTGGAGGAAGAATGTGCAATGTTGTGCATCTGTAGGGAACAGTCCTACAGTACACAGAAAAAAGCAGATATGCAATGAGAGTATGATAACCTTCACAAAGCATACAGCAACCACTATTATCACACGAAACGTTAAGCATGGTAAAATTCAGTGAAACTGGCAGGTCGTGCCGGCAGAAGGCGAGCGAATCAGGCTTTCCTCTCCCAGAAGTTCTGATTTCACAATCTCACCATTCATGCACAAAACATTTATGTCTGTACTCTCTTTCATCCAAAAACATTATCATAGCATCCATAATGAATCCATAAACATACTTGAGGCACAGAGAAGGAATTTGGGCATTATAGAAACCTCTCCTGAATTAGGAAAAGGGATGTGACACACCGATAATTTTGGGGCAAGTGAGGACTAGGTTCCGGCCGGCTTCTAGCAAGCCTTTCCCAAGATTTGAGCCAGCCAATAATTAGGCTCACTGGAGATGTAGAGACGTTCCTTATAAGGAGCATCCTATTTCTCCATTTCCAGGAAAATGAGGATGACAAATACGTCACAATGGACACAAGGACAACATAAATGTTTTTAATAAATAGATGCACTGGTTTTCATTAAGTGACCTCTTGGTCAAGTGGTAAATTTATTTGTTTCTTCAGTGCCATGATTGAGGGCATGTTGCTTATAGACATTTCTGTCATCTAGTGTGTCTGCAGTTATCTGCTAGCTTACCCAAGTCTTCTGACACAAAACTTTAGCTTCCAAACATCTGGCTTCTCTGATGATCTCATGGGGTTTCACTACAATTCCTTTAACAGTCTGTCAGAGATACAAGGAAACTGTTATTCTTGTAAATTAATTAGCCTATCGATGATGATAACAGTGATTCACATGTGTTGGTTGTGATGAAACCTGTGATTCGCATGAGTAGTTTGTGATGAAATCTGTAACATGTGATGGAACATGTGACATGCATGTGAAATTTGTGATGAGACTTTTGACTCTCATGTATAGTTTCCTTATTATCATTATTGCTAGTTTAATGACAAGGTGGTGGTATGTTTTATCCACCTGCAGACCTAACGCAACATGCGCATGATTTGAGAATTTCACAGAGAGAGTCTCTCTCTCTCTCTCTCTCTCTCTCTCTCTCTCTCTCTCTCTCTCTCTCTCTCTCTCTCTCTCTCTCTCTCTCTCTCTCTCTCTCTCTCTCTCCCCCTCCTCCCCCCCCCCTCCCACCCACCCCCCTTTCCACTTTCTTTGCATGTGCATGCAGTTGTACTGTTTGAGCTGTGGTTAATAGCTTCCTTGATTATCAGCTTTCATCTGTTCTGTCTGAAATGCTTAGCACTTTGGTCTGCACGTTTCTGTTATTTCAACTATCTGCTGTTATCAGTGTGTGGGAACAGTTATTTTTGAATGGTCAGATTAGTGAAATTCATATGTCTATGTGCTCTTTTATAGAAAAATGGTATGTAGTATTGCATTTTGGGTAGGTCATATGTAAGACAAGAGTGGCTATTCAAACACTTTGAACTTCGTTTGGCGCATTGTCAAGTAAAAAATAAACATGGTGGAAAATATTTGATGTTGATCATGCCTTATAGTGCCACTGTTGTGAGAACATTGTGAACTACCATAACGCGATATCTGTCCCATCAATTTTTTTGACACTGCATGTCTGTCTGTATTTATGTTTTTTAAGTATTTAGGTTATTTTTTCCTACATACATTTTAAAAATGCTTACTTAATATAACATGTCAGGTGTGAGTCATCATTTGTAGCAGTACCATGGTGGAAACATTTTAACCTGGTGTAGTATTTCTAGGGGGATATGTGTGTTGTGATAGGTGTAATATGATTTTGGAAAATCTATTACATGGACAGACCCTTCTTAGTCATTAAAAGGTACTCTGTATCCTCATTAAAAGATAAATAAAGGTCTAAGTGATGGTCGTTAAAGATATTGAGACTGAGACACTATTTGTGTGGATAGGTTACAGGAAAGTGTGTCTTATCCCAGAATTTACTAACAGTTTGAGACAGGGAGGACTAGTTATCCTGTACACACACTCTTTCCAAGTAAAATTAGTAAA
Source organism: Cepaea hortensis (assembly GCA_963921405.1). NCBI lineage: Eukaryota > Metazoa > Mollusca > Gastropoda > Stylommatophora > Helicidae > Cepaea > Cepaea hortensis. Next base: position 58,742,630 of record OY992894.1, read on the forward strand.
TTAGCCCAAAAGAGAAATCTGATATGGTTCCTCTTACATACATACACCCTCACATTTTCACTCTTCCAAAAGTTAACACTTAAGAAAGGTTGGATATGAGTGGAAAGAATACCACTTATATTATTTAGAAATTGTTATGTAGCAAGTTAGGAAAGCAGTTCAGGTTATAAAACAGTTTGATCTCCTCATCACAGAAGTCAACAATTGTGGCAGTGAAAAGCAGAATATATATATTCAACCAAGCCTTCCTATATTTCCCCCATTTTCTATTTATATTGACACTTTTGAAATTTACAGACTGGACCAGTCTTGAATATATAGGGTTTTGATTATCAATAGTTCAAACCTTATAAAAGGTCAAGACGATTAATACACCCATATATCCAGAACAGCTATCGTTACGTCAACTTTAAGTGTTCGGTTACCCTAATATTTATATATTTAAACAGGGAACATCCTACTTGCTGCCTGGATTGCTCAATATCAAAACTACATATGGTTTACAAAAACACAGTAACTTGATAAGTGATACATACAAGGATTGAATCACAGATGTTGAAATTATAAACAAGTATAAGGGTAATTGGAATCAGGCACACATAAAGATAGTTTTCACAATTGCTGCAGGAAATTTTACACAGTGAATATTAAACATGAATGCCTTCAATACAGTCAAAATTGTTTGGACATGTTATGAGAAGAAATATTAGGGACGTTCATTTGAAACCCATTCCAATGACTTTATTACAAAAGCATGAAAGAAACATTAACAGGTGTGGTTTAAAAAAAGCATTCATTTGGAATGAATTATGCACCATGGGTTGGTCAGAAGAAGTCACCGTAGGCATTCAGGCAAGCATCCCATTGCTTAGGTAGGTGGCAAATGCTGTCCGCAAAAAAGGATTGTGGTTGCTCTCTGAACCAAGTATTTACAGCGTTCATTACGTCTGCATCTGTGTGAAATCATTGCCCCTTGAGAGTTTTTTTTAGAGGTCCGAACAAATGAAAATTTCATGGTAACAAATCAGGACTGTAGGCTGGATGTTGCAGAATTTCCCACTTCTTCCTTGCTAATGCTTCCTGCACAATCTTTGCGACATGCGGACGAGCATTATCGTGCAACAAAATCACATCGTGAGAAAGCATGCCGGGTCGTTTATTCTTGATGGCTTTTTGCAACTTGTCTAGAGTTTGCAATTAGTGGGTAGAGTTGATGTTGACATCAGGCTCTTTAGTCAGCCAACAAGAGCCCTTCATGGTCAAGAAATGCGCTCAGCATAACCTTACCAGCGGAAACCTGTAACTTGAATTTTTTGGCTTTTAGTGATCCAGGATGCTTCTATTGCATGCTCTCTCTTTTGCTGCTCGGCTCAAAGTGGTGACACAATCATTCATCGCCTGCCACTAATGCAGAAGAGAAATGCATCACCCTCCACTCTGTAACGCAGCAAGTGGTTCAAACACCACCCCATGCATTCCTATTTTTGGTGGTCGGTCTGTTTTCTGAACCTCTTTTCTGTGCCTACGTAGAGGTCAGGCCCACACTTTCCCCATAAGTCTTAATGTCTCTAGTGTGGCCGGGTAGAGAAGTGACACTCCGTCGCTCACTGTTGATAAATCTCATACAGTGCAGATATTATGGAAGCACCCACTCAGTCTCTGCTGGGCAAAGTCTCTACTGTCTTTAGTGATTCTGCCCTCCAGCAGAATCATGAGCCAAAGTGGCCTGGCACAACTCGCTGTTGGTATGTAGCTCTCTCTGGCTATAGTTCAGTCTTCGGTCTTCACAGGGTGGACAAGCACTCAACATATATACTTGCTGTAAGTAAAGTCGATAAACATATGAAGTGGCCATAGTTGACTATCTCTGGTAATGACGTTGGAAAAGTGGTAGCTGGCCCTGTTAGTTAGTTAGTTAGTTAGTCGACAGATCATCCTCGTTGCACATCGAACCATTCAGTCCATAAGTGCTCGGATCCCCTCCTCAGCAAATCCCGCAGCGTGTAGCGGCTAACGACGCCAGTTCTGTGTTGGTTTATCAATCTTCTTTGGCTTCCTGCGTAGTGTTCTTGTTTGGCCACCCCTCTTTTAATTTGCTGCTCTAGCAGTCTGGCCATTGTTGTAGATTTACAGTCATCACTTGGTTCTCGCAAAAGTCTCACATCACGTAGAGCATTCAGAATGTCAGCCTGGTCCATGGCGCGTCCACCCTCCACAGTAGCCTCACCTGCGAGCTTGTCAGCCTGCTCATTTCCTTGTACTCCCGCATGCCCTGGCACGAAGATGAAACTAATCTTTGCCAGCCGAGACCGCTCCAGAGGCAGCAACCATTCTCTTCGGATCGACCCCTCCTCTATCCTCTTGATCATGTTCATTGAGTCGCTAAGGAAACAAGCCCTGGTGAATGTCTGCGTCTCGAGCCATGTTATTGCTTTACTTACTGCCATGACTTCCATGGTCAGGCTACTTGTGGTTTCAGTGAAAGCACCAGAGTCCTCCTTCACAATTCTCCCTCCGGCCCGAGCTGTAAAGGCCCATGCGCTTCTCACATGTCGGACGACCGACCCATCTGTGTAGATGACCGCGTCACCGTCTAGCGAATTCTCGAAAATCAACGCTTGTACTTCAGCCTCAACAGCAGCCGGATTTTCTTGTCTGCATTTTCTATCTAGTTGGATGCAAACTGAAAAGGATGTGCAGAAGTCTGTTGGCACTTGCACCCACTCCTCGCCAGGTTCTAAGTCCTCAAGTGAACACACCTGTTGAAGAATGTCTTCGGCTTGACCCATCCACGACCGTCCTCTTTTTAACCTGCTGCCCTTCACCTTCCTAATTTCACTATGCAGTGGATGTTGTGTGTTTGCGTTAATTCTGAGGTAGGCGCGTGCCCTGCAAACTTGTATTCTCTCTTCAATGGTTGGAAAATCAAGAAGGTAGCGCATCGCCCTGCATGCTGTATCTCTTGTACATCCAAGAATAATGCGCATAGCTTCATTCTGTATCCTTTCCATCCTTTCTATCTGCTTATGGCTGAGAGTCAAGATTGCCATTGCATATTCCAAAACAGACATGACCAGCCCCTCGTACAGAAGACATAGATGGCGCTGCTCACAGTTTGCTGCCGCCATCACCCGCATCGCTGCCAAACCCCGCTTGGCCTTTGTTATCACCTGGTCTATGTGCACATTATAAGCAAGGCTTTGATCAAACCGTATCCCCAGGTAATTCATTGCCTGCGTTCTTTCCACCGTCTCTGAACACAGCATTACAGTTGGTGTTGGATTGTTGACAATATGATTATTCAACGAGAACCAAGTCACTGTTGCCTTTGTTGGGTTGACCATTGCCCCAGCTTCATCACACCAAGTACTTATGCGATTGAGTTCGGTTTGTAGTTCCCCAGCAACCTCCTCTCTATCCTTACCCTGACGATTCACTAAAACATCATCGGCATATGATATGTCCTGCCAGGTCCAGTGATCTGCTCACTGGTGATTCTCACTGTGTAGGCGTTGAACAGTACCGGAGATAATGGTGATCCCTGTGGTAGGCCAGGATATATTGTTGTTGGTTCCGAAGTCCAACTGCCACATCTAAAAACTACTTTCCGTTGGAAGAGGGCTGCAGCGATCCAACTAAGGAGGAATGGACTTACGTTTAGTTCAAGAAGCTGAAACATTAAAAAATCCAGTGGTACTCTGTTGTATGTGTCCTCAAGATCAATCGCTGCAGCAACGGTTTCAGTGCCTGAGTGGAAACCTTCATAGACATCATGGGCAAAGACTGCTGCATTGGTCCAGGTTTCTCTTTTTGGACGGTACCCACCCAGGGTAGGTGGGAAAACACCTTGCCTCTCTAGTTGGCTTGATATTTTCCTGGCAATTACCTTATCCAGCAGCTTGCCTATTGTATTCTGCATGGTTATAATTCGATATCCCTGAATTTTTTTGTGGTCTTTGTCAGGCTTCGGCAAGGGAATCAGATAGCTGTGTAACCATTCCTCCTTGATGCTAGCATTCCCTATACTGTTGTTGTATATGTCTGCTAGTTTCTCTAGCTCATTGTCGGTACACCTATTTATGTCGTCGTATCTTATGCCATCAGGACCTGGAGCACTGTTTTTTGATCGTCGAAGCACAGCCTTGATTTCTTTCACTGTCACTGTGTCTTCATCCGAAGTGTTCTGGGCCTTGCATCTGTCTGAGGTGACCTCCTTGGCCAGATTTCGACCTCCCATGTCTGTCTGGTTGCTCTGCTCAAGGTAGCGTTCAAAGAGGGCTTTGCCCTTGTCCTCGTCAGTCCTCTGCCAGATGAGGTCAGCACCTTGGAAGTCAGAAATGCTCTTATTCTTGACTACACCACTCATGCTTTTATGTAGTCGCCAGAACAATTTCAGTGACTTGTCTGTGCTTACTCTTTGACAGACCTCTGCCCATTTTTCGCTTTTAACCACCGTGACCAGTTTTTTTAAATAGCTTACTTTTGTGTGCATCTCTCTTTCTAAGTGCAAGCAGGGACTAGGATGACCAGCTCTGTTCTTCTTGGCATTTTGCCATCTCCTTACAGCACTACGCTTATCCACCCAAGCCTTCTCCACCTCGAAACTCCACCACGGTGGCTGCTCCCAGCTTTTTTTCCTGCCCTGAAACGTTCTGCGCTTGTCACGTCTTATTTTACTCACCACATCTTGCCCTGTACTGTCATACTGGAACGTCTTTACCTTTAGCTTGTGCTGCCTGGTTCTGCCTTTCTCCACCAATATGCTGCAAGGGTGGTGGTCGCTGCCATGGTGTCCTAGGACACCCCATCTACACACTGTAGTGAGTAAAGGTGAAACTAGCGCCAGATCAATAGCACTGTCCTCATCGCCTGGACGGCTTGCTGTCCTGGTGACACCGGGCCTAAGACCTGTCAGGTCACTCTCAGAACTGCGTCATCTTCCCCGGACGGGAGTATAGTTGGTGCCAGTGTCATCTGTCCCTTGTTCCTGAGATGTCATCCTACCCTGAACGACTTCTACATGACATATAGGGTTAGTGAATCATTAGTAATAGAAGGCAGAATGGCCCTGAAGTAAGGCCGGTGGTTGTGCATCTGAACCCCATTCTGTTCTATCCAAACTCCCTGGTTCACTTCCCTATTACCAGCCAGAGTTTAAGTAGTACCGTACCGTAGGTACCATATATTCAAATCCAATGTTATATACCTGTTGTACTCTCCAGGTAGCAGATATCCACACCCCGTTCTCTCCTCCCTTGTCAACGGCAGGAGCATTTAAAACGGTGTCACTGTTCTTCATGAACAGCCCTGTCCTTTTGGTCGATTGTCCCACATTGCCTTCCTCTCCGGAATCCACTGTATATTAAGCAGGCGTTCCGTTAAGGTATACTAACTATAAGACAGATGTGAGGAAAGCAAGGAAGAAAAACCAGTGGTCGCCCCACCATGCGACAATGACCTTTGATTCAAGTCATGACCTTGGAACGACATCCGATACTTCTGCCCACCCTCGCAATAGATTCGTCTCGGCCGGCTGCGTTGATAGATACCTCACATGATCTAGTAGAGGCGACGGACTCCTCGACTTCCTGTTCCCCCCCCCCAACCTTGTTTCGGTTCCCACTACTTTCCTTTCAGAAAGCTGGGCCATGTGTGAACTCAAATTAACGAGTTCGTTGCTTTGAATTCATTTAACCCAACTTAAAGTGGCTGCAAAGGAGCCCTGCACTGCTAGGATACTAAATATCCCTGCGTCACACTACCAGTAATTCAATCAATCAATCATATGCCATGCCAGAAAGCGTGGGTGGTCATGACTCACCATTTCACTCGATCACCAGAGTCGTGGATCAGCTCAGTGTTCCTGTCTCATCCATGCCATGTGGCCAAGCCATCCAGGTATTTTCCTATTGGTCTTCCTCTTGGTCTGTTCCCTTCGATCTTGCCAGTTGTCACTAAGTTCTCCAATCCTTTTCTTCTCATAGCATGTCCAAAAAATTTTGACTGTCTACATCTAATTTCTCTAATCAATTTACGATCTTCATTTGTCTCCTGTAGTACTTGGTCATTGGTTTTTCTATCTGTCCATGGTATTCTTTGCATTTTCCTCAGAAACCACATTTCTGCAGCCATCAGATGTTTTTCAGCTTGACTGCACATTGTCCAAGTTTCACATCCGTACAAAAGAATAGGCTCTATGTATCCCCTCAACACTCTTTTTCTCGTTTCAATTGACATCTTTTTATTGGTCAGAATGTTTTTCATCTTGCTAAAGGCTGCTTACGCCTTGGTGATTCTTGTTCTAATTTCTTCAAGGCATCTTCCATCACATGTTATGACTGTTCTGAGATAATTGTATCGATTCACTTGTTGAAGAATATTCCCATTTACTTGTATATTACAATGTGGTACTTCATTCTTCCTAGTGACGACCATAACCTGTGTCTTTTAACAATTTAATTCTAACCCCAGCTGCTCACTGTGTACAACAACCGCATCTACTAATTGTTGCAGATCCTGCGCATTGTCTGCAATCATTACTGTATCATCTTCATATCTAATGTTATTGATGTTTCGTCCTCCAATGCTGATTCCATTTATATCTTCTACATTTCTGAAAATATTTTCACTGTACAGGGAAAAAAAATCTGGAGACATTACACATCCCTGCCTAACACCTCTCTTAATAGGCTGATATTGTCCAACTTCATTATCAATCCTTATGGCAGCTTGTTGTTTCCAATATATGTTTTTTACAAGTCTAATGTCTTTCCCATCAATTTGTAGATCTGCAAGCGCATATCCACCATGTTGACATGTCTAACTCTATCAAAAGCTTTTGTGTAGTCAATAAAGCAAAGATGTATATCCTTGTTTACATCTATAGCATGTTCAATAACTGTTCGCAGCATATACACAGCATTTACTGTACCCTTTCCTTCTACAAACCCACATTGTTCTTCCCCTATTTCAGGTTTTAATTTCTTCCTCATTCTTTGCATGATAATTCATAGCAAAATCTTTGTGATGTGACTCATTATACTAATTGTTCTATGTTGATCACATTCCAAGGCTCCTGATTTCTTTGGAATTGCAATAAATACGGAGTTACATAATTCAGAAGGTATATCTCCAGTATCATATAATGTGTTCAGCAGTCTGGTGACTTGATCTAGTCCATATTCTTCTAAAGCTTTAATCATTTCTGTTGTGATGTTATCTGCACCGGGGGCCTTGCCAGCTTTCATATGCTTAAGAATATTTCGAACCTCCATTTTCAAAATTGGTGATCTTTCATTATTAAATCTAGTATCATACTGTTCCTCTCTGTTATCCTCATAAAGGTTTTTCACATAATCTGTCCATACATGTATAATCTGATCTTTTTCTATTATGATTTTGCCATCTTTAGTTTTTAGACAGCCGAGGATCTTTAAAGCCTTTGAAGACATCATGTCGCAGCGTTCATTAAAGGCACATTTACACTAGACGTCTAGTCTCTTGGACCCACTCAGTTCAACTGACGGCTTTGTCTGGTGGCTCTACGAACAGCCCATGCACGCGACACATGCGCATTCAGTTTACCTGAGCTCCGCTCACCGGGTCAGGTTTTCAAACCGTCTGGATTGGTCAAACCACAGGCTATCATCTCAGAGGGGACCTGGTTGGGTATTATTGGGTTGTTTCCCCTAGACACGGGCTGAACGAAAGCGTTTCATGACAGCACGTCATGAGAAGATACGAGGGTAAGTTAATATGTAAGTCACAAATGGCTGTAGAAAAATAACATACCAGCCGCATAGAACTGCGTTCCATGTTTTCATTTACCTGTTATCCCACAGAACTGTGTGACTTACTTATTGACTCTCCCTCGTAACTTTTTCTACACAGCTATGCACTGCTTTACGGGAAATCACTAGGGGCTAAGTCCACTGAAAACCCACCTTGGCAGGAGACATTTCGAGAGTGACGACGAAGTTGAATGTGAAGTGAAATCGTGGTTTGGAAAACAGAGCATGCAGTTCTATACAGCTAGGACTGATAAAACAATGGCATAAGTGCATCAATGTTGGTGGAAATTATGTTGAGAAATAAAGGGACAATGTATGTGTAAAAATAAACTGGTTTCAAGTTGTTAGCTTAGTTAGTTATTTTTCTACAGCCATTTGTGACTGACTTATTAACTTACCCTTGTATAAACTAGACAACTTGGTGACAAGTGGCAAGACTGAGGGGAGAAGAACAAGGATAAGGCAGAGAAGTAAATACCGGGATAGCTTGGCCACATATCATAATCGAGACAAGAACACAGAGCTGATCCATGAATCTGGTGATTGTGTGAGATGGCAAAATGTGACCGCCCATGCTTATCGGCATTGTGCATAATGATGATGAATAAAGATCTTAAAACATTAACAGAAAATATCCAGAAAAGATATTAATTAAACATCTTGGTGATGATGGTAAAACACTTCAGATCAATAGCATTATTAACATGGGACACTTTACTGAGAGACTTGTAAATGCTTCAGCCTCAGGTCACTATGAAGTCCCACTGTATGTTGATATTACAGAAGACAAAACGGTGTCAAACAGGGTTGCTACCCGTAAGGTACATCTTTCTGTCAACCATGGGTGGTGTCTAAATTTTATGGTGTTGGAATTCTTCGTTGGCTGCTGAGAATGGGGACGGAGTGCTTATAGGAATGCCCCGAATGCTGTGATGTCAGTTCCTAAATCAATCGATCAATCAATTCTTTAAATATTTCTCTTCACATAAGTCACCAGCTGGCAGTCAGGGTTTGTGACTGATCATTCCATTTTTCCACCATCTGAAAGCTAATTCTGACATCATGGAAAATATTTGACACTTCTAGAAATTATAGCATTTCCAACAGAACCCAAACACAAAGATCCTAAATTTTATAGTTTTCAATGCAAGCCAACCACTGGAAAGTACAAGGTGATATCTTGTCTCTATGACATTAGCCTTTGTTTGTGGAGAAATATTTAGTCTCATTGCCCCCCTAGCTTGTGGAACTTGACACTGTCAACAGGTCTTCTCTCCATGAAAACTTTGCTACACTTTTATCCTGGCCATTGTTCTTACAGACAAGACTGTGTTAGATCTCTTTATTCTACTTCTTCTTCTTTCCTTCATTTTCACATCTCAAAGGTTCCCATATTTCCTCGTAATTTAATTAGTATTTTCTGTTTTTAACGATAACCTGCGGCCCTTGGATTTTCTGAATGGTGATGAATCCATATGAGCTCCAGTGATTGGTGAGCTCCAGGTTTATTCAAAGAAATCATTGTAGACCAGTAGGAGGCAGACATTTTCTTCACGTTATTTTAAAATCTGGATATTGTTTCATTCCATTACAATCAGTCACACACATGAGAAGTCAGTTAGATGGAGGAAAATGGATCTGTGGTAACCATGTTCCCTAATAGTTTCTCCAGGCCAAGTCTATTGTTAAGAGTTAAATTTTAGCACTGCATGGTTGCCATATGAGTACTTTTGTGAAAAAATAGACTTACAAATGTCATCTTGTAAGGCTTTGTTCTTTGACAGTCTTGTTTGGTGCTAATTATCTTTGTCTCCTTTATTACTTGGTTTCAATTACAGACCATCCTTGAGAAATATGGGATACAAGGGCAATTACTATGTATTACTTGAGCCAAGAGCCAAAGTGCAGCATGAATACAAGCCAGCGCTGGGGCTTACAGGCAGTAAACGCATTTCACAATTCCCCATCATACCGAGTGGAGAGCTCAGAAGCAATGGTCATTCAGAAAGCAGTGGCAAACTACTGAATGTAAAAATTGCCTAGCAACTCACAAACAGCCAAAACATGCTGGGGTAGATTGAGATGTCCTTAAATAACATACAACTTACTTTTTTTCTCTTCAAACTTTATTTAGCCAGGGAGGAGACCTTCTTGGCCTACTCTTTATCATTTCCAGCTGTCAAAGAATGTCCTGTGTCCTATTTTTTTTCCATAGCCAAGAAAGTTAGATGTCCAATTGACGACATAGGGATTTGAGGAATGGGAGAAATTTTTGTTTAAAAATGGTTCAATTTGTCCCCCTTTCTCTCTGTCTCTCTCCTTCCTGCCCCTCTCCCAACAAATACAGAAACAAACTCACAATGCTAGTGTTAGTCTTCCTTCATTATTTTTATTTGATGTTGGTATCACCCTGTTATTACTTGACGTTATGTGTCAAATTGTAGGTGTATCTTTTATCCATCCAGTTTTTGGTGTAACTGTAGGTCCAGAATCTTCTTCTACTTTCGTTCGCTTGAAATATATCTATAATTGCAATGTTGTCTCTTGTATGAATCTAATAGTCTTTTTTAGCTCACTGAGGGGTCCACTGTTGTCTCTCTAGGCCAGAAGGTATGCCTGGGTATGTTGTAGTTTGGGCAGTCTTGGAGTATGTGCTCTGCTGTCTGCGACGCCAATCAACATGTGCACATGGCTGAGTCACCAATCTTGAATTTTATATACATGTGGTTGCGTAATCTATTGTGTCCTGTTCTGAAGCGTAGAATAATGACTTGTTCTGGTCTATCCTTAACATGGTAGTCGTCTTGAATAGGTTTTGGTGGTCCAGAATCAATTTGCAGGCATAACTTTTTTTCTTCCATGAAGCAATTGGTGTCGCTTTATGTCCCTCTTTAATTATAGAGATAATTTTATATTATTCCAATTACTGAATATTGAAGAAGGTTGGCTATTAAAGACCATAAAACAAACAAAATTGAAATATTTTGCTCACTTGAAACGTCATGAGAGTTTGGAGAGAACAATAATGGAGGGGTATATGCCTGGGAAGAGAGGAAGAGGAAGGCCAAAGAGAAGATGGGTGCAAGATGTGGCGGATGATCTCCAGATAGGTGTATCAGACGTGGGACATCTTGCTTATGATCAAAAGGTTTTCCGGAAGGTTGTTATGGGAGTGAGGTTCTGCAAAGGACATGCTACTGAATGAATGAATGAATTACTGAGGGGTTTTGCTGGTATGTTCTGTAGAACACCTGCTGTTTTAGCATGGTCTGCCAGAGGTCTTCACTGATCCTTCACAATTTGTTATGTAGAATTTTTCTTGCGTGCCTGATGTCCAGTATCTATCTGATAAAAACAGGTTAACTTGAAAGAAACGCTCCACAGTTTAAGTAGGCTGTATCTGAGACCCATTTGGTGAAACTGTATTCTGAGTCCAGAGTGTCCTAGAATGATCTGTGGTATTTTGTTCCGACTTCCTTTGTTGTTTGTTAGATTTTAGTGTCTGTGAATTAAGCTAAGCATCCATTGAAGAACTGTTAAGTTAAGAGATGTACATAACAAAACTAATGTTGTTTGTACCATCATACATGAGGGATATTTTCAGTTGTTTCCATCTATTTTGTGATTATAGTAGGATACATTTAGTGTCTAGCTGGCAATATAAAGAGTAATATAACCACAGACTTGTAACAAGGTCAAACAGACCAAATTGTCACTTAAAGTCGCTTAAAAGTCGACAGGGTCGACTTCATTGCACCAGGTTTTATCCCATATGGCTCAGTCTCTTTCTGCAGTGCGGGCTGCCGAAAGCATCGCACAAAGCACAAACTCCATAGCTCCAGTGATGACCCCCAGGAGTCTCCCCAAAAAATGCACTTGTGAACCGAAGGATGCGGCCCGGAATCGAACCCACAATCTTTGGAGCCAGAATCATATGGCTTGACCACTTCACCACAGAGACTCTTGTTTAGACCAAATTGTGAAACCTACTACATCACAGTGTACAGAATTTGAAACTCCAGCGATTTGGTTTTAACCTCATAAATTGGCCCAGTCATCATGAGTTTGAATTCACATCAAGTTGGATGTTTTAAATTAAACATGGACTTCTGGGTCGACCCAGCCTAAAATGGATACACTGAATTGTCTTGGCAAGTAAAGGTGGTAGGCCAGCATGAGGTTGACCACATCACTCCTCGAGTGCCTCTTGATCTATAAACATATAGGGCTAGTACCATATGCCCAGTATACCTCAAGGTGGATAGTCAGTATACATGAACTTTCAGTAAGACATGCAGTGCTGCTTCTCTTGACAAATGAGTATTTGTAAAAATAATTATATTTGTAAAAAACAGTGAGAAATTATAAATTTGTAGAATATAGTGAGAAAAGATAATATTTATAAAATATGATGAGATTGTTGTATTGAAAACTTGTTCTATCGAATACTTGTATAGTATTTCAAAACTCACAGATTATAGAGGAATATTTCCAGTAAAGACTCTTGGTTTTCCAACCATTGAAGAGAGAATACAAGGTTGCAGGGCACGCGCCTACCTCAGAATTAACGCAAACACACAACATCCACTGCATAGTGAAATTAGGAAGGTGAAGGGCAGCAGGTTAAAAAGAGGACGGTCGTGGATGGGTCAAGTCGAAGACATTCTTCAACAGGTGTGTTCACTTGAGGACTTAGAACCTGGCGAGGAGTGGGTGCAAGTGCCAACAGACTTCTGCACATCCTTTTCAGTTTGCATCCAACTAGATAGAAAATGCAGGCATGAAAATCCGGCTGCTGTTGAGGCTGAAGTACAAGCGTTGATTTTCGAGAATTCGCTAGACGGTGACGCGGTCATCTACACAGATGGGTCGGTCGTCTGACATGTGAGAAGCTCATGGGCCTTTACAGCTCGGGCCGGAGGGAGAATTGTGAAGGAGGACTCTGGTGCTTTCACTGAAACCACAAGTAGCCTGACCATGGAAGTCATGGCAGTAAGTAAAGCAATAACATGGCTTGAGACACAGACATTCACTAGGGCTTGTTTCCTTAGCGACTCAATGAACATGATCAAGAGGATAGAGGAGGGGTCGATCCGAAGAGAATGGTTGCTGCCTTTGGAGCGGTCTCGACTGGCAAAGATTAGTTTCATCTTCGTGCCAGGGCATGCGGGAGTACAAGGAAACGAGCGGGCTGACAAGCTCGCAGGGGAGGCTACTGTGGAGGGCGGACGCGCCATGGACCAGGCCGACATTCTGAATGCTCTACGAGAAGTAAGACTTTTGCGAGAACCAAGTGATGACTGTGAATCTACAACAATGGCCAGACTGCGAGAGCAGCAAATTAAAAGAGGGGTGGCCAAACAAGAACACTACGCAGGAAGCCAAAGAAGATTTATAAACCAACACAGAACTGGCGTCGTTAGCCGCTACACGTTGCGGGATTTGCTGAGGAGGGGATCCGAGCACTTATGGACTGAATGGTTCGATGTGCAATGAGGATGATCTGTCGACTAACTAACTAACTAACATTTCCAGTAAAATTGTTGACAACATTAAGCAATCAATAAAGATATTTTCCCAGTATTTACATGTTATGAAAACAATAGATTTGGTAAATGCTGAATTTTCATGAACGGGTATTTTGTATTGCCTTGCTTTTTGTAGCTAGTACTTTCAAATTTGTATTTTTCAGAATCGGGCAAGTGATCCTCCAAAGTTTAAGGGTAATAAAGAGTTGATGCCAGCTTCTATGAGGGTAAAGGATGCAGCAGAGGCCCTGCTGACATGCATCATTGATCAAGTGGTTGGTATTGTGAATGTGAAGTCATTTGAGGTGTAGTATTACATCAGTATGTCTGATTTATGTTTCTGATCTAGTATTCAAACAAAGTTCATGTCTATAATTTTTAATCCAGGATGAAACGGTTTGACTCACAGATCAATTTACCTCCTTGAATAAGGTATTGTCATTGCTGAGTAAATCATATTTACAATATGTGAATAGATGACAGAAACGTGGCTACACATCAGCTGTCATACATTGCTTGTAAAGATGGCAGAAACATGGCCACACATCAGCTGTCATACATTGCTTGTAAAGATGGCAGTAACATGAATACACATCAGCTGTCAAACAATGCTTGAATAGATGGGAGAAAATGACCACACATCAGCTGTCTTACAATGCTTGAATAGATGGCAGAAACATGCCCACACATCAGCTGTCATACAATGCTTGTATAGATGGCAGAAACATGACCACACATCAGCTGTCATACAATGCTTGAATAGGTGGCAGAAACATGGCCACACATCAGCTTATTGTTACTCGCCTGTCACCTCTAATCATCTCCTCCACCTGCTGCACAGATGCTTCTGTTGCAATCTCAACAGGACGACCAGATCGGATTTCATCATCAATTTTAGAGCGTCCTTGAGAAAATGTTTCTACCCAGCTATGCACCGCTTTATGGGACAAACATTTGTCAGCATAAAGAGGAAGCATTTCCTTATGAATGTTTTTTGCAGGCAGTCCTTTTGCCCACAAAAAACGCACAACAGAATGTTGCTCTTTGGTTGTACATGCCGTAAGTACGGCCGCCATTTTGTTTATACACTGCGCATGCGCATGAGACACCTAGTGCCACCTGACGAATGGGAATATAAAGTTCGATGTTGCTGTCACCTAATGACACCTGTAGAAATCACCAACTACATTTACCTGCCATCCCACCGAACTGTGTGACTTACTTATTGACTAGCCCTCGTACAACCTCTGAGTGTAAACTTGCAGTTGGTATTTGGATGTTATTCAGCATATGGTTATTCAGCAAGTACCATATCATGGCTGCCTTTATTGGATTGACCAGTGTTCCCGCTTCCTCACATGACATGACTATGCAGTCAAGTACTATGTGAAGTTTTCTAGCAACCTGCTGCTTGTCTTTGCCCTAAAGATACACTAAAACATCATCCACATATGACAGTGTCCCTCTTTGTCCTATGATCCGTTAGCCTGTGATTCTCATGGTGTAGATGTTGAATAGCACTGGAGATAAAGGTGAACCCTGTAACAAATTGGGATGCATTTTTGTTGGTTTAGGGGGTCCAACTGCCACATTTGAATACTACCTTCTGCTGTAAGAGGGTCGTAGAGATCCAGTTAAGGAGGAATGGGCTGATATTGAATTCAAGAAACTGAATCATTAAGAAATTCAAAGGTGCTCTGTTGTATGCATCCTGAAGGCCAATTGCAGCAGCACATATAAGCAGCACATGCTTGAGTGAAACCCATCATACACATCATCATAAACTGCTTTACACCAGATGTCTCTGTTTGGCCAGTATCCCCCATGGGTGGGTGTAAAGAGACCTTGCCTCTCTAGCTGGATAGTTTTTTTTGGCATTTATTGTCTTGTCTTTCTGGTCATTTTGCATAAGACAGTGAGATAACAAAGCTTTAACTTTATTTTCGTCTATCTTCTGATAGATAAGGTCTGAACTCAGGAATACATCTATTCTTTACTACCACATTCATATTCCTGTATAGAACAATTTCAGTGATTTGTCTTTGCTGACCCTGGCCTTACATTTGCTGTCAAACAACTGATGCCAGGTATAGAGACCTCTTCTTCCAACAATGTCAAATTGCAGATAGAAGATTTATGATTTCACAGATGGACACAAATAGATAAATAGACAAAGCAACATAAATGGATGGTTAGGTAGGTAGGTAGGTAGATAACAGAACTTCATTTTCATGGCATTAAGATTTGGGAATACAGGCCCATCTAACACTCTACTGTTCTGACATCACCAAATAGTAATAGTAAATATTCAGAGAGACATATGGGCATGGAAGGAGATATTGGCAAGCAGATGCACAAACAAATAGAAGAAGAATAAAATTAAACACTTTATCAAAACAAAGGAACAAGTATACTACTGCACGTACAGTTATAAGATACTACAATTTTATTACAGCAAATTACCCTTAAATACTTGTATCATCATTTGAATCCAAACCAACCATGATGTATGCAGCATTTTTCTCTTTTAACACTGAAGTTGGCTTAACCATTTAAGTAGTCTTTAACTGTATAATTTGGCACTAACGGTGCTGCAACATCTTTTTGAACACTTCACATAAATCTTGTGGGTTTCTTTTTTTAACAAAATGTGTGGGAACAAAAGGCAATGAGGAATGGAATTGTCCACTCCAACTCATTATGCCATGGTTTAAAATATGTGAAGGCCTGACACTTCACACTCCAATGGCATGGTCTGCCAGGGGACTAACTGTAGTGGAACATTACACATATTCATCAACACAAATGAAACAAGGTGCCATTTTTTGATGTACAGTATGAATTTAATTGGTAAGTATATATGTTTGAATCAACACAGCCTTATAAAATCCATCCATCATGTGCCATGCCGGTAAGCGTGGGCGGTCATGTTCTGCCATCTCACTCGATCACCAGAGTCGTGGATCAGCTCCGTGTTCCTGTCTCGACCATGCCATGTGGCCAAGCCATCCAGGTATTTACTTCTCAGTCTTCCCCTTGGTCTCTTCCCTTCGGTCTTGCCAGTTGTCACCAAGTTCTCCAATTCATTTCTTCTCATAACATGCCCAAAAAATGTTGACTGCCTACGTCTAATGTCTCTAATCAGTTTACGATCTTCATTTGTTTCTTGAAGGACTTGTTCATTGGTTTTTCTGTCTGTCCATGGTATTCTTTGCATTTTTCTCAGAAACCACATTTCCACAGCCATCAGCTGTTTTTCAGCTTGACTGTTTATTGTCCACGCTTCACATCCATACAAAAGTATAGGTTCTATGTAGCACCTCAACACTCTTTTTCTCGTTTCACTTGATATCTTTTTATTGGTCAGTATGTTTTTCATCTTGCAAAAGGCTACCTTCGCAATCGCAATTCTTGTTCTAATCTTTTCAAGGCATCTCCCATCAGATGTTATGATTTTGCCGAGATAACAGTATCGATTCAGATGTTTAAGACTATGCCCATCTACTCGTATATCACATTGTGGTATTTCCTTTTTCCCAGTGACAACCATAATCTGTGTCTTCTTAATATTCTGTTCTAACCCTAGTTGTTCACTGTGTGCAACAACCGCATCTACTAAATTTTGTAGGTCCTGTTCATTTGTCTGCAATCAAGGCAGAAATCGTAGAAAATAAAGGCAGTAAGCATGTAGCAAAATTGTGTACTGTTTCAGTTGCTAACACTTTCAGCCTAACACCATATGTCCAGCTTACATTAATTACATGTACTTTAGCAATAAAGCTACAGGATACTGCCATCGGGGTGTAAAGTGTTAGGTCTTCGTATAATTTGGGCCATGGCACAATGAGTTGGAATGACCTGCTCCTTCTGAATCAGTTCTGGAAATTGTCTGGTACCCATTTTATAAGACTGGGTTGATCCTATAACCTTGCTGGTAAGAAAAATATCATCCTGTTACTGCTGTAGATTGAACACAGACCACTGTCTCGGCAGGCAAGTCACTAATCACTATTCTGTTGAAACGTCCACATGTACTTCACTTTGTATGAATATATATGGACCCCTCTAGAATTTGTTTCATCATTCCAGGGTGCATTTCCACCGCCATGTGGACCAGAGTCATTGTTTTCATTACTTGATGAACGCTCTTTACTCAAGTTTGCCAAGGGGAGTGCACTGCCAGAACAGGGCTCACTTTTCAAGTATTTTGTCATTGATAATTCAGTGATTGTTGGCCTGCTTGAGCAACCTTTGGGTAATATTGAAGGTAATATTGCTGTCTACTGTCATAGTTTTTAGGCTTAAAGAAGAACAGAAATTAAATAAATAAAGGTTGTTCCATAGCACATACTGCACCTGATGATTGCGTTCTATACGCCAATTCAGAGGCGGACATGCAACATAATGTTTCAGCTTTCTCACATGCCTGTGCCAACTTTCAGCTCTATATCAATTTGGAGAAGACTATAGTTATATACCAGCCAGCTCCAGGGAATAACCACACTGTGCTGAATATCAAAGTTAATGGTCATAGTCTAAGTGTTGTGGACAAATTCACCTATCTTGGCAGCACTGTGTCACAAGCTGCCACAATTGATGATGAAGTGAATACAAGAATCTCCAAGGCCAGCGTGGCCTTTGGCAGACTGTACAAGAATGTATGGGACAGAAATGGAATAAGCCTGCAAACAAAGCTGAAAGTCTACAAAGCAGTTGTATTATCCACACTGCTATATGCTTGTGAAACCTTGACTGTTTATCAGCGACACACTAGGAAATTAAACCACTTCCACACAGTCTGCCTTAGGAAGTTGCTGAAGATTAAATGGCAAGACAAGATCCCAGACACTGAAGTCCTAGAAAGAGCGTCCATGCCCAGTATCCACACTCTACTGATGAAGAATCAGATTCGCTGGGCTGGTCACTTGACTCGCATGCTCTCTAAATGAATTTTTTACGGTGAGTTGCGTTGTGGTAAACGCTCCCAAGGCGGCCAGAGGAAACGCTTTAAAGACACTCTGAAAATCTCACTGAATGCTTTTGGAATTCATCATGCTACCTGGGAGACTGCAGCCAGAGACCGAAATTCTTGGCGTGCATCATTACACAAGGGTGCAGTCACGTGTGAGGCAACCAGGACTGCAAGAGCTGTGAAGAAAAGACAGAACAGAAAAACCATTGCAGAAAATCCTCCAGAAACGTCAAGCATTCTTTGTCCACATTGTCAAAGAACATTTCGAGCCAAAATAGGCCTTATCAGCCATCTTAGAACTCACTGCTCCATACTTTCAACCTCACTGGATGAAATGAATGGTCATCATCATTCTTGATGGAGAAACAACAACTGCACCTGGGGTTTGAAGTGTTAGGCCTTCACATATTCTAGACCATGACATATGAGGAGTCACCAGTTCCCTTCCTGTCACCTTTCCTTCCCTGACAATTCCCAGAAAATTTGAAAATTGGGTGGTACCCATTTTATGAGACTGGGCCAACCCCATAGTTGTACTAGTTGGACACAATTATCTGCCTCTGCTTGGGATTGAATGTGGATCGTTGTCTTAACAGGCAATCACACTAACCACTAAGCCACTGTAGCTTTGTGCCACCAAGAGGAAGAAACCTTTAGCAATTAGTGATAGAAATAAATAGTATACTTACAAAAACTTTAAATCATATTAAAGTTCTTCTATTTTTTTATGCAAACACTGTAGCCTGTACAAGCGCCTGTACAGCCTATTTAAAATCAGAAGTGTGATAAGAAGACAAGAAACCGTTTGTAATCAATAATTGTATTTATTGATGCAAAATATGGAAATACAAACAGTTAGGTATATGTAGCTCCTGTGAAAAGATGAGACATACTAAATATGGACACAGTGTGCATATCTTACAACTCCATAAAGGTGAACATAAATCACAGAGTGAAAATCCCCAAAACAAGAGACAATCAAAAAATATATAATAATAAAAATAAGTATTCAAGGGCACAACAAACACGTTTCAATTAAATAAATCTTCATCAGGGACGCGACAACACAAACAGATGTAAAGAAAAAGCATAAAATTATAAAATAATATTAAAACACAACTCCTTCATTGTCAACTGTTGTGCCTTCTTGACAACAAAGGAGTTGTGTTTTAATATTATTTTATAATTTTATTTTTGAGATCTGTTTGTGTTGTCCTGTCCCGGATGAAGATTTATATAATCGAAATGTTGTTTGTGATTGTGACCGATTCACAAAGCATGCTGACAGGAGTGAAGACTAGCATGCTTCATGCTGAAAGGTATGCATCAATACAGAGGTCGCAGGTTGTGAGCATTCGCTGGATCTTTTCTTTAGGATACTCTGGGTGTGGTTGGAAATGAACAGACGGACAGATTGGCTGGTGCTGTATCATTGAGGGGTGATTTGATGCATGATAAGGCAGATGTGGTGAAGGCCCTCTGGGAGCACGTGAATAATGCAGAAGGACAGATAGACTATCATGGTCCAGAGAGAATGCGGCAGCAGGGGGTGGTCAGAGGATATGGTAAACAGTCGTCAGAGGTAAAGCAAGACAGACATATAGTCAGATTGCAATGGGCACCATCAGTATTGGAACTCTCCGCTGGCTGTTAAAATTGATGACAGGGCATTTATGGGAATGCCTCAAGTGCAATTATGTCAGCTCTTGACTCAACTCAGACAGGATAAGAAGCCAGCAACCATTTCTATAATGCACTTTGTGTGAAGATCAGTAACAGAGCTGTCTGGCCCAAAACATGGAAGTGAACAATCTATATCCCACTCCCAGGAAAGGAGATGTAAATGTCTACACCAGTGATTAAACTATTGCACTGTCCAAACACAAAACTGTCATCTACTGCCTATAATACCTTGTGGTGTAGGACACTGGGTCTTAAGCCTGAGGTATTAAGGCTGCCTGGCTAGTGCAGTCACTACAAATTGTGCCGGTTAAGGTTTTATTTTTGCCCCTGACAGAAAACAATCCACACCTTACGGAGGATTTGAACCCAAGTCTCCCAAAGAAGAACTTGGTATTCTAGCAACATGGCTAGCCACTTGTGCTAACAAGTCATAAAAACCACCTGCAAATCATCATGAACAAGGATTGAAAGGAAGTTTGAATATGAATGACAAGAAGTACTGGCAGGTTTTAGACAGCAGAGGAACTAGAAACCATATCTTGAGATATGAGAACCATCTTTGAGAAATGCAGAGTAAAATGTAGATCTGTTTGACTGTGTTCAACATCAGAAATTGTAGGACTTCTTGAGACTTATGGGTTTCCAGCACATTTGAACCTCTTAATTAAAACATTGTACCATGAGCAACAAGCAGCTGTCAAAGTAGCCTGTGAAACATCGAACTGGTTTCAGGTGCAAAGGGGAATAATACATGGCTGCATTATCTTCAAATACCTGCTCAACTCTGTGCAGAAACCCAATGACAAATTTAAACTATGATGAGCCCTGGTTCAGTTTTGATCCATTTATAATTGATGGAATTTCAATTCCAGAACTTAGATGTGCAACTAACACAGTCTTTCTTCCTCTCAAACAGTGGGTTAACAGTGACCGGGTTAACCTTCCCGGGGCTAGCATGTCCAAAAAATGTCCCATCAGATGTTGTGACTGTTCCGAGATAATTGTACTAATTCACTTGTTGAAGAATAGTCCCATTTACTTGTATATTAAATTGTGGTGAGTCATGAGAAGAGTCAGGTCTTAGTCAGATATGACTGAGCTACCGTAAAACAGTAGACGGTACTACCTGGTTTCTGTTAGCGCCGAACGTTGGGCGGCGCTTACCAAACCCGACACCCCACATTGTGCCAACGGCTTCGGGCGGAAGAGCGCAATTGGGAGGGTACAAGCCTTACCCTGGTGCGAGGAAATGCAAGCTAAAGACAAAATTGTCATGGCAGGGCAGACCAGGCCCTAAGCCTTGGTTGGCGACTGGTCTAGGATCGAAGCTCCGACAGGCGGACAGTTAGAGCATTGCTTTGCTGATCTGGCAGCTTCTGCAGCTTGTCTTGTTCCAGATGTAGGGGTGTTACCTTTCCTCTGGTGTGAACTAGGCAGGCCGAGAGAGGGATCATGCTGCATGGGCAACACATGATCTCTATATTTTAGCCCAGGCTTTGTGCTATGGAGAGGCAATAACTCCATCCCTGGTCTTAACTGGTCTCGGAATCAAAGCGAGAGGCAACTGTTACGGGTTATAAGTCCTTGTCAGTTGGCGTAGACATGGGGCGCCACGCGTTGCCTCTGACGGTGGGAGACACCTATAGGTGTCACTGATCAGCTACCGCCCGCCTCAAGCTGGGCAGCCCCCAGCCAATTGGGTGCTGATCCGCCACAGCCTGCCTGCTTCAATGGGGCTAGGACAAAATCTGAATCGCAGGCTGTAAAACCAATGCACCAGGTACAAACAAAAATAAAAATAGAAACCTCAAGCTACGGCTTGCAACCTGGAACGTGAGAACCATGTGTCCAGGATTTTCCACTGACTTGACCAATATTGACGATGTGAGAAAAACGGCTGTGATTGATGCCGAACTCAATCGTCTTAACATTGATATTGCTGGCCTGCAGGAGACTCGCCTCGCTGAGGAAGGGTCACTCAGGGAAAACAACTACACCTTTTTCTGGAAGGGTAGAGGGCAGGCAGAAAAAAGGCAACACGGTGTGGGCTTTGCAGTGAAGAATTCGCTACTGGGAATGATTGAAATTCCAGCAGGAGGAAATGAAAGACTATTATCCCTGCGCTTGGCAACCTCTTGTGGGTTTGCCACCATTATTACTGCATATGCACCGACACTCGATTCCTCTGATGATGTGAAGGATTTGTTCTATGAGGAGTTAGACTCCGTGATCAAGGCAGTTCCAAAATCTGACTACATTTATATGCTCGGTGATTTCAATGCTCGTGTGGGCAAGGACTCGAGTTCATGGCCAGTGTCCCTTGGAAAATACAACATCGGTCGCATGAATGAAAATGGGCAAAGGCTGCTGGAGCATTGCACCAGTAATGACCTATGTATTACAAACTTTTTTTAAAACAAAAGAGATGCATAAGGTCACATGGAAACATCCAAGATCCGGCCATTGGCACCAGCTGGACTTCATCATCACACGGAGACAACATCTGAACCATATATCATTGACTCGTAGTTACCACAGTGCTGACTGTGATACAGATCATTCTTTGGTTGTTGCAAGAGTTAGACTGAGACCAAAGAGAATCTACACAGCTAAACACAAATCTAGCCCCAGGATTAATATTATTAACACTCATGATCCTGAAAAGTGCTTTCAGTTTCAACAGCAACTTGAAGACGCTTTCACTGATACACCAGAAAATTGTACAGTAAATGAAAAGTGGGGTCTAATTAAGGAAACTCTTTATAAAACTGGAAACAAATAGGTATTTTAAATTCCTGCGAGAAAAAAACGAACTAAACATTGACAAACGTTGCACATACCTTACAAGGAGATCCACGTGTCGCGAAATACAGGTGAAAAATCCGAAATCAGAAGCACTCAATAAATATAATAAAAATGAATAATAAAATAAGATAAAAAACACACGAACGCATACAATAGACACACAGACGTTTCGATTCTAAGAATCTTTGTCAATGACAACACAGATAAACAACGACAGAAACACAAGCACACGACCTATCACTTATGATGCACAACCTGATATTTGGAAATAAAAATAGAAACCTCAAGCTACGGCTTGCAACCTGGAACGTGAGAACCATGTGTCCGGGACAAATATCAGGTTGTGCATCATAAGTGATAGGTCGTGTGCTTGTGTTTCTGTCGTTGTTTATCTGTGTTGTCATTGACAAAGATTCTTAGAATCGAAACGTCTGTGTGTCTATTGTATGCGTTCGTGTGTTTTTTATCTTATTTTATTATTCATTTTTATTATATTTATTGAGTGCTTCTGATTTCGGATTTTTCACCTGTATTTCGCGACACGTGGATCTCCTTGTAAGGTATGTGCAACGTTTGTTAATGTTTAGTTCGTTTTTTTCTCGCAGGAATTTAAAATACCTATTTGTTTCCATTTCATATTGTTATATCCTGCTGCAGCCGCTGCTTTTTCTCTCTATTCCATATCATTTATAAAACTGCCATAGGGGTTTACGGCACTGTGGATCATAAGAGGCAGGACTGGTTTGCGGCCAACAGCGAGACTCTGCAGCCCTTGATTGATAAGAAGAAGAAAGCTCTCTTAAGAAACAAGGAAAGACCAACGCGTAACACTCTGAGTGAGCTAAGGCAAGCTAGGAAGGATGTGCAAAAGGCTGCCAGGCAGTGTGCAAATGATTATTGGATCAAGTTATGTGAGTCCATTCAAATCGCAAGTGATAAGGGAGACATAAGAAGCATGTATGAAGGAATAAAGAAAGCCTGTGGTCCAGTGATCAAAAGAAGTGCACCGCTGAAAACCTTGACTGGAGAAGTCATCACTGATAAGAAACAGCAGATGGACAGATGGGTAGAGCACTATTTAGAGCTTTACTCAAGTGAGACCAAACTAGCGGATGATGCCCTTAACGCCATAGAGGCTCTACCAACTCTTGACCACCTGGACACACTTCCCACCATAACAGAAGTTAAGTGTGCTATAAATGAACTTGCATCTGGCAAGGCTCCAGGTAAGGATGGGATTCCAATAGAGGTTATCAGGAGTGGGCAAGACACACTCACTCTACAGATCCACCAGCTAATAGAGCTATGCTGGCGTGAAGGACAAGTCCCACAGGATTTCAAAGATTCAAACATCATAACGCTGTACAAGAACAAGGGTGATCGGAGCGACTGTAACAACTATAGGGGTATCTCACTTCTGTGTATTGTTGGAAAAGTATTTGCCAGAATTGTTCTGCGCAGACTTCAAGTCCTAGGAGATCAAGTCTACCCCGAATCACAGTGTGGCTTTCGACAGAACCGGTCTACCACTGATATGATATTCTCATTGCGACAAATGCAAGAAAAATGCCGTGAATAGAATCAACCACTGTTTATTGCCTTCATCGACCTCACAAAGGCATTTGATTTGGTCAGTCGTGAGGGTCTGTTCAAGGCACTAAAGAAGATTGGCTGCCCACCAACTCTTCTGTCCATTGTGGAATCGTTCCACACAGGCATGAAGGGTATAATCAAGTTTGATGGTGCAACTTCTGAAGAATTTGAAATCAAGAGTGGAGTTAAGCAAGGTTGTGTACTAGCTCCCACCCTCTTTGGAATATACTTTTCACTTCTACTGAAATATGCATTTCGTGATCAGGATGGTGGTATATACATTCACTCACGCTCAGATGGCGGCCTCTACAATGCTCAGAGATTGAAGGCTAAGACCAAAATTAGGAGGGTACTGATCAGAGAGTTGCTTTTTGCAGATGATGCTGCAGTTACGACCCACTCTGAGGAAGAATTGCAATGTCTACTATCTGCATTCTCCAATGCTTGTTCTGAATTTGGTTTAACAATTAGCAAAAAGAAGACACAGATTATGTCACATGGTGCACATGGGGTACCATCAATCTTTATTGACGACGCCGAACTAGAGATAGTAGACCATTTTACATATCTAGGATCAGTGGTAAATAGCAAATTATCCCTAGATCAGGAAATCAACATCCGGATTGGTAAGGCAGCAACAACAATGAACAGGTTAAGAAAAAGAGTCTGGGAGAACAGGAAGCTTACTGCCAAAACAAAAGTCCTTGTCTATCAAGCCTGTGTCCTTAGTACTCTTCTCTATGGCAGTGAAACCTGGACAACTTACTCACACCAAGAGAACAATTTAAACAGCTTTCATATGCGGTGTCTGCGAAGAATTCTTGGTATTAAGTGGCAAGACAAAATCACAAATACTGAAGTATTGGAAAGATCAGGTTGTGTGACAGTTTATTCCATGCTCAGTCTTCGTAGACTTAGATGGATAGGACATCTTAGGAGGATGGATGATGGTAGAATACCAAAGGATATCTTTTTTGGTGAATTACAGATGGGTAAGAGATCTCAGGGTCGGCCTCTACTACGATACAAAGATGTGTGTAAGCGGGACATGATTGATACAGGCATTGATAATGCACATTGGGAGCAAGTCGCCGCTGAACGTGTTGCATGGAGGGAAAATATCAGAAATGGAATAAAGTCAAAGGAGAAAATTATTGCAGAAAAGTCACACACCAAGCGTTTGAGACGTAAGATGGTGCATGATGGTGGAAATGACCACGTGTTCACATGCACCCACTGTGAACGGACATTTACAGCGCAAATTGGCCTTATCAGTCACACTCGCTACCGCCATAGTTAAAAGTTATTATGCTTTTTTAGAGCACAAACTATCGTCTGTCAAGACGGCAAGGTGCCAATGAAAATTGTGGTATTTCGTTCTTCCTAGTGACGACCATAACCTGTGTCTTTTTACAATTTAATTCTAACCCCAGTTGCTCACTGTGTACAACAACCGCATCTATTAATTGTTGCAGATCCTGATGTGAGCAACACTATAAAAAACCTGCTACATGTAAACATAAATTTGTTTTGTAATGCTTCTTCATGTGATTGGGTGAAACGTTTACCGTCATATTAGGTTTTATACTTGTAATTGTAAAATTCTGTGATGTTTGTAATTAATTTTGTGAGGTCAGAAACGGCCATGCCCACTAGTTATAGTCCTTGATGATTTTTTGCACGAGAACAAGCTAAAATATTATTTTAAACATTTTAGATGATGGTGATTCTGATTTGAACGACTTTGTGAGTCTGATCGTGAGTTTCAGCTGAGTAATTATTTGGCCTGTGGTGATAATGAAAACCACAAAGACTGTATTTTGTGCAGTTGTCAAGCTAAACAGCACTTGTCGAGTTATGTTTATTCAGACCAAGAGAAATGACACTGGATGGACTGAGATGGTGGCATGGAGGAATATTATCAGTAGAATTGATCCAGAACACCAAGGACCGAGAACTGTGGAGAGACATGAACACCTGCACCAGTTGGCAGGGCATATGATGATGAAGTCAGGGAGCAGTTATTTTGATATTTGTGAACAAATGTGGCATGTGTATTATTATTCTGTTAATTTAATTAGATTACCATCACAGATGAAGAAATATTGTCTTGATAAGTGAACACTTTGATTAATTTTTTCCCTATATGTGTTACAAAAACTAACATTATTATTAGGGTCTTTTTTTTTTTTTAATTATACAAAAAGCATCCATCCATACAGAAGTATTCCCTATTCAATCCACTTTAAATTGATGTATGATACAACATGTCAGCTTCCATATTAACACATTTTGAGTCATTACTGTGACACATCGCTACTTGCATTTTTCTGCTACCTTTTTGTTTGGTCCAAACCTGCATTTTGTTTGGCTCAGAATCACTAAACAGTGTGGGCCTGTGAATGCATCTAAACACTTTTCTCAGCGACTCACAAACACTGATTGACTCAGAAAATATGACATTCTAGCTGCAGATATCTATACTTTGGTTAAGATGCTAGAAGTAGTAAAAACCTAACATTACCCACCATAGCTGGAAATGAAAACAAGAATCTTGAGAACTTAGGAAAGACATTGGCAAGAGAATTCATGAATTGATTATTGCAGATACAATAGAGGAAACTACTGTTGTTGGTGTAGCAATCAACTGTGGTTTTTATGAGCCAGATGCGCACATATATCATTCTTAATATTAATATATATATATATATATATATATATATATATATATATATATATATATATATATATATATATATATATATAGAATGTCTAAATATTTTGGATAAGGGTGAAAAAATGTGAGTTTCTGTAGGTGTGCTGTGCCCATGAAAGATTCCTTTTGTTAAAAGATGCATTTTTTTCAAGATCTCTTGGTAATTGGAAATTGTTAGTAGGCCATTATTGGCCACATGTCTTACAAAATGTCCACAATTACAAAAGTTACTCACAATAGAATGCTACAGTAAAATGTAAATCTCTAATGTTGATTAAGACCAAAGGGAGACCACTACATTAAACTAAATTAAACTACATTAATTTCCCAAGAATATTTTCATGGGCTGTCTGAAAAAGCTAGATTTATGATGGAGTGGCAGGTCAACCATTGTTAGAACTGAAAAACCTGACATATATTTACTTAGCAAAAATCTATTATTATTGAAAGACGTCAAAATTGTATTCTATGAGGATAAAGATGATAGAGTTTTTTTTTTTTTTGCGCTCGCTCTCTTTGAACTCAAGCGTAGTCCATACACACTATTTATAGTAGTGATGGACTGAATTTTATGTGTGGATTAGCTTTCCCTATTAACAGTGTCCCTCGCCATCAGGCGAACCCCACTCTGACTTCAGAGGTACTTGTAATTTACGTCCCAAGTCAAGGACGACAGTTCACCATTTTAGTCCAGCTGTCCAGTGTAGGGGTTGAACTGCTTACCTTGGCATCAGAACACCAGATGTTCATGAACACACGTTCTTACCCATTCGACTATGCTGACTTGCATGAAAGAGTTTGAATCACATTTCATATATTACCTGAGACATGGCAACATCCTTGTTCACCACCAGGTTACATGATTCTACTTAGAAATCTAATTTAGATGCACGGCACTCTCAGAGATTTCAACTTATCATAGAAATAACATTCCATATTCTGACTATTGAACATCGTGCAAAAATGATTTGGCCACATTAATATACACGGAGGTCAGTTATTGAAAATACTGGAAGGAAGAATAAAGAGGATATCCTAGGAAATACTACATCACAGAAGAAAGTTGTCAAAAGCAGGAAACAGTGCAGAGACATAATCAGACCACATCAGCACCAGTCTTCATACTGATATACCTAATGAATGGATTCCGACCACCAACATACATACACTTGTCATGTTTAACCATCTGTTTCTTCACGTATAAGTGATTTAGTTTGAAATATCTTTCTTAAAGATCCTTTGCCAACAGTAACAGCCCTCATCCGTGGTGCATTTGGACGTCATGCCTGGACCATGCAGCTAAGACTTTCTCCAAGAGCTTCTAAGGTGTGTACAAATCTGTTTGTACCAAGTACTACTGGTGGGATGTGTATGAAGTGTTTCATCTGAGTCACTTTATCTGAGTTTCTTAATCTCTTGTACTAATGAAGGTGTGTGTTCATACTTACACACATACATAAAGACGTATATGTGTATCTGTGCGCATGCACACATACACATGCGCGCGAACACTAATAAAGACATCAATAGAGAAAAAAAGAAATGTTTCTTTTTAGATGATTCCAGTGCATATGATAAAGTAAAGTTAAACACAGTGAAATAATAAAATTCTTGGAAGATATCAACATTGATGGGAAAGATCTAACAATAATAAAGAAAATATACTGGTAACAAGTAGCAGTAATTAAAATGGGAATTAGAGGGCAGTTGGAAACAGTTAAAGCAAGCAGTAAGACAAGACTGTTTTTTGTTGTGGATCTTTTCACTCTCTCCCTCTTTCTCTAGCAAAGTAATAATGAGAGAGATCAAAGAGAGTTGTAAGTTATAATGTAAATAATCTAAGCTATGTAGAAGATACAGTATTGATGACAGAAAATGCTAAAGATCTACAACTTTTGGACATTGTAGAAACAATGAGTGCAAAATAAAGGGCTCAAGAAAACATAAATAATGCTTATATCAAAGAAAAGTATGACACCAAAATGTGAGATAACTATAGAAGGGAAAATGCTTAACTAAGTTGATAATTTATATCAAAATTTTCTTACACATTTGAATGTTTATTAAAATACGTATTCAATCAACAGGAAAGATATATGGAAAGAGAGATAGAGGAAGACAGTGAGAGAAAATTCTTGATAGTCTTGTGTCATGGCACAGAAGAGAGTCAACACATGAATTGATCCATGCCATCGGAAATAGCGATTAAATGAGAGCTGTATATATTGTACTGCTGGTATCTTGTATAGGAGTTTGTCTTTCTGCTGTTCTGCTGAAGTCATTGGGGCTGCTGCCATGCGGTTAATACTGGGGTGCACAAAGGACACACCAATTATCTGCATGAGGCATATCCTGGCGCTACCTACAATGACGGATAGACATAGGGTCCTTCAGGCCAAATGGTACCTGAGAGTTGCAGCAGACAAGGATCACCCGCTGCATGCAGCAATGGATATGGTAAAGGGTCATAGACTAAGACGAGGCAGGTCCTGGATGGCACAGGCAGAACTTTGTATAAGTCAGGTGTGTAATCTAGAGACCATCAATCGGGAAAGAGAGTGGGTTGAAGTTCCGGATGACATGATGGACTGGCACAATGTAATAATAACACTGGGTCTTGAGAGCAGAGAATGGGCAGTGGGCCGCACTGAGTTTGAAGTGCAACAGCTAATCCAGAGCAACACACATCAAGGTGACATAGTCATCTACACCGATGGGTCAGTGGTGAGAAACAGACGTAGTGGCTGGGGCTTTATTGCAAAGGCTAATGGGTGAGTCTTGAAAAAGGAGAGCCTGGCATATGAGACTACAACCTCCAGCATGAGAATGGAGGTGGAGGTAGTAACAGCGGCATTCCAGTGGCTAGAGGAGACTACTGCAACACACGTTGTGTTCATTATGGATTGAAAGAATATGCTTAGCAAGGTGGAGAAAGGAATGTTTCGTGTGGAATGGCTCTCGTCGCTTCAGAGGTCATAGATTGTGAGAATTGTATGGATATTTTGCCCTGGCCATGTGGATGTTCGGGGGAATGAACAGGCTGATAGGCTAGCAGGGAATGCACCTCTTGGTGGTATCTTGCCTATGTACAAGGGGGAGGTGGTCGTGCGCTTGTGGGACCAGGTGGAGAAGGCGGAGGAACAGATTGAGAACCCATGTGTGGAAAGAATGAGATTGCGGGGGATTGGCAGGGGTTCTGGAAGAATCTCAAAACTGAGAGGGAAGACCAGGAGAACTTTTAAACAGATAGCTGTGGGAACGATTAGTAGTATGACTCTTCACTGGCTGTTGAATGAGGGGACTGAGCATGTATGGGAATGTCCTGAGTGCAGTGATGTCGGTTCTTAACTCAACTCAACTGTTAGTTCTGATAACTATTCACCCTCAGAACAGGGACAACTTTGTAGTTTAATCCATTCACTTATCCTGTGATGGACAGTACCAGTCATTTATATTTATTGGCAACATTAATTCCAGCGTGACCAGAACTCTTCAGTTATAGACTGTTGAATTGTATGTATACGATTGACATAATCAGTATAAATAAAGAAGAAAATGACCATTTGCATGTTATATTTGTATGGTAACGTCAATTTAAGTAATATTTGCATGATAATATCTATTTAAGTATACTATTTAACTTTTAACTCATGAATTCCACTGTTTCATTTTAAAAGTATCTTTTCCTCAGATTTCCTCAAGAGCTCATCTGTCTGACCCAGGTCGACCATTGCCAGATGACAATGTAGGACAACAATACAATGTTAAACATCGACATTTCCCAGAAAGTGTGAACAAAATAGCTCATACTAAAGCGTAAGTAGTGTTCAAACCTTGACTAGTTTTATGAGATATATGATTTGTGAAGATACTTTAAATCTGCTGTTACTTTTTAAATGTGTATTCTCTGCAGAAAAATCAATCGTATTCAATGAAACACTCTACTTAGCCTTTATCGACCAAGAAAAGGCATTTTATAGAGTAGATAGAAACAAGCTGTGGGAAATCCTTAAACAATGTGGAGTGAGTACACATCTAACAAACCTATGTAGAAGCTTTTACAACAACAGTGAATGCATTGTGAGAGCAACTGGAGGACACTCAGAACCCTTCACCCTAAGATCCGGAGTACGACAAGGTTGTGTCCTGTCCCCTCTGTTGTTCATAACATATATAGACAACATAGGGGGCTGCATGGTCCCGAGGTATGGTGTCCGCCTTGAGTGCTGGAGGTCCCGGGTTCAAGCCCCGGTGATGACCGGGATTTTTTCTCATGGAAATAAAATTCCCCCTGGTCTCTGCGTAGTGAGATCGGATGCCCATGTGTATTGTGGCGCACGTAAAAAATCCCTTGGCAGTTGGAAATCGAAAAAGAGTAGCCTAACGGCACTGCCCGGGCAAAATTTCGAGTTAAAAACCTACCCAAAGTATTTCAGGATCCTCGCCAGTGCTGCGGAGTTTGTGCACTGAGCTGAGTTTCTCCAAACTCAGGTTTGAGTTAGGAGGAGAACGGAGCACTTATGGGTTGCACCCGTGTTCCGTGATGTTGATCCATCGACTAAACTAAACTAAACTATAGACAACATATGTAAAGAAACCAGCCAAACAGAGACCACAAGAACATTGCATGACGAGAACACCGCATGATGAGAACACCGCATGACGAGAACACAGTAGAAGAACCATCTGCAAATTGCACCATTAGAGAACTGTTTGCGGATGACCAAGCACTAATAGCAAAATCAAAAGCTGAATTACAAGACCACATGAATAGTCTAAACGAAATGTGTAGGGAACATAACATGAAAATTAGCACAAGTAAAACAGAGGTTTTGACTATAACTAAAGAAGAAAAAGCAACAATGATTCACCTAAACGAACACCCCTTGAAACAAGTAAAGAGTTTCAAGTACCTAGGAAGTATAATATCATCAAATGGCAAAACAGAAGACAAGATCGAAAATAGATGCAATAAGGCAAACCAACTCATTGGACAAATGGCACCAATACTGAACAAACTAAACAAACATGTTATCAATAACTACTAAGAAAGCACTTTACAACACAATCTTCCTACCAACTCTATGTTACCAATGCAAAACCTGGACAATGACAGAAAAAGAGACAAGAAAAATCACAACAACAGAAATGAGATTCCTGAGAAGAATACTCAATGTATCAAGAAGCGATAAGATCAGAAATGAAGAAATCAGAACTAAAGTGGGGGTTATTGCTGCACTAGATTTTATTAGAAGGCAGCAAGTCAAATGGTTTGGCCATGCAAGTAGGTTACAAACTAACAGTATACCACAACAAGCAATGATGTACAGACCAGAGGGAAGCAGAGGAAGAGGCCTACCACGTAAACGATGGACGCAGGGAATAACAGAGTCCATGGGAATATCGATACATGAAGCCCATAAGCGGGTCTCTCCCACTGTTTATACTTCACCTCGACACCGCAAGGTACAAGAGGAATATGATGAGATGAGATTATCTGCAGTTTTTCTGTGAGGTAAAATTTGTTTGTTTGTCACTATTTCTGTCTCTCCCATCTTTTCTTAGGATAAACGGATCTCCAAGGCGCCCCGTCAATGATAACAAAAACTCCTCCTCCTCATACTGATTAAATAATAGATATCAGCCTTAATGGTCTGTAATATTGTCAATCGTTGGTTGTATAATAGTGCTGTCTAATTGTACTATTTCTGCCTGTTGTAAATCATTATGTCTTGGTTCATTCATACATCTGGATTCATCACACTGTCTTGCTAGGAAACCAAAAGCAAAAACCTAGTGCTTGTTGCGATTTGGCTTTACACCTTTCATAGTTCTTGTTGTCTCACACAAAGTGACTTGTCCTCTCATATGGTAATCTTAAATCAGGCAATCTGTCTTTCACCATATCCTGGTCATCATACTTCGATTCCACCAATTTGACCTGTACTGTCTGTACCTAACATCATATTAACTCTCTTGTCTGTTTACATTCATACCTGTCATTCACTCGTGCCTCATATATTAAACTGTGACATCCACCCTTCTCTAATAAATTATGCTTTCTTCATAATATGCTTTTAATTAATTGTCTTAGTTTTATATATGGTTATATAAGCTGCTGGAGAAGTTAATTGCCAGGAAAATATCAAGCCAGCTAGAAAGGCAAGGTGTTTTCCCACCTACCCTGGGTGGGTACCGTCCAAAAAGAGAAACCTGGACCAATGCAGCAGTTTTTGCCTATGATGTCTATGAAGGTTTCCACTCAGGCATTGAAACCTTTGCTGCAGCGATTGATCTTGAGGACGCGTACAACAGAGTACCATTGGATTTTGTAATGCTTCAGCTTCTTGAGATGTGGCAGTTGGACTTCGGAACCAACAACAATATACCCTGGCCTACCACAGGGATCACCATTATCTCCGATACTGTTCAACGCAACCTATATACTATACCATACCGGAGTGAGCAGATCACTGGACCTGGTAGGACATTTTCATATGCCGACAATGTTTTAGTGTATCATCACGGTAAGGATAGAGATCATGTTGCTGTGGAACTGCAAACTGAACTCAATCGCATAAGTACTTTGTGTGTTGAGGCTGGGGCAATGGTCAACCCAACAAAGGCAACAGTGACTTGGTTCTTGTTGAATAATCATATTGTCAACACTCCAACTGTAAATGTGTGTTCAGAGACGGGGGAAAGAACGCAGGCAATGAATTACCTGGGGATACAGTTTGATCGAAGCCTTGATTATAATGAGCACATAGACCAGGTGATAATAAAGGATAAGCGGGGGTTGGCTGCGATGTGCGTGATGGCGGCAGCAAACTGTGAGCAGCGCCATCTATGTCTTCTATACGAGGGGCTGGTCATGTCTGTTTTTGAGTATGCGATGGCAATCCTGACTCTCAGCCATAAGCAGATAGAAAGGATGGGAAGGATACAGAATGAAGCTATGCTCATTATTCTTGGATGTACAAGAGATACAGCATGCAGGGCGATGCGCTACCTTCTTGATTTTCCAACCATTGAAGACAGAATACAAGTCTGCAGAGCACGCGCCTACCTCAGAGTTAACGCAAACACACAACATCCACTGCACAGTGAAATTATGAAGGTGAAGGGCAGCAGGATAGAAAGAGGACGGTCTTGGATGGGTCAAGCTGAAGACATTCTTCAACAGGTATGTTCACTTGAGGACTTAGAACCTGGCGAGGAGTGGGTACAAGTGCCAACAGACTTCTGCACATCCTTTTCAGTTTGCATCCAACTAGACAGAAAATGCAGACGACAAAGCCCGGCTGCTGTGGAGGCGGAAGTACAAGCGCTGATTTTTGAGAATTCCCTAGATGATGATGCTGTCATTTATACAGATGGGTCGGTCGTCCGACATGTGAGAAGCTCATGGGCTTTTACGGCTCAGGCCGGAGGGAGAATTGTGAAGGAGGACTCTGGTGCTTTTGATGAGACCACATGTAGCCTGACTATGGAAGTCATGGCAGTAAGTAAAGCAATAACATGGCTCGAGACACAGACATTCACTAGGGCATGCTTCCTTAGCGACTCAATGAGCATGCTCAAGAGGATAGAGACGGGTTGGATCTGAAGAGAGTGGTTGCTGTCTCTGGAGCGGTCTCGGCTGGCAAAGATTAGTTTCATCTTTGTGCCAGGGCATGCGGGAGTACAAGGGAATGAGCGGGCTGACAAGCTCGCAGGTAAGGCTACTGTAGAGGGCGGACACGCCATGGACCAGGCTGACATTCTGAATGCTCTACGAGAAGTAAGACTTTTGCGAGAACCAAGTGATGACTGTGAATCTACAACTATGGCCAGACTGCGAGAATAGCAAATAAAAAGGGGAGTGGCCAAACAAGAACACTATGCAGGAAGCCAAAGAAGACTGATA
This sequence comes from Cepaea hortensis, assembly GCA_963921405.1. Lineage (NCBI taxonomy): Eukaryota > Metazoa > Mollusca > Gastropoda > Stylommatophora > Helicidae > Cepaea > Cepaea hortensis. The sequence continues at coordinate 58,777,626 of OY992894.1, forward strand.
AACCAACACAGAACTGGTGTCGTTAGCCGCTACACGCTGCGGGATTTGCTAAGGAAGGGATCCGAGCACTTATGGACTGAATGGTTCGATGTGCAATGAGGATGATCTGTCAACTAACTAACTAACTATATATGGTGGTGTAACAGCACGAAGTAGGGTTCCTCGTGGCCACAAGATATTTCTGCTAAATGCCTTATAGATTTTAAGGATATGAATCTTCTCGGGTAAGGCTTAAGGATATTCTGTCTACACCTTAGTCTCCGAGGCCTTATGTTAGACATGTGAACACAGGACACATACACATACATATCGTGAGTATGCTATCAGATACAACAGATAACTCACACGACAATATAATCTACCACAAAATTAACAAACCTCGTCTCAACGAACATAAATATTTAATTGAAACACTATGTTACAGTTACAGTCAGGACAGATGCTGTCTACACTATGAATTGTCATTGACAAGAATTCCAATCCTAAGTGAGAGAGCAGTCCTGTTGGAGACTGTCATCACCAGACAAGATATGTGTAATGGTGGTAAAGTGTGCCAGGTTGTGTGCAATAATTAACCTCTCTGGTTACTGAGTCACCTGGTTTAAGTTGCCCTAGGAATCTGGATGTAGATATCAGACAGTCTTCATTCTTGTTTATCACAGTCACTGGTCACTTCTTCTCCTACAACAGAGTGTGGCTCAGGTCCTCTGTGCTGAGGATACTGTGGTGCCAGGTGTCCCAGACTCAGGGTAAAGAATCTTCTTCAAGAGGGCATCTGATGCCCTGGAGCAACACTTCACAACTTCACAAAGGAGAAAGTAGAAGAGTTCAAGCTCTGTGCAGCAGAGGTTATAAAAGCTAAATGGGATAATTTCATGAGTTACTTGTGAGGTGATAAGACATTGGGTAGGTTCTGGAAACTATACATACAGATGCGTAGAAAAGACCAGTCTACTATAACAAGGACGCTATATAGGGATAACCCATGACAATGCACAATGAGAAAGGGGAGACCTTACTTATAACACAGACAGATCACAATGATGGAGACATCAGGTATGTATTTAGAGTATTCTGGCAAGTTTTATCAGGGCTGACAAATATGAGGAAGTCATACAGGTCGAAGATATAAATACATATTGAAAAAAGCAAAGGACACTGCGCCAGGACCTAACTGGGTCAGGTATTCTCATACGAAGGATATGTGTGATAGAGATTTGGAGGAGATGGCTACATCTTTTAATCTGAGCATTAGCACAGCATCAGTGACCCATGAGTGGGTGCACAGCTATTTAATCCCACTCTAGAGTGGGTGCACAGCTATTTAATCCCACTCTAGTGGGTGCACAGCTATTTAATCCCACGCTATAGTGGGTGCACAGCTATTTAATCCCACTCTACATGCCAGACAAGGACCATTAAAGACTCAATGGCTATAGGATTATTACTTTGCAAAACACATTTGGCAAGGCAATGGAGAAGATAATTGCCGTAAAATTGAGTACTTGACAATGAAAAAGCTACTCCTAAGAGGACTGGGAAGTTAAGGACCAAAGAAAGACACCCTGCTACATGCAGCAACATTTGCTTTTGATGTTTATAAGGAGTTCCAGATTAGACCGGAAACAATGGGAGGAGCACTGAATGTTGAGGATGCCTATAACAGAGGCAGATATGATCTCTTAATGCACACTATTAAGGAGAAGGGTGTTAGTCCCTGGGTGATTAATTGAATCATAGCTACCTTGAACTTTTGAAAGGTTTCTTTCCGTAATTCACAGGAATACAATTATTTCATTAATGCCTCCTACGGTTCTTTTTGTTTGTTTTTTTCCCCTGTCTCTTCTGGTTGCAGTACATTCTGATTGAAATATATTGTAAAGTCATTCATAAATTCAGTAGCATGTTCTTTGCAGAACCTCACTCCCATAACAACCTTCCAGAAAATCTTCTCGGTCATAAGCAAGATGTCCTGTGTTCCATACACCCACCTGGAGATCATCTGCCACATCCTGCACCCCTCTTCTCTTTGGCCTTCCTCTTCCTCTCTTCCCGGGCATATACCCCTCCATTATTGTTCTCTCCAAACTTTCATGACGTTTCAAGTGACTAAAATATTTCAGTTTTCTTTGTTTTATCATCTTTAGTAGCCAATCTTCAGTATTCACTCTTGTCGTAAGGATTTGTTCTTTTCTGTATACAAGATATTCTTATAAGCCCTCTATAACATTTATATTCAAAGGCATTTATGCATTGTTCAGTTTGTTTAGTAAGTGTTCAGATCTCACAGGTGTATGTTACAATGGGAAAGATGCATGCTCTTAAAAATCTAATGTTTGTAGTTTATCTGTCCCACTCCAGAATTTATTCATTTGTTTTAGTTTTTGAAGAGCAATAAATATTCATCTTTTAATTTCTTTCATTGTGTCACCATTGTTGGTAATCAATGGCCCAAGATATTCAAAAATTTTCCACCACCAATTTTTCCTCATTAACATATATTTCTTTCTCCATATTAGATTTATCTGAATGCATTATCTTTGTTTTAGCTATGTTAAGATATAAGTTGTTATCTTTACTATTCTTTTGGGTTGAGATTATTAATTTTTCTATACCATTCTGTGATGTGGATAGTAATACTGTATCATCAGCATATCGAATCTCTGGTATTTCATGACCATCGATATTTAGGGCATCATATTGCCCCTTGATTATATCATCTCCGACATTTCTCATTATATTTTTGGTGTACAGGTTAAATAAATAGGGGGACAGCACACAGCCCTGACGGACTCCTTGCTTGATGTCAAACCAATCTGATGTCTTGCCATCTATTCTAACCACTGCTTGTTGGTCTAGATGGAGCATTTTTAATGAGTTGTACTACATGTGATGGAAAGCCCATTTCCCCAATGTTTCTGATGTTGTACACAATCAAATGCCTTTGAATAATCCACAAAACATGAGAATAGGTTTACATTAAATTCTCAACACTTCTCTGTTATTAAACACATGTTAAGTATGTGATCTCTTGTACCTCTTCATTGTCTAATTCCATCTTGAACGATGTTAATCTCTTCTTCCATTTTCTTACGAAGTCTTCCTATTATGATTTTAATAGAATTTTACTTACATGACTAATCAGGGCAACAGTTCTATAGTTGGTGCATAATTTCAGGTTGCCCTTTTTTGGTATTGGAATGAAGATAGTTCTCTTCCAATCTTTTGGCCTATACCATATTTCCATATCTTTTTACGTAATGTGTGATAGATTTGTATGCTTTCTCCTCCTCCCGATTTAATAGTTCAGCTGGTATCTCATCACATCCTGTTGATTTACCATTCTTCAAGTTCTTTTTTGCCCATACAATTTCATCTAAAGAGGGCTCAGGTTCTGTCTCTGCTGTCATTAGTTTATGTGTATCATTCATATCCTTACAATCATTCATATCATACATTCCACTGCAGTATATTGTAAATACAGTTGTTAATTAAAGTTATGGATAGACAAAAACAGGTTTTATTTTAAATGTGTTTATTGTATATGTACTATTGGGGTTGGAACTCTTTGCTGGCTGCTGAGGATAGGGATGGAGCGCTTATGGGAAAGCCCCGAATGCTGTGATGTTGGTTCCTAAATCAATCAATCAATTAATCAATCAATATTGTATATGTGCGTGCTTGTAGATACGATTATATTAGCCTTGTTTAGAATGGCTCTATAGTTATTATCAACCTTTATATCTGTAGTACAAGAATCACAGTAGTAATATATAAATAATAGTGTCCGTTCTCTCTGTCTTATTTTCAAAGTTATATTTACAAATGCACATAATAAATGCTTTTACATTAAAATTTTTTCGTGCATTTTCTTAATGTTCATGGTGTAGATCAGTGTTTCCCAACGTGGGGCCCACGCCCCACAGGGGGGCAATTTGACTGTTAAGGGGGGCAATTCGAAAATGGAAGAAATCGACTGGATATAACAAAAAGGGGAGACTTGAGACTGAAGTTAACTAAATTGGAACCTGACATAAGATCTCTTTGCAGCAAGCATCAAGCGCAAGGATCTCACTAAATTTAAATAATAAATAATTACTAATAATTAAAATAATATAGAAAAATCTTTCATTAAAATTATTTTGTACTTGAATTTCAGTTCTCCATTATATGTTTTGAAAATTTACTTACTGTGTTTGCTCAATAATTACCTAGTGATTTCTTCCTAAAACCTATCATTCAAGTTTCTTTAGTGAACATTTCAATTTTTGAATATTAAAAATAATGTATATGTTGAGGGGGGGGGGGGGGGGGGGGGGGGCGGGGGGAGGGGGGCAATATGAATTTTAGAAAGGCTTAAGTGGGGCATGGCACAAAAAAGGTTGGGAAACACTGGTGTAGATGTTGTAGTCGTCGTAGTTTTCCTTTGAATACATTGAGTTTTTCTGAATGTCTTTAGGTTAGAATGGTACAAACTATTTTAATGCTCCTATTTTCCATAAAACATTTGCTATTTAGATCTCTTGATTTCCATTCTGTTTAATAATCTGCTGAGGAGTACTGAAAGAGAGTTGTTGATTTCTTTGATGTGAATTATAGATAACAAAAGAAGAAGTAACAAAGACATTTATGATCTATTTAAGTCCCTGCTAATCACTGGTATGAAGGCTAATAGATTGCAATGGCTGGAGCATATAGAAAGAAGGGAACATAATAGGGAAACAAAACTCGCTTACACTCAGGAAATAAATGACCATAGACCCCGAGGTAGACCAAGAAGACGGCGGAGAGATAATATACATACAGACCTACAAGCACTTGGAATCAGCGACTGGCAAGAGAAGGTCAACCAGAGAGACGAATGGAGACGGCTTGTATCTGCAGCAAAGAACCTCAATGGCTCGGAATGCTGAAGAAGAAGAGAAGAAGAAGAATTATAGATAACAAGATGAGTTCAAGAGTCTTCAAGTATGAGTTCAAGAATCAACAACTTTGTGTTTCAGACATTCCTACATGTGCTCTATCCCCTACTTCAGTAGCCAGTGAAGAGTTCCTATGCTTATTTGTATCAGTGGCAGCATGGTTAAACATCTGCCTGCACATTCCCTTATGAGCGTTAATATTAGTGCCCAATGGACAATTGGAGACCATAACCTACGACTATTTGTTGGCTGCTCTTCAACTTCATCCACCATCTGCAGCCATGGCTTCACGTAACCCTGACAGGGGTCTAAATGGGTACTCCACCTTGCCCAAAGGTGTCCCCTAGGCTAGCCGAGGGAAGGAGGAAACTTACTTCTCTCTCTCCTTTCATAGAGGATACCTCTGTCCTGCCATCCGGTGTTGAAGTGCTACATAGAACATGTACTTTTGTATGGATGTGAAGCGTGGCAAGCTGAAAAACATCTAGTGGCTGTGGAAATGTGGTTTCTGAGGAAAATGCAAAGACTATCATGGACAGACAGAAAAACCAATGACCAAGTCCTACAAGAAACAAATGAAACTGTAAAATGATTGGAGAAATTAGACGTAGACAGTCACAAGTTTTTGGACACAGTATGAGAAGAAATAAATTGGAGAACTTGGTGACAACTGGCAAGATTGAGGGGAAAAGAACAAGGGGAAGGCAGAAAGTAAATACCTGGATGGCTTGACCACATGGTATGGTCGAGACAAGAATACAGAGCTGATCCATGTCTCTGGTGATAGTGTGAGATGGTGAAACATGACTGCCCATTTATCAGCATGGTGCATGATGATGATAATTGGACAATTCTGTTATTCTTGTGAGTGCCTTGTTTCATCACTGCCCTTTTTTTCTTGATGGTCTTTATGATCTCTTATTTCTCTATAATTAAATTATAATGAGAGATATCAAAGTGATGCCAGGAATATGAGTTAGAGGTTAGATAATCAAATGACATAGTGTTGGTAGCTGAACATGCATAAGATCTACAACTATTGGATATTATATTAACAGAGAGTGCAAAAAAGGTACTTTCCTTTAATATCAAGAAAAAAGAAACAATGAAAACAATTTATCAAAGAAAAAGATACTACCAAAATGTGATATAACAATAGAAGTCGAAGTGATTAACCAAATCAACAAATTTTTTGGAACAGTCATAACATTAGATGAAAGATGCGTACAGATGTGAACAGAGATTAAACGCAGAATAGGCCAGGGAAAAGCTGCATTTCAGAAAATGAAAAATTACTTATGTAATAAGTCACTATCATTTATTGTCAGAAAGAGAATACTGAAATCTTATATAAAACTTGTTCTGCTACATAGCAGTGAATTATGGAGCATGAACAAACAAATTAAAAGTGCTTTGAGGGAACGGAGATGTGGTTTCTGAAATATATTTTGCAAATGATATGAACTGTCAGAGAGACTAACAATGAGTGCCTGTAAAAGGCTAATTTCAGTAGAACATTATATTCAAATGAGAATGAGACAAGCAATGTTCATGTAATGAGAAGAGAGGCATTGAAAAAATTGTGATATCTGGACAGATCAGAGGCAGAAAAGGTAGGGGCGGACTTAGTGAAATCCATATCAAAGAGTTGAGACACAAGCTTAAAGGAATCTCATCAACAGAGTTGATCCAGAACATAGAGACCGAGGTCTGTGGAGATGAATTAATACATGATGATGTATCATCATCATCATCATCATCATCTTCCACTTCTGCCGTCAAGCGTCGTGGGGAGGAATAATTTGCGTTCCAGTGGACAGCACTGGATAGTGTCATTCCGTGTGGTTGTACAATGTCTCTGATGTCGTCAATCCATTTTCTTCTTGGACGTCCTCGTGGTCTCGTCGCAGATGATTTTTGATGTAAGGCCAGTGCTGGTAGTTGCTGATGTTGCATTCTAATGGCATGGCCAAACCACTTGATCTTCTGTCTTTCAATAAATGTGGCACAAGGTGTTGATCCCACAGTCTGTCTGATAGTAGCATTTCTTACTCGGTCTCGGTATGATGTATGATGAAGGTTTTTCCTAGTGAGTATTTTGCTAGTTTCATTACTGAGAAAATAATAGTGAGACATTCAAGCTCTGGTGTTGAATACTATTGTTCTGTTGGTAGAAGGTTTCTGCTTATGTATGCAACTTGGAATTATATACATTTGAAATATTGCTATTTTATTTTCTTGAATGTCAATATATTTGAGAATCATGTTATACTGCACTATCTTATCTTTGTCTTATTGTGGTAGAGGAGATTGTGTATCCATGACCTAACAGGGTCATGAAAGTCAGACAAGTTGAAAGATAAAGACCAAACTATAAGAAACACATCTGTTTCCTTGCAAGCTAACTCACTACGACAAATGCTTATTAAAGCTGAATTTACTGGACTACAAGCATACAAAAAAACCATGAACATAATTAACTTTATAATGGAGTACAGTTATGCAATCATATAATGGGTTAGTTATATTCTCCTTTTACTTTTCTTCAGCTCTATATAAATTTGAAATGTCTCTTTGTCAGTAGTTCTCTTCTACCATCTCCTGACTCCTCTACTGGCTAAGGGTGGATTCTTTCAAAGCTCAAAGCCTGGCTTCATCTGCCTGGTGGGTTCCAAATGTTGCTGTATGTAGCCGAGGCGCGGTGTTGGGGTGAGCACCCAACATTGCTCAAATACCTCAATGGCTCGTGAATACATAACCTATGCAGCAAAAGTCCAACTCCTGGCCTTCACGTGGCGGGCCTGTTTAAACTAACAGGAGAAGGGGCGACGGCGAGTCTCTGGCGCCGGAAAATAACCAGTATGCTCTAGATGTGTATGCACGTACATGCATGCGCAGACAGGTGTGTGCGCGCGTACACATCTACACTCGAGTGAGACCACAGTCTGCTCTAGCAAAGAAAGGTGCTGAAGACGGAGGCAACCAGCCAAGAGGCGCACCACAGAAATCAGGATGCCACGCAATCACGCAAAATGGAATATGTCGACTACTGCTAATCGTTATGGTGCTCGCCCTGCTTTGGACCCCCAGGCAGGTGCAGTGCCGGGCCCTATGTCTCGAAAGGGTCCAACCCCAACTACTGGAGGTCCTTCTCAGATGTCCTGTGGAGCCAGGGGACATGAGAATAGGACGACTGGCCATACTAAACGAAGACTTAAAATAATGCACTGGAATGCAGAGGGAGTCAGCAACAAAAAAATAGAATTAGAAAAAATCTTGGACCAAGAAAAAGTAAGCATATGTTGCTTGCAAGAAACTCACCTCAATGAAAATATAGCCTTCAAAATCAGAGGCTACCAGTGTTACCGATCTGACCGAAAGAACAGGCGAAAAGGTGGGATACTGACCCTTGTAAGAAATAACATCATGGCTTCCCAAATCAAAGTCTACATGGAAGGGGCTGAGTATCAGACACTTAAACTTAAGACAGGTAATACAGATCTACATCTGATCAATTACTACTGTCCAAGTGACCGCCCACAGGCACTGGACACTCTACCACTAAAAGAAAAAATGATTGTGTGTGGCGATTTCAACAGCCACTCGCAGAGCTGGGGCTATGATCACATGGACCAGAGAGGAGAGAGACTGGAAGACTGGCAGGATGAGAATAGATTCATGTTGATTAACAAGCCGTCCGACCCACATACTTTCTACTCGAGATCATGGCACTCTACAACTACACCTGACCTGGCTTTTCATTCACCAGACCTGGAGTGGAACATTACACAAACTGTTGGGAAACAACTTGGTGGCAGTGACCATCGGCCAGTCTTTCTAACCGTAGAAAATGAGCTTGTAAGTGAAAGCAGCACCCTCTCGAGGTGGAACTACAAGAAAGCAGATTGGGCAATGTACAAGCATCGCACCAGCATACTGGTTAGAAACCTGAACACTGAGAAAGACATAAATAAAGCAGTTGAAGAGTTTGGGAAATGCATACTACAGGCAGCGCGAGAAACAGTACCAAGAGGAGCCCGTAAACAATATAAACCCTACTGGAGTAGTGAACTGGAACAGTTGCATAATGATGTTGAAGTGTGTAGAAAGCAAGCAGAGGCCACACCCAGCCAAGAGCACCACAATAAATTCCAGCATGCAAAAGCCAAATTTCAAAGGGCCAAGCTGCAGGCTAGACGGAAAAGCTGGCAGGAGAAAACGGAGTCTCTGAACTTTGAAAGAGACACAAGGAAATTGTGGAAGCTAATAAAACAGCTTAATGGCGAGGGCACAGGGAGAAACTCAAAAATTGCACTACATAAAGATGGAAAAATCTTAACAAGAAAGCAAGCAGCTGACCATTTTGCGGACTCGTTCGCACAAGATAGCAATATCAAAATTAGTCCAGAGAAACAACAAGAGATTCGAGAGAAACGACAACATACAGGACAGAAGGAAATAGTACATGAGGTTCTGGAGGCACCCATCACAATCAGCGAACTGGAGCTAGCCATATCAAAACTGAAAATGAGAAAGTCACCAGGAGCTGATGGTATCTCCAATGAAATGATCAGGAACCTAGGAACAGAGGCCAAAACAAAGCTGTTGCAGATCTTCAATAACAGCTGGACCTTAGGCAGTGTTCCACAAGCCTGGAGAGAAGCAATCATGATACCCCTCCTAAAATCAGGGAAAGATGGTTCCATTGCCTCTAGCTACAGACCAATTAGCCTCACCAGCTGTCTCTGCAAAACACTGGAGCGCATCATCAATCACAGACTGCAGTGGTACATTGAAAGTAAAAACATCCTTGTGCCACAGCAGGCTAGCTTTAGGCAGTGCTACTCTACTGAAGATCAGACAACCTACCTCTCTCAAGAAATTGAGGATGCATTCCAAGAGAAGAAGCTGGTGCTTGCGGCATGGATAGATCTGAAGAAAGCCTTTGACAAAGTCTGGAAAGAAGGTCTGATGAAGAAACTGAGAAACTGCAAAGTCAATGGAAGAATGTACAAATGGGTGAAAGCATACTTGCACAACAGAAGAGCCCGAGTACAGATAGACGGACTCAAGAGCAAGAAAGTACTACTGCGTCACGGTGTCCCCCAGGGCGGAGTCTTGTCCCCCACACTTTTTCTAATCTTCATCAATGATCTTGTTGCTCACCTACCGCATGGAATTAAAGCGGCAATGTACGCCGATGACCTGGTTCTATGGAGCACAAATGAATATGCATCAGTGGCCACCAGATTGCTACAAAGAGCTGTAGATACATTTGCTGCATGGGCAAATAGATGGTGTGTCAGCATAAACACTGACAAGTGCAGCACCACCCTATTTACCCTCTCTCCAAAACAAAAGGCAGGGATCATCCAGATAAATGGAACACCCCTAAGAGAAGATAAAGAACCAACATACCTTGGAGTAACATTTGATGGCAAGCTGACATGGAGAAAGCACATCAACAAAGCAGTAGCAAAAGCCAGAAGGAAAATAGCCATCCTGAGAAAGCTAAGTGGAACCACATGGGGAGCCAGTACGAAAATACTTAGCAAAGTTTACCAACAGAGCATACGACCACACCTGGAATATGGGTCAACTGCGTGGTGTTCAGCATCAAATACCACACTACAAGAGCTGGACAAGGTGCAAAATCAAGCACTTAGAGTCACCACAGGAGGGATGAGATCAACCCCTATAGTGGAAATGGAGAAGATGGGGAGGACACAGGCACTGAGTGAGCGCAGAGATACGAAAACGCTAATACAAGCAGAAAAGTTCCTCAGCTTGCCAGGCCACCCTATGAAGAACAGATTTGAAAACCTAGCTATGGGGCGGTTGAAAAGAAGTAGTTTTATCCACCAGGCCAAACGACTCTGCAGAGAAACCACTGATCTGCCCACAGTTGGTATCCCCCTAACAACTATTCCAGAGCGAACTCCATGGAAAGATGAGCATAGACTATCGTTACAAATCCAGACAAAAGTGAGAGGAATATTTGACAAGGAAGAACAGAACAGTGTGCAGCGCAGAACAGCCACTCTCAGCTTCCTTGATGAAGAATACCCACAGGACCTCTGGATCCGAGTCTACACAGATGGGTCAGCACAAAATGCTGTTCGAAATGGAGGAGCGGGAGTGTACATAGAATACCCAAATAATACTAGGGACACAGCCAGAGTACCGACAGGAAAGTACTGCCATAACTATGATGCCGAAATTGAGGCAATCAAGATAGCAACAGAGAAATTACTAAATAACAGCAATGGTACACAACCTGTGGTGCTACTAACAGATGCAAAATCAGTACTCGAGGCGCTCCTCTCTGGGAAATTGCCAGTACTAAGGACACTACTTTCTGAACTTAGCAGTCAGCATAAAGTCACCATACAGTGGATACCATCCCACTGTGGAGTACCCGGAAACGACAGAGCTGATCAATTGGCTAAGGAAGGAGCCAAAGAGGAACAGCCTGATGTGCCCGTTACATACCACCAAAAGAAAAGAATGATCAAATCAGTCAGAAAGCCACCAAAACCTGCTCAAGATGACTACCACATTATGGACAGACCAGAACAAGTCATTATTCTGCGCCTCAGAACAGGACACAATAGATTACGCAACCACATGTATACAAAATTCAAGATTGGTGAAACAGCCATGTGCACATGTGGATTGGCGTCGCAGACAGCAGAGCACATACTCCAAGACTGCCCAAAATATAACATATCTAGGCAAACCTTCTGGCCTAGAGAGACGACAGTGGAAGATAAACTCTATGGACCACTGTGTGAACTGACAAAAACAGTTCAATTCATGCAAGAGACGACATTGCAGATATAGACATATTTCAAGCGAACGAAAGAAGAAGAAGAAGAAGAATCTGCCTGGTGGAGCTTCATAGGCTGAACAGCAGTGTGATATTTATTTGATAATGCTAACATTCACAGAGTAAAGGAAAGTTGTGTAATACTGTGGTTTCCAGCAAGTCTTCAGGTACTGTTTGATGTCTTCAGTACCTCTTCACCTGAACCTTGTCTGCTTTCCCATCCACCTTTCTTCTAACTGAATTATCGGGGAGAATTGAGTTCACCACTAGTAAAAGAGCATATCTTTAGCATGAAAGAATGAGAGACATTTGAGCATCATGCCCTAATTGGACCGATGGCTTAATGAAACAATGGCCCCTGTACACAGTGATTCATAGTTATTTATTTCAACGTATCTTCAGAGAGAAAAGTATCCCTCCTTTGGAGTCAGTTCTGACAGAGAAGCAAGCTATTGATGCAGAGAAAATGAAAAACTTGATAGAACAGATGTCATCTTTTGAAAAGGAAGTCAGTCAGAGAGCCAAAGTAGACAGAGAAAAATCTCCATTTCCAGACCCCAGCACAGAGTGCAAGCCACCAAAGTAAGTACTGGTTTATGTTTGGCTAATTTATATGGAGATGTTTTAGTTACATATGTTAGTGAATACTTTCAGTTGGTGGACATACTTTCTTAGAAATTAAAGAACTGTTTTATGGTTAGTTGAGGAAATATTTCTTAAAAACTAAGGAACCATATTATGGTTAGTCTCTAATAAGCAACAGGTCTTGGAACAGTTAATAGATGAGATGAGCACTGAAGATGTTGGCAGCATGTTAAAAGCATTCAGAACAGCTTATGTATGGAAGTCTTTGGAAAAGGGGAATGGATAACAACAAAATTCCTTAAACAAATAGAAGAAAGGAAAACCGAAAAAGCAAATTTAATTAATAGCAAAACCAGAGCTGGCTAAAGTCAGACCTAAGAAAATTACACAGACACTAATAAAGAAGTTAAGAAGTGCAGAAGGGTGTATAAAAGATAATACTTAGATGTGCTAGCAAAAGAGGCAGACAATGCACAGCGAAAGGAAACTTCAGAGATCTTTACAGCACCACAAGGAAATTAGCAGGAAAATACCGTCAACTATGATTATCCTTGGTCACCTCCTAAAACATGCGGGGTAGGTTGCAGTGGTACTATTTTTTGCTTTCCATTAAGGTTCCGGTAACACATGGGGGTAGAACACTTTTGGCATCAAAAATAAGTCACTTTTGATTTGTACTGTGTAAAATTAGAAGTTAGCAAGAGAACAAAATATTGATGCTGCACCATATGCAGCTGTGAAACAAACACAACTTAAAGGTTCTGAGAGAAAGAGCTAAGTAAGACATACATACAGAGTCAATGTTCTGAGATTTTGTACTTCATTATCACTTTCAGAATATGTAATGAGTATCAGACAGCCAGACTTTTCCTGTCTCATTATGGACTATTGTCTCTGGAGGCTTTGAAGGTAAGTATGTGTATTATGCTTTATTGTATAAATTTTGTTGAACAGACAACCCTAGGAAAGAGACAAACAATGTTATGTAATCGTTTAATGAGAAGAAAGGCATTGTAAAACATCATGACAACTGGAAAGATCAGTAGTGGCAGAGGCATATTGAGAGATGCAATGCTGGATGTTTGAGACAATGGCATGGAGAAATATCATTAGTAGAATTCATCCACAAAGCCAGACCTGAGGCGTGCCGGTGCGAGACGATTCAGGTTCAAATGCGTACATCTAGCCCTGAAGAATGCTCAAATTCTATACTGGGATTGTGCAAGCGCCAAACAACGAGGTCCCATACTGGAAAGCCTGGCATGCAGGAACGATATTGTGGCACTTCAGGAGATGAGGCTGGGTGGTAATTCACTTCAAATAGCCAGCTTCAAATTTTTTTTATAACAGGTGACACCTGTGAATGGCGATCCTTATTTGAGACATTATAGTGGCTTCAGAGGTGAACATGTCTATACGGGACAGCGACGAGATACACATACAGGCTGTCAGAGTTTAATCCAGTCAACCATTTGTGTTGGTCAATGTTTATGCCTGCAACACGAGTGTGGATTCCCAGAGGTGGCAGTGTTTGAGTCATATTATATCACGAGAGGAATGTCATTTTCTGTGTTGATTTCAACGCTAAAAAGGCAGATCATGGGGAAATATTTCTTCCAACATGCAGGGGAAGGAGCTCGAAGCTGCACTTGAAACCATTGTCACCAGGACAGCAAGTCAACCAGATGATGAGGACAGTGTTATTGACGTGGCGCTATTTTTTCTTTCACTCACTACAGTGTATAGATGGGGGTGTCCTAGGGTACCACGTCAGCGACCATCATCCTTGCATTATATTGGCGGAGAAAATCAGAACCAGGCAACACAAGTCAAAGGTTAATACTTTCAAGTATGACAGTACAGGGCAAGATGTGAGTAAAATAAGGCATAATTTCAGGGGGAAAAGCTGTGAAAAAGCCTGGGTGGATAAAAGTGGTGCTGTAAGGAAAGGGCAAAACACTAACAGGAACAGAGTTGCCCATCCTAGTCTTATCTTGCATTTGGAAAGAGACATGGAAGCAAAAGTTAACTGTTTGAAACAACTGGTTAAAGTGGTAAAAAGTGAAAAATGGGCAGAGTTGTGTCAAAGAATAAGCAAAGACAAGTCACTGAAATTGTTCTGGCGACAACATAATAGTATTTATTGTATAGTCAAGGATAAGAGTATTCCTGACTTCCAGGTTGCTGACCTCATCTGGCAGAGGACTGACGAGGATATCGGCAAAGCCCTTTTAGAATGCTATCTAGAGCAAAGCAACAAGAAAGACCAGAAAGCCCAAAATTTTGCCAAGACGGTTACCTCTGATAGGTGCAAGTCCCAGAAAATTTCATAAGAAGACAAAGTGACAGTGAAAGAGATCAAGGCTATGCCACAATGAATAAAACACAGTGTACCAGGGCCAGATAGTATATGGTATGATGACATTTGTATGTGTACCGACAATGAGTTAGAGGAACTAGCAGATATGTACAACAGTATAGTGAGTGCTGGCATCAAGGAGGAGTGGTTACACAGCTATCTTATTATAACAGTGCAAACAGGGGGGCTAAAGTCAGCCGTGTCGTACAGTGGTGCATTTCTCAAAGTCGACACTCTATTGAAATAAGAACAAAGGTCAGCGACATCCAAGTTTCGTTATTTATTGGTTGTTCTTCATACAAAAAGGGCAAGGCAGCATACAAGGTTGTCGACATCCAAAGTACCAAGGTTTAAAAAAACTTAAGCCTGCTCAATTTAACGCATTCCAGATGAAACCCAACTCATACGACCTATCCAGCTGATGGTCCAACCACTTCTGTAACTAACCTGTCATCACTCCACGACGCTCATAGCCACCTCCAAATATGGTGCTCACCCGTGCACTGCTCACTAATAAATCCTTACGTTGCACACCATCTAGCCCCACAATGTCATACAACCCCTATAACAGAGCTACTCTGTTATATTATTTCCTTGTCGGAGCCTGGCAAAGACCAGACAACAATTTAGGGATATCAAGTAGTAATCACGCAAAATACAAAAGGCAAGCTGCTGAAGAAGTTAATTGCCAGAAAAATATCAAGCCAGCTAGAGAGGCAATGTCTTTTCCCACCTACTCTTGGAGGGTACAGCAGTCCACACAGAGAAACCTGGACCAATGCAGCAGTTTATGCCTATTATGTGTATGAAGGTTTCCGCTCAGGGACTGAAACATGTGCTGCAACAACTGATTAAGCTTCTTGAACTCAAGATAAGTCCATTCCTCCTTAATTGGATCGCTGCAGCCCTCTTCCAATGGAAAATAGTTTTTAGATGTCGCAGTTGGACTTCTGAGCCTACAACAATATATCCTGGCCTGCCCATTATCTCCAGTGTTGTTCAATACCTACACTATGAGAATGACCGGCGAGCAGATCACAGGATTGGGGAGGACATTGTTGTATGCTGACAATGTGTTGGTGTATCGTCACAGTAAGGATAGAGATCAGATTGCTGTTGAACTACAAACAGAACTCAATCGCATAAGCACGTGGTGTGATGAAGCTAGTTCACTGGTCAACCCAACAAAGGCGGCTGTGACATGGTTCTCTTTAAACAACCATATAGTCAACACTCCAACACCAACTGTACATCTGTGCTCAGAGACTGTGGAACGAACGCAGGCAATGAAATACCTGGAGGTACGATTTGATCGAAGCCTTGCTTATACTGAGAACATTGACCAGGTGATAATAAAGGCCAAGCGGAGTTTGGCTGCGATGCGGGTGATGGCCACTGCAAACTGAGCAGCGCCATCAATGTCTTCTATACGAGGGTCTGGTCCTTTCTGTTTTTGAGTATGCGATGGCAATCCTGACTCTCAGCCATAATCAGATGGAAAGGATGGAGAGGGTACAGTACAAAGCTATGCATATTATACTTGGGTGTACAAGAGATACAACATTTAGGGTGATGCGCTACCTTCTTGATTTTCCAACTATGGGGAACAGAATGCACATCTGCCAAGCACAGACCTACCTCAGAGTCAACGCAAACACATAACATCCACTGCATAGTGAAATTAAGAAGGTAAAGGGCAGCAGGTTAAAAAGAGGAAAGTTGTGGATGGGTCAAGCCGAAGATATTCTTCAACAAGTTTGTTCACTTGAGGACTTAGAACCTGGCGAAAAGTGTGTACAAGTGCCAGCAAAGTTCTGTACGTCTTTTTCAGTTTGCATCCAACTAGACAGAAAATGCAGGCAAGAAAATCCGGTCGCTGTGGAAGTGGAAGTACAGGCTTTGATCTTCAAGAATTCTTTAGAGGGTGATGCTGTCATTTACACAGATGGATCGGTCGTTTGATGCGTAAGAAGTTCATGGGCCTTTACGGCTCAAGCTGGAGGGAGAATTGTGGGGGAAGATTCTGGTGCTTTTGCCTTGACCACAAGTAGTCTGACTATGGAAGTAAGTATAGTAATTACATGGCTTGAGACACAGACCTTCACTCAGGCATGTTTCCTTAGTGGCTCAATGAGTATGCTCAGGGAGAAAGCAATGGGATGGGTCTGAAGACAGTGGTTGTTGTCTCTCGAGTGGTTGCGGTTGGCAAAGATTAGTTTCATTTTCGTGCCAGGACATTCGGGTGTCCAGCAAAATGAGGAGGCTGACAGGCTTGCAGGTAAGGCTGCTGTGGAGGGTGGACGAGCCATGGACCATACAGACATACTGAATGCTCTGCGAGAAGTAAGTCGTTTGCGAGAACCAAGTGATGACAATGAATCTACATCCATGATCAGACTGTGAGAACAGCAAGTTAAAAGAGGTGTGTCCAAACAAGAACACTATGCAGGAAGCCAAAGAAGATTAATAAACCAACACATAACTGGTGTTGTTAGCCACAACACACTGCTGATTTACTGAGGGGGGATCTGAGCACTTATGGACTGATTGGTTCGATGTGCAATGAGGATGATCTGTTAACTAACAAACTAACTAACTAACTAATTGTTCAATGTTGATCACATTCCTGATTTCTTCAGAAAACAATAAATATAGAATTACATAATTCAGGAGGTATCATATATTGTGCTCAGGAGTCTGGTGACCTGGTCTATTCCATATTCTTCTAAGGCATTGATCATTTCTGTTGTAATGTTGTCTGAACCCGGGGTCTTGCCAGTTTTCAAATGGTTAAGAGCATTTTTCAAAATTGATGGTCCTTCATTATTATTCCAAATATCATACTGATCTTCTCTTGTATCATCATAAAGGTCTTTCAGATTATCTTACAATGCATTTAAAATCTGATCTTTTTCTTTTAAGATGTTGCCATCTTTTTGGGGTTTTTCAGGCAATCCGTTGATGTGTGTTCTTTTATTAGTGATGTCATTAATTCTTGTGTATATTAATTTGCTATTCCTGGTGTTGTGTTGGCTTTCAATTTCCCTGCACTTTTCCTCAAGCCATGCTTCTTTTACCTCATTGCACTGTTTCCTAATTTTCCTGTGAATCATTTCATATTTTTCGTGGTTATTTTTGTTATTTCTTCTTATTTCCATGAGTTTTAAGATGTCTTCCGTCATCCACTTCTTACGTCCCATCATCTTCAAATTTGGGAATCAGCTTGGTTGACTGATTTCTTTAATATTTCCCATTGGTCGCTGACATCTTGAAATAATATTTCCATATCGGACAATGCATCAAATCTGTTCTTGACCTCTACGTTGAATTTATCTTTTGTCCCCTCTTCAGTGCACGTAAATCAAATTTTGTGTTTGTTAGTGTATATTTGATCTTTTTTAATTTTATATGTATATTGCTTATGATTAATCTATGGTCACTGTAGCAGTCTGCGCTTGCGACTATTAAGCCATTTCAGTATCTTCTGTTGATAAGAATGTAATCAATCTGATTTCTGATCTTATGGTCAGGACTCCATGTCCATAATCTCCTTGGGTGCTTAGGTGTTTCCAATAATCATATCATGCTCTTTTGCCCACTGTGCAAGTCTGCAACCTCTTTACAGAACACAATTATGGAAAACACAGGACATTGTGGCAATTAGTCTTCGTCAGCAAACAAATACATACACAAACACAACATATAATGATGGAGAAGACCCTACAGTGACTACATTAGAACGGGATGAGAAAAATGAAAAGGTGAAAAAATGAGAACAATGAAGAGAAAATGCAAATTTGAATAACATTTGCTACTTATCTCAGAATCCCAGCCTTCCGACGCACGACTTTCCTCTCCCAGTGTTCTTAAGCATACACACTTCTCTAGTTTTGGCCTCTGCCTGGGCCATCCATGATTTTCCTTTTATCAGGCTGTCTTCTTTAATTTTTTTTTTTTTTTTGCACTCGCTCACTTTGAACTCCAGCCTGGTCCATACACACTACTTCTAGTAGTGCTGGACTGAATTTTGCATGTGAATTAGCTTTCCCTATTAACAGTGTTCCTCGCCATAAGGCGAACCCACTCCAACTTCAGAGATACTTGTAATTTACGTCCCCAAGTCAAGGACGAGAGGTCAGCATTTTAGTCCAACTGTCTGGTGTATGGGGTTGAACCCCTTACCTCAGCATCAGCACACTGGATGTTTAAGAACACATGTTCTTATCCATTTGGCCATGCTGACCTACTGGTCTTTAATTATGTCCAGAGCTTCATGGAGATTGTGTTCATTGTCTGCAGCCACTCTGAGATATAACTTAACCTGCAGCACCTAAAGCCCGTTCAAAATCATTGGTAAAGCTAAGATGTGTCGCATGCACACTACTAGCGTGTCCCTTGTACACCCAGGATCACTCACATAGCTTCATTCTCTATCTCAGTATACTCTCTCTCTCTCTCTCTCTCTCTCTCTCTCTCTCTCTCTCTCTCTCTCTCTCTCTCTCTCTCTCTCTCTCTCTCTCTCTCTCTCTCTCTCTCTCTCTCTCTCTCTCTCTCTCTCTGTTAACATTTATGTCATGTCAAGTCTGGTAGATTAACCTTAACATTTCTATTGTCCAGAGAACACCATAACCCAGACAACTTATTTGGCTTGATGACACCATTCATTGCTGTACACCTGTCGATATCTTGGTCCTGCAACACTTGCACTATGTGCCACTGCCTAAATGCAGGTATATCTGCAAATAGCAGTATCATTTCAATCCCTGGTTCTTCAGTGCTTGCAATTATGCTTGTGTAAATATTGAAACGCGGGCAAGATTACAGATCCTTGTGGTAATCCTGGAGTAATAATGCACACCTCCAAGGTCCATGATTCTAAGTGGAGAGCAACCCTAGGAAAATGCAGGGTAGCCTTTCCAATTCATCACCCAAGCTTTTCTTTACCGGTAACTCCCCAGCCCTCTTGGAGGTAGCTCTGCTTTTTCCAAGTATTTCTGCAGCTTAACAGCAGCAGTCTTCTCCAACATTGTACCAAATTTATTCTGCAAAGTGATAATCCAATAGTCATAGTCTTAAATGGTCTTTGCCTGACTTGGAGAGTGGGATTATATCTTTGCATCCACTCTTGAGGCACTGATGCTGTCCTAATGCTAAAGTTGAAACAAGTAGCAGTGTCCTTCAAATCTCCATCATCCATATCCTTGATATAGGAGTACCTAACCAAGTCAGGTCCTGGCGCAGTGTCCTTTGCTTTTTTCATTATATATTTGTTATTTTATACCTCTATGACATCCTCATAGCTGTTGTCTCTAATTAAATCTGCTTGATGCTCTGTAACTGCATCCCTGATGTCTCCATCATTGTGATCTGACGCGTTGTGATCTCTCCAGTAAGACTTCCCCTTTCTCTTTGTCCGTTGTCATGGACATGCTATTATCCCTATATATGGTATTCATTATGGTTGGCTTGCCTGTTCTGTGCATTTGTCTGGGTAGTTTCTAGAATCTGCCCAATGTCTTATCACCTCCAACTCTTTCATGAAGTCATCCCATTTATATTTGTTGGGCACATTATGGACACTAAAAGTCCACTATCTGTAGTGACATTATGAATACCAAAAGTCCAGTATCAATAGTGACATTATGAAACCAAAAGTCCAGTATCAATAGTGACATTATGAACACCAAAAGTCCAGTATCAATAGTGACATTATGAACACCAAAAGTCCAGTATCAATAGTGACATTACAAATACCAAAAGTCCATTATCAATAGTGACATTACGAACACCAAAAGTCAAGTATCAATAGTGACATTATGAACACCAAAAGTCCAGTATCAAAAGTGACACTATGGACACTGGAAGACATGTTCATTGTAGTATTTGTATTCATTGCAGCATCCTGATTTTATTGATAAATACTGTTTATTGTAGTCTTTATTCATTGTAGAATGGATAAATGTAGCATACTCAACAGTGCATTTTTTAGATTCTCTATTCATTTTAATTCTTCATTTTGGAATGTTAGTCTGTTGGTTGGTTACATGTCTGTTAAAAATTGGAGCATATACTTAGGTATCAGTTAAAAGCTTATATTTCAAATTCAAGGACACATTGCAAATACTTTTAACTTGTGGAGACCAGACTAGTCTTTCAAAACGCATAGATAAAATAGAGTTTCTCCTTTATGCAGATTTCCAACACACAAGGAAATCAACAAAGTATGGAAAAAGTATTTGTAAAAATGTATCCAAGAATAATGCAGACAACAGTCCATACTATTAGCTGAACCTAATATAACGGATGATTATAGACAAACTGTGCTGTTCACAATGGGCTGAGATAATTTATATCTCTGCAATAAATTAACTTTTTCAGCTGTCCAAACATATATTCTTGTGAAATGTGTAAAATGACAGGTGTCCACATATTACATAATATGTCAATACAAATGACAAATGAACTGACAGTTCAGTTTTATGACAGTTGCATGAACTTTACAGAGAGTGAATACATGGTTCCACAGCAGCATCCGATCAAGCTAAACTCCATATTGACTTTGATCATTGTTCAAAGGCCTACAATTTTCATTCATTAATAGCATCTGTATTGACATCTGAGGATACATGTTGAAGAATATGAAGAAGACAAAGCAGATAAAAAGAGGAAGAAGAAGAAGAAGCTGGTGGAAATTCAAAAGCCTCATTACAAAATTGTATCCATGAAGTCAAGAATGTGCTCCTGTGTTAATATTGCTTCTCTTTGTCCTTCCTCCTCCCCTTACCCATACAGGAGCCTTCTAACAGTTCTGTTCCTCCAGACTTGGTCATGCTGGACACAACCAATGGCGGGTTGTTTGCTGACTTAGAGAATTTAGACTTCATACCAAACCGTGACAATGATACAGTCCATATCTTCTATGTCAAGCCAGGACAGACATCAGCTTTAGATATACTTCAAAATGTGGTTAGTGTTTGATGTTTTCAGATATATTTGAACAGTAAGTGTTATCCCATGACAGGTACTATTGTACTATAAAACTGATAGTTCAGTTTTATGACAGTTGCATGAACTTTACAGAGAGTGAATACAAAACTTGGACCAGCAATATTTTCAAACACTGCAGTCATTAAATATACACCCTATATATACATATATATATATTATAATGCGGTGTAACAACTTTTCACCTGCCTTTCAAGAGAAAGTTTTGATTCTCATTTTATGAAGCTCGATTGACCCCAGATTATTAGATAAAATTTCTCATGGCTTGAGTATTGTAGTTATCCTGTTTTGCTGGTACCACAATGCACTGTAGACATTGCTGCTAGTAGACATGAACAGAATCAACACTCCAGGAAAGTGGATTGTGGGATTGACCATTTCTAGGGAATTTACACATGGTAGTAACTGTCGTTGGATTTGTTTATGACCATAAAGTGAAAAAAAAGGGGGGAATTATAAGAATCTTCCTGAAGAGATTAAAACACATACAAAGTTTCTTTAATTTTAATTTACTGTCTGAACTGTTTATTTTCTTCAGTTCAAGCATCCATAGGTTTGTAGCTGTAGGTTAAATATTTATAATAAATTTTTTAAATGGGTTAAATGCAAGAGGATCCACTTCATTGCACCAAGTTCTGTTACATACAACGCAATCTTAATTCTGCAGAGCTGCTATCAAAAGCGTCGCACAAAGCATAACTCTGTAACGCCAAGGGTCTCAGAATTAAACTACACTTGTGAACCGCATGACAGAGTCTGCATATGCCACTGTAATCTTTGTAGTACGAGGCATGTAGCTTACTTCACCAGAGACCCCTTATAATAAATAGTAACTACTTAAAGCATGTCTTACTGCCTCTATCTTGCTAATTTGATAATTTAATGAGCTTATTTGCATATCTATTATTTCCACGTCTGAATTTATTTGCAAGTATTTGATAAATAGTTGTAAATGTGTTGTAAATGTGCATATAAAGGATTATTAGGGTGTCTTGCTGTTTTTTGGGTATCAAGGTACACTTATTTCTTTAGCAAAGCATTTTCACTTTCTGATATTCTGTTGTCTGGAGTAATATATATATTTGTTTGAATATGGGCTTGTCATGTGACAGCGGTGAGCATGTGCAAGCCTGAAGCCTACAAAATATGCTGGTGCCACATAATAATAGTTTGTTGAGTGTCAAACAAAAGATCAGCTGCACCCACCTTTTTATTAAGAGTTCCACCATCTTATCGTCAAACTTCCACCATTTTGGTGAGAAAACATCGTACAAATTATGACCAGTGGGATTATCTCACCTGTAATATAAAACTGCATTCCCTTACTTCCTTTTATATTAAGATTAATAGTAAAGGGGTGACCACAAATTAAAGTACAGTATGTAGAATTTCGATGTTCTCATCTAGAATGACACAGCTACGGCAGGCCAACTGGCTTCCAGCTCATTCTTTCTCAAGCAGCCAACCACGTTAACAGTGATATCTGCACAGCTGAAATTGTAACCTTTAACGTTGTGCTAACAAAATCCAGATATTTTTCATGGAAGAACAAGTAGCTTATTTTGTTTTCATTGTGAGATTCATGTGCTGCATTCCATAAATTATTTTAAATTATGTAAAATCATCTGTTTCAATTTTTCATAGATCACCTTGATAGCATTAAATGTAGGACAGATTCTGCTCCTAATTGTTATTCTTATTTTAGATTATCTGAAGTAGTCTATTAATATTCAATTTTTCTTGTGGAACTAGTGAACGTTGTTGGTAAATAATTTATGTAAAATGTTATAGCTCACTTTACATTGATGACCACACATGTGAACTTAGGAAAATACCAGAACCACATGGCATCACATGGCTTACTATAAGATGGATGTGGGAGGTCGAGGGATGTCCTGAAATATCATAACCATATGGGTAGAAGGGGAGTCGCAGTGGTATAGTGGCTAGATGCTCACCTGCTGGTCATAGGTTTTAATCTGCATTTGAATTTTTTAAATTGACCTGGGCTTCCAGGTTGACCCAGTCTAAAATGGGTGCCAGGAAATGTCTTGAGAAGTAAAGACTGAGAGCTTGCAGAATTATAAGATAATTATATCATGTTAAAGCAGAGTATACCTAGCTCCCATTTACAAGATGTCTTTCCTTTTCTTACTCTTCTAGCCCATTCCAACTACTGCCAACTATAGGCTTGTGAAGAAACATTATTAATATGCCATCAATGCACCACCTACAGATTGTCTAAATTCATCAGATAGTCTGTGCACTATGGACACTGTTCATTGCTATACAGTACCTTCAACCAGATCTTAACAGCATCACTATCAATATACTGGATATTTAATTTGTTTTGTTTTAATTTTACTCTGTGTGAACAATATTAACACCACTTTATTTAATTGAAAGTGGACTAAGAATTAACTAATTGGGCTGGATATTCAACAACTAACCTACATAATTCTCTTTACAAGGTCAAAGACACCGTTATTTTCAAGAAACAATTAATTAATATCGGGAACAATCCATCTGCATGTTGGTTTTTATAACAAAGCTACAGAAAAGTTTTGACTAAAGGCAGTAACTGTCCTATTACACTGCTTAGGTCCTGTGAATACATAATGACACACACAAGTCAAGAACACATTTCTGTATAACCACTATTACTGACTCAAGCTTACACCCAAATCCCTGTCCAACATTATTGTTTGGGGACAAATCATGAGAAGTGACTGCCCCATTCAGCATGAAACTTGAGGAGGGAAGAGATTCCTATGAGTTGAGTGGAAGGAAAGCAGATAGAAGTTTTCAACAACTATCAGTTGACACTGTGTTGCCCCAAAACTCTGCATCCACTGAGTTTAAATCTATTAGTGGTGATGATAACCATCACATATGAAATAAATACATTGAGCCAAACACTCAACAATCTCATTTCAAAATGTTCCATTAATATTTGTTATTTATAGAACTCTTGCCTATGTTTTATGTATCTTCTTTTACTGTGAGTGTTGTGTAGAAGTAAAAAAAAGTGTGAGGTGCCCTTTTGTTTTGTAGTGGGGGGGGGGGGGGGGGGGGGAATTATTTTTCTTATAGGAAGAAACGCGTTAGTGGTAAGTTAATTAGACATGTCTCCTGCCACACGACCAGCATACCTGCTGTAAGATGAGGCCTGATTGGAGTAGGGCAGGGGTAGGCAAACTGTGGGCCGCATGCAGACCGGCAACTGATTTTATGAAGCCTGTGAGGGCATTTAGAAATAAAAAATTTTTTACTTCGTTTTTAAGTTATTTTGTTGAATTTTACAGAATTTCATGTACCATTATGATTGTTTTAACATTTTTGATAAAATTTCTTTCTAATTATCTATTTTTGTAAACAGTCCTTGACCTTCATAATGTAATGCTTCTTCTTCTTCTTTCGTTCGCCTTAAATATGTCTATAACTGCAATGTTGCCTCTTGTATGAATTTAACTGTCCTTTTTATTTCACTCGGCAGTCCATAGAGTTTATCTTCTACTGTCGTCTCTCTAGGCCAGAAGGTTTGCCTAGACATGTTGTAATTTGAACAGTCTTTGAGTATGTGCTCTGCTGTCTGCGATGCCAATCCACATGTGCACATGGCTGATCCACCAATCTTGAATCTTGTATACATGTGGTTGTGTAATCTATGGTGTCTTGTTCTGAGGCGCAGAATAATGACTTGTTCTGGTCTGTCCTTAACGTGGTAATTGCCTTGAGCAGGTTTTTGTGGCCTTCTGACTGATTTGATCATTCTTTTCTTTTGGTGGTATGTAACAAGCACATGAGGCTGTTCTTAGCCAATCGATCAGTTCTATAATTTCCGGGTACTCCACAGTGGGATGGAATCCACTGTATGGTGACCTTATGCTGACTGCTAAGTTAAGAAAGTAGTGTCCTTAGTACTGGCAATTTCCCAGACATCATTTCGTTTTCATTGAGGTGAGTGTCTTGCAAGCAACATACGCTTACCTTTTCTTGGTCCAAGATGTTTTCTAGTTCTATTTTTTTTGTTGATGACTCCCTTCGCATTCCAGTGCATTAGTTTTAGTCTTTGTTTGGTATGGCCAGACACTCTATTCTCAAGTACCCTGGCTCCACAGGGCATCTGAGAAAGACCCTCAGTAGCTGTGATTGGACCCTTTCGAGGCATAGGGCCCAGCAGTGCACCTGCCTGGGGGTCCAAAGCAGGGCGAGCACCATAACATTTAGCAGTAGTCGACATATTTAATTACGCTTGATTGCATGGCATCCTGATTTCTGTGGTGCGCCTTCTGGCTGGTTGCCTCCGTCTTAAGCACCTTTCCTTTGCTAGAGCAGACTGTGGTCTTACTCGAATTTAGGAGTGTAGGCACGCACACACATGTCTGTGCATGCATGTACGTGCATACACATCTAGAGCGTTCTGGTTATTTCTCGGCGCCAGTGATTCACCGTTGCCCCTTCTCCTGTTAGTTAAAACAGGTCCGCCACGAGAAGGTCAGGAGTTGGACTTTTGCTGAATTGTTGATGAATGCACGAGCCATTGGGGTATTTATGCAAGGTTGGGTGCTCTCCTCAACCCCGGCCCCGGCTACATACAGCAACATTTGGAACCATGTAATGCTAAAATGCGAATTTATCGATTTTCATATAGAGAAATATTTATCGAAATGTAAAAATTTAATAAGGATTATTTTATAAAAAACAGATATTTCTCCAGTGAATAAAATGATTTATTTTACAATTAAATATTAAATTTTAAAGTTTTTTGCTGTTATAAATTATTTCCACATTTACAGTGTTCAAACTAATTTATTTGTTGTAGTAGTCTTGATATATTTCTGAAATTTATTCTGAGTTTACTACTTGTTTTCCAAATATTTTATTTTCACGCACAGCTGGAAGTAGGTTTTGTTTCATTTCCGTTTTAAAGTTTTGTACAATTCTAACTGTTCACATTTGATTAAAACAATGAGTGTCAATAACAAACGTGAGATTGAAGATGAATGCCATGTTTTCAATGATGAATGGACAACTAAGTACTGTTTTATAAAAGTTCGTAGCAAATTAGTTTGCTTTTTGTGTCGTGAGTCAGTGGCTGTCTTCAAGGAGTACAATTTTAAAAGACATTATTAAACAAAACATTCCGATTTCGGATACAATTTAACAATCGAAGGGAGGGAAAGGAAATGCCTGGAGTTGGTGAAAAATTCGGAGAAACAGCAAACTGGTTTCATTAAACAGTCTTCAATTCAAGATGCTGCAACTGAAGCTAGTCTTGTGCTGTCACACAGAATTGTAAAACAGAACAAGCCATTTTCTGATGGCGAGTTCATCAAGGAATGTTTGCTAGATGCAGTAAACATTATGTGTCCAGAACAAAACAGATTTGACAACATTACTTTATCAGGGAGAACTGTGGTCAGATGTGTTGACAAGATAAGTGACAATTTGATGCATAAACTTCAAGATTCAAGTATACAATTTTTGTGGTACTCTCTTGCATTGGATGAGAGTATCGATGTACATGGTACTGCCCAATTATTGATATTTATACATGGAATAAACACTTCTTTCAAACTCTCTGAAGAGTTACTGAGTGTTGAGTCACTCAAAGACACAACCACAGGTAATGATATACTCAATGTTGTTACTAACTGCATTGAAAGAACTGGGTTGGTTTGGAACAAGATGGCATGTGGTACAACTGACGGATCTCGTGCTTTGACTGGACAAAGTGTAGGTCTAGTAAAGTTGATAAGTGCTAAGATTAAAGGAGAATATCCTAACCACACATTATTATCACTTCACTGTGTGATCCATCAAGAAAGTCTGTGTAAAACTGTTTTGAATAGCAGGCATGTTATTGACCCAGTTGTCAGTGTCATCAACCTCACCAGATCAAGAGGACTTAATCACAGACAGTTCAAGGCATTACTTGAAGATTTGGAAACTGAACATTCCGATGTCCTGTACCACACCAGTGTTCAATGGCTGAGTCTCGGCAAGGTGTTGAGGCGAGTATGGGAACTCAGAGAAGAAATAGTGATGTTCCTAGAGATGAAGGGCATTGAATGTGACTTTAATACTAACATTGTCAATAAAGAGTGGAAGTTAGACTTTATGTTTGCCATTGAAATTATGGAAAATTAAATAAACTGAATGTCAAACTTCAGGACAATGGTGTGTTTGCACATGAATTGCAAGTACATGTAAAATCATTTCAGGCAAAACTCTCACTGTTCTTCAGACAAGCAAGTGAAAAAGATTTTGTCACTTCCCTTGGCTAAAACAAGAAACCATTTATGGTAAAATGACTTAAAAGTACAAAGCCCCAATTAAATGCATTGATTGAAGAATTTGGATGGAGATTCCAAGATTTCAAGAACTTAGAGCCACAGTTCAATATTCTCAGTTCCCCTTTTAGTGCAGAAGCTGATACAGCCACAGAGGACATACAGTTGGAGCTGCTTGACTTACAAGCAGATCATAACCTGAAAGATAAATTCAAGTCAGATGGTTTGCTGGATTTCTATAGATCTTTATCACAAGAATCATTTCCCAACTTGAAAAAGTTTGCAGCTAAACTTTTATAATTGTTTGGATCAACATACATTTGCGAACAAGCATTCTCTTGCTTGAAGATCAACAAATCTAAGAATAGGTCTTTATTGTTGGACTGCAACTTGCATGCTGTCATGCGAATTTCAACAAATAAACTTGCTCCAGATGTCAAGAATATTGTCAAAAAGTGCAAGCAGTTACATACATCTGATTAGAAATCAACAATTATAGTGACAATGTAGTCGGTTTGTGTCTAAATTAAAGCCATTGATAGATAATAAAGAACATTTGTTATAATAACAAGTTGTAAAATCTTGTTAACAAATTAGAAAAAAATGTTTTGTCCATATTGTCAAGTATAATGTATAAGTGCATAAGTAAAAAAATTGCAATAATTAGTTATTTATACTGTAATGCCGCTTACCTATGTTTGAAACACAGCGGTGACCTATTTGGCAGCAGACCGTGTTGCGCTGGTTTTAACGTGTTGGTATGGGAGCCAGTCATTCAGAAAGCAATGGCAAACTTTTTTTTTCTTGCATATCCCATTGTCACCAACTGGCTGGGGTTAGATCCCAGATGGGCAACCACTCAGCCAAAATCATTTTCTTCTACTGGTGTTTAGTTCTGGATGCAGTTTAAGATCCCCTAATTCTGTCAGAAGGGACTAATTACCACCCCAGATCCCAGAGAGAAAACATGGAACAAATGTCTTTTATGCTATTAAGACACTGTCCCTGATACTCAAGAAAACAGCCAAGAAGTGGCTCGTTGAAGATAGAATATATCTATATAGATTTGGCTGTACTTGGTATCACCAGAAGTGAGAAAGGAGGAGTTAAGTTATGCAACATAATCTGGTTACTTATGACTGCATATGCAAGGTACCTCCCTGACATATATTCCTACTTCTGGACAATATGTGTGAACCCCCACTAAATGATACAATAATGTGTGTACTTATTTAAGCTACACAAACATTTATAGACATTTAGAATTTATAAGGACAACTGAGCTTAAAATACAACAACTGTGTTTATTATTTCTAGTCTTGATGATCGTATGATGATGATGATTATAATATGGTATACGTAACTTAAGAGGTCACATAGGTCATGCTTCCCCCAGTGAGACGCAGTTCACTGTCAGATTGAAGGAGTCCAAATTGGTCCCTTCACAAGGCTAAGTCACTTCCTGATATGGGTTGTTGACTGTCCATTGCTCCTAAGAGATCTGGAATGAAACAAACGGAGATGGGTAGTATCTACGTCTACACATCTCAAACACATATGTCTATACATTCATATAAACATACATTCAAGTCATAAGATATGATGGTATGATGATATATGATGGCATGTTACATAAACGTATATCAATTCTAAACAAATAAATATATATGTATATTCATAAGACCATTTAGAACATCTATAACTCAAAACATACACAATAACCTCCATTTATGTAATGGAGTGTTTCCCATATAAGTTCACCTCACTTACTCTCTCCCTTTCTGATTCATTCATACTGTCTTGTCGGAAGGGCTGGTCGCACAGTCCTGTCGAACATTAAATACCTTCCCTGAATCTGTCTGGGATATTGAATGTCCTAAGTCATGTCTGTCCTCATGCAGACATCATGCAGACAAGGTGAACTGGTGCCATTCCTCAAACCAAGTGGTTTCACCACAATCTTGGTAGGCACTCAAAGTGTTGGTCCAAATAATCAATGTTAATTGGACGCCATCAAGAAACTGGTAGCTCTCAGGAATTTCTCCTAAGTAGTCAGTCTCCCCAATGTTTAACATCATACAGGATGAATCTAAATGTATCTCCTGTACATGCATAAGCCACACGCTCATGTAGCTTGGATAATGGATTTCTCCAAATTATCACATACAACAAATCAGACAACCAAGTGGTGAATGAAAGAAGAAGGTAGTTCTCAGTGTAATAGTAAATCTAGAACTGGAACATTAAGTACAAAGAAAATCCTCGAGTGTAAAGTTTGGGAGAATAAACAGAACAAGAAAACTACACAGGCTCAGACTAGCAGAGACTGATCTGAATAATGGTATTACCTGGGTTATAGCTAGGAAATCCTGTCATACGACGTTGTATTGAAGTAACAAAACGAGAGGGTAATCTCTCACCAGAAATTAAAATTCCAGCTTCCCTGGTACGCTATTGTGAATGCATCTGAAGTCTTGCTGGCCATGCTTGTAGTTTTATTCTCTTCATCCCTGGCTAGTTTCCACGTTGGCTAATTAATATGCCCCATATTAATTAACTCCACCTATTTTCCACATGGACTAGTTATTTCTGCCAATCAAATTGACCGATACCCCGCCACATTCCTGAAACAATGAATTGGCCCCTGCAACAGACGTTGCGTCATACCTACATTCCAATCTGCTGGTGCCTTCTCACTTTCCCAGGAATTAACAAGCTTTTATCTCCTGGGTTGCGACGAGGTGTAAGGCCTGCATTATATTGCCGTCTTACAATCACCCGTCTGTCCGCTGAACTCGCTTGTAGCGGCAACTACAAACGTTTTCTGTCTCCGCAAAGTCTGGCTCTTATCTCCCATTCTGCCGTGGCTGGTTCACACGTTAAGTCCTGTTGAATTAAGGTGTTAGGTGTCTGTCCCTATTCCAACCACAGGATTGTAAACTAACACGTCAATCTCAACTGACTGACTCCGCGATGTATCAACGTCGTCCCCAGCCCAGATTTCACACTTTGCCGTCTTTCTCTTCCCTTGTACTGAAAACAGCGAGTTTTCAACCTTTGATAGCGCCCGCCGACTGGTGCCGTGGTGTCTGGGTTTTACGTTTGATCTGTACATCAAAGCTTTCTCAGACCTAGCATTACAGAAATGATGGGGCGTGCGTGGTCAAAATGTATTTTTCTCTTGTTTTCAATCTCTGTTAGTTTTTCCTTATTCCTTGGTTGGGGACTCAGATTATTTTCTGGTGGACAATTATTCTTTTACTTAGAGAATGATAGAATAATTCTTGGGCTGCCATGGCGTTTCGTCACACCCATACAGGACGTTGCAGTCAACATCAGCATTTTTCAGCTACTGTTGATGTACTAGGCAAGATTACGCTCAGTAGTTTGCCACTGCTTTCTGAGCGACCAGCTCACATACCCCGTAAGTTACCAACGCTATAACTACTACCGATTCTAGTGCAGGTTATGTTGCGAGAATATACAGGATTACGAAGAAAGACGTTAACCCCTAGGTCAGGGAGACCGGCAATGGCAAACTACTGAACGTAAAACTTGCCAAGACATCATCTCATCATATTCCTCTTGTACCTTGCGGTGTCGAGGTGAAGTATAAACTTCGTGAGAGTGCCAGATTATGGGCTTCATATATTGATATTCCCATGGACTCTGCTATTCCCTCCATCCAACGTTTACGTGGTCGGCCTCTTCCTCTGTTTCCATCTGGACTGTACATCATTGCTTGTTGTGGTATGCTGTTGACTGGTAACCTACTTGCATGTCCAAACCATTTGACTTGCTGCTTTCTAATAAAATCTAGTGCTGCTTTAACCCCTACTTTAGTCCTGATTTCTTCATTTCTGATCTTATCTCTTCTTGATACGTTGAGTATTCTTCTCAGGAACCTCATTTCTGTTGTGATTTTTCTTTTCTCTTTTTCTGTCATTGTCCAGGTTTGGCATTGGTAGCATAGAGTTGGTAGGAAGATTGTGTTGTAAAGTGCTTTCTTAGTAGTTACTGATACATGTTTGTTCTTTAGTATTGGTGCCATTTGTCCAATGAGTTGGTTTGCCTTATGCATCTATTTTCAATCTAGTCTTCTGATTTGCTGTTTGATGATATTATACTTCCCAGGTACTTGAAACTCTTCACTTGTTTCAAGGGATGTTCGTTTAGGTGAATTGTTGTTGTTTGTTCTTCTTTAGTTATTGTCATTACCTCTGTTTTGCTTGTGCTAATTTTCATGTTATGTTCCCTACACATTTCATTTAGACTATTCATGTGGTCTTGTAATTCAGCTTCTGATTTTGCTATTAGTGCTTGGTCGTCCGCAAACAGGAGTTCTCTAATGGTTAGATTTGCAGATGGTTCTTCTTCTGTGTTCTCGTCATGTGGTATTCTTGCTATCTCTGCTTGGCTGGTTTCTTTACATATGTTGTCTATATATGTTATGAACAAGAGAGGGGACAGGACACAACCTTGTCGTACTCCAGATCTTATGGTGAAGGGTTCTGAGTGTCCTCCAGTTGCTCTCACTATGCATTCACTGTTGTTGTATAAACTTCTACATAGGTTTGTTAGATGTGTACTCGCTCCATATTGTACATGAATAAGCCAAGACGTCAACAGCAGTAAAATGCAGGTGTTGACTGCAACGTCCTGTAAAGGATATCAATCAATCATGTAAAGGATATGCAACTTTAAAAAAGCCTTCCTTAACTGAGCAATTTAGTTTGAATTAACATTTACCAAGAGGAGGTCAAGTGATAATCTTCAGACTAAGAACAACCAACAGTTGCAGACTCTACACCATGTGTTCCATAAAATGAATACTAATCATACCACTTTATGTCAAGATAGTGAGTTAAGCAAACAATGGAACATCTCCAAAACTGTCAGCTCCATGAGAAATTTAAAGCAACAACTTGATCATCCCCAACCAAGATGAAGGAAAATTCTATGATGATGAGAAAAATCAAAGGCATTTACACAATTTTATCAGAGATAAATATATTTATTTGAGAATGACTGTAGAAGAGGAAGCTTGAGCTAAGTATGAAAGTGTGCGTATGTTTGACAAAATGTCTGCTGCACAAAAAGTAAAGCTGGTGTATGTACATTGTTATATTTCCAGACCTCATACAACAATGTTCAGCCCCAGTTTGTAGAGTTTCTGCATGCTCTAGGCTGGCCTGTTGACGTGAGAAAACATGCAGGATGGACAGGTCATGTTACAACATCATGGAAGATCACAGAACCAGATGATATGGATGGTGAGAAATGTTTATAGTCACTGAAAACTAGTGGTATTGCTGAAAGTATAAACAAAAAATGTGAAATTCCATTGACACTTCCTTCAGTAATTTGCTTACATGTTTGATTAACTTATAACAGGAGTAATTTCAGAGATA
Source organism: Cepaea hortensis (assembly GCA_963921405.1). Lineage (NCBI taxonomy): Eukaryota > Metazoa > Mollusca > Gastropoda > Stylommatophora > Helicidae > Cepaea > Cepaea hortensis. The sequence goes on from OY992894.1 coordinate 58,811,033, forward strand.
TATTGATCATAAGAGATAGAATGTTACAGAAAAGGCCATGATTTCTTTTAAAAGGGATGGGGTAATTATATTATAAAAATTGTTTCTTTTTAAACTCTTGCAGAACAGTCTTCAGAGTTAGATAGAATATGACACCTGTTTACAAAGCAATGTAGACAAAGGTGGGGAAAAGATCAGAGATATTAAAATAGGAATACTATCATCACACTATACAATTTAGCGGAGTCAAAAGAACTTAAAATTATTACCAAACAGAATATTTAATGCTAACTTTAACCCTTCACCGGGCGTAGCGGCTGAAAGCGGCTTTATCCATGGACGGGCAAAGCATCCGAAAGCGTCCGTAAATACTGAGCATTTTAAAAATGCGATTTCATGGCTTTCCAAGACTTCCGATTGTCTACTTTCAGTTTCGCCAATAGTTTGACAACGTGGCCGCCATTTGCAAGTGTGTACTTTGAATTTAAACAGATTTTTAAAAATAGTTTTGGGGGGGTTTACGCTTCGTATTTCAAAATGGATTTTGATGATTCTTCAAGTGATAGCGGAGATTTCACTGGGTTCAATTTATGTGACATTTAAGTGCACGAAGATGACTGAATTGCAGCTAGATATCAGTGATACCAGTGTGGGCAGTGTACATACACACTTTGAAGAAGTGATTCTAATTCTGAAAATGTGTTTGTAAATTGCTGTATAGATGACTGACAATCACAAACAATATGTTGTATTTTGTAAATATTTGTGTTCATGTGTGGATTAGCGGCAACATTCACATGAGTAAAATATTCTGCATGCTTTTCCCTTCATTATGCTGTTTATTTGACTTAAATCTGTTGACTAACAACTTATATGTGATGTTTTTACTAACGTAGCCCGAAATTTTACCGAACCTGAAAAAATCTTGCACGTTCAAGGCTTAAAAACGGACAAGCGTCTGCCCCTGTAAAGGGTTAAATCATTATTGTTTTGCATGGATCAGAAACTCTGAGAACAACTAAAACAGTTACCAATAAACTACAAACATTCATCAGTTGGTGCCTGTGCAGAATAGAAGGACTAAAATGTATGACAAAATCACTAATGAAGAGCTTTTGGAAAGAACTAGACACATTCCAGAGAATGAAGAGGTGAAGAAATGGTACTGGTGCTGGATAGGACACACTTTGAATTGTATGGCACTTTAGTCATGTGTAACGATACAGAGAATATTTGTGTTTGAACACTTGTTAGATTATTTATTTCCTTTTACTATCTAGAATAATATTTTTTGCCAGCATTTTTTTTAACAATTGTATAATCTCTTTAGCTAAATTCAGTAGCTAAAATCTATTTTCATTAGGTCAAATGAAAGTTGTGATTTTTTCAACTTCTTTCTGGGTAGATTGTATGCATTGAAAGTTTTTATTTTTAGTAATAGTTGAATAGATTTAACACTTTTATTTTAGTATTAATTTAATTGTGACAGTAGTCGACAGCTGTTATTTTAGTAATAATGTAATAGAGCAGTTAAAATGTGTTATTTTAGTAATATTTTAATAGAATATTAGTGGAAAGATATAATTATTTTAGAAATATTTGAACAGAACACTAGTTGAAAGCTTTTATTTTAGTTTATTGAAATAGAACAGTAGTTGAAATATTTTTTTAAAGTAATAGTTGAATAGGCAGTAGTTGAAAGGTTTCATTTTTAGTAATAGTTGAATAATTGATCATGTGATCTCCCTTGATGAAGCCTCACTTCAAGAATTATACACCTAATAAGGTAGCAATGTAGACACCTGTGGAGGAACAGTTAGAAATACTCAAATAAGAATTTACTACAGGCAAGAGGAGCATTCATATACTAAGAAATGTATGGGGGGGGGGGGGGGGGGGGGGGGGCGCCAACCTTGTCAGAAGTCATATTTTTTCACACTGGTATTTAGTTCTGGGTTCAGATCCCTTACACTCCAGATCCCAGAGAGAAAACTTGGGACAAATGTCTCTTGTATGCTGATTGAAGAAACAGTCCCTGGATACTCGAGAAAACAGCCAAAAATTGGCTCATTAAAAAGATAAATGTAGCTGCTCTCTGTACACCCGGAAGTGAGAAAGAGGAATTAAGATATGCAGGATAAGTTTGTTGCTTCAGTGTTGCATAGGTTCAGTGTTGCATAGGCAAGTTACCTCTCTGACTTATTCCTTCCTGGAAAGATATAAGGCTAGCACTTACGCTACACAAACATTAACATATAGTTAGAAATATGGAAGACCTATGGGTTTTAACAAACTACCACTATGTTTGTTTACTTTTCATAACGTTCATATGATGATAATGGTTATGATACTAGTTGCTGGTGGTATGCAATGAGAGGATGCTGTGTGAGCAAATGGCATGCCCATGTAGAAAATATTTACTGAACCTTCAAGGATCCATTGACAAAGACTCTTATGTTATCAGGCTCCCTGGTGAGACGCGTTGCACATTCAGTTTGCAGGATTCTAGTGGGTCCTTACACAAGGATTAGCCATTCTGTTATGTGAGTGGATTGCTGGCTATCCGTGGCTCTTATGAGAGCTGGAATGAAACAAAACGCAGATGTGTAATATATATCTATCTACACATCTCATAACATATATCTATGTATTCACATAAACATATATAATTCAGAGCACATATATATATTCTCATAAACATATCTAATTCAGAACATATCTATATATTCACCTAAACATATAATTCAGAACACGCATATGTATTCACCTAAACATATATAATTCAGATCATATATATGTATTCTCATCATCTAAGTTCACCTCATTTACTCTCTCCCTCTCCAACTCTCACACTGTCTGTCTGAAGGGCTTTAGTTGCATATTCATGTCAAACATCATATGCCTTCCCTGCACCTGTCTTGATGAATGAGTCCTAAGTTCTCTGTCTATCCTCATGCAGACAAGGGGAACTGGTAACATTTTTCCCAACAAATTTTCACACCTGTCTTGATTGGCATTCAAAGTGGTGGTCCAAATTATCAATGTTATTTTGGAATATATCAATAGACTGCTTTAACTTCAGGAATTTCTCCTGAGTAGTCAGTCTCCAATGTGCATAGGCCTCATGCAGGATGAATCTCCATGTCTATCCTGTACATGAATAAGCCAAGCACTCAAATGCTTGAATAATGTTGGATTTCTCCAAATTATCACATACAACAATTAGAAAACACTTTTCACAGTGAACCGGTAAAGACAGGAGCTGAAACAGTAAGTAACAAAGAAAATCCACAAGCTTGAAGTTTGGAAAAGTAAACAGAAACAGAAAACTAATGCAAGCCCTCAGAACAGAAGACACCCGGGAAGGTTAACCCGGTCAACAAACAACACCCGGGAAGATTAACCCGGTCAACAAACACCCGCAGGAATCGGATGTGTCGGCCTAGTGGCACAATGCAATCACGTCTGAAAAAAATCTCCGGATGAACGCAGAAGAAAAAAGAACAGAAGACAAATGAGTAAAAAAAAAGTATGTTGGTATTACTTGAGTTTATAGTTAGGAAATTCTGCCACTGGATTTCTTACTGAAGTCAGACAGAATGAGATGATATCTCACCAAATAATTTAGGCTTCCCTGGTATGCTATCTGTGCTGGTGTCTGAGCGTTTGTCAGTAATGCAGTATTTTAAATATTGTCTCTGATTTTCGTCTTCTTTCCTTCCCTTTCACTTTGGCTGGTTACATGAACGTATTAAGTCCAGTTTTTTTTAACTCCTCCTCTACTTTCACTATGGATTGTAGTTTCATCTGTCAATCAATTTTGATTGACACTACGCTGTGTGTCTGAAACATGCTTCAGAGATGTGATTGTCATATATACATTCCAGTCTGCTGTTACATTCATGGTTTCCCTGTTTGACGGCATTTGAACTTTTGTTATTTCCGTGTTGCAAAGAGGTGTCAGACGTGTGGTCTATTTCGACCGCTGTTGGCAAGTTCACTCGGTTTTTCTGGATGACTGTCTCTGCTCAGTCTGTACGTTAGGTGTTAACCAGTGATTTTGGCATTTTATCGAGCAGGAATGTCACACCTCTACGTTCCCTTCCTCTGCTGTAGTGGTGGTCACAAATTGAGATTTTCTCACCGCTTCTAGAAAGCAGAATTTGATTTATGCGATGGCGAGTCTACTGGTGTAAAATTGTGTCATAGAGTTGATAACGTAGAGCAGCTCGGTGAACATTTTATTTTATATCTTCTCATTCCTCTTTCATTTTCATTCCCTTCTTGTGGAAAGAGAGATACATCCTGATATTGCTAAGGTGTTTCATCACACTTGTACCAAATTTAGAAAAATGGCCTGGATAATGAAGTCACCTTGATCTAGTAGGTCATGTGTTGAAGTACACTTGTTCCTGCAGTGAGGCACTTGTCATCATTTAGAGGTGACATGTTGAAATCCTGGTCGGTAACTATAGCTTTCAGTTTATATGTTGTCTAGTGCGTCCTCTAATCCCTTCTTCTTTCTTCTACTTATATATGAGTGCCAAATAATACATGTATGTTTATTTATTAACTGTCTCAGTGGCCTCAAAGGGTTCCCCAATTGATATGTATAAGTAAATAGTTGAAAGTTAGTTTGTATTCAGTTATAATTGTAGTTGAAAATGTGTTGCCATTTTATGTCTTTTTCAGTTCATCTTTCAATATTTGTATTGTCCTTTCATCATGATCTTTGTATTTTCAGTATTTTTTTTTTTTTCAGTTGTAATTGTTCATATTTTCTTTGTATTTCCAATGTGTTTTTTTTCTGTATCAGAAGATGAATACCAGACAGGAACAGGAGGCAGTCTGTATGATGGAAGACAACAAGTACTCTACTGGGCAGATGTCTTGTCTGAGCTAGCCTTAGTTGTTCCCTCCCCTGAAACTTTCAGACTGCGATCTTTGAGCACCTCAGAGTCAGGATTAGAAAGTAGGTTTTAAACAATCCATCCAACCCTTTTAAACAGAAACTGAGGGTATTAAATAAATATGTGTTAAAGAATAGTACTGTTTTTTATGTTTTCACAATACTATTGTTGTATGAGATTGTTTATAGCTGTGCTTTGTGGAGAATCAAAAGTAGTTATGTTTATAGCTGTGCTTTGTGGAGAATCAAAAGTAGTTAATTATAGGATGCAAGGAAACAAGCATGCTTACATCAAGGAATTATACACCATAAAGACTGTATATTTCAGGCTGAAAATAAAATGGATAACAATATTCATTCATTCATTGGCACCTTGCCGTCTTGACAGACGATAGTTTGTGCTTTAAAAAGGCATAATAACTTTTACCTATGACGGTAGCGAATGTGACCGATAAGGCCAATTCGCGCTGTAAATGTCCGTTCACAGTGGGTGCATGTGAACACGTGGTCATTTCCACCATCATGCACCATCTTACGTCTCACACGCTCGGTGGGTGACTTATCTGCAATAATTTTCTCCTTTGTCTTTATTCCATTACTGATGTTTGCCCTCCATGCAACACGTTCAGCGGCGACTTGCTCCCAATGTGCATTATCAATGCCTGTATCAATCATGTCCCGCTTACACACATCTTTATATCATAGTAGAGGCCGACCCTGAGATCTCTTACCCATCTGTAATTCACCAAAAAAGATGTCCTTTGGTATTCTACCATCATCCGTCCTCCTAAGATGTCCTATCCATCCAAGTCTGCGAAGACTGCGCATGGAACACACCGTCACACAACCTGATCTTTCCAATACTTCAGTATTTGTGATTGTGTCTTGCCACTTAATACCAAGAATTCTTCGCAGACACCACATATGAAAGCTGTTTAAACGTTTCTCTTGGTGTGAGTAAGTTGTCCAGGTTTCACTGCCATAAAGAAGAGTACTAAGGACACAGACTTGATACACAAGGACTTTTGTTTTGGCAGTAAGCTTCTTGTTCTCCCAGACTCTTTTTCTTAACCTGTTCATTGTTGTTGCTGCCTTACCAATCCGGATGTTGATTTCCTGTTCTAGGGATAATTTGCTATTTACCACTGATCCTAGATATGTAAAATGGTTTACCATCTCTAGTTCGGCGTCGTCAATAAAGATTGATGGTACCCCATGTGCACCTTGTGACATAATCTGTGTCTTCTTTTTGCTAATTGTTAAACCAAATTCAGAACAAGCATTGGAGAATGCAGATAGTAGACATTGCAATTCTTCCTCAGAGTGGGTCGTAACTGCAGCATTGTCTGCAAAAAGCAACTCTCTGATCAGTACCCTCCTAATTTTGGTCTTGGCCTTCAATCTCTGAGCATTCTAGAGGCACCATCTGAGCGTGAGTGAATGTATATACCACCAACTTGATCACGAAAGGCATATTTCAGTAGAAGTGAAAAGTATATTCCAAAGAGGGTGGGAGCTAGTACACAACCTTGCTTAACTCCACTTTTGATTTCAAACTCTTCAGAAGTTACACCATCAAACTTGATTATACCCTTCATGCCTGTGTGGAACGATTCCACAATGGACAGAAGAGTTGGTGGGCAGCCAATCTTCTTTAGTGCCTTGAACAGACCCTCACAACTGACCAAATCAAATGCCTTTGTGAGGTCGATGAAGGCAATAAACAATAACACAATGAGTAACTGTGTGTGGAAATAAAATGCATTTTGGCTATGTGAAATAAATGACAATAGAATAGTTCACCACATTTGTGTTAAAATAAAAGCAAGTTTTCTTTAATTTATATATCCAATTAATCCATTCAATAAGTCACTCAAATTTGTTTTAAAAGTCACATTTACCTTATATGCTAACCATTTAAATCCGAGTTTTCAAAACATATAGACTACAGTAATTATGCCTGAAGACAACTTATTTTCAAGCCAGCAGAAATTGATCAATCACTATCATGTTTTTAAAAAATAATTTAAAGGCCTGATCTTGTTAAACCCATTACTGAGAGGGAAGACCAGGAGAACTTTTAATCAGATTGCGGCGGAAACGATTAGTAGTATGACCCTTCGCTGGCTGTTGAACGAGGGGATGGAGCACGTATGGGAGTATCCTGAGTCCAGTGATGTTGGTTCTTAACTCAACTCAACTCAAACCCATCAATTGAATCTCACAGTTCAGTTGACATTGTCTCTGTTGAGTTGAATTCTAAGATAGATGGACATTAAAATGACATTCAGTGACTTGGGACTGAGATCTGTGGAGAGACAAGAAAGCAACACTGTTTTTCAGAGTACATAATGATGATGATAAGTGATCATTATACACATGGCTAAACATGAAACACAAGTCACAGATGTATACAGTTATATTGAAAACAAAATGTACAAATTTGTCAAGAAGATCTTGTCACTTTTATTGAATGTAGATATCTTGACTACATGTGGACATGTTCTATTGTATGGTGAGCTGTGAGAGTTGAACAACATATTTATTAATCACATTATGGCAACATGCACTAGCCATATCTATATGGCACACATGCGGTGTATTCTATAGTGTAATTGAAAATAAATTTCCTGTCACTTACTTGCAACACATTCAACTCAGGAGGATACTGGGAGCCAATAGCCAGCGCGGCTGTCATAATGATGGTAATGGTGACGATAGTAAATGCATACAGAAGATGAGTAACTATTTAGTAAATATTTATTTTCTGATGATTTGCATTGTATATGTCATGCAGAGATAAACAAAATCCCTTTGAATCTTTGATACCAACTAGATAAATCACCGCCAATGTTTCGAGGTGGATCATACAGCAGCAACAGTGATTCACAAGTGGCATCTAAACCAACTACTCTCCTGTTGGAGGCAGAAAGACATAGACATCAAGAAAAGCAGGAGTCTCCAGGGTCACCTGCAGAAAATCCTGCAACTGTGCCCGGAGTGAAATACAGAAGGCCAGGTCGACAACCAGCTTTAATGACCGGGCCAGATACCAAAATCTTAGTTGTGTGGCTGGAGAGTTTTGAAGATCATGATAACTTTCCTGTTGGTATGTTCTCATGTTCACTTTCTTGTCTTTCTTTCTGTCATTTGTTTTTGTTTGTCGGGGAAGAATACCATAGAGTTTTGACATCTATTTCTAACGTGACAAGTACCAGGTCTGAATTTAGTAGTGGATTAATGTTTATAAAATAAACTACCAGAGGTTCCTGTATTGAGGAGCCTTCTTAGATAAGGACAAAAAACAAAGATGGTCCTTATGTGTGCTATTCACCTTTAAAGATCGTTCAATATTTGGAAATTGTAAAGAGTAGGCCATACTCTACCATTTCCCTGGCAAAATTCAAAAAATAAATAAAGCTACCCATATTAGAATATTTAAATCATGTGCATATCTTCTCTGTGTGTGGAGGCCAGGACAATCCACCATATTAATTTCCTCTGTGCACATGTGATTTGGCATCAGATAGCCAAACATATCTTTGAAGACAGCAGCTTATATTGTCAATTGTGGATTGACCATTGACCTACATATACAAACATTCACAGAAAGCTGTTTAGGAGTCTCAGTGAGCTGTTAAATATGACAACACATATTTTTAAAGAACTCTACTTTTGTGTAGATATTACTAGAACAACAGGAACAAGAAGAGGATTTCCAAAGAGTAAGTTAATAAACAATCACAAAGCTAGATTTATGGTGGTGTGACATGTTCCAAACACTGCATACTAGTGTTTGGACTGAATAACCTGACATGACATTCTAGTTTTAGTTCTTGTTTATATTTCAGGTGGAATCCTGCTGAAGAGATTAAAAGTTCATAGTTTAGTTTAGTTGATGGATCAACATCACAGCACACGGGTGTAACCCATAAGTGCTCCGTTCTCCTCCTAACTCAAACCTGAGTCTGGACAAACTCAGCTCAGTGCATGAACTCCGTAGCACCGGCGAGGATCCTTAAATACTTTGAGTAGATTTTTAACTCAAAATTTTGTCCGGGCAGCGCCATTAGGCTACTCTTTTTTGATCTCCAACTGCCAAGGGATTTTTTTACATGTGCAACAATACACACGGGCGTCCAATCTCACTACCTAGAGACCAGGGGAAATTTTTATTACTAGAAATCCATGAGAAAAAATCCGGGTCCTCACCGGGGCTTGAACCCGGGACCTCCAGCACTCGAGGCGGGCACTATACCTCGAGATCACGCAGCCCCCTGTTTGATTTAAAGTTAATGATTGTATTCAAGTCAAGTTTATGTCATATATCATCTTCAGATGAAACATCAGCCTATAGCAAACAAATATAAATAAAACTTTTGATAACATGCATCTTTTCTGTGGCAACAAACAGCTGTGCGTGATGAGCCATTTCACAATTGCTCAAGAAGAAAATTGAGGCTTTTGAACTTAGATGTTACAGAAGAATGTTGGCACTCTACAAAATCTGAACATTAAATAAAATGCTTCCTAAACAGCATCATGCCTGAGAAACTGAAATACTTTAGCCTTATGAAATATCCCAGTGGTTTAGAAAGAACAGTAGTGAAAGGTATGGCTCCTTGTAAATACGGCTTCTTGTAGATATTGCACGAATTAACTAACACAGTAATGGACAAGAGCATTAAAGATACCCAGGGCATTAGAATACATGAGACAGGAGAACTGGTGATGTATCCAAAGTTTTTTCAGTGGGCTCTGATGAGAGGAATGTTCTGGAAAATACTCTCTACCTTATGATACATCTTTCATGATTGGAGTAGTCACTTTGTCCACAGATTTTACATTCTAGTGTAAGAAAACTGGGTTATGGTATGGTCACTTCTGTCACAGGAACCAATTAATGTGTTAATGCTACTTTCAAAGGTTTTGGTTAGGGATAAGTTTTATTACATATTTCATCTTCATAAAGGGCTTCAGTCTCCACCCATAGATCACACAAGGAGAATCTCAGCACAGTGCACAAATTCTGTAGAACCGGTGAGAATGCAATTGTGTATATACCAGAATCCCATGTACTATAAATATTTTTTTAGGTAGGTCTTCTAATTTTTAAATTTCGCCTCAGCAGTAGCATTTAACCTTCTCTTTTCAATTTCAACTGCCAAGGACTCTTAATGTGCACATGTGTCCTCTGATTTTTTGCTCATATCCTAGAAAGCTGGACATCTGATTGACTACTCTGGGATCAATTGAAGCATAACATTTTAATCTTATTTTTAGGAAATGTATATTCCAGATGTAGAACAAGCCAGTTCTGCATGAGCCAGAGGTGGACATCATAATCTTTAAGCCAATCCACTCCTGTAATTTACCTCGGACACCAGCAGGACCTGAGCTGGCTTTATTGAACCTTTTCTAAGACTTCAGCCATATGCCCTTGTCATAAAACACAGATAAATGGCCATCACAATCCTGAAACAAACTGGAAGGGAATCTCAGTCAGTGGATCCATAGAGGTGAAGTAGCTAGAAACCACATAGTGGAAAAGTCTGTGGCACTCATCAATATATGTTACTGAAGATATACCTCCTGAATTATGTAATTCTATATTTATTGCAATCCCAAAGAATTCAGGAGCCTTGGAATGTGATCAACATTAAACAGTTACTATAATGAGCCACATCATGAAGATTTTGCTAAGAATTATCATGCAAAGAGTTAGAAAGAAAATACAACCCGAAATAGGAGAAGAACAATGTGGGTTTATAGAAGGCAAAGGTACAATTAATGCTGTGTATTAGCTGAGAACATTAATTGAACGTTCTATAGAAGTAAATAAAGACCTACATCTTTGCTTTATTGACTACACAAAGACTTTTGGTAAAGTAAGAAATCTCAGCATGATAAAGATGCTTGCAGATCAACAAATTGATGGGAAGGACCTTAGACTTGTAAAATAACATATATTGGAAACAATAAGCGTCATAAAGATTGATAATGAAGTAGGTCAATATCAGCCTATTAAGAGAGGTGTGAGACAGGGATGTGTAATGTCTCCAGATTGTTTTCCCTGCACAGTGAAAATATTTTCAGAAATGTAGAAGATATGAAAGGAATCATCATTGGGGGATGTAACATCAATAACATTAGATATGCAGATGATACAGTATTGATTGCAGACAATGAGCAGGATCTGCAACAGTTAGTAGATGCAGTTGTTGCACACAGTGAACAGCTAGGGTTAGAATTAAATTGTAAGAAGACACAGATTATGGTTGCCACTAGGAAGAAGGTTGATTGATTGATTGATTTAAGAACCGACATCACAGCATTCAGGGCATTCCCATAAGCGCTCTGTCCCCATCCCCAGAAGCCAGCGAAGAGTTCCAACCCCAATAGTACCAGTAGCAATCTGATTATATGTGCGTCTCACCTTTCCTCTAAGCATCGAGCATTGGCCAGATCCCCTCGTCACTCCACGCTGTCGCATTCTTGCCAGACCATGGTGATCCATTTGCTCCTCTGTGGTGTACATGTGCTTCCACAAGGCCGAACCACGTCTGCCTTATCATGCATCAATACTCCACCAAATTTTGCAGAGCCAGCCAATCTGTCTGCCTGTTCATTCCCCAGCACACCAGCATGCCCCGGAGAAAAGATCCAGACAATGCTTGCCACCCGTGACTTCCGAAGTAAAGCAAGCCACTCGGCACGAAGCTTGCCTGTCCTCACCCTACTCAGCATGCTTTGAGTCGGTTACAACTAGGAAGAAGGAAATACCACAATGTAATATACAAGTAAATGGGAATGTTCGTAAACAAGTGAATCGGTACAATTATCTCGGAACAGTCATAACATCTGATGGGAGACGTCTTGAAGATATTAAAACAAGAATCGCCATGGTGAAAGTAGCCTTTTTCAAGATGAAAAACATACTGACCAATAAAGAAATGTCAATTGCTATGAGAAAAGAAGTGTTGAGGTGCTACATAGAACCGGTACTTTTGTACGAATGTGACGCGTGGACATTGAGCAGATAGGCTGAAAAATATCTTATGGCTATGGAAATGTGATTTCTGAGGAAAATGCAAAAAATACCATGGATAGACAGAAAAACCAATGACCAAGTCCTACAAGAAACAAATGAAAATCATACACTGATTAGAGAAATCAGACGTAGACAGTCAAAATTTGTTGGTCACGTTATGAGAAGAAATAATTTGGAGAACTTGATGACAACTGGCAAGATTGAGGGGAAGAGAACAAGAGGAAGGCAGAGAGGTAAATACCTGGATGGCTTGGCCACATGGTATGGTTGAAACAAGAATACTGAGCTGATCCACGACTCTGGTGATCGAGTGAGATGGAGAATCATTACCGCCCACGCTTATCAGCATGGCACATGATGAATGAACTCATCAGCCTACTCCCAAATCAGGTGACACATCGGTTTGGATGTCCATTGAGTGTGATTCCTGCTGAATGACAAATTAGTTCAAATGTTCACTGTAAATCTGCTACTAGGTGGAGAATGTATACAGTGAACTTAAACCTTGTTGCACATGTTGCATTCTCAGATTTAAAGTAAAAACCTTGACTGTCCCAAGCCTTTTAGATTACATGGCCAGAGGCATTTTTGTGGCACCACTTGTCAGAAATTGAATTCTCCTTAGTTTATATGCCGAGACGAGTGGCCCAATAATGTCAGTAGTCAGGCTGACTCTCACTGGCATATGGTTGTGGTTGCAGGTTCAAATTCCTTACATTCCAGATCCAAGAGATAAGACTTGGGACAAATGTCTCTTGTAGGCTGATTGAAGAAACAGTTCCTGGATTCTCAATAAAACAACCAAGAAGTGACTACTAGAGATTTAGCTGCTCCTGGTACTCCCAGGAGTGAGAAGGAAGAATTTAGATATGTAGAATAAGTCGTTGCTGAGACAACTACATAGAGAAAATTACCTCCCTGACTTATCCTCTCCTGGAAAGCTATTTTTCCACTCTCGCTAACTGTAATTTAAAAGAGTTTACAAGCACTTAAGCTAAACATAAATATTGACATATAGTTAGAAATATTATGGAAGAACTATGAGTTAAACAAACTGCCACTGTGTTTATTAGATTTTCATGTTCTTTCAACTAATTGATGATGTGTCTCACAGGATCACAAGAGATCCTATTACCTAATCCCGGATAGTCAACTATATCCTGGAAATAGCTTACAAGATAATTGTCCTAATCTATCCGTCACACTCTCAGAGAAACAATTACACATTGTCATCACCTAGGGGAATGCTGTACACTGATTAGAGAAGTGTGGAATAGAAAGATAGTTTAGACAAACACATACATCAGTACATACGATGACTGGGAATCTACAACCATGGTCAGACTGCGAGAACAGCAAGTTAAAAAAGGCGTGGTCAAATAAAAACACTACGCAGGAAGCCAAAGAATAGTAATAAACCAACACAGAACTGGTGTCGTGGGCCACTACACGCAGCGGGATTTACTGAGGAGGGGATCCAAGCACTTATGGACTGAATGGTTCGATGTGCAATGAGGATTATCTGGCGACTAACTAACTAACTAACATACATCAAGATGAGTCAGACTTATTATAGACCAATTGAGACACAAATTCCCACTCTCTCAGTGAATTAACAAATGAAGTATGTTGAATTTATCACACTACAATTTTAATAAAAACTAACTAGATAAGAGTGAGAATAACTGTGAAAATCATAATGGAAACAGTCCTTGAAAAGAATCTTGTCTGATTTAGAATTGATGGTGTCTGTATGTGGAGGTCATCATGAGGAGGTGGATCAAGTTGAATGTTGTAAGTGAATGTTTGTAGTAACTCGAAAACAGAGTCACTATGTAAGTCTCCACTCCCTTGAACTGAAGATATATAGGTATACAGATGAGGGTCCACTTTTAACCTTTTTTTGATGCAGTCTTTAACACAGCAACTTCGTAGTAATTTTCTCAGGATTCTTGCACGTCGTGCTTTTGGCTCACATTAATAGTACACTTTTTGATAGTTTATTTAAGTTTTAAAAATCGAGTTATAGAAAAAGGGAGAATCCTGCAATAGACACAAGGTTAACCAGGTGAAAATTTCCAGCCATACCCAGGCATTCATCCTCACACCTCATTATCCACTATTATGCCATGTTGTAAGTCCGCTATGTTTTGCCATGAGGATATGTTCGAACCTACAAGATGAACTGGCTCGTTAAAAGTGGTGTACTAGTGACAGTCTATAACTTCACTGATGAACTTGAAACAGATGGAATCAACATCGAAGCGCAAGAGAATTAATACCGTTTTAATTCCGGAGTGAATAGCGTCATGACATTATTGTAGTGTAGCATTAGAGTACCCGTTGTTACCGGGATGGCATCTAACATAAGCGTGCACTAACAGTAAATAAACAGACCTGTTCTACATTCACCTTGACGCTCAGAAATCCCTCTAGTTCCTCTGTTCCTTCAGGTCGTCCTTGCTGCTATGTTCGTCTAGCTTCTGCCCGTCGTTCTCGGATCCATGGCGTTTCCAATCAATGCTTCTATTTGTTATCCACTTGGAGTCCACTGTCAAATTCAACCTCCAAACATCCAATAGCCACACCAAGTTGTTCTCCACATCTAACACACGCCCGTTCACCTTGATTGTCGCACAACGTATGATCTCGTCACGTTAGCATTGTCATGTAAGCGTTGGTGTGACGTATATTCATCTCCTATAGTTTTCGTGCACTGTTTACTTTGAGATTTCCTTCTATCCTCTGTATGGTGTGATGTGGGCACTTGCTATGTGGCATTACCCCCCCCCCCCCCCTTGAAATGATAAAATCATTTACACATTTCTACACCTCGTGATTACTAAGCCATGCCCAATAGCAGTGCCGACATCATGAGTCATAATGCTGAGTACGACGTTATGGCCCCTATTAATTACCCCAAAAAAATTAATGTATATGACAGGCACGCCCTTCTATCCACAATCCCATGGTGGACGTCATGTAGCCAGCCCATGGGGAGGCTGGTCTAACTAATTATACAATTATCCCTTACGTGTCCATATGGACAAGTGTCCTCACTCTGGGTCAAAACCTGGAGTTGGGGACGTGGGTAAACAACAGGTACCAAGTAGTCAGTACCAGTTAACACTCAATACTGTCGCTGGCTTATATATCCCTGGGTGTTATTCGCATATAACATGTATATATATATATATATATATATATATATATATATATATATATATATATATATATATATAGTCAGAGTCTCAAATGTTGCCGGTATGCAGGGACATTGTTACGCCCGCCAGGCGAGTATTAGTTACCTGCCCGCGAGGTTGCTGGCTGACGTGACAGCCAGCGGTCAGGCAAGGACAAAGCAAGACGCACGCAGTCCGCGCGCGTCCAGCCATAGAGGGCAAGCGCTTTGTGAGAGAGAGGAGACAGCTTTGGGTACTCGGACCGGACTGACGTGTGGGTAGAGAAAGGCTTGTGTAGTTCTGTGCCCGAAAGTCGAGTGCTTGTATATCTTGTGAGATAGACTGTAAGCTGTGGGTTGTCTGTAAGTGTATTGATATATATTATGTATGTATTGTGATGATCATTCCATGCACAACTAGATCGTATTGCATGTGATCGGTAAATAAATCCATTGAACTACGTGTCGTTGTGTCTCAAGTCCAATCATGTTGTACTTGTACTTGTCTCACATGTGTTAGGTATAACGAGCCAGGTTTAAGACCCTGACATGTGTGGACGTGGTGGCATCGTCCGGCTTTAAATTAATTAAGATTTGAACCTAGATTTGTGAACGTGAGGATTTTTGTCCAACTTTGATGTACATTTAAATGTCAACTTAAAATATCATCCTCATATAGTGTTAGATTATTTGAATATGGAGGTTAGATGTGAACGTAAAGTACATACATTTGTTTGATCCTGTAAACGTGTAAAACATCAGTGATTGTGTAACTTGTCACCATTTTGACCTTGTCGACATTGTAGAATCGTCGCCATTGTAACCTTGTCGCCATCTTGTAAACTTGATGTCTATGTCCTTACTGAATGTCATCTTGATGTAAGTGATGTGTCATCAGTGTTGTAAAGTGTTGAGATATTGTTAGATTGTCTTTGTGAAGTTGATTGTGGAAAGCAAAAAGTTTCGGAAAGAAAGTGACTTGTGGTTTTGAAAAAAAATAAAATTGTTGACTGACGACATTACAACCAACAATTACACTCAACGCCATACAAACCTAACCAAAACTTAGTGACAAGCATACACACCACATCAAATAGACGCTAATTTATTTCCTCCAAAACAAAGCAGGTTTTCTGTGCCATCTGAAACCCTTGCCCGTAGAGGTCATTCGTGTTTTGAACTAGCGACCCTACAGTTCCTAACTCTAGTGTGAACCGTTCTCCACCGCATCCAGTACACTTGAGTATATTTTTCTTTCTATATACTTTCGGATGCAAATTTGGGCACAAATTGTAAGTTGAACAAAATTGTAAATTGTAAATTTTTCACTATACTAACAACTTATAACTAATTGTGTATCTGACCACTCACTTGCATTTATTATTACCATCATGTCTTCATTAAACGACTTCATCGAGATGGGTTTAAAGCTGAAATTAACGGGAGACGAGTTGACAAAGTGGAGTGAAGCTAAGTATTCTGAACACCTTCGAGAGAAAGCGCACGAACGCGAAGAAAGAGCAGCTGAAAGAGCTGCCAAGCAATTAGAGGCAGAAATAGCCTTAAAACAGGCAGAGGCAGCAACAGCATCAAAGCAAGCAGAGTTAGATATCGAACTAAAGAAGGCAGAGATAACAGCTCAAAGTAAACGGGAAGAGCTGGAATTACAACTAAAAATTAAACAACTTGATACTGAGACTGCCATAATCAAAGAGTCTAAGAAATCTGAGAGACTGGAGAAAGAAAACCAGTATAAAAAGTATCAAGGTATTGTAATAAATTATACCTCAGGTGACTGCATTGCAGCCTTCACCCAAAATTTTGAAACCTTAATGGACCATTACCAGGTCCCAATGTCTGAATGGAATATTATTTACATGAGGAGTTTGTCAGGGGAACCTCTGAAGGTCATAGAGACTATCCCCAAAGACCTCAGGAAAGATTACCATTATCTAAAATCAAAGATTATGGCACATTTTATGCTAGATGAGGCAGGCTACAGAGAACAATTCAGCAAGTTGAGCCCAAAATCGACCCAAACGTTCTCTGACTACCTCTGCTTAGTCCGAGATATATTTGCAAAATGGACTTCAGCAGCCAAAATAAATAAAGATTACCAGAAATTAGAAGATCTAATTATCAGGGATAAAGTCATCTCATCCCTTCCATCAGCATTTTCTAAATTTTTGCAAGAGAATGAATGTACGAGTGTAGATCAGATTGAGAAACGTGGTTCAGCTTATTATACAGCCAATAAACATTGTTTTGCTGGTGAAGCTATTGATACAAACTTTGTAGCATCGGCTAACTATGAAAAACCTCGATCAGAACCCTATCATAGGCAAAAACCATATAAGCCTACATCTGAGAAATATAATCATTGTAGATATGTAACTATTCACACCATCAAGGTGAGATGTGTGACAAGAACCCTGCATATCTTACATATCTACAGAACATCGTAAATAGACAAGATAAGGAACGTAAATCCTTCAGAAATTTACGTAAATGTTTCCTCTGTAAGGGGTACGGGCATTATCGTCATGCTTGTAAAGGAAGGCAAATGACCAATAAAGCTAATGCCGCCTTATTTGATAGTTCATCATCAGATGAAGAACAATCAGAGAAACACCCTGTGAACTCAGCACAGCCTTTTGACATGTTTAACGCAAATAAATGTACTCTTTGTAATACCTTTTATGAAGATGGCGTTTTAACATGCGGCCACTCCATTCCTATTGCCAATGAAGAAGCTAATTTGGTAATAGACTCCAAAGGCAGAATAAACATCCATCAGGGATATGTGAATGGCAAGCCCGCTACAGTCCTTCGGGACACCGGCAGTTCACTTATTGGACTGAAGAGAAAGTTCATAATGCCTACAGACTATACAGGCAGGCACGTAACATGCAGAACATTCTCTGGGAATATTGAAAAGTACCCATTAGCATGGGCATATATTCAAACACCTTTCCTCACTGGGAAAGTAAAATGCGCAGCATTAACTAACCCTGTTTGTGATATCATCATTGGAAATTTACCAGAGGTGAATGATATACCCCATGATATAACATCTGTTTGCATTGATGAGAACTTAACATCATCACCATCAAATATCATCATTAAGAATGTTGTATCACCAAATGAATGTATGGTAGCTAATGTAGCACTAAGATCTCATGACATCATTGATCAAACTGTTTCACCACCATCTGATATCATTGAATGTGTGAACGCAGTAACTAGATCTACTGCTAGAGTGCAAGATGAAATTAATCAAACTGAGGCTATGGAAATGATTAGCCCAGTGATACTACCTCCTAAAACTATGAAGGAGACTTTTGTAACAGCCCAAAAAGCTGATCCTTCATTGTCTAAATATTTTAATCTGATCGGCCAAAAGCCAAAGGTAACCAAAAATGCAAGATGGCATTTTGCTTTGAAAAATTGCATCCTCACCAGGTACTATACCAGAGGTGACAGCACAACAGAACAAACTGTTTTGCCAGTTCAATACCGTAAGCAAGCCTTACATCTTGCCCATGATATACCTCTTGCAGGGCATATGGCATATTCTAAGACCAGATCAAGATTACTAACACAGTTTTATTGGCCCAAATTCTGCAATGACATTAAGCAGTATTGCAGAAGTTGTGACATCTGCCAAAAACTGGTAAAGAAAGGTAAACACCCACAGGCAAAGTTACAAATCACTGACTTAGCCAGTCGACCTTTTGAGAAAATATCTGTCGACATAGTGGGCCCTCTTAATCAGATAACAACCAGAGGGAATAAATATATTATTACCATCATTGATCTATGTAGTCGCTGGCCTGAAGCGATTCCGCTAAAGAACATAACTGCCAATGATATAATGGAAGTTTTCTTCCATATATTTTCACGGATAGGATTTCCAGACACTATCCTATCAGATAGGGGAACTCAATTCATTGCCGCATCTACTCAAGCTTTCACCAAGATGTTAGGGGTGAAGCAATGTTTCAATTCTCCGTACCATCCTCACTCAAGTGGAATCATAGAAAAATTTAACGGTGATTTAAAGCATATGCTTGCAAAAGTCACACAAGAGCATCCCAACAACTGGGACATATATTTGCCTGCTATACTTTTTGCTTATCGCGAAGTTCCACATTCTAGTACTGGGTTCTCTCCTTTTGAACTTATCTATGGTGCCAAACCACGTGGCCCATTGACTATCTATCATCAAATGTTAACTGAAGCCACTCCATTACTTAAACCCATATCATCATACGTATACGTTACATCATTGCGTGAAAGAATCATCAAATCTTGTATAATTGCAAAAGAAGCACTAAAAGTATCTGGTGCTACATATAGACAATATGCAGACAAAGGTAACAGGACAATAACGTTGACACCTGGACAGGACGTAC
This sequence comes from Cepaea hortensis, assembly GCA_963921405.1. Classification (NCBI taxonomy): domain Eukaryota; kingdom Metazoa; phylum Mollusca; class Gastropoda; order Stylommatophora; family Helicidae; genus Cepaea; species Cepaea hortensis. The sequence goes on from OY992894.1 coordinate 58,830,568, forward strand.
TTCTTCTCTTACCTAGTGACAGACACTTATTGACTGAGTCTTGGCAAGGACCTTTTAAAGTTATAAGACAGATTTCAGCTGTAGACTATGAGATTAAAATAAAAGACAAACACAAAATATTCCACATCAATATGCTAAGACCATATTACAACAGAGATAACGAACAAGACGATACAATAGCTTGTACAGTAATAATAGACCATGAAGATGACGAAGATAGTGACGAAATTCCAACACCTGCAGTAGACACAACGAACTGCTTGAAAGAAATCAAAATAAACCCAAACTTAACTCAAGCAGAAACAGACAGCTGCAAACATCTCATACAACAGTACAACACCATCTTCTCCAACAATCCAGGACAAACAGAATTAGTACAGCATCACATCACACTTACTTCAAACACACCCATAAGATGCAGACCTTACACCATTCCAGTGCATTACAAAGAAACGTTACATCAGGAAATCATTAGTTTAGAGAAAAACAACATCATTAGACGATCCCAATCACATTTCTCATCTCCAATGGTCATGGTACGCAAAAAGGACAATACGATAAGACTCTGTATCGACTATAGGAAATTAAATAAGATAACTCTTCTTGATCTAGAACCAATGTCCAACTCTGAAGATCTGTTGACAGAACTGACAGACTAGATTCTTTACGAAGGTAGACATGACGAAAGGTTACTGGCAGATAACGGTAGACGAACAGAGCAGACACCTGACAGCATTTGCCACACCTTGGGGACTGTACGAATGGTACAAACTTCCATTTGGGCTGGTCAATGCCCCAGCGACATTTGTACGTATGACACGACTGTTACTAGTGGACATACCAAATATTATCTGTTACATGGACGACATTTGTGTTCACACAAAAACAATGACAGACCATATAAAGACATTACAGCAGACATTTGAACGGATCAGACAGCACGGACTGACGGTAAAGCCGACAAAAGTAGACATAGCCTATCAGGAAATATCTTTCTTGGGGTACAAAATATCTAATGGCTTTGTCACGACAGACGATAACATTGTGTCCAAAATACTGAAACTCTCACTTCCGACTACGAAAAAGCAAGTCAGAAGTGTGTTAGGATTACTAAATTATTATAGACAGTTCATACCTGATTTTGCTGAACTGACTGAAAAGTTTACTAACCTACTAACGAAAGATCAACCTGAAAATATTGTAAACAATCAATGCCTAAAATTTGCATTCCAGAAAGTTTTATCTTATTTCTCTGAGAAGAGTTTAAAGAATCCCATTCTCAAATTGCCAAATTTTCTTATTCCTTTCAGATTATGCACAGACGCGAGCTCCGTAGCGATTGGAGCAGTTCTGTTACAGGAACATGATAACATCCTACACCCTGTATATTACTTCTCTAGAAAATTGAAACCTAGAGAACGCTCTTGGTCGACACCGCAGTTGGAAGCCCTTGCTCTAATTGAGGGTATAACTAAATTTTCCAGGTTCCTTCTGGGACGTCATTTCATTGTTGAGTCTGACAATAGTCCGTTGAAATTTATTACTTCAGGAATGCCTACCAACCAAATGATAGCTCGCTGGTCTCTAAAACTCCAAGATTACAGCTTTGAAGTTCGACATATTGCAGGCAGAACCAACACAATTGCCGATCTGTTGTCCCGTTGTCCGACCGACCCAGTAAGCACTCATGTCTGAGTGCAGTGTGTCAAATACACTCAGAACAACACAGCCAGCAGTGAAGATTTTTTTCCCACAAAAAAAAGCTGTTTTTCTACTATAATAATGTGATAGGGTTTAATCCCATTATATATAGTTTTCTTATTTTATTATTAACGTAGTGATTGTTTTGAATAATTGTGTAGTGTGTGGTAGAAAGCGAACAATATTAATTGTACATATACTACGAAACAAGAACAGTGCCACATTCGCTCTGAACTTACCGCAAGCGAACTATCCAATTTATCAGTGGTATCTGTGAGTGGAACATTTCCAGTGATATTTTTAATCCATGTGTGAAAGAGTGAACTGAACTTTGACATTTACACCACTGCAGTCAACGAAATCCAGAATTTTCCAGCGAAACAACCAACACATGAACTATTAGAACATTGTACATTCCGAATTGCTACATCAGACCGGAACAAGTGTGTTAGAGAATTTTAAACATCAGCTGCTCATGTGTACTTCCGGATAATTTATAAATTTAGTCCAAAAATTAGCAGACGATAAACAAAAGCTTACAAAGTTATGACGCATGTAAAATATTTACGAAACACCAATTTCGAATACACGAATTGTGTATTAATATTTTTTCAGGTAGTGTAATCTTAGAATCATATTTTGATTAACTTATTCATACTATCGACATTTTTTCGCTAGTATGGAAAAGCATCAAGCTATGACGCTGAGAAATAGAAGAATAATTGTAATTAATTAGATTTGATATTTTTTTGAAATTATGTCCCTTTCATTTAATTGTTGTTACATTATTACACCAAGGGCGATAAATTGAAATGTATGCGAATATGTGTTGTATATAAATAGCCATGTTGTTGCCAGATTGTTAACACGCCAAGTAGTCGTCAACTGGGCATGGTATAAGTTTACCGATGTTGTAGACCAACGGAAGGGCTCCCGACCAAATGAGGTCGGAGCTCGAGCGTTGAATGCGGCTTGTAAAAAAGTCGTATTACAGTCTTACCAGATGTTTTTTGTTTCAAAAAGCATATTATTACTTTTTTTTTTAGGTTGCGAGGTAGTTGCTGGATAGCTGTTGCTACCGATCTGACTGGGTCAATATTGCAACTCAGGTGAACGTCCATCGAGTGGATGAAACTTGGAAAGTGGTAAAGATTGAACACCACATGTCTTAAAATACAACTTGCATTTCTTATGTATTTCTATGCCAATATATGTATTCTTATGTATTTCCATACCAATGTATATAACAACAGAAAGGTCGACTCTGACATGGTTAAAATATTAACCCGGTATGTATATAGAGTATACATGAAAGATGACATCTTTCATGAAAAGCCCCGGGGGAGCGTGTCAGAGTCTCGAATGTTGCCGGTATGCAGGAACATCGTTACGCCCGCCAGGCGAGTATTAGTTACCTGCCCGCGAGGTTGCTGGCTGACGTGACAGCCAGCGGTCAGGCAAGGACAAAGCAAGACGCACGCAGTCCACGCGCGTCCAGCCATAGAGGGCAAGCGCTTTGTGAGAGAGAGGAGACAGCTTTGGGTACTCGGACCGGACTGACGTGTGGGTAGAGAAAGGCTTGTGTAGTTCTGTGCCCGAAAGTCGAGTGCTTGTATATCTTGTGAGATAGACTGTAAGCTGTGGGTTGTCTGTAAGTGTATTGATATATATTATGTATGTATTGTGATGATCATTCCATGCACAACTAGATCGTATTGCATGTGATCGGTAAATAAATCCATTGAACTACGTGTCGTTGTGTCTCAAGTCCAATCATGTTGTACTTGTACTTGTCTCACATGTGTTAGGTATAACGAGCCAGGTTTAAGACCCTGACAATATATATATATATATATATATATATATATATATATATATATATATATATATATATATATATATATATATATATATATGAGGTGGTCGCCATCGCTGTACGTAATGCAGTTTTATAACTTTAGAGATTTTCTCTATACCATCAACCGCATTTGCTTATGTGCAACTCAAATGTAATGGCTCAACAAATGTGGCGTATTAGAAACCATTGAACATTATAACACTCTAATTATAGCAGTTATTAACTAATTAACCAATATAATTAACAAATGTAACTATACTAATATAATAAACTTAACTATTGCAACTAACTAATAGGGAGTCTCTGTGACGAAGTGGTCAAGCCGTTTGACTCGTGTTCCGAAGGTTGTTGGTTCAAATTCGGGCCGCACCCTTCGATTTGCGAGTTAAATGTTTCGGAGACTCCTGTGGGTCGTCACTAAAAGCTACGGAGTTCGTGCTTTGTGCGACGCTTTCCGTGCTACGGAAAGAGACCAAGCCATATGGGATAAAACCCGGTGCAATGAAGTCGACCCTGTCGACTTTTAAGCGACTTTAACTAACTAATTAATGTGTGCATGATAACTAAACATAATATAGTATTCATATCACATATACTAAAATTACCATATGGTAAGTCACTTTTCAATTCATGTCACTCTAATTAATATAATTACACAAATCATCATTGAAGAAAAATACTTAATCTATATTCCTTAATATTGAATGTTCATAATTGATCGGATCCTCATCTCCGTAACTGAAGTATGGACACGCAAAGTAAAAGTTCCGTCATCTCGGTAATTGACGTATGAACATGAAAAGTAAAAGTTCCGTCATCCCAGAAATTGACGTATGACAGTTCCAAAATGTCGCAAAACAAGTCACTTCATCACTTCATCATGTCTCTGCCAACAATGAAAAATCCACATATGTATCTATCTGACTAACAATATGTAATATACTAATGTAATATAACTTGTTGGTTGCTATGTACATTGCTATTTAATCAGGTGCATCTGTAATATATAATATCTCTTCTAAACACTCTATGAACAAATACAGATAAACATTAAGAAACAAAAGTGGAAAACAACTGTGGAAAAGACCTATCTATTTACAATCGACTAAGAAGATCTTTAAGAACATTCTCATTGTCTAGAATCTGGCAGATCTTGAATTGTAGTCTTGCAAAGAATAATAACTACAAAGACTTAAGACTTCTAAGAAAATACCAGGAATATGCATATAGTATTCAGATTAATAATGCTAGTGATACCGTTAATAAGCAGTTTGATAGCTAAATCAGAGAATAGGATTACGTTTGCTATTTAAAGTAATTTTAAGATATCACAGAGACAACATGAAAAATAGCTCTGAAAAGTTGCCTTTTTATTAGCGACTTTCTGAACGAATATTAGGCCATGACGTTTGTGCTTGTTAATATGTATGCAATATTCACATTCAAACAATCACTCATTCATTTACATTCCTCGTTTTGTTGATTCTACCGTTTTCTCTTTCATTCTTTCTTTCTTTCTTTCAAATTGGTGGTGTCTTTCCCCGGACAATGTGTAATTATTCTACGATTTTATCTTTGTGATAGTAGAGTTTGTTAAATGTGACACCAGTTTGTGTAATGTACGACTGGAATGCTTGATGTTGACAAAAGTCAAGTATATTAGGTCACATAGGATAATTGTGACTTGTAAGACTTTATATAACTGTTGTCTAACTTTACTATAGTTTTGAGTGTAGACGTGAACATCAAAATGTTTGATATGCAAAATGTCTGCAATACATCTCGAAGTGTGAAAGTATACTTTTGATATATATTTCCATGTTTGTGTATTCATGTTTGTGACTACCCCACTCATAATATGTGATGATCATTTGTAGTATCATCATCATGTGCCATGTAATGTTACTTATGAGGCGCCAATTATCATGTTTAGCCTGTTTAGACGGTTCATTTATACTTTTAAAACAAGTTTGCATTGTTGGATCTTGTTTCTGTTCATTAGCTAAGTCAGCTGTCAGTGTGACAGTATTCTGAGTATTGTCATCGTCAGTCTGAGAAGATTGTTCTTTTTGTCTTCGCTCTTGAGCTCTTGTGACCGCATTCATTTGAGTGTGGTCAATCTCCCATTGAATTGCCTCGTCATGAGTGTAATCATTTGCATTGGGTACATTCCCAATAAGTAACCCGGCACAAGAATTAGGCAATACTGCTGCATTTACTGTGCCTTCAAAATATGGAGATTGTATTGTAATTGTGGCAATTTTATATCTCTCAATTGTGCCACCAAAAATTCTGCAGGCAACAGTTTTGCCTGTATAATCCTCTGCTTTTATTAACCTTTGGTCAACTCCAATAATTGAAGACCCTGAATCACGAATACAGGTAGTAGGTTCCCCATTCACCCATGCTTGGTGAACTTTGAGTGTGCCATTCTGAATATTAACAGCATTGGCTTCATGAATAGTTTCTAAACATTCGTCAATATGAATGTCTTTCTCAGTCTTCTCAGTCTTGTCGCTATACTGTTGTATGATAGCTGCATGTGTTTCTTCTATGTCATCTGAATCACTACTGGAAAACACATATGCGGTACTTGCTTCTTTCCAAGTATTTCTCATCGCACATGATCTACTGGTATGTCCGTACGCCCGACGCGAAAAACATTTAACACTCCTCTTGTAGGAGTCATACTTACTTCTTTTCTTTGCCGTGATGTCTCTTAAATAAGCTGCGTAACCAGGATGTTGATCACACATTTCCAGATGTCCGTGTGACAATTTGCAGTGTTGGCATCGAGTGAGGTGCCCCTTTCTTGGTCTGTTGCCATCTTTATTTGAGTACTGATATGGACCTCTATTTTTATTAGCAAATTTTTTAAACTTACCATTACCTTTTTGGAATCTGGCGCTCGCTCCTATGACAAGTTCTGGTTGTGCACAGTCAGCAAATATGTCACGATGTGCATTATAAAATGATTCACCCCGTGATTCCATCTCACTAAGTGACTTACACTTATTCTCAACCAGAAATACAGACATAGCTTCTGGTACTGCAGATAGAAGTTTGTCTCTCAGCATCAGGTCACATATTTTATCGAAATCAGACCCAATGTCTCTTGCCTTTAACCATTTGTCAAAGCAAGAAGATGTTTCAGAAACAAAGTCAAGGAATATCTGATTAGACTTAGGTGTAAGTGTCTTAAATTTTGTACACAACCCACATTCATCCAAACTAAATTGTGCAAGAACATGATCTCGCATATATTTGTAGTTGGTACGCAAGTTCTCAGGTATTAATTCAATCACCTTCAAAGGTTCCAGCACGAGATTTCGATTAAATAGAATCGGTAAGTCCTGCTCAGGAATCTTATAGAATTTTGCTAAAACTTCGAAATTAGTAATCCATGAACTCACTAAATCACCTTGTTGGAAGTTACGAATCAGACCTTGGTATTTCTTGACTGGATCATTATGTATTCTTTATCATTCTAATTCAGCTTCACAATCCATTTCCAATGTTTTAACCTTCAAATTACCTTCCAGTTCCTTGTCCTTAAGAAGTGCTTCGGCCGCAAGTTTTTCTTTCTCAAATGCAAGTTGCTTTTCCTTCATCTCTTTTTCTGCGGCTAATTTTTCTTTTTCAGCCGCTATTCTCTCTTGTTCAGGAGCTAATTCTCTTTCCTTTATCGCCATTTCTCTTTCTTTTAATTCTTTCTCAAGTGCCAATCTTTCTTGTCTATCCTCTTTTTCACGGGCTGCTTGAAGTTCTTTCACTTCTTTCTCTGCAGCTAACCTTTCTTGTCTTTCTTCTCTTTCACGTGCTGCTTGTAGTTGTTTCTCTTCTTTTTGCTGCATCTGGGATTCTTTAAATTCGTTCTTTGCTCATGTCCTCAGTTCTGAGCCGGTCAACCCAGACTTCTCACCTATGTCCATGAAGTCTTGAAGTGTCGACATGTTGTCCTAATTTAGCTATAACTTAACTAGCTGAAATAAGATAGAGGAGTGCAAAGGAATCGACGATATGCAAGTACGTTCAAAACAGAGTAGACAATATATCAAAACACAAATGTTGAACAAAATGTCAACTTCAAACTCAACAATAATGTAGAACTGAGTAACAAAAGAAATTCAGCAATCTTAAGGCGATATAAATATCTTAAGCGTTACTCTATATAAACAACAGAAAATAGCATGCAAAAATATATGTAGTATAAAGAATAAAATAACACTAGACAGTTAACAGTTACGAGAGAAAACAATTGACGTGTAACATAAACACATATTCATACTCATAAAAGACAAAAATACTGACTATCGATTTTCAGGTAAACAACATACAACACTACTACACTACTGTAACACTGCTATAAGTACCAACAACACGTGAGACCAATACAAATTACTTCATACCAACCTGACGATTGCAAGTGCACAACATCTTCTTAAGCTAGGAAGGCATCTTAACTATCCCAAGAAGAGCAACCACCCAACCACCCGCTGTTAATTTAACGCAAAATTGGTCATCGCTAGCTACTTAGTATCTTACGAATGCACCTAATCAACAACAATGAACGTAACGATCAACAAATTAAAACAATACTGGCCTTATGTTCTACCGTTGGCATGCACCGTAGATACTTAAAGTGTTGACAAGTGTGTGGTATCTTACAACAATACAAGATACTGGTGATGGATTGCTGTAGTGCATGATGCTGGTCAATGCTGTCCGTGTATGGTGTTCTTTCCAAACTGGGCAGTGATTAATGTACTGATTAAACACGATCAGTATCTCGATGTGACACCCTTGGCGTGAGCCCGTTGACCCGGTCGTTTACATAATCAACGGCGGTGTCACTATTTAAAAGCGTAGATTTATCGCCAACCCTTGAGCTGCCCCAGCCTGTATGTTGCTCATAATGTCCACGTATAACTAGTAATGTCCAATCGTGTGAGATGATGACAGTGTTAATGATCAGTTGACTGTATCACTCGGAATGTAAACTGCAGACATCAGATTCTTGTAGTCGTAATCCAAATGTATGTTAATAGACGAAGCAGCTACTGGTGAAGCCAGGTCTTCACTTACCAGCATGTAAATGTAACGTAAGTATGTAAATATCTGCGGGCGTTATTCGGTCCCATCTATGACTTCCGTCTGCAATGGCCACTGAGCTTGTCAAAGATGTAGACTCTTCTGTGACATAATACCTGATAATAATAATAATGTCAGCAGACTATGTCGTCTTTGGTGTCGATTTACTTGTATGCAGATGCTCAGTACATATGGCTATTACGTTCACCTATTGCTGATGTAGTTTGTTGTAGAAATTCCATGTTTCATGCAGACAAACTCTGAACAGATCGCTATCAAATGTCTCAACACTTCCTTTAATGTTTACTGTGTAGTACAGCGCTGCCGTTTCCGGTACGTGCAGATAAGTGCATGAACGTGGCTATTGGTGTGCAGTTGATTTTCTTGATGTGCAAATCTTGACGTAACTTTTGTGGCTAGTGGCGGGGCAATGATTACTAATGGAATAGGCCCGAGACATTCCCGCATGGTTGCCATGTTGTAAGTCTGCTGTGTTTTGCCATGAGGATATGTTCGAACCTACAAGATGAACTGGCTCGTTAAAACAGCATACTAGTAACAGTCTATAACTTCACTGATGAACTTGAAACAGATGGAATAAACATCGAAGCGCAAGAGAATTAATACCGTTTTAATTCCGGAGTTAACAGCGTCATGACATTATTGTAGTGTAGCATAAGAGTACCCTTTGTTACCGGGATGGCATCTAACATAAGCATGCACTAACAGTAAATAAACAGACCTGTTGTACATTCACCTTGACACTCAGAAATCCTTCTAGTTCCTCTGTTCCTTCAGGTCGTCCTTGCTGCTATGTTCGTCCGATTTTTCGTCTAGCTTCTGCCCGTCGTTCTTGGATCCATGGCGTTTCCAATCAATGCTTCTATATGTTATCCACTTGGAGTCCACTGTCAAATTCAACCTCCAAACATCCAATAGCCACACCAAGTTGTTCTCCACATCTAACACACGCCCGTTCACCTTGATTGTCGCACAACGTATGATCTTGTTGTCACGTTAGCGTTGTCACGTTAGCGTTGGTGTGACGTATATTTGTCTCCTATAGTTTTCATGCACTGTTTACATTGAGATTTCCTTCTATCCTCTGTATGGCGTGATGTGGGCACTTGCTATGTGGCAATTATTAAACTCAAGACCTCCTTCAGATCGAAAAATAACATATCAACAGACAGTCTGCTACAACCAGACCCCAGTCCTCCTGACAAGAAATAGTTTCCCTAGAATGATCCAAGACAAAGAACCATTGGCCTTCGATAGTAATCCTAGATAGAATCATAACAGTGTTACCGATTCATCCTCCTCTCAGAACCAATCCTCATAGTATGATATACCCAAAATAAGTACAATAGATACCAAATTAACCTGAGGAAACAGGGCATATAGAAAGCCATAGGATGATGCGAAGATGAATTTCACTAGAATCACCAAGAAAGGAGTAAATTATTTTCTATTCACCTGTAGATTTAGATTTCAAGTGAGTTCTTGCGATAGTCTACCTGAAGTTTGTTTCTTCCTTCTTTCCACATACATACATTCTTTCCATATGCATAATAATATACTTGAGTGTCTCTCATCTAAGTTCACCTCATTTACTCTCTTTCTCTCTCTCTCTCTCTCTCTCTCTCTCTCTCTCTCCATCTCTCTCACTGTCTGTCTAAAGTAATTTTTCTCAACCGGTGGGGAATTCCCCCCAGGGGGGAATTTTAGGGTTTCCATTGGGGGAATTAAGATCATTTCAAGATCGCCTTAATACAAGAACCGATTACTTGATATTGGTTTTTCCTTCATACTTTACCTGTTCTGTACGTCTCACCGATTCCATTTCCCCCGATTCCATTTCAAAAACTAAAATTCCAAATTCGACCTCGTCTAACCTGCTTCATCAGCTGTGGTTATTGTTGAGGTACGTGGTTTTTGAGGGTTTATTAGCCCTAATTCTTGTCTTATGAGTCCTATCTCGGACTGGTTATGTAGCGTTTGTGTCTGTGACGTCAGCAGTGGTCGGCGGCTATCCTTTGTGCTCTTCTGTTGTTGAGGTTTTCTTTGTTTGTGTAGGCTCCTGGCTCATCTGGCTTAAATGACTGCAGTCCTTATAAGGATTTTTCGTGATCCCACTCCAGCTGGGGGATTGGTCGGCGGCTGTCCTTTGTGCATGTTTCCTTTTGTTTTCGTTGTTGGTGCAGGCTCCAGGCTTGACTGGTTGCAGTCCTTAAAAGGACTTTTTATTTGGTATTTTATTTCATTTTCTGTGTATTTTCTGTAGGACCTTTTCAACGTTTTCATTTTCCTCCTCGTTGCATTTGCGTATCTGCTGCCTAGCGTTTTCTTCCTCTGTGGTCAGCCATGGGACGATTATACCGTCCTCGATATAGTACTCGAAGTCGGCCTCACAGTTGTAGTGTACTACTGGGTATACCATCGGTTTCCCCCGGAGTTTTTTAGGCTTCTTCTTTTCTTTTTCTTCCCAGCGCCTTCTGAATTCTGCGCCCTTGAGTTCCTCTTTGTCGACTGGGTATTCTGTGCCTCCTTCAGAGATCCGACGATATAGTAGTTCCCTCTTGGGCGTTGTTGTTAGGCTGCTGTCTTTAGTTTGCTGTTCAGGCTCGGACTCTTGGTTTTCTTTTTGCGGTTTCTCTCTGAGTTCTTGTGTGACTTCTGTTAGTTTGTTTTGAAAGAGTTCCATTTCAGCTCTATGCAATTCTCTTTCGGTCTTGATCATTTGTAGGATTTCTTCGTTCTCCTTCTTCATCTCAGCCATGCGCTGGATCTCTTGTTTGATGTTGAGCTGGATTTCTTTCATGTCGGCCAGCAGCTTCTCATTATCGCTGGTCGGAGTCGTCGTCAGCAGTGCCTTGACTTGTTTCTTCAACTCGTCTATCTGTTTTTGAAATTGATCTCTTTCAGCTTGTGCAATACCCGTGGCTGTCGGGCCCCTCTGCATTGCTTCCTTGAATGGTGTCTTTGTGATGATGGCGATCTTTAAGACGTCTCTGTGTCTCTGCAGATACGGACAGCCCAAGTATCTTGCCCCATGTTTGCCCAGGCATTTAGCGCACTTTCTTTTGTTGTTGGGTGCTCGGAAGTCCGTGTCCATCTTGGCTAGCGGACACTCCTTGAAAGCGTGGTGATCGGCGCAGTATCGGCAGATTTCCGTCTTACTGCTACACGTAGCTCTACTGTGGCCGGCCTTCTGACATCTGGAACATTGAGTGATTCTTGGGATGAATCTCTCTGGTTGCTGCATTCTCTTGTTGTATGATACAGTGGTCGGTATTTCGCTGCCCTCCGACGTCACTACTCCCAAGGTTGTAGGTATCTTGGAGTAGGTGAGAAGCCGCTCCGCCTTCAAGAATCGGATGTGAAGATTCTCTTCACATAGCTGCTTCATGATTTCTTCATCTGTCATCTCCACAGGAATTCGCTTGACAACCCATCGGACTGTTTTTGAGTCGGTGTTTCCGACTCTGGTGTCTTTCTCCTCTTTCTTCTCTGCCGTCTTGGTTCTTGACTGTGTTGGGCTGTCAATCTTCTCCCTCATAGTAGCTTCAGTAATAGCTGTAGTATCAGGCTCTTTGATGCAGCTAGCAGGTGGGCTCACGACGTTCTTCTTCTTCTTGTCGGCTCCCACGCTGCACATCTTGGCAACAGCGTGTTTCTTGTTGTTGGTCTTTCCACGTGACATTTTCCCGCTGATGAGGCTTCTTGACAGAATAATGCGCCTTGACTTGTCAGCGCTCGCAGTGCGAAATGGCATGGGTACGTCTCACCCTTCTGAAATTCATTTTATAACTAAGTAGACCCGCAAATCACGTTTTATGTAGCGTCTAGACTTGTTTTAGTATGTGCTATTAAATTTAGCTTCAATTATTACGTATACTGTGTAGGGGGGGGGGGGGGGGGGAGAATTTATAGGGAGGAAATATTAAAGGGGGGGAATGATGTCCTGAAAATATGGTGAAGGGGGGCACGGGCCAAAAAAGGTTGAGAATCACTGGTCTAAAGGGCTTTGATCACACATCCTTGTCAAATGTCAAACGCCTTCACTTCCCCTGTCTTGTTACAATGAATGGATCGTCCTAAGTTCTCTGTCTATCCTCATGCAGACATCATCATGCAGCCAAGGTGAATTGGTGACATTACTATCCCTCACCAAAGCTGGTAGGCATTCGGGTTGTGCTGGTCCGAATAATCAATTTTATTTTGGACGGTTCTCAACAGACTGCATACTTTCAGGAATTTCTCCTGATTAGTCAGTCTCCAATGTCATCAGCCTCATGTAGGACATATCTTAATGTCTATCCTGTATGCGAATAGGCCAAGCACTCCCGGGACTTGGATAATGTTGGATTTCTCTAAATTATCACAAACAACAACAAGAAAATAGTTTTAAGATTGATACAGTAAAGGCAAGAGCTGGATTAATAAGTAACAAAGAAATCCACAAGCTTGAGGTTTTGAAGAGTAAATATTAACATAAAATAGAAACCAGGTCCTCAGAACAGAACACACTAATGGTTAAAAAATATATTTATTGCCTGAGTTTTAGATGATAATTCTGCCTCTAGATTCCATACTCAAAGTCGGGCAAACTGAGATTGTAGTACCCACAGGAAGGTTTCCCTGGTAGGCTAACTATGTTTTAATCTTAGTGTTATTTTCAAGACCCTGTATTCTGCCCCTAACATAATTTTCATCTTCTCTCCTCCCCTTTTCACTTTGGATGGTTACCTGGACACCTATGTCCAGAATTTTAAACTCTGTTCTCACTTTCACTATGAACTGTAAATTTCATCTGTCAATCAACTTTTGACCAGCCTACACCATGCATCTGAAAAATGCATTTCCCACTACATACTCTTGGTAGTACATACTCTTGATTTCCGTCTTTGCTGACAATTGAATTTCTCACTTGTGTTGAGCAAATACAGAGGTATTATATTGCAGTGTGTATTTACACCTGTATCAGACCACAAGTCTCTAGTCATTCAGAAAGTCCATGGCGACGTGCTATATGGCTGGTCTATTTCTGAGTTTATTATGCCAGAATTTCTGAAGGTTGTTATCCACACCTTTATGACCCTTCGCTGCTGAACAGATGGTAACTTATGGCGTCAAATTTAGATTTTACAGTCGTTATAGAAACCAGACTGCATTAATTTTGTGCAATGACAGTTCTACTTGCACAATTTTGCGTCATAGAATTGTAAACGCTGATTAGTGCCGTGAAGTTTTATTTTTCTATCTCCTCATTCATCCTTGATTGGGAAAAGAGAGATGGATTATGATTTGCCAGAAGCTTTCCACGACACTTGTGAAGATGATGTCACACTCTGAGGCAGTGGAATGTCGTTCAAAATTACCTGGCAAGGCTAAACTTGTCAACAAATGCTGGGAAGAAATTGGATGTATTAGCCAAGAAGGGAAAATATTACATTTCTGTTACAAACAGGCACAATGCAATTATGTCCAGTACAGATGATATATACTATACTGAAAGAAATGCAGAAAAAAAATACAGTAAATTTGATGGATTATCACAACTGTCAGTAAAAGCACTGCAGCAGTTTTATTATCCTGTTCATAGAATCTGTCCTTGAAATGCTTAACAGGAAAAGTGGACAGAGGAAAATCAAAGTAAATGTTTTTCTCATGTCATTAATTATTTTCTTTGTGAACATTTATTTTTTAAACTAAAATATCAGAGAGCCCAAGTTTGGCCTGTTGAAAACCATTTCTCAGCAAGCTGGATAACAAGGTCATGAACAGTCTAACATTCGCATCAGTTAACAACTTTCAACACTGTCTGCTATAATGTGTGCCTGTGAAACTTTGTCCTCTCAGCCATGATAACTACAGATGTGTCTATAGTAGACTGTGTCATTGATACATGACTATGAGAATCCCATATTTTTTCTTTATGAACAGTTGAACTGCTGAAAGTAACAAGCACTGGCCAGGAACAGATTGGGTCTTTGTTGTCCTCATCAAACTTGAGACCAGCAGAAAAAGATGTCTATATCATCTACATACATGCATTACAGAATGGTTTATTTCGAATACATATGGTGGAATATGAAAAAACACAAAGCAAGTGAGTGTTGAATAGTAGTTACAAATACAGACATATCTTAATTTCATTTAAAAGTAATTTTACTTTTAAAAAAGGTAATTCTGTTATTGAGATAAGTATTGAATTGTTATATCTTTAATATTGTATGGAAGTAAATAATAAAATATCTTTCTTAAAGTCATCACCATCACCATAAACTATTAGTGTTGGAACTCTTCGCTGGCTGCTGAGGATGGGGACGGAGCGCTTGTGGGAATGTCCCGAATGCTGTGATGTCGGTTCCTGGATCAATCAATCAATCAATCTTAAAGTTATTTAATGCAGTTGACAGTAACAAATACACATACTGACATTTGCATTTTTACCACATAAAAAGGACATACATTTATGAGGGAAATCATCATCACCATAAACCCTTTACCGGGCATAGCGTCTGAAAGCAGCTTTACCCGTAGATGGGGAAGACGTCCATGAATACTAAGCGTTTTAAAAATGCGATCTCACGTTTTTCCGAGACTTCCGATTGTCTACTTTCGGTTTTGCCGATAGCTTGACTTCGTGGCCGCCATTTGCAAGCATGTACTTTGAATTTGAACAGATTTTTTTTTTACAGTTTTGGAGGGTTTTACACTTTGTATTTCAATATGGATTTTGATGATTCTTCAAGTGATTGCGGAGATTTCGCTGGGTTTAATTTAAGTGACACTGAAGTGCACGAAGATGACTATGAATTGCAGCTAGATATCAGTGATACCAAAGTGGGCAGTGTACACACTTCGGATCTTTCGGACTGAAGAAAATGATTCTGATTCTGAGTACAGTGTATAATACTGACAATCACAAACAATATGTTGTATTTTGTAAATATTTGTGTTCATGTGTGGATTACCGGCAACATTCACGTGAGTAAAATGATCTGCATGCTTTTTACTTTATTTTGTTTTTTATTTTACTAAAATCGGTTGACTAACACCTTATATGTGATGTTTTTACTAACGTAACCCGAAAATTTATCAAACCTAAAATAAAATCTTGCCCGTTTAGAGCTAAAAATCATAGCCACTACCGTACAGATTGCCGCATTTTAATGGAAATATATTTGTGGTTTTGTTCGGCAACTATTTTTTGTGTCTCCGATTTAAGAAAGTTTAGAGTACTCGTGATGTTAAATTTCCTGAATATTTCAAGTTCGCGTTAAAAAAGGGACTGATTACTTCATATAGTTTCTCCCTCCTCGGTTTACCTGTGTACATCTCGAGTTTCTGAAATTTGTTTCCTACACAGAGATACAGAATTATTTTTTCAGATGTAAGTAGACTCGCAAATCACGTTTTATGTAGATGTATTTGTTTGTTCTAGTATGTGTTATTAGATGTATCATCCATTTTTATGTAAATCTTGTCATTTTCGACCATTAAGGTCGGGAGGATCATCCCAAACTAAGGTGATGAAAATTGCATGCTCTGATGTGATATTTCAATGGCCGGAAATAGTTGTTTCCTTGTCAGCGATGACTATTTAATATTGTTATGGAATATTCAAAGCGATTTCAGGCCAATGAATGCATGATTGCATTCACCGTCATATTTAGTATTTGTTTATAAATTTTCATCACTCTGCATGGGCTGGGTCATTGATAATTGTTCATCTTTCCAACGGAGCATCTTTTGTCAAAATGCATCTATCTACGCTGGCTGACAAGACTCGCCGCGTGCAGTGCACGCGCGGTCTGACGTCACACAGATGACGTGAAGATGTATATATCTGTGTGCGTGCGTGTATATATAAACCGGCAGAGTTATTTTTCCTTGAGTTAGGCCGGGTGTTAATCTCCCTGGGCTACAGTGTAAAATGATAGTTGTATGAGTGTGTAGGTAGGGTCAAAAAAAGTGAAAGGTCAAAATCGTTTTTCTTCTATATGTCCCTTTTAAAGGATAAACTTACACACAAACATTAATATCTCGGCTTAAAATTGACCTACAGACTTGAATAAGGTACCGTTGGATTTGTTTTTTCAAGAGCTATCCAGCTATGCAGGTTATATAATTAAAAAGCAATTTAGAAAAAGTTACTAAAGTGGCTAAGAAAACAAACAAACATCTGCCCTGTAAAGGGTTAAGTGCCTTGCCAACTGTGTGAATGATTTTACTTCCCCACACCTCTATGATCTCAAACAGAGTGCATCAGTTTATGTGCTGACATTTGTCCATGCCTTAATTAAAGACTGTCAAGAATATTTTCTCACTGTCTTCCTTTATCTCTTTTCACATAATCTTTCCAGCTACAATATATTGCACTTTTTCTCTTCTCATAATTTGGCCACAAAGTGTTGCCTGTGACTTTCTAATATTTGTGGTAAGTTGTCTTTGTGACTTATCCTCATTCAAAACATTTCCATTACTCATTTTGGCTGTCTAAATTATTTTCAACATTCTATAAAACCACATTTTTCTAGTTTCAAGGGATTTCGTTGGTTGTTTACTCATTCTCATTCATGATTCACAGCTCATGTTAAAATTGGTTCTATTTAACATGCAAGAATTCTTTTTCTAATATCCAGTGAAACATGACTTCCCTCTTTATATAAATGCATTTTTTACTTGTCCAATTCTGATCTTTATTTCTGCAATACATCTCCCATCTCATATTATCTGTGAGCCTATATACTTGAATTTCTGTTCTTAAACTTCAGTTAATACCTTTGATTTTAATGGCACATTTTGGCATGATTCATTTTATGAATGTTACCATTACTTCTAGCCTATTTCTAAGTGAGCAGGCAATATTGAAGAAGTGGTAAGTTAAGATATCTAGGCTTGACATTTTTTCATGGAATGTCATATAATTATCATGTAGAACAGACTATTATTACATTCAAGCATGGACTAGCAGCACCGAAGACTATGGAGCGGCACTGAAGACTATGGTGGCTATGTACATGGTACAGAGACTACTTTTGTTATTGTTCAGCCATCTAGTCCTCTCTGTAATTGATGGGCATTTTAACTCTATCTGCTTCACAGTATGAAAAACGACAGATTAAGAATAAACGAATGAGAATTATCTTGGGTTGTACATGAGATACCCTGATCTGAACAAATAGATATATACTTGAGCATACTCTGTGAAATCTAGGCTCACACTGGCAAAGACTGAGGCCCACATGCAAGTTGCCAATGATGATAGATATCCACCCCATAGCAAGCTGAATAATCTCAATGGAAGCCAGATATAAAGATGGACACAGGACATTACAGATATATTTGACATGAATGTGCATGAGGAATGAAAAATGACAGCAGCATTCTTCAAATTTCCTGCTACATACTGATGATGATTGTCAACAACCTGGATTCTATACAGGCATGCGGGCCGCTTCATTCGTACCTCGCGATCACAAACACGATTGTATAAATGGCAAAACGAATCAATATTTATTCTATGCGATTCAGCTCATACATTTTCTATCGGCAATAATGCCCACACAATTATTCACTGCTCGCTTCTTGAGCATACATTAATCGCACTCATAAC
The DNA here is from genome assembly GCA_963921405.1 of Cepaea hortensis. Classification (NCBI taxonomy): domain Eukaryota; kingdom Metazoa; phylum Mollusca; class Gastropoda; order Stylommatophora; family Helicidae; genus Cepaea; species Cepaea hortensis. Next base: position 58,848,843 of record OY992894.1, read on the forward strand.
TCAAATACATTCTTCGCACTAGCTATGTCTAACTGCGTCCTTTCTAAACTACACAGTGGCTAGGAACGTCGCACACGTCTGGTCGCTCTGACTGTCAAGTCCGGTCTGAGTAAGTTTACAGGTTCACTTGGCTGGCTGGTCCTAAAGTCCTCATGTGGTCAGCAGCGCTGCGTGCTGCGTCAACTGTCACGTAGTCCAGTCGTCCGTACTCGCTAACCTTTGGTCGTACTACTGTTTACGGGTCGTTTCCCGTGGCTAATGTCCCCTGTCCTATCCTGGTGGTGGGTCCCTGTTGTGTCCTAGCTATGACACCTCTGTGTCCTAGTCTATGTCCTGTCTTATAACTGCTTTACGTTATACCTCCTTGTCCTGTACCTCTATATCTATTCTCTTCTAAAGGTCCTTATCTACGTCCTGTCTCTGTCCTTACCTTACTTCTGTCTTTAGTCCTACTTATTCATATCCCGCACTTTGACAATGATGAATGTGGCCACAAAATTATGACTGCCTCTTTCTGATGTTTGTGATAAGTTGTCTTTGTGTCTTTGCCTCTTTCAAAAACATTTACATTACTCATTTTGGCTGTCCAAGAAATTTTCAGTATTCTGTAAAACCACATCTCCAAGGTCTGAAGGAATATTTTTGGGGCTTGTTTACTAATTATAAAAAACATATATTGGAAACAACAAGCTGCCATAAGGATTGATAATGAAGTGGGACAATATCAGCCTATTAAGAGAGGTGTTAGGCAGGGATGTGTAATGTCTCCAGATCTTTTTTCCCTGTACAGTGAAAATATTTTCAGAAATGTAGAAGATATAAATGGAATCAGCATTGGAGGACGCAACATCAATAACATTAGATGTGCAGATGATACAGTATTGATTGCAGACAATGCGCAGGATCTGCAACAATTAGTAGATGCGGTTGTTGTACACAGTGAGCAACTGGGGTTAGAATTAAATTGTAAAAAGACACAGGTTATGGTTGTCACTAGGAAGAACGAAGTACCACAATGTAATATGCAAGTAAATGGGACTATTCTTCAACAGGTGAATCAGTACAATTATCTCGGAACAGTCATAACATCTGATGGGAGATGCCTTGAAGAGATTAGAACAAGAATCGCCATGGCGAAAGTAGCCTTTAGCAAGATGAAAAACATTCTGACCAATAAAAAGATGTCAATTGAAACGAGAAAAAGAGTGTTGAGAGGATACATAGAGCCTGTTCTTTTGTATGGATGTGAAACATGGACAGTGTGCAGTCAAGCTGAAAAACATCTGATGGCTGCAGAAATGTGGTTTTTGAGGAAAATGCAAAGAATACCATGGACAGACAGAAAAACCAATGACCAAGTACTACAGGAGACAAATGAAAATCGTAAATTGATTAGAGAAAATAGACGTAGACAGTCAAAATTTTTTGGACATGCTATGAGAAGAAAAGGATTGGAGAACTTAGTGACAACTGGCAAGATCGAAGGGAACAGACCAAGAGGAAGACCGAGAAGTAAATACCTTGATGGCTTGGCCACATGGCATGGACGAGACAGGAACACTGAGCTGATCAACGACTCTGGTGATCGAGTGAAATGGCGAGTCATGACCACCCACGCTTTCTGACATGAATGAATGATTGATTGATTACTAATTGTCCAGGATTGACAACCATAGAGCATGGCCGATTGATGTGTGTGAAATGCTAAAGAATTTCACATATACTAATAAAAGTAAAGTAAGAGTCTCCTTTTCATGCCATGGGGCTACTGGGTATATGGTGCTAGCCTGATAATTGTATACCAATCAACAATAGAAGGGTGGTGTGGTCAGTATCCCACCAGCCGCCTTTCTTCTTTATCTGCCCTATATTCCCCCATTGAAGGATAGCCCACAAACAACACATGCTAAACCCTCCTATCGTTTGCCATCTCTTGCAGCTACCTCCGTGTACTCCCCATATTTTTCATCTGTGTCTCTAACTCTCTTCTCCGTGTATATTTAGGTCTCTCATTTGTTTCCCTCTGTGTGTTCCAAAACAGGACATTCTAGTTATACTGTTAACAGGTGTGTGTCTGGTGTTGGTCGGTTACAGTCTTACTATTCTTTACTTCCTTAAGGGCCCTGGTAACACATTAGTGTGGCTGCCTTTAATGTTATGACTTCATCTCATGGGGCGATCATCTGCCTTTCTTGTCATTGCTTCTCTATCCAAAGTCAGATAATTAGTCTGTGACTGAGCTATAACTGTATCATGATTTCAAACCGGTCACATAAGCCCATTCACGCTGCTCATGACTGGGCTGTTGGGAAGCTGACAAAATGAAAGATGTACAAATCTCTTTAATTAATGAAATTTTTTGAGACAATACCATTGGGACGCCCTCATGTGTGTTCGGGATACACTGTTAAGAAAGACATTTAAAGACATATAGATCTAGTTACTTACCATGTAAGATTGTTTTATATAAGCTTTTAAAGCAAATAGACAATGTAAAATGAAGAAAGGTTTGCAGGACGGACAAGAACAAAAATCTTTATTAGGGAAAGAACATCAGCATTACAAATTCTGAATAAAGGGCAGTCACCACGCTGTGATGATATACCATCTGAACAAATGCAGACAAGAGGAGAAGCCAGCATCAACATCTAGAATGCACTATGTGAGAAGATCTCCGCTGTTTGACCCTAAATGTAACAGAGAACGTTCTACATTTATTCCTATGTAAAAGAAAGGACATTTAAAACTGCATAAATGATTATACCATCACACTAAGTCTTTATGCCAAAGTCCTCCTGCAAATGATCATGAAGATTGAAAATAAGTTAGAATGTGAATTAAAGACAAACAGGCTGCAGACAGTGCAAAGGAGCTAAGGACCATGTCTCTAACATAAACATCTTTGAGAAATGAAGAGAGTACAATATAGATCTTCATACTTGTCTCATGGACTTCAGGAAGGTATTCAACTTTCAGTATCAGAAATTGTGGAACATCATGAGAGTTAGGGGTTTTCCAACACATTTGGAAGTTATTGAGTAGCCGGTGAAACATCAAAGTGATTTGAGTGGCTAAGGGGAGTAAGACAGGTCTGCATTCTCTCCCTATACCTTTTCAACACCTATACAGAAAATGTAATGAGAAACATCAAAAATAATAAGGACAGTGACAATTTTGAGTGTGTATCAGGTACATCCTAGCATTGCCAACGATTGCAGTTAGGCTCAAGGGACAGCAGGCGTAAATCATATCTCAGAGTGGCCGCCGACAAGGAACACCTCCTGCATAAAGCCCTAGGCACATTTAAGGACCACAGGCTGATAACAGGAAAATTAGGATGGCTCAGGCAGAAAACAATCAGAGAAGTGTGTATGCTTGAGAACATTGGGAGAGGAAAGGGGTAGGTGAGAGTGCCATTAGAAATGTCAGACCTGTGCATGGTCATAGTCACATTGGACTAGGAATGCAGGTTATTGGCCGTTAGGCAGCAGTGCTGGAGAATCTAGCATATGGTACCACAAATTAAGACGAGATTGGAAGCAACAGAGATGTGGTTCCTTAGACGAATGTTGCGAATTCCTTGGACTGCCAAAGTAACTAACAACGAATGCCCTAAAGAGGCTAATGAAACTAGAACATTATATACAACAATAAGAAAGAGAGAAACAGCTTTTTTTTGGTCATGTGATGAGAAGAGAGGCACTGGAGAACATCATGACAACTGGAAAGATTGAGGGGAAGAGAGGCAGAGGCAGACCACAAGAAATGATGCTGGATGGATTGCGACGGTGGCATGGAGGAATATCAACGGCAGAGTTGATCCAGAAAACCAAAGACCGAGATCTATGGAGAGTCATGAACGCCTACGCCAGTTGGCACGGCTCTTGATGATGATGAGGCAGCAGTAATGGGAGGTGCAACAATTGATTCAGGACAATTCATGCCCAAATGATGTAATCGTTTACATAGATAACTCTGTGCTAAGAGGCAAAAGAAGTGCCTGGGGGTTTATAGTAAAGGTTAATTGACAATGTTAAGTGCTGGAGAACCTAGCATATGGTACCACAACATTTAGCCTGAGAATGGAGGTCAAGGCAATCGTTGTGGCATTCTATAGTTTTGATTGTAACAGACTCGCTTAACATGTTGAGAAAGATGAAGATGGGCTTGCTTCATTCAGAGTGGCATGCTTCAATTAAAAAATCAAAGATAGGGAGCATATGTTAGATCTTTTCCCCAGGACATGCTGGTTGCCTTAATGCTGCTGACTCCCTTATCAAGCCTTATCGCTATCCCGCTGCTTAATATATCGGAATCAACAGTAAGTCAACCTCACGGCTCAAACGATTAACAGCAAATAATCATAAATGAATTGGAGCCGAACGGGTAACGAATGATAAGTGAATTCTCGCACTGAAGATCAGAAATTACAGCTGCTTTATTTTCACAGCTGACAAGTTACAGTCACAATGTCGATGTTTTCTCTAAAGAGCCTGTGACGCCAGGCCGGCAATAGAAGTAATTAACTAACATCTGACATATTAACATACTAACCATTTCTTCTCAGCCCTGAATCACCTTTATTCTTCCGTTATTCTGTCCATCATTTCTGACGCTGTTCAATCAATCTGTCTAGGTTTATCAGGCTCTCAGTCAATGGCGACATGCTCTTCCATCAAGCCACTGTTAGCCACCACTTCATCCTTATAATAACCACTTTGCCATTTCTAATCTTAGAACACACTTTGTCCTTGTCAACTCCATCAAAAAGACCTTTCTTGTTGTCTACCTACGTCAGAGTCATTTGTGTTGTTTACCAACCGTTTCCTTAGCTTCTTGTGGGGTTTTCCCTATATGATTTTCTACCGCCTTTTCCGATGACGTCATTCTGTCTAAACGCCATGTGGCACTGGTGTTGTGGAAAATGAGCAGTTGAACATATTTACAGTTGGGTGGTGTATTGGTGCATGATAAGGCAGATGTGGTCTGGACCATTTAGGATCATGTGTATATTGTGGAGGGACAGATAAATAATCATGGTCTTGAGACAATGGCTGGACAGGGAGTGACCAGGGGATCTGGCCAACACTCAGTACTCCAAAGAAATGCCAGACAGACATATAATCGGACTGAATTGGTACCATTAATATTGGGACTCTTTGCTGGTTGTTGAAGATAAGCTTGGAGAGCGTATGGGAATGTCCCGAGTGCTGTGATACCGGTTCTTGACTCAACTCGATCAGCTATCTGACATGAAAAATGATCACTGTAGAAATACGAGTATTATTCTCAGCAGTGCTAAAACATGCAGAAACATACACATTTGATATAGATTGTTGGCAAGTAACACACTGCTCAGAAACTTCACTCAAGTAAACTAATTATTTCATTCGTCATCACTTTCTTGTCAGAAATCTTTGTGAGTTGTTACTGTTTTTCTCAATCAATTTTGCTCTGATTATTTTATCCTAGAATGTCCTTGGCCATTCCACTAGTTGATGGGATGGTTGTCAGTCGCAGAACTCTTGGATCAATGGTCAGGCAGACTGCCATAAACATTTGCAGAAGACGGAGACTAGAAAGCGAGTCGTAAGTAGATATTTTTTGCAAGTAAAGAAGATTCAAATGTTTTTGTCTCAGATATTTTTGCCCCCTCTGACGTGTTTCCACCTTGTCGTGGTAGAGGGGCTTGCATGTCCCAATGACCCCAAGAGCTCTGCCGATGGAAGCACAACTACATGTCGGACAGGCCTTGGAAAAGGGACCAGACCAAGAGAGACAACCTGCTGTTCTGCATTTAGACTGAGGATAGACAGTCAAAGACCAAATCAGGCACACGATGCCACTAATTCTTGGTCCGGACACATACTCTAAGGCTCTCCGCTGAGGTATATGACTGAACGCCTCTAAGTCAACATCCCCCGAATGTGAGAGCCGGGCCGATACTCACCCACTGCAAAATAGTGGTGAGATTCTAAGCCTGCTACATGCTTGGTCCAGATACTTGTTCGAAGGCTCTCATCCGAGGGATAAAAGGGATCCCCAGATGAGAGAGCCTAGCTGTTTCTTGCTCTCTGCTGCATGGAGGTAAGGTGCTGAGCCAGCAGCACATGTGAGCATTACTAAAGGTGGAAAAGTGTCCCAATCGCACATAGTGGTTACAATGCAAGTCTGTCCTAGAGCTCACTGAGTGAGTGTAGACAAAGGTGGAAAAACGTCTCATGAACGCAAAATGGAACGCTTGGCTAGTGAATCCATAACTTGGAAGTCCAAAGTGAAAAACTGTAGAGTGGATGTCATCAGCAGACTACGGTAGAAAACCGCCTCATTAACGCGAAATGGAACGCTTTGCTAGCGAATCCATTACGTGGAAGTCCGAAGCGAAAGCTTGCTCAGTGGATGTCGTCTGCAGACCGACCGTCCCTGATCTTTGTGGGGAGTGGCCAGGGGCGAACAAACACCCAATACATGGAAGTGAGGAATTAAAGCAGCCTTGAGCAGGACATGGCAACTCCTTGGGTGAGCCCAGTCTCAGAGCAATATGTGTCGGCTCTGCAATTATGGAAGCCTCCTTGGATAGTGGAAAATGCCCATGGACTGTCCCTGCCTTCCATTGAGGGCTGACCGTAAAGTCCTTGACCCTTCTAACTTGACCAGCAGAGATGTGGACGACACCACAACAGAATGTCCCTCGAAACCTCCAGGAAGGCCAACCTGATTTAAAAATGCCCGCAGAAGTCGGATGTGCCGGCCTAAGGGTACAAATAAATTGGCACAACACAAAAACGTCTGAGTGAAACGTCCCTCGTGCCCGGAACAGCTCTGACTATCTTGTCTTTCGGCCAGAATAGCTCTGACTATCTAGTTTTCTGGTCAAAACAGCTCTGACGATCTAGTTTTGTGGGCACAGCATCCTTACACGTCCGAACCTAAAGCTCGCTGAGTGGAAGTCGTCTGCAGACTGACCGTTCCTGGTTTGTGCAAGAGCGGCCTGTATTACAGAGTAAACGGTCATAAGGACACAGTGAAGTTGAGTCCCGATCATGTTTTCAAAAGGGTTTTATTTCCGAAATAAGTCCACAAGTATAAAATAAGTTAAACTTTCCGAATATAAAGCATGTTGACTTCTTCTCATCTAGGCGGTAACTACCCTCCCTACAGCCTACGTCACGGCTTGAGCATCCCTAGCCACGTTCCTCTAGGATGCTCAAGCGTGCTTAACCTTTGCACATCATGCTTTCTAAACCCAATAACAGAGATAGTACTCACTCTGTTACAGACCTCCCTTTCTTTAAGAAGACTTTTCTTCAAAAGTCTTAACCCCTAACCTACTCATTATAACCATTCTTCCCCTCATCAAAATCTTAACACAAATACTCTTTATCCAAGCCATCCCCAAACTAACCCTATCTTAAGTAACTACTTTTACTTCTCCGAAACTAATTCTCCACTTGTCTCTTATGCTCGTCTCTTATCTCTTATAATACTCTCCTATCTCTTACAATACTCTCTTATCTCTTACAATACTCTCTTATCTCTTATAATACTCTCTTATCTCTTATAATACTCTCTTATCTCTTACAATACTCTCTTATAGCTAACCGCTATGTTATGAAGTAATACTTCTTCTTCGTTTCATTACAAAAACATAGGTCATAAGGATATTTCAATGCAGATATATAATGGTTCATAGAAATCGTTGGTATACACTTTGCGTTATGAAACTTCTCATTCTTTCTCAACATCTACAACACAACACAGGATAGACAGAAAAGATGGGGTGCGCACCCAGTTATGAAGAGAAGTAGTCAAAAACGTCAAAAACGATCACATTTACCTCCCTTGCAAACATAAAAACTTTTACAAATAAAAGTTTTTTCAAAAACATCTCATGATTTATGCACCTATAAATTAAGTTGATCCAAAATTTCTTCTGTATACTCAATATCTGTACTGCCATCCACATACATGCCCATATCTCACCTATCTCATGTCCCACCATGAAACCAACCACAATGTTCATATTCCATGAACATTTTTAAAATTAATTAACGCTGTTTATCACAGCTCCTATATTTACCTCCTCAGACCCCATGACAAACACCCTTGTTTATATATGTATCTAACCCTATACCAAAGCATATGCACTGCTATTCACAGCCCCCTTAATATCCATTCTCTATTAACCAGCTTCTTATATATCACAACCTCTTTAGACGTTAATCACGTGTATAATATGGCATCCAATCCATATACCTTTAATCCACTCTGACTTAATGCAGCTCCTATTTCAACTCCCCAGAACCCTCTTATTTGTGTAGGAACCCCGTCACTTAAGTATGGCATATAATTAACCCCCCATAATCCAACCACTAATGCTGACTGGTGCAGCCGTCTTCTTACTATCATAAGGTACTCATGAACTTATTACTCATAAGGAGAATGTGTCTCTCTTCTAGTCCTCAGTCGTTTGTTAACTATTTTCTGAACGAAGGGTTTTAAATAAAGCCCCGTCTTTATTCTAAACAAAACAATAACTGCTTATGAACAAAATTTTAACAATTGTTTAACTTATTTGTAAACAAGGGTAATTACTATTCAATACACAAGACAATTCAAGCAAAATCATGAGTCAACGAAGTCAAAACAGGATATCATACCCCCCAAGTTTTGAAGACGCATTTTCTTTCCCCTCATAACAAATAAAGGTAATCAACCCATTCAAATAAAAACATATTTCAAAATAATATGACATACATCCTATCCATTGTTAGTCACTTTTACGGACTAACAATAACTTATCTATTAAGAAAACTCAACAAGTCACATCTTCAAATCAATTAGCAATAAAACACAACAAAAATACACCACACTCGAATTTACATCCATATTACCTATCTTAATACCATAATATATAGTGTCATGTCTACTCCTCAAGACAACTCGTTACAAGTATTAATCAAACCATTTGCCAGCCTGTTTTTATAAAACAGCTGTAATACACAGCTAGCGTATTTCATCAACTATCAATTTCCTCTTCAATTCACAAAATCTTCATCCTGCAATCTGCAGCATTTTCTATCAATTTATCTACCATGTCTCCATTTCTTCAGTAACTCCAGATTTTTCTGTATAAGTGCTATCTCCACATCAATATCTTCATCCTCTCGTAAAGAAATATTTTCCTCCATACTACTATCTCCATACTATTATCACCGATGCTTTTTGGAATAGCTATCGACTGGGTCATGCGCAAATGCACAAACAACACAAATATGGGTATCCATTGGGTTGACAAAATTCTAGAAGACCTGGACTTTGCCGACGACATAGTGCTTTTGAGTTCAACACACCCAGATGCCCAAGAGAAAATAAACCACCTCCAAAATGTTTCAGGGCAAATTGGTCTCCAAATTAACACCACAAAAACAAAGACTATTGATCTTACCAACAGTTCAGATGACACCAAATTGAACAGCTACGTTCTTGAAAAAGTCAACAGCTTTACATACCTAGGAAGCAAAATGACATCTACAGGGGACTCAACACCAGAAATATCATCTAGAATCGCACTGGCATCTAGTGCCTTCAATAAACTGTCAAACATCTGGAAGTCAAAGACACTCAGCAAACACACAAAACTTAAAATCTTCAACTCTTGTGTGATTCCAGTGTTAACGTATGGATGTGAAAGTTGGAAATCAACGGTAGCTTTAGATAACAAATTAGACAATTTTGAGAACAAATGTCTTAGAAGACTTCTAAACATCCACTGGACAGACTTCAGAACCAATTCGCAAATAAGACAAGAGACTAAGCAAGATACAGTATCCAATTTCATAAGAAGACGCTGTTGGAACTACATCGGCCATGTACTCAGAATGGACAAGTCAAGACTCCCCTATCAAGCCCTCACATGGTCACCAGTAGGGAAAAGAAAACGGGGAAGACCAAGAGAGACCCTGCGTAGAACCATCATTAGAGAAGGCTCATTCAATGGCCAAGTAAATATCCAAGATCTACAACAGGTAGCAGCGAACCGCCAAGCATGGAGAGACAGGACTTCTGCCCTATGCGCCGCCTTAGGCTCAAGAGGAAAGACTAACTAACTAACTACTATCTCTATTAGATTCTGAATTTTCATCCATTCCTTCTTCTTCATCTGTATGTCTGTTGCTAGCAGCTTCTAGTTTTTTCCTTTCTATATCTAACCTAATTTGTCTATCATTGTTTCTTAATGACCTTTCTAGTAGTGGCATGTCGCTGTCGCTTGATGAATGCGCCCTAATTCTTCTCTGTCTTTTCACTTCTTTTTCTCTCTATCTCTCTATTCTCCTTTTCACTGCTTGTCTAGTATTTTTAAATGGAGCGTTTACCTCTTCTTCCATAGATTCTCCACTATCATAACAAGCATCATATGTATTCTTCTCTTCTTTCATTAACGTTTTCGGTATTGTCTGTTCATAAGTATCATCATAAACTGGTGTTGTTATTAATTGACTTTGTACCGGATCTTTTCTAAAATCTGAGGGTATTGTAGCTCTTCTGACGAATTGTCCATCTGAGTATAAGTCTTCTGAATAATAATAATAATTATTATTATTGTTTCTCTTATCATCACTATCTCTTCTTAAGTGCTCTACGTGTGCCCTTGCTACATGTCCCGTGATCTGGTTCTTTATACTGTATGATACATTACCTAACTTTTCTAAAATATAATAACCTGGAATCCAATGGGCATCAAATTTGGAGTTTTTCCTATGTTTCTTATAATAAACTCTATCTCCTACTTTAAATTCCTGTAATTGTGTATTTTTGTTTGCATACCTTTTTTGTCTTTCTCTAGCTTTAATTATATTGTTTCTTAATCTTACATGTGCTTTGTGCATTTCTTGTATAACAACTTCCTGAAAATCCTCCCCCATATATTTACATCTAAGTTTTAATAGATTATCGATTGGGAGTATAGGTTCTCTTCCGTATAATAAATAGAATGGTGAAAACCCTGTTCCCTCATTTTGATTAGTGCGTATCGCGCTCAGTGCAGGTCCTAAGTAAAGATCCCAATCTTTTTCATGTTCTTCTACAATTTTTGCTACTATGCTGTACAATGTCCCATGTTGTCTCTCGTTTTTCGCATTTGAAGTAGGTCTATAATATGACGTTTTTATATGGCTTATATTCAAATCTTGTAATAACTTTTCGAACTTCTTGTTCACGAACTCCTTACCATTATCTGTGAGTATGATCTGTGGGCAACTAAATCTTGGTATGAATTCCTGTAAAAAAAATATTAATGATAGTATCTGCGCTCTTGTCTGGAATTGCATAAACTTCCGGCCACAGACTATAGATATCTACGATATGAATTAAATATACGTTCCCCGATAGTGTTCTAGGGTGAGGACCTGATATATCTAAGCTGACTTTTTGCATAGGAAACTGAGGAATGTCTTATCTTGTAAAGGACATTTGATTGTTTTCATGTTTCTTAATCTACACTTCTCACACGCATCAACGTATTTACAAGCAGTTTTAAATAAATTCGGCCAATAATATTTATTATTAAGTGCCTTTACTAACTTATCACGACCAAGATGACCATTCTCATCATGATATGCTTTCAGTATCTCAATTTCCAAATGTTTTGGAATGTATTTTCTCAACTGTTCGCTTCTTTCATTCATATAATATAACTGATCATCATCCTGTAAGACTAAATTCTTCTTATACTTATTTTCACCCGTTTCGCTCAACTTCTGTTTTATTTCTACAACTTTCGGATCTAATTCTTGTTCTTCTTTCATATTAAATTGCATTAAATGTGGATCTTCTGCTCTAGGTTCTGATTCTTGCTCTGACGGTAAACTCTTAAAATCTTCTCTATTTAGTATGGCAGAATCTAATATATTTATTTGCCAGTTTCGATCGTCTATTTCGGGTTCACCCTCATCCTCAGTGTTTCCTGACGTCTCTGGATACGGGATTCTGGACAATAAATCTGCACATGTGTTGTCTCTACCTGCCACGTATTCTATCTTCGCGTTGTACCCCTGCAAATTCAACGCCCATGTCTGTATTTTTCTGTTCTGCACTGGAGCTTCTAATAAAGATTTTAAAGGCATGTGATCATATCTAATAATGAAATTTGTGTTATGTAGATAATAATTAAGCTTTTGAAGAGCATAATGAATAGTGTAGGCCTCCTTCTCTATAGTCGACCATTTGCGCTGAGATTTGCTAAGTTTGTGTGATAAAAAATAAATTGGTCTTTCATTCTTAACTCCTGGTATTCCTGAGGTTTCTCCTTCATATGGTTGTGCTAAACATGCTCCTATTGCATTATCTGAAGCATCTGTATACAAAATTAACTGTTTATCTAAATCTGGATGTGTCAATAGTGGCACTATTGTTAGACTATTTTTTAAAAACTCAAATGCTTTTTGACACTCATCATTCCACTTAAATCTAGCGTATTTGCCAGTCAGGTTAGTGATGGGCTCTGCTATTTTTGAGAAACCTGGAATGAAACGACGATAGTATCCACATGTACCAATAAAAGCACGAACCTCTTTTACGTTGGTTGGAGGAGGCAATTCTTTAATAGCTTTTACTTTTTCCTGATCTGGTTTAATTCCTTCTCTACCAATAATGTATCCCAGGTACTTGGTTTCTGTTTTTAGAAATTCACATTTACTGAGTTTCAATTTAACATCATGTATTCTTAATCTGTCAAATACTAATTTTACATGTTTCAGGTGGTCCTGTACATCTCCTGCTGTGTAGATCAAAATATCATCTATATATGCTAATGCGAACTTTTGCATACCCTCTAATACTTGATTTATTAATAGCATATAATGAGAAGTCATGTGGATACTATCGTCAGTCAGGTCTTAGTCAGATATGACTGAGCTACCGTATAACAGTAGACGGTACTACCTGGTTTCTGTTAGCGCCGAGCGTTGGGCGGCGCTTACCAAACCCGACACCCCACATTGTGCCAACGGCTTCGGGCGGAAGAGCGCAATTGGGAGGGTACACGCCTTACCCTGATGCGAGGAAATGCAAGCTAAAGACAAAATTGTCATGGCAGGGCAGACCAGGCCCTAAGCCTTGGTTGGCGACTGGTCTAGGATCGAAGCTCCGACAGGCGGACAGTCAGAGCATTGCTTTGCTGATCCGGCAGCTTCTGCAGCTTGTCTTGTTCCAGATGTAGGGGTGTTACCTTTCCTCTGGAGTGAACTAGGCAGGCCGAGAGAGGGATCATGCTGCATGGGCAACACATGATCTCTATATTTTAGCCCAGGCTTTGTGCTATGGAGAGGCAATAACTCCAACCCTGGTCTTAACTGGTCTCGGAATCAAAGCGAGAGGCAACTGTTACGGGTTATAAGTCCTTGTCAGTTGGCGTAGACATGGGGCGCCACGCGTTGCCTCTGACGGTGGGAGACACCTATAGGTGTCACTGATCAGCTACCGCCCGCCTCAAGCTGGGCAGCCCCCAGCCAATTGGGTGCTGATCCGCCACAGCCTGCCTGCTTCAATGGGTGCTTGGGGCTAGGACAAAATCTGAATCGCAGGCTGTAAAACCAATGCACCAGGTACAAACAAAAATATAAATAGAAACCTCAAGCTACGGCTTGCAACCTGGAACGTGAGAACCATGTGTCCAGGATTTTCCACTGACTTGACCAATATTGACGATGTGAGAAAAACGGCTGTGATTGATGCCGAACTCAATCGTCTTAACATTGATATTGCTGGCCTGCAGGAGACTCGCCTCGCTGAGGAAGGGTCACTCAGGGAAAACAACTACACCTTTTTCTGGAAGGGTAAAGAGCAGGCAGAAAAAAGGCAACACGGTGTGGGCTTTGCAGTGAAGAATTCGCTACTGGGAATGATTGAAATTCCAGCAGGAGGAAATGAAAGACTATTATCCCTGCGCTTGGCAACCTCTTGTGGGTTTGCCACCATTATTACTGCATATGCACCGACACTCGATTCCTCTGATGATGTGAAGGATTTGTTCTATGAGGAGTTAGACTCTGTGATTAAGGCAGTTCCAAAATCCGACTACATTTATATGCTCGGTGATTTCAATGCTCGTGTGGGCAAGGACTCGAGTTCATGGCCAGTGTGCCTTGGAAAATACAACATCGGTCGCATGAATGAAAATGGGCAAAGGCTGCTGGAGCATTGCACCAGTAATGACCTATGTATTACAAACTCTTTTTTTAAAACAAAAGAGATGCATAAGGTCACATGGAAACATCCAAGATCCGGCCATTGGCACCAGCTGGACTTCATCATCACACGGAGACAACATCTGAACCATATATCATTGACTCGTAGTTACCACAGTGCTGACTGTGATACGGATCATTCTTTGGTTGTTGCAAGGGTTAGACTGAGACCAAAGAGAATCTACACAGCTAAACACAAATCTAGCCCCAGGATTAATATTATTAACACTCATGATCCTGAAAAGTGCTTTCAGTTTCAACAGCAACTTGAAGACGCTTTCACTGATACACCAGAAAATTGTACAGTAAATGAAAAGTGGGGTCAAATTAAGGAAACTCTTTGTAAAACTGCCGTAAGGGTTTACGGCACTGTGGATCATAAGAGGCAGGACTGGTTTGCAGCCACCAGCGAGACTCTGCAGCCCTTGATTGATAAGAAGAAGAAAGCTCTCTTAAGAAACAAGGAAAGACCAATGCGTAACACTCTGAGTGAGCTAAGGCAAGCTAGGAAGGATGTGCAAAAGGCTGCCAGGCAGTGTGCAAATGATTATTGGATCAAGTTATGTGAGTCCATTCAAATCGCAAGTGATAAGGGAGACATAAGAAGCATGTATGAAGGAATAAAGAAAGCCTGTGGTCCAGTGATCAAAAGAAGTGCACCATTGAAAACCTTGACTGGAGAAGTCATCACTGATAAGAAACAGCAGATGGACAGATGGGTAGAGCACTATTTGGAGCTTTACTCAAGTGAGACCAAACTAGCGGATAATGCCCTCAACGCCATAGCGGCTCTACCAACTCTTGACCACCTGGACACACTTCCCACCATAACAGAAGTTAAGTGTGCTGTAAATGAACTTGCATCTGGCAAGGCTCCAGGTAAGGATGGGATTCCAATAGAGGTTATCAGGAGTGGGCAAGACACACTCACTATACAGATCCACCAGCTAATAGAGCTATGCTGGCGTGAAGGACAAGTCCCACAGGATTTCAAAGATTCAAACATCATAACACTGTACAAGAACAAGGGCGATCGGAGCGACTGTAACAACTATAGGGGTATCTCACTTCTGTGTATTGTTGGAAAAGTATTTGCCAGAATTGTTCTGCGCAGACTTCAAGTCCTAGGAGATCAAGTCTACCCCGAATCACAGTGTGGCTTTCGACAGAACCGGTCTACCACTGATATGATATTCTCATTGCGACAAATGCAAGAAAAATGCCGTGAACAGAATCAACCACTGTTTATTGCCTTCATCGACCTCACAAAGGCATTTGATTTGGTCAGTCGTGAGGGTCTGTTCAAGGCACTAAAGAAGATTGGCTGCCCACCAACTCTTCTGTCCATTGTGGAATCGTTCCACACAGGCATGAAGGGTATAATCAAGTTTGATGGTGCAACTTCTGAAGAATTTGAAATCAAGAGTGGAGTTAAGCAAGGTTGTGTACTAGCTCCCACCCTCTTTGGAATATACTTTTCACTTCTACTGAAATATGCATTTCGTGATCAGGATGGTGGTATATACATTCACTCACGCTCAGATGGCGGCCTCTACAATGCTCAGAGATTGAAGGCTAAGACCAAAATTAGGAGGGTACTGATCAGAGAGTTGCTTTTTGCAGATGATGCTGCAGTTACGACCCACTCTGAGGAAGAATTGCAATGTCTACTATCTGCATTCTCCAATGCTTGTTCTGAATTTGGTTTAACAATTAGCAAAAAGAAGACACAGATTATGTCACAAGGTGCACATGGGGTACCATCAATCTTTATTGACGACGCCGAACTAGAGATAGTAGACCATTTTACATATCTAGGATCAGTGGTAAATAGCAAATTATCCCTAGATCAGGAAATCAACATCCGGATTGGTAAGGCAGCAACAACAATGAACAGGTTAAGAAAAAGAGTCTGGGAGAACAGGAAGCTTACTGCCAAAACAAAAGTCCTTGTCTATCAAGCCTGTGTCCTTAGTACTCTTCTCTATGGCAGTGAAACCTGGACAACTTACTCACACCAAGAGAACAATTTAAACAGCTTTCATATGCGGTGTCTGCGAAGAATTCTTGGTATTAAGTGGCAAGACAAAATCACAAATACTGAAGTATTGGAAAGATCAGGTTGTGTGACAGTTTATTCCATGCTCAGTCTTCGTAGACTTAGATGGATAGGACATCTTAGGAGGATGGATGATGGTAGAATACCAAAGGATATCTTTTTTGGTGAATTACAGATGGGTAAGAGATCTCAGGGTCGGCCTCTACTACGATACAAAGATGTGTGTAAGCGGGACATGATTGATACAGGCATTGATAATGCACATTGGGAGCAAGTCGCCGCTGAACGTGTTGCATGGAAGGCAAATATCAGAAATGGAATAAAGTCAAAGGAGAAAATTATTGCAGAAAAGTCACACACCAAGCGTTTGAGACGTAAGATGGTGCATGATGGTGGAAATGACCACGTGTTCACATGCACCCACTGTGAACGGACATTTACAGCGCAAATTGGCCTTATCAGTCACACTCGCTACCGCCATAGTTAAAAGTTATTATGCCTTTTTAAAGCACAAACTATCGTCTGTCAAGACGGCAAGGTGCCAATAATGAGAAGGCGCCATACATACTCCAAATGGCATTCGTAAAAATTCATAAGAACCTGCGTGTGTACAAAAGGCACTTTTCTTTTGGGCATCTGGAGACATAGGTATACACCAAAATCCTGACCTTGCATCTAATGTAGTGAAGAAGGTGGACCCATTAAGTAACCCTAAAATATCGTCAATGACCGGTAATGGGTAGGCTACATTCTTAGTGATCTTGTTCAATGCCCTGTAGTCGCAGCAGAAGCGATGACTCCCGTCCTTCTTGGTCACAATTACTATTGGAGATGACCACTCTGATTTGGATCTTGTTATGATTCCCGCTTTTAGCATATCTTCTATTGCTTTTTCAACAATTTCTCTATTCCTTAGAGGAGTTCTGTATGGTTTTAAACTGATTGGTGGGTGATCTCCAGTATCTATTTCCATAGTAACTGTTTTGGTCTTCCCCAATTCTAAGTCATTAATTGCAAAAACATCTTGATTCTCTTTTAGAAGTTGTTCTAATATTTCCTTATTTTCTGGTGGAGCTTTTAACTGTGCTAATAATTCTTGTTCTCTTGTTAATTTGTCTACTGAATGTATTTGAGATGTATGTCTTCTGAATGGATGGATAAATTCATCATTCTGCACGTTCCATCTTCTTCCACGTCTATTTCTGGTATTAATTCTTTCTGAATAATTCATTCTCGACATTTCTACTCTGTCTGTTGCTAATATGCTGTTAATCCCATGTTCTACTTTGGCTATTACACACCCTCTGTATAATTTAGTTTCCCTGCCTGTGTTGTTAATAATCATTACTGGAACAGTTAAGTGTTTGTCTAATGATATTATTCCATCCGGAACCTCTAGACCAGGCTCATCAATTACCTCCCTTTGTAATTCAGTGATTCTAACTGTGTCCTACTAAATAATACGGATTTCTTTTTATCTTTGCCTGTATCAAATTAACCGTCTGTGGTTTTATCGTCATGGACGTTTTAACTCTAACCAATGCTGATATGTGCATGTCTTCTTCCAAATCTACATACACGTCTTTGAATCTTAATTTGTGCAAATCAAAGAAAAGTCTTACACCATTTTTTAATAAGAAATCCCTACCTATAAGCATGTTTCTATTTAAATCTTTCACTACGTAAAAAAGGTGTCTTATGTTGATCCCTCCTAATTTGAGATTTATTATCGTTTGTCCAATTACTTGTAAATTTTGTCCTGCAACAGAGTGAAGATTATCATGACTTCTGAATATTTTACAATTTTTTATTATTTTGTATAGAAAATTTTCTTTGATTACACTAACCTGAGCTCCTGAATCAATTAATGTACAGATTCTATATTTCCCTATTTCTATGATACATGAACTGGGGTCCTTTTTATTTACTGAAAATTGTTTGATTTCCGTCATTTGAGAGCACTTTCTACTCGTCCTGCTATACCTGTTATTAAAATATTCTTTAAATCTTGGGACCTTGTTATCTTCCCTCCTACTGCAGGTCCTATTCAATAGGTGGGACGCCGGTTTTCCTGCGTTCTTGGGCTTGTAAAATTCCTGTGTCTGTCTTCAACATTTCTATTTGATCTGTTATTAACATTTCTATTTTGTGTATTCGACTGGACACGACTGTTACCACAGAAGCGAAAAATGTGTCCATGTTGGCCACAACCCCAACATACTATATTTGTGTTATTTGTGTTACCTACCGTCTCTCTTATAGGATTTCTCAGTTGTCTTCTTCTATCATAAGCATTTTCGTTATCTCTCTGTAACGTCTGTATTCCTCCTCTCCTATTCCATCCGAACCTTGTTTGTCCGATCTCCATGGGTTCTTCGATCCTATCCTCCCGACTAGTTCCTATTTCTCGTCCTACTCTCAGTCTAAATCTTCTTCTCAAATTCTTCTCTTGTACCGTTATATCCACAGCTTGTGATAATCTCTCAGGGTTTTCTCTCATTAACTTAAACTTCAGTCCATCTGACTTGATACCATCTACTAAAATCCCAACCAACATTCGTTCCACTTCCTCCCCTCGTACGTTCTGTCCTAGGAATGCTTCTTCAGCTAGGTTAATCAACCTATCACTAAATAATTGTACAGTTTCTCCAGTGTTTTGTTTGGATTGTCTTAACACTGAAAACGCATGCTGAGGATCTGTAATTTCAGCATACTTGCGGGCCAGATCTTCTTTGAACTGTTCCCATGTCTCATCAGTTCTTGCCTCTAATTTTCTTCGAATGTGATCTGAAACTGGTTCCAAAGTGGCCTGGTAAGCAATTTTCATCTTTTCCTCATCCGTTGCTGACACCAAGAATGCATGTTTCTCTATCGAAGTTATCCACTTCTTAAAGTCCTTCGCCTGTCCACTAAATTTTACAATCTCTGTCCCTATTCCTTGTTGTTTTATTGCTGTGTTGAGTCTGCCTATTGCCGTACCTACCCCAGTTAACACCTGTGTTAACGCAAGCTGTTCTTCTGCCATGCTGAAATATGCTATAATTTACTATTCAATTCATATAAGTACACTCACAATTATAATAATTTAATCCATAATTATCAATAATTGTATAGGCCCATTTAACTAAACCAAGGACGTAAGCAACTGTTCACTGTTCTTGTTACAAAGATTAAACCTTCAAATTAAGTAATAAATTTTTTATTTTTTTTTAAAAAACTAAGACAGCAAGTTATTTTATATTGATTAATCCTTAATTAATTACCATTCAAGAGGTGAAACGCATCATCCGTAGGTCCAACAGGAAAGTAAATTTGAAACTATAGTTTCTTAGACTTCTCCAAACGACCTTCTAGTTGTCCTGTCGGTTTTTGTATCCCCGGAAAGCAATCTCTGGTAGTTACATCAATCCTCGGACATCTCAGGCTTCTCTAGCGCGAGGAGTATTTCACTTTCACCCATGGTCGGGCACACCAGACTTGTGGCTTCTTTTCACCCGATAACAGGGCACATCTAGACGACTTCACCCGGACAGAAAAATGGCACTTCTAGACGACTTGAAACAGCTTAAGAGAAATGAAGCGATTACAATAGGTACTCTTCTTCAGCAGGTCGGCAACCATTATGCCCTCCCGCTTCCAAAGGAACCATAGCAAGTAAATCGCATTCCATAACGAACCTCATAAGCTTGAATTTAGTTTGGGTAAAGTCAGCTTGGTGTCGGCTGACAATTTTCAAAGCGATGAAATGACGATCTTCATGGTCTCTCAGCAAGTGAGCTTGGCATTCATTGACTTATGTTTTACATCAGCTCGTAGGAACCTTGACCACAAACTTCTTGTAGTTGATAACGACAGGTTAAATAAGTGACCTCACCTCAGGCAGCCAAGGTCAATCAACGGTTGCGCTTACTGAAAGTCAAACTTAGAGCATAGTGACGGCCAAGAACAACAGTCAGTTCATTTCAGGACACGATGATCAACAGTCCACGATAGCAGCTCCATCAAATAATTCCTTCTACTATGTATGTTAGCTCTGTTCCTCAGCTCCGAGAATAAGTTGTTTTAGTGTGGCGATTTTATCGAGCAGTAGCCCAGCAGAAGGATTTTGTAACTTCTATAATTTGCTTCTCAAAAAATGGACTGAGTTGAATTCCACATGATTGTCCGTGGTTTCTAACAAATTTTGAGTTTTAGTATAAATCCATTGTTTTACAATGACCTCCGTGATCAATTGTGGATTGTGGCCGCGACAGCGCAAGTCATGATCCCGGTCTCTGGCGCCAATTTTACCCTATTACAGAGTAAACGGTTATAAGGACACAGTGAAGTTGAGTCCCGATGATGTTTTCAAAAGGGTTTTAGTTCCGAAATAAGTCCACAAGTATAAAATAAGTTAAACTTTCCGAATATAACGCATGTTGACTTCTTCTCATCTAGGCGGTAACTACCCTCCCTACAGCCTACGTCACGGCTTGAGCATCCCTAGCCACGTTCCTCTAGGATGCTCAAGCGTGCTTAACCTTTGCACATCATGCTTTCTAAACCCAATAACAGAGATAGTACTCACTCTATTACACCTGTGGCACATGAAATGCCCAATACATGGCAGTGAGGAAATAAAGCAGCCATGTGCAGGACATGGCGATTCCTGGGGTGAGCCAGCACCAGAGCGCAATGTGCTAGCTATGCAATTATGGAAGCCTCCCCGGATGGCGGAAAATGTCATGGACTGTTCCTGCCTTCCCTTGAGGGCTGACTGTGAAGTCTTCGACTGCTCTAACTTGACCAGCTGGGATGTGGACGGCACCACGTCAATGAAGAGTCCCCCAGGAATGCTAACCTAAATAAAAAATGCATGCTAAAGTCGGGTGTGTTGGCCTAAGGGTCTCACCCAAGGGTGCCTAACTTAGACGCACCGCAATTTCGTTTGAAAAAACACTCCGGATGAATGCAGAAGAAGAAGAAGAAGAAGAAGAAGAAGAAGAAGAAGAAGAAGAAGAAGAAGAAGAAGAAGAAGAAGAAGATATTTTTGCCAGAGAGCATGCAAGAGTTACCAAAGATGGTTAAAATAGTCTCAGAGTATTTCTTTTACACCTGAGTGATTGAAATCATGGGACCTGTGAAACCAGTTTTTCCAGTCTCCGTATGGTGTTGCAAGAGGAAAACTATGCTGAAGACAGAAAAAAAAGCAGTCTCCTAAGGTTGACTAGTTAATTCAGAAGAATATTTCAAGGGATTGTTCTGATAGAGTGTAGACAGGGGCGCTGATCGAGTGATATAAAACAAGTAGATAATACTAGTCTCTACACAGAAAGACTTAATCAGTGTAATCTACTTAACCTAGCCAAGATGAATAAACTTAATGAGCCCCTAAAGAAAAATTCAAATGAGTCTTCTTGCACACACTCACCCATACACCATGCTCACAATAAATAGCAAATATTGAGAGTTGGTTGAGTAAACAAAAAATAATTTGGACCTAATATACTGTTTGTCTACAGGTAGGAATTTAGAATCAAATTTTGGATGGGACGTACATAAATTTCAGTGGTCTGCTGTCATCACTAGGGATGTCAGTAATATGGCTGTGGCTAGCAGCTATAATATTCCCAGGGTGGAAACTTTCACCCAGTTACCCAAGCAGCTTTCAGTTTTGACATCTGAGAACAGGGTTATTTTAGTGCCAGAAGCACCCACTGGATCTACAATTGGCTGGTTTTGAAATGCCTCTAGAGTTTCTCCAGGTCATTTCTGATCACACCATAAGGTTATGGCTCGGAGTATTGTTCATGTTATTGTTGGTGTTGCTTAATGTTGCATTGCCATTGTTGGGACTTCTGAGAAGGAAACAAAACACATCTACAAGTTTTGTCTTTTACTGCCTTGGATGGTGTTAGTGTGTTCCCTGGCCTTCCTCCTCAGTATTTTTGTCATGTCTATGTTGTCTGCATTTCCTGTCTCAGTTATAAACTTCCCATAACATTACTTTACATTTGCCATGTAGTTGGGACCAGGACTAACTAACTGTGTAGAATAATCCGTAACGCAAATCCCCAGTTTTTCTTAAATACTGCAGATACTATCATTATGCCCCATTATGCTTCATTCCTGTGCCAGTGAATTTAACACAAAATGCGCCTCACTGCCCCATTTGAAAAGTGGAACAGACAGGTGTCTCGACAAACCAACAGCCCGCATAGGTATACTATGCATAATGCCACTGCCAGAATGCCAACACAAAAGTTCCACCTCGAAAAATATAGTTCATTGTCATTGGAAGCAGCAGT
This sequence comes from Cepaea hortensis, assembly GCA_963921405.1. Lineage (NCBI taxonomy): Eukaryota > Metazoa > Mollusca > Gastropoda > Stylommatophora > Helicidae > Cepaea > Cepaea hortensis. Next base: position 58,871,435 of record OY992894.1, read on the forward strand.
CTAGAAAACCAGCAGCCACACATTACTGCATAAGGCACCCCAGTTAGTTCAGCGACCGGCCAGCCGCCATTTTTCTGAACATGCACTTCACGCTACAAGCACTACACACAAAATTCACAGCTCATAGTGTCGCTCCAAGCACTCAACTCAGTAGCAAGGCGAAGGAACCATAAACTATCAGTTCAACATGAGGAAAATGCTAAAGCAAACCTTAGCCACAAGCATAAGCACTCTAGAGGCCTTAACAGTTCAACCGCCTATCCTCCATGTTGAGTGAGCCCAGTACCAGAGTGTCCTATGTCAGCTCTGCACTTATGGAAACCTCCTTAGATGGCGCTTATTGCCCATGGTCGGCCCCTGCCTTCTCTTGAGGGCTGACCGGTCTGCCTGGGGCTGTTCTCGCCAGGCCAGTTTGTGTGTCATCAGTAGCTGGAGGAACGGAGATGGCACTGAAACTTTGAGACCATGGGACGTTCTACCACACACACGGGAAGGCTAACTTAAATGAGAATCTGGACAGTGCCCTCTTTCTGTCAATTTAAGTTGACATAAAGAACCTATTGGTAAATATTAAGCATGAAATATAACATACCTGAATACTATAACATGAATATTACATTATGTTCCTGCCTCTGTTTTGATATCTCGGCTATCTGTTAAGACCAGAGTCTGGGTGCACCTGGAGATGTTTGTTCACTAGCTTACTCAGTGCCTGCACTGTTGTTATCTTGCTGAAAGCTACGAAGAGAATGAACATGTCAGCGATGGCATGACGAGAGTGACGGGTATGGCACGTGATCGTCGAATTCAATCCACATTGTTCTTAGGTCAGTCTGCACATACACACAGATTGACTATTTTCCTACTGCTGTCTGCTTCAGCATTTCTAGGAAACAAAATACTTAATCATGTGCTCAAAATTAATTGTCACATTTGCATTCTACGGACACATATGATATGTGTGACTGGCGTGACATGTGTCTCTCTTGTTTTCATGAAACGCAATTTATTTTGGGGCATCCATTCTGCAGTTAACACATAGATGGGTCAATTGTTCAGCATCAAAGGTGTGAATTGGCCTTCTAGGCATGCTCATATTGCAGACATATGTGTGTGTTGTAGGTGCAGCCAGTTATGTATGTGTATGTTGTGTGTGCAGCCAGACATTATGTTTATGTTTTCATAGCAGTTAATCATGAATGTGTATGTTTTCTCTGCTTTTAATCATATATGCTTTGGATACTCTGTGGCGAAGTGGTCAAGCCGTTTGACTCGTGCTCCGAAGGTTGTGGGTTCGATTTTCGTGCCGCACCCTTCTGTTTACGAGTTAAATGTTTTGGAGACTCCTGTGGGTCGTCGCTAAAAGGTACAGAGTTTGTGCCTTGTGCGACGCTTTCCGTGCTGCGGAAAGAGACCGAGCCATATGGGATAAAACCCGGTGCAATGAAGTCGACCCTGTCGACTTTTAAGCGACTTTTTATATATGCTTTTAATCAGGTCTGCATCTTTATGTTTTATCTGCTGTTAGTCATGAATGTGTATGTTTTCTCTGTTTTTAATCATGTGTGTATGTTTTCTCTGTGTCAACAACTCAATTGCGACAGGCATACAAGGATTCCCGTCTTTTGTACCAAACGAAAATGATAACTCGTCCGTTATACAAAATGATACATTTTATTTGGAGTTGATAATACATAAGCTCCGCGAGCAGATAACCACGTCGGTATTAAACATCATTGTATGGTATAACGAAGTAATGAAGAAATGATGTTGATGATGATAAACTGATGGAGCTAAGCTAAAGTCCTAACTATTGATACTGTCCTTCTTAGCAACAAGTATTCAGAGCGAATACGCAGTCCGCAACCTAACGCCGTCAAGTCCTGTCTGCCCAATTTCTCAGTGGCGTGTTCAGCCACGAGTGTTGGACTCTGCGTGCTTTGCGTGCTTGGAGTACTAGCACGCTGGTCACCTGGTTATGTTAACCAAGTTGCGTGCTCACATCTCGTGAGGTGGGTTTCTCAGTCTCTTGGGTAACCCCAGCTCAAGTGTACTTGCTAACCTCCTTGTTGACACGAGTGTCCAGTTATAGAACTATTTATAGTTCTTTACTCGTGCTTGTGTCCCTTCTGTCTGGTTTCCCAGATCGCTATGTTACTTTCCTCTATTATCCTCTATTTATCCTTTTCTTCGCTTACATCTCTTACGTAGGTCTTTGACAGGCTCCCCGTCCCGCCGTGTAGTGTTACTACTGTTAAGTTGCGGGTGTAACACATCGTAATCTCAACAAAAATTGGATGTCTAATTTTGTCAAAGTCTTCGTAAGTTTCTATTCCTCTTGTGGGGATAGGACAAGATCTCTCCTTTCCCTCGTCACACTCTTGTATAACTTCACTTGGCTAATTGAGTAGCGCACCACACTAGTACAGTTGGCTATAAACTTCTCATTATATTTCTGGGAATTGTGTGATCCGGATCCATGCCAAAGGGCCTGTCCTCAAATTGTTAAAAACTAACAACCCATACAACTTGCCTCTGTTACGAGTACAATACATGACAAATGAATGTTCATGCTCCCATATAATAATTACTCCAACTAGTATACATGCTTCTATGTGCCACTCTTCACCTTTTTAGCTTCCTCTTGTGAAGAAATATTTAAGTGTTAAAGTAAGGTTTTCGAGATGTTATTGTGTCCCCTGTTTAGAGTTATCGTACTTTGCAAGTAATAATGTATGCAACTCTATGTGTAAGTTTTCCTGGTTGGTTGCGTGTTTTCTATTAAACTAACGTGTATTTAAATTACTAACATGTGTATGCGTTTATAATTTATCTGTATGTATTATTTCGAGCGCCGTAAAGCGGTTTATCGTAGCCACAAATGAGTGTGTTATGCTGATTTATGTCTATCGTTCCGGTTTAAGATGCTCAAAATATGTTTCCTATGTCTACCAATGATGTATAGCAACAACACAGATAAAAATAGAACGACACACTGTTGACACAGACGAATTACAACAAGTCGTATTGTGCGGTGAAAAAAAATACCGCTAAGTCTGTCACGCTGCTTATTTGATTCATTCTCTCATTGTTTCATTCACAAATCATTCATTCTCTTTGGGTTCCAAATGTTGCTGTATGTAGCCGAGGCGCGGTGTTGGGGTGTGCGCCCAACATTGCTCAAATACCTCAATGGCTCGTGAATACATAACCTATGCAGCAAAAGTCCAACTCCTGGCCTTCACGTGGCGGACCTGTTTAAACTAACAGGAGAAGGGGCGACGGCGAGTCTCTGGCGCCGGAAAATAACCAGTATGCTCTAGATGTGTATGCACGTACATGCATGCGCAGACAGGTGTGTGCGCGCGTACACATCTACACTCGAGTGAGACCACAGTCTGCTCTAGCAAAGAAAGGTGCTGAAGATGGAGGCAACCAGCCAAGAGGCGCACCACAGAAATCAGGATGCCACGCAATCACGCAAAATGGAATATGTCGACTACTGCTAATCGTTATGGTGCTCGCCCTGCTTTGGACCCCCAGGCAGGTGCAGTGCCGGGCCCTATGTCTCGAAAGGGTCCAACCCCAACTACTGGAGGTCCTTCTCAGATGTCCTGTGGAGCCAGGGGACATGAGAATAGGACGACTGGCCATACTAAACGAAGACTTAAAATAATGCACTGGAATGCGGAGGGAGTCAGCAACAAAAAAATAGAATTAGAAAAAATCTTGGACCAAGAAAAAGTAAGCATATGTTGTTTGCAAGAAACTCACCTCAATGAAAATATAGCCTTCAAAATCAGAGGCTACCAGTGTTACCGATCTGACCGAAAGAACAGGCGAAAAGGTGGGATACTGACCCTTGTAAGAAATAACATCATGGCTTCCCAAATCAAAGTCTACATGGAAGGGGCTGAGTATCAGACACTTAAACTTAAGACAGGTAATACAGATCTACATCTGATCAATTACTACTGTCCAAGTGACCGCCCACAGGCACTGGACACTCTACCACTAAAAGAAAAAATGATTGTGTGTGGCGATTTCAACAGCCACTCGCAGAGCTGGGGCTATGATCACATGGACCAGAGAGGAGAGAGACTGGAAGACTGGCAGGATGAGAATAGATTCATGTTGATTAACAAGCCGTCCGACCCACATACTTTCTACTCGAGATCATGGCACTCTACAACTACACCTGACCTGGCTTTTCATTCACCAGACCTGGAGTGGAACATTACACGAATTGTTGGGACACAACTTGGTGGCAGTGACCATCGGCCAGTCTTTCTAACCGTAGAAAATGAGCTTGTAAGTGAAAGCAGCACCCTCTCGAGGTGGAACTACAAGAAAGCAGACTGGGCAATGTACAAGCATCGCACCAGCATACTGGTTAGAAACCTGAACACTGAGAAAGACATAAATAAAGCAGTTGAAGAGTTTGGGAAATGCATACTACAGGCAGCGCGAGAAACAGTACCAAGAGGAGCCCGTAAACAATATAAACCCTACTGGAGTAGTGAACTGGAACAGTTGCATAATGATGTTGAAGTGTATAGAAAGCAAGCAGAGGCCACACCCAGCCAAGAGCACCACAATAAATTCCAGCATGCAAAAGCCAAATTTCAAAGGGCCAAGCTGCAGGCTAGACGGAAAAGCTGGCAGGAGAAAACGGAGTCTCTGAACTTTGAAAGAGACACAAGGAAATTGTGGAAGCTAATAAAAGATCTTAATGACGAGGGCACAGGGAGAAACTCAAAAATTGCACTACATAAAGATGGAAAAATCTTAACAAGAAAGCAAGCAGCTGACCATTTTGCGGACTCGTTCGCACAAGATAGCAATATCAAAATTAGTCCAGAGAAACAACAAGAGATTCGAGAGAAACGACAACATACAGGACAGAAGGAAATAGTACATGAGGTTCTGGAGGCACCCATCACAATCAGCGAACTGGAGCTAGCCATATCAAAACTGAAAATGAGAAAGTCACCAGGAGCTGATGGTATCTCCAATGAAATGATCAGGAACCTAGGAACAGAGGCCAAAACAAAGCTGTTGCAGATCTTCAATAACAGCTGGACCTTAGGCAGTGTTCCACAAGCCTGGAGAGAAGCAATCATGATACCCCTCCTAAAATCAGGGAAAGATGGTTCCATTGCCTCTAGCTACAGACCAATTAGCCTCACCAGCTGTCTCTGCAAAACACTGGAGCGCATCATCAATCACAGACTGCAGTGGTACATTGAAAGTAAAAACATCCTTGTGCCACAGCAGGCTGGCTTTAGGCAGTGCTACTCTACGGAAGATCAGACAACCTACCTCTCTCAAGAAATTGAGGATGCATTCCAAGAGAAGAAGCTGGTGCTTGCGGCATGGATAGATCTGAAGAAAGCCTTTGACAAAGTCTGGAAAGAAGGTCTGATGAAGAAACTGAGAAACTGCAAAGTCAATGGAAGAATGTACAAATGGGTGAAAGCATACTTGCACAACAGAAGAGCCCGAGTACAGATAGACGGACTCAAGAGCAAGAAAGTACTACTGCGTCACGGTGTCCCCCAGGGCGGAGTCTTGTCCCCCACACTTTTTCTAATCTTCATCAATGATCTTGTTGCTCACCTACCGCATGGAATTAAAGCGGCAATGTACGCCGATGACCTGGTTCTATGGAGCACAAATGAATATGCATCAGTGGCCACCAGATTGCTACAAAGAGCTGTAGATACATTTGCTGCATGGGCAAATAGATGGTGTGTCAGCATAAACACTGACAAGTGCAGCACCACCCTATTTACCCTCTCTCCAAAACAAAAGGCAGGGATCATCCAGATAAATGGAACACCCCTAAGAGAAGATAAAGAACCAACATACCTTGGAGTAACATTTGATGGCAAGCTGACATGGAGAAAGCACATCAACAAAGCAGTAGCAAAAGCCAGAAGGAAAATAGCCATCCTGAGAAAGCTAAGTGGAACCACATGGGGAGCCAGTACGAAAATACTTAGCAAAGTTTACCAACAGAGCATACGACCACACCTGGAATATGGGTCAACTGCGTGGTGTTCAGCATCAAATACCACACTACAAGAGCTGGACAAGGTGCAAAATCAAGCACTTAGAGTCACCACAGGAGGGATGAGATCAACCCCTATAGTGGAAATGGAGAAGATGGGGAGGACACAGGCACTGAGTGAGCGCAGAGATACGAAAACGCTAATACAAGCAGAAAAGTTCCTCAGCTTGCCAGGCCACCCTATGAAGAACAGATTTGAAAACCTAGCTATGGGGCGGTTGAAAAGAAGTAGTTTTATCTACCAGGCCAAACGACTCTGCAGAGAAACCACTGATCTGCCCACAGTTGGTATCCCCCTAACAACTATTCCAGAGCGAACTCTATGGAAAGATGAGCATAGACTATCGTTACAAATCCAGACAAAAGTGAGAGGAATATTTGACAAGGAAGAACAGAACAGTGTGCAGCGCAGAACAGCCACTCTCAGCTTCCTTGATGAAGAATACCCACAGGACCTCTGGATCTGAGTCTACACAGATGGGTCAGCACAAAATGCTGTTCGAAATGGAGGAGCGGGAGTGTACATAGAATACCCAAATAATACTAGGGACACAGCCAGAGTACCGACAGGAAAGTACTGCCATAACTATGATGCCGAAATTGAGGCAATCAAGATAGCAACAGAGAAATTACTAAATAACAGCAATGGTACACAACCTGTGGTGCTACTAACAGATGCAAAATCAGTACTCGAGGCGCTCCTCTCTGGGAAATTGCCAGTACTAAGGACACTACTTTCTGAACTTAGCAGTCAGCATAAAGTCACCATACAGTGGATACCATCCCACTGTGGAGTACCCGGAAACGACAGAGCTGATCAATTGGCTAAGGAAGGAGCCAAAGAGGAACAGCCTGATGTGCCCGTTACATACCACCAAAAGAAAAGAATGATCAAATCAGTCAGAAAGCCACCAAAACCTGCTCAAGATGACTACCACATTATGGACAGACCAGAACAAGTCATTATTCTGCGCCTCAGAACAGGACACAATAGATTACGCAACCACATGTATACAAAATTCAAGATTGGTGAAACAGCCATGTGCACATGTGGATTGGCGTCGCAGACAGCAGAGCACATACTCCAAGACTGCCCAAAATATAACATATCTAGGCAAACCTTCTGGCCTAGAGAGACGACAGTGGAAGATAAACTCTATGGACCACTGTGTGAACTGAAAAAAAACAGTTCAATTCATGCAAGAGACGACATTGCAGATATAGACATATTTCAAGCGAACGAAAGAAGAAGAAAAAAATTCATTCTCTTTCATTTTCTTTCATTCGACAGTGGTTTTAAAATATTAATTTCAGTCATTAAAATATGGTTCAAAAAATAATGCATGGATGAACATTAACTACATACAATAAATAGTTGGCTGAATTGAGACAGGTTTTCAAGCCAAATGACTGTGCTGTATTTATGCACTCGTCATATCTATACAAAAATATACATGGTTGTGAGGATTGCTTGCTACCAATCCTGTAATAATGAATGACGTATCTAATCTACTGTAAGTTGGTGTACTGTTCTAAATTAATCTAAGGGAACTAATCTAACTAAATGATCAAAATGGGGAGAAGTGGGTTAGTTACCTTAAAGTGTTTTTAGTACATTAAATGATATAAATTCCTAAATGATGGGGTTAATTTGTAAGTAATGTTTTAATTAACTAAATATATAAATAAATGTGTTTAAATGGTGGTAAACTAAAGTAATGTTTTATAGATGACAAATATGATGTCGGTGTTAAACTAAATGAGTTTAAATGATGATAAATTCAAATAGTGTTTCGTAAATGAAAAGTATAATGTAGGTGTTAAACTAAGTAAGTTTCTAACTAAATGTAAGTGCATTTTAATTGTTAACTGTAGTTAAATCGGATGCTACTAATTTATGTAGGTTCAAATTTAATATTTAGGACATCAAATCGGGTCCTTGTAGGTTCAAAAATACTTCGGGTCCTACTGATTTTTCCATTTGAGTAGGCTTAAATCTAACACTTATGAAATGTTATAGATAAAGTTATATAGGTGATTTTACATTATATTATCCCTACAAAAATATAATAGTATAAGCAACTGTTATAAAACATGTTATATACATATCACATATAATTTATTTACTAACTAATTAATCTAACTAAACTAATTACATCCAGGTGTGATGTCGGAGCAGTGTTCTCTGTAGAATGTCCTCGAAAACTAGAGTTAATATGGACAAAGTCTGATTTACGCTCTCATCCTGGGTATCGTTCATATTTCAATCCAGTCATGGGTTGCATATCTGGCGGTAGTGTAGACAACTAATAACGTGCCTGTTCATTTCACTACTAATGACACAGTTAATATCTTACAAGTTTAAGCGACTGGCGATGGTAATGCACTTCAATGTTAATGATCACCACATAGGGCACTAGGTATTTACAGTGTCAGTGTCTTTGGTGATATAAGGTCGCTCTCTTCTTATATTTCAGGTATTTCAATGTTCGAAGGTCGGCTCAAAGTGTCAGCCAGAGAGTTCATAGTTCCCTTCAAATGCTTGATAGTGAACGCATAGTTTTGAAGTATCAAGGACCACCTGTAGATCCTGTTATTGCTGTGGACCCCAGACTGCATTACAGTGAGCGGCGAATTATCGGTTTCCATAACAAACTCCGTACCCGCTAAGAATCTATGAAGCTTCCTTATACAATAGATGACGCTCAAAGCTTTCAATTCAGATGCTGAGTATCTTGATTCAGCAGGGGTGATTTTACGACTTATGTACATTATCGAATGGAAGATTCCCTCGTAGAATTGGCCTAAGATGCCAGAAATGGAAATAGCACTTGCGTCTGTACGAAGAAAATACGTAAGATTTTTATTAGGCAAGCGCAAAATAGGTGGAACGCTAAACATACGTTTCAATTTTGATAAGGCATAAATTAACTGTGCATCTTGTACATTTAATTTCACAGATGCTTTCAACACATTAGAAAAAACGCTGGTGATTTCAGCCAAATTGGATATAAATTTGCTGTAATAATTAACTAGACCAAGCAAACTTCGGACCTGTTTCTTGGTCGTTGGCATAGTTAAGTTCAGAATTTTTGTGACAATTCTGTCATCTGTTTTAAGTTGGCCTCTGCTGATTGTATGGCCTAGGAAATCAATTTCTTCCATTCCCAACTCAACTTTGGTTGGCTTTACTGTAAGACCGAATAATCGCAGTCTATCGAAAACATGTCGCAGTTTCTGTAAGTGTGATGTCCAGTCTGCGGTATGGATACATATGTCATCAATATAAGTAGCTGTATTGGAAACTCCGTGCAAAAGGTCTCTGGTGAGTCGGACAAAAGTGGCTGGAGCATTACGAAGGCCAAAAGGAAGGAATCACCACTCATATAGACCTAGAGGTGTTGAGAAAGCTGTTAGAGGGATAGACAATGAATTCATCGGAACCTGCCAATATCCCTTCGTAAGGTCAAGTTTAGAGAAGATACGTGATGTTGACATATCAAGGATGAGATCCTCACATGATGGGATAGGCTCTGCATCGACCTTGGTCACGCTGTTTAAACGCCGATAATCGACGCAGAGGCGGATCGTCGAGTCCTTTTTCACAAGGACTATAGGAAAAGAATATTCTGACTGACTTTTGGATTATTCCACTCGACTCAAGATTTAACAATTCCTTGTCGAGACTTTCCTGGTAATTCAATGGGATGGAATAAGGTCGACATTTGATAGGAGTGTTATCAGTCAGAATAATGGAGTGTTCTATCCTGTCTGTCCTACCTGGGATGTCGGAAAAATGTCCCTGTATTCTGTTACTAACTTTATGATTTGTCATCGTTGTTCGTCTGTGAGTTTCGGTTCTAACCGTATGCTATCAATTGTCCCAGTTGTGTCTACAGTCGGGACTGGTAATTCTATTCCATCGTCATCTGTCTGATTAAGGACTGTTGTTGTGCTAGCTGTGTGTTCTGTTTCCTGACTAGGTGTGTTTGCGATGTCGTCGTTACCTGTCGCCCTACCTAGTGTAGTTGTGTTGTGTACGTCTGTCGTCCCATTACTTGGTGTAGGTGCATTGTGTTCGTCTGTCCCCAGTTCTTGTCGTGAGAAATAAGGCTTCAGCATGTTGATATGAAATATCTTTAATTTTCGGTTTATTGATATTTCATAATCGACATCTGATATTTTCCGCACCACTTTGAATGGCCCTTGCCATGATGTTAATAATAAGTTACGTTTATTTGGTAGTAAAAGCAGTACCTCTTGATCGGGTTCAAGGTTTAGGGTTTTGGAACCCTTATTTGCATATTCAAGTGGTCTCTTTCGAGAAGCTAATATTGAACCTTGGGCCTTGGCTGTTACATGCTTTCCCTTTCTTACTGAATGTTGACAAATAGTACATGATTGGCAAAAAAATTTAATATCGTTCTCACATTTAGGCCAATAGAAGTATGATGATGTTTTGGCTCTCATTTTGTTATAACCCAAATGTTCAGCAACCGGTGACTCATGCGAAATCTTTAACGCATTTTGTCGGTGTTCTACAGGTAACACCGTCTGCTGAATTCCATGGTTATTGGTGTTATAATAACGCATGAGAATTCCCTTATTCATTTTAAAATACCAAGATGCATTTTTAGTTACTTTCACTCGCTCACCTAACAAGTTAAAATAAGGTGCGATAGTTTGATGGGTGCGTTGTGCCTCGATGAAATTTTGTCGAGTGGTGTTATCACTAGCACCGGTGGGTGTTAACCGCTGTAACATTTCATTTTGTAGGTCAGTGTAGTGTGTTTGGGTTTCTGACCTGGTTACAGTATTAGCCGTGTTTGTTTGTTTCCAGGCTAATATCTCGTCATCAGTACAATGCTTTAATTATGGTAAGCAACCCAAAATCAAATCAGTACAGGGATTTTGCAAAGTAGCGCACGTAAATGTGCCGGAAAGGAACGGGGTGTTTATACGGACTTTTGCCAATGGGTATTTTTCAATATTACCGGACAAAGTACGGCATTTAACAAACTCTCCCGTATAATCCTCTGGGTTAACTAGCTCTCTCCTAACCCCGAGTAAAGTGCTCCCGCTATCGAGTAAACACTGGCATGGTTGTTCGTTGACCAGTGCATCGTGGAACTTTAGATTACCTCTGGAGGCCAAAGCTGAATTAGCATCTTCGGTGGAACATGGTATAATATGCCCACATTCGAGTTTCCTGTCCGCATGAAACCGATGGCAAGTATTACATGTATTAAAGTCTAATATATCAGTCACTACAGCCACACTCTCGCACTCATTGAATGGTAATACATTTTCAAGATCAGAATCAATTACACTATCATCATCAGATGATGTATCTATGATCACAGCATTGCTAGCCTTCATTCTTTGCCTGCCCAAACATTTAGAAGAATAATGGCCATAACTTGAACAAAAGAAGCATTTAACCGCACGTTTGTATGAGTTTCGTTTGTCTTCCTGCTTTTTCATCATCCTTTCAAGATGCGCAGGATATGAGGGACTTTTATCACACATTGAGTACTGCGGATGAAATAATTTGCAGTATGCACACTGTGGTGGCTTCTGATAGGGTTTGTCTTTCTTCTGATACCCTTTCTGGTTGTAAGGCCTGCTTGGTAAGCTCTTAGCGAACGCAGTAATATTAGTGTCATGTAATGATGTTTTAAATACATCGCGGTTTGAAGAAAAATAAGCTGAACCACGTTTTTCAAGTTGTTCAATAGATTCAATGTCTGCTTGTTGAAGGAACTTGGCAAAGGGAGCAGGAACTGTGGATATGACTTTATCCATCACCATTAAATCCTGTAATCTATCGAAATTCTTCCCTACTTTTGCCGCCTTAAGCCATTTACTGAAAGTACTTTGAACATTAGATAGGTAGTCTAAAAACGTTTCGGTTGGCTTTGGTTTGATCTGTGAGTACTGGATCTGATACCCAGGAGCATTGAGTAGAAAATGCTGCATAATCCTATCATGGATATATTGATAGTTATTTCTAAGTTCTGTTGGTATAGATTCTATCACTTTTAAGGGCTCCCCACTGAGATTTCTCATGTATATCATAGCCCAATCTTCTAATGGTATTTTCTGTATTCTAAGCTGGAACTCTATATTCTCAGTCCATGCTGATATTGAATCTCCTTGACTGAAGGGCTTGATAATCCCTTTATATTTAGCGAATTTATTTTGCTCTTCCTGACTCTTCTGTTTATTAGATGCTATCTGAAGGTTTGAGTCCACTTCCATCTCTTTCATCTTTAACTTTGTTTGTGACTCTACCTCTATTTGCTTCTGCTTTGTGGCATAGTCTAAATCTAATTGTTTTTGTTTGGTGGCTTCTTCTAACTCCTTCATCTCTTTCTGATGCTGTCTTTCCAATGCTCTTTCATCTCTCTCTAGAGCAGCTTTTCTTTCTGTTTCTTCTTTGTATTTCTGGTCTGCCCATTTCTCTAATTTCTCTCCAGTATGGCCTAGTTCTTTGCCAGCCTGGATGCAGTCACTTAATGATGTCATTCTATGGCTTTATGTTGTTATATACTGATATCAATACAATTTTACAATTAACAGGTGTTAAATATATACATCATTCACTGAAAAGAAGATGCAAAGTTAATCATGATTATCAAAATTACTGAGAAATATACTCATCTAATCTGCTGGAAAAATACGGCACTCGGAATGTTACGCCGCTGTCGTTCGTACACACAACTGATGTCTCTGTTTAGTAGAGCATCAACAGTTTAGAAAAATGTATGTAATGTATAATACATGGTTTATTACTTTAACCGATAGTTTTAAATGAATGGTAACTTGTAAATGTGATAAATATGATGAATGATGTAAATGATATGAATGTTATGATAGTATAATGAATCGTCAATGAATTGTAGGATGAATCGTCAAATGACTGTCAATGTCGTCTTGTCTTCACGTTCTATCTTATCTAACTGAGCTGCGTTGTATGACTTTGCTTGACCTCTAATTTAATTCCCTTGTGCACAAAGAATTTGCTTTTGCACAAGAATATAGGTGAATGTGATGAATGTTGACATTATGACTGTATCACAAGAAATGTTTCACAAATGATAGTTAAATTCGTGATTTGATACATATTTGCAATTTGCACACATTGATAATTTAAATTTCATACATTTCCATCAAAAAAATTTCACACGTAAACAATTTAATAGAATTTCTGAATTTATGTGGGAATATGGTAGATTTAAAGTGCTTGAAGGTGGTTCAAGCCCCACCTTCTGACACCAAATTGGGTCCTGCCTGTCAACAACTCAATTGCGACAGGCATACAAGGATTCCCTTCTTTTGTACCAAACGAAAATGACAACTCGTCCGTTGTACAAAAGGATACATTTTATTTGGAGCTGATAATACATAAGCTCCGCGAGCGGATAACCACATCGGTATTAAACATCATTGTATGGTATAACGAAGTAATGAAGAAATTATGTTGATGATGATAAACTGATGGAGCTAAGCTAAAGTCCTAACTATTGATACTGTCCTTCTTAGCAACAAGTATTCAGAGCGAATACGCAGTCCGCAACCTAACGCCGTCAAGTCCTGTCTGCCCAATTTCTCAGTGGCGTGTTCAGCCACGAGTGTTGGACTCTGCGTGCTTTGCGTGCTTGGAGTACTAGCACGTTGGTCACCTGGTTATGTTAACCAAGTTGCGTGCTCACATCTCGTGAGGTGGGTTTCCCAGTCTCTTGGGTAACCCCAGCTCAAGTGTACTTGCTAACCTCCTTGTTGACACGAGTGTCCAGTTATAGAACTATTTATAGTTCTTTACTCGTGCTTGTGTCCCTTCTGTCTGGTTTCCCAGATCGCTATGTTACTTTCCTCTATTATCCTCTATTTATCCTTTTCTTCGCTTACATCTCTTACGTAGGTCTTTGACACTCTGCTGTTAATCATGTGTGTATCTATGTGTATGTTTTCTCTGCTGTTAATCATGTATATGTTGTCTATGCAACATCTATTATACATGAGTCAGTTCTCTGTACCTGTCAAACTTTGAGCATGTGAATGCTGTCAGTTCTATCAAGAATGTATATGTTTTCTGTCTATACTGTAAACTTCATGTGTATATATTCTTCTTCTTCTGTGTTTGTATTTATAGTATAACTAGTAGAAAATCTCTTCACTGAAACCCACAGGGCAAATGAAATAGAGGGAGATGTTAAAACACATGGAGAAGAGAATTAGAGACAAGAGGTGATTAATACACGAGAGAACATGGAGCGAGCTACAGAAAATAGCATGACGTGAGTCGTTTGAGGACCTATGCTCTAACAGGGGATAAGGGCAGAAGAAGAAGGATGCAATCTGTGGATTCACTGGGACTCTGATGTCTTCTCCACACAGAGTAGTCCAACCCTTGATTCCTGTTTGTTTCCAAATGAGGATCTTGGTTGCTGACATTTGTTTGGTGTTCACAAAGATCAGTGTGTTCCACAAACTCTAGAGAAATATACGGAAATATATATTTTGTTTTCCTGGAAGTTGGACTTGCTTTGGACGTGTAACTTGAAACTAGGACAGTGTTTTTGGTGTAGATTTTCCACCTCATAAAATTGTGAGAGTGCAATTGTTTGTTTTGTGGTTAACAAGACATTCCTTGCCACATAGATGTAGCAGCGAAGGGAGATCCTTGCTCTGTCCTCAAATCTAGGGAAGTTTGCACATGCATAAATTCTCTGTTCAGGAGGGTCAGAGCATTATAAGCATGTATTAGTTGTAGAATTGTAGCAGTTTCCAAAAAGGATCATGTAATCTAAGGAACCTCAGTTGATTTTAATTAGTTATTCAGTTTTGCCATGAGACAATGGAAATGTGCATGGCATAATCTTTGAGACAAGCATATGACTACTGATAGGATCAACCTGAAATGTATAACACAAATAGGAATATCTGTATCACACATGCCAGGGAGAGATTGCACACCATATCCCCTCCAATTTCCCAATGATACACTTGACGCCTGCTTTCAAGCAATGCAGGCAGGACCGACTTGAAAGTTATGTCATCTTAATGACTGTCGAGAGTGAGTGGGCACTTCTTGAGGCCTTAGTTTACTAAACAAAAATTGCTCAGTTGCCTGCTCACAACACAACTCCAGCTTTGAGCTGCAGTCACATTCAAAACTTTTCCCTTGCCAGCTTAATTTTCTGGACCGGTCTGTGTTAGGGAATACTTGCGCCAGATACAAAGCATTTGAATATTATCTGTGCTGTCAAACATGTATGAGTGTGTTGTCTGTTCTGTCTTAAGTTCGTGCATATTATCTTGACCACCTTGAATTTGTTATTTTTGCTTGGAAACGCATGTTATCTGCACTGTCAACTTCATGCATCTATCTGTATTATGTGTTAACTGAGTGCATGTGGGTGTTATCTTGACCACAGTGTATGCTGTGTGTGTTGAATTGTGGTGTATGAATGTTGCTTAACTTTGTGTATATTGTATGCTTTCAAAGCAAATATTTATAAGCTGCAAAAACACTTGTTGATCCTCAGTTACCAGCCACCCCATGTCAGGAGAAAGCTGAAGATTCAAGACATGGTTGGCAAGTACAAGTGTGCCATGTCGCCAGCAGAGTTCTACACGTCATTGTTTCAAGAAAATGCCAAGTAAACTGTGCAGAAACATCTGCTTGTGTCCTCCAGGAATGTAGCCATTAAGAACATGGTGGCCATAGAATATTAAAAAGCTTCTCATAGGTCTGAGATATCATGTGCTGTTGGTCTCACTGTAGAATGTAGTATTTATTCTGCTGTGCATTTTTGAAAGACTGCTACTGCCACTGCATGATGTTTAGATCAGTGATTTGCAGTTTCTGAAATCAGAATAAGAACTTTCCTTGTCAGAAAGCGACACCTGTGTCCTGGAGGTGACACATTGTAGTGCTATAGTGTGAAATATACATTTTCCATTACGATTATTTTGCATGCCAAGAAAACATAAATGTGAAACTGTTCTTTAGTGAGATTGGCTATTATGTCGGCTAATCATGTTTGAATGTATGTAAAGACTGAACTTGCTACAATGTGTATGGATCCTTGTACACTCATTTGGTCCCTTGTTAGTGCTGGCACTGTGTTGTATTATATGTGAAAGCATACTGGGCTACTCATGGAGGTACCTATGTACAATGAATATGATCCTTCACCACCTCCATCCCCAATCTATTTGTATCCATGAATGAGTGATCATTCTGCTATCTTTCCCAGACATGTTGGGAGTCTCTCATATAACAAGTACCTACCTGTTTATATTTTTTGGGCTGTGTTTCTATAAAACATGCACACATAAAATATTGAAGCAGTAATTACAAGAAGTCATAACTCCTCTAGACTTTACAAATAAATTCTCTACTTGTTTATAAATGTTTTGAACTTTCTGTATCTCTCTCATTTGTGTTTACTTTTAATTGATTTAAGAATAGAGCATTAATGTTCAGAGTAAAACAGGTGAAATAATAATGATGTTTTGATAATAAATTATTGTTTAAAATAGTCAGTTTTTGTTTTGTCTACTGTTCTACTTTGTCGATACTTGTAACTTGAAAATGTGACATTTAAATTCTGTGATTTCATTACAGTGCTTGTGAAATGAAAGGAGTGTAGTTAGAAGATGTAAATGGAGCAGTTAATGTGAAGAGATTATTGTATGTGAATACGTTAATAACTTAACTGTCAAACTGTACAGAAGTTGCCCGATGTGTGGTAGATATTAGAATTAGAAATGCAATAGCAGAGAGGGCATTTACACAAGCAATCCTGTCGTTATATGCAACTTCTTTTTCTTCATCGGATTTTATCTCTCATAAACCCTTAACCGACTCAACATCAAACCCTCCTATCCTTTGCTGTCTCCAGCAGCTTTTTTCCGTGTTTTCCTCATTTTATTCATCTGTCTGTAATTCTAATTTTTTAGATCTCCCTCTGTTTATTTTTTGTTGTTGCCTTGTGGGTTCCCAAGGAAGGAATTTCTCCTTATGTCCCTAACAGGTTTTCTTAAAGTGTATCCTATCCAGCGATGGCATCATTTTCTCACCTCTTGATTTTAATTCTCTTCTCTTTTAGGTCTCCCTCTGTTTTCTTTATCCTCTGGGTTTTAGGCAGGGGATTTATACTATCCTCAGGTTTGCTCAGTGTGTGCCCTATTCATCGCTAGTGCTTTTTCCTCACTTTTTGATACACTGTTATTTGTTTAGTTCTCAAAATGAGCTTTTCACTGGTGATTCTGTCATACCATTGTAGTCCTATTCTGAACAGGCACCAATTAATTAATGCTTGTAGTTTATTAGTAATTGTTTTAGTTGTCCTTGTTTCTGAACCAGTACTGATTTGACATGTAGAGTTAAATATTCTAACAGATAAGAGAAATAAGTGCAGCAGGATGTGACAATGTAAAATGAAACACATAGGTATATGTAGATAGTGCGAAAGTAAAACATCAAACACAAGTGGTTTCACTTATTTATTTTGTATTTCCTTAACATTGGTTTATTATTATTCTTTATTGTTCCTAATCATTTCCCCACAGTCATTTCTATTCACATGGTCTGAGTAAATTGTAACGGTATGCATGTGTATATGTGCTTGTTGTTTTGCTTTTGTAGCATCGACACATACCTGCATGTTTCATTTTACATTAAATATTCTAATTTTGCTACTCTAGGGTGTATTTTTAATGACTGTGCAGTGTTTGAAAATATTGCTGGTCCAAGTTTTTTATTTACCCTCTGTAAAGTTCATGCAGTATGGCTGTGAATCTTGGAATAAAAATGAACAAATTAGGAAGAGATTGGAAGCAACAGAGATGTGGTTCCTTAGACGAATGCTGCAAATTCCTTGGACTGCCAAAGTAACTAATGATGAATGCCTTAAAGTGACTGGCGAAACTAGAACATTAAATACAACAATAAGAAATAGACAAACAGCTTTTTTTGGTCATGTGATGAGAAGAGAGGCGCTGGAGAACATTATGACAACTGGAAAGATCGAGGGGAAGAGAGGCAGAGGCAGACCAAGAGAAATTATGCTGGATGGATTGCGCCAGTGAGATATAGGAATATCAACGGTAGAGTTGATCCAGAAAAGCAAAGACAGAAATCTGTGGAGAGTCATGAACACCTACACCGGTCAGCACGGCACTTGATGATGATGATTAAAGTTTCCTGCAACATAATAGGTAAATACAAAACTTGGACCGGCAATATTTTCAAACACTGCACAGTCATTAAAACTACTATGATTTAATTTCATTTGATTTTCATAAATTCGTGAAGCGTTCCATATCTAATAGGTCAGCATGGCTGAATGGATAACAACGCGTGTTCTTAAACATTCGGTGTGCTGATGCCGAGGTAAGAGGTTCAACCCCTACACCAGCCAGTTGGACTAAAATGTTGACATGTCGTCCTTGACTTGGGGACGTAAATTACAAGTACCTCTGAAGTCGGAGTGGGTTCGCCTGTTGGCGAGGGACACTGTTAATAGGGAAAGCTAATCCACACACAAAATTCAGTTCAGGACTACTAGAAGTATTGTGTATGGACTATGCTTGAGTTCAAAGCGAGCAAGCGCAAAAGAAAAAATAATCAATAATTTCCTGTTGTTTTTTGTATTTTTATTCTATCTGTTCCCCCAACTTTGTCTACATTGCTACCTAAATGTGTATGATTCTGCTTCTTGAAGTGAGGTTTAACCAACGGAAATTGAGATACTGTTTTATAAATCACATGATTTATTCTTATTGTCTTTATATTTTCATTATGAATGTTTATACTTAAGAGTTAATACCTCTCATCACGTGCATATAATTTATCTTGTATTTAATTTTGTGTATGGGACAAAAAGGCAATGTAATATATAACTTGAATTCAGGAAAATAATCTTCCACATGCATATCTGGTCATTCATAATGTGATTCTAAAAGATGGACCTTGGGTCATCATGTAGCAGGTCCTTTGCAGAATGTCACTTTCATTATGGCCCACTTGACAGATATTGTTAATCTTTTGCAGTTTCCCTGCTTCCAGCATGTTCAGGCCCAGTGTGTCTTGAATGTCCCATGTCCACTTTATGTTGGTGAAGCCCTGACTCTGATTCCATGTACCATGTTTTCCATTATTTTTCTTTCTAAGCCACAGTGACTTTTAATATGGCCATGGATACAATTAAAGGTGATGAAAAGTGTATGGAGGATTGTGGGTGTTGATGTTATAGAAGAATGACAAAAACTAGCTGGACTGAAAAAATGTGCAAATGAGCAAATGATCAGAAATGTAATAGAACATAGAAGACTTCTTATAGTAACACATAAGTTAGTTATTTCATGGCTTGGCCACATTGTATGACATGAAGACATACTAACAAGATTACTAGAAGGCAAAATACTGGACACATGAGGAAAACATGACCAAAGAAAACATGTATAAAGCAGGCATGCACAGATGTCTCTGTGCAGACAAGTGGGATTAAAGAGAGTGGCCTAAGACACATAACAATGAAAGCTCACCACTAGCCCATGAGCTGAACTACTTAATGATGAAATCACATTGTGTAATACAGTTGAATCCACTTAAGTCGAACTCGGATAAGTAGAATTTCGCTTAAGTCGACGTTACTGGCTTAGTCCCAGCCCAGCCATTATCCTTCTTTATCATTGTATAAAAAGTCCTGATAAGTCGAATTCGGTTAACTTGAATTTTCGGATTAGTCGAACATAAAAATGAATACCGACTATATAAGTGTTCATGTCTAAGTCAAACTGTTCATTTCACCACACACACAAAAATTATTTTTAGTCAGCCTGGAGAACAACAATCGATACGGCGCATACGATATCTGGCTATATGTCAACAATGGTGGCTAGTGGATGAAAGCTTGCTACTTTAACTTTAAAAAGAAAGATTGAGCTGTTGGAAGAGGTTGAACATAGTGGGAAGAGAAAGTGGATATAGCTAGAGAATTTGGTATTCCAACATCGACACTTTCCAGCATTTTAAAGCATAAAGACCGCTACAGAAAATTGTTTTTCGAATGTCAAATTGACGGTGACAGACAGTGTGTTAGAACTGCTGCGTGTAAGTTTGTTGATGCTGCCCTTTAAAAATGGTTCACTGTGATTAGATTGGCAAATGTACCAGTAAATGGGTCTTTACTTATTGCAAAAGCAGAAGAATTTGCACATCTTGGAAGTCAGACAGACTGGAATTGTAGTGCTGGCTGGTTGGATCGTTTCAAAAAATGACATTGCATCATGTACAAGAATGTGTGGAGAGAAACAGTCAGTCGACGAAGCAATGACTCAGTCATGGATATAAGACGTGCTCAGACCTGCTTTAGCTAAATATAATTCTACAAATGAGGATGATTGTGGGCTGCAAGCACAACCTGTATCACAGTCAGATATTTTGGCATGGATTGACATTTACATGATGCAGACTGGATGTTCAGATGATGCAGTCGTCTCACCATTTTGTGCCTTTAAACAGGCCATAGAAAGACAGTTTTCACAAGTCAAGAAGCAAAGCAAAATCACAGACTTTTTCTTTAATTAATTTGAAAATTTTCAAAATTAAACATTTCTGATATTTTATAGCTATTTATTTGTTCACTAACTGTGTTTCCTAAGTGGTAAAATAATTTTGCTACTGCGTGGTATTAGTGTAAATGTGTGCAGTCTGGAAAAGTAGAATTTATGATAAGTAGAACAAATTCCTTCGGCCCCTGTGACTTCTACTTATCCAGACTCCACTGTATTCATGTGCTATTTCATGGTGTCATAATTCTGTTTAAGACATTTATACAAGCATATTCTGGGATGCATGCCATCTAGTCTATGCCGAATCTGTTTAGTCTGTTCTGTTAATGTTCTGAGATCAAGAGCTTTAAGGTATACTAGTAGCAATCATATCCGTCAAAAGAAACTGTCAAAAATTCTTCTGATGTTTGTGATAAACTGTCTTCATTCAAATAATTTAAATGACCCATTTTGTCTGTCCATGATATTTTCAACATTCTTCTGTATTCTATGGCTCCATAGTAAACAACAATGTGGACTGTTGACAAGAAGTCAGACTGAGACTTGCCTGAAGAGGTTCAGCAGTATTGAGACTTGCCTGAAAAGGTTCAGCAGTATTGAGACTCGCCTGAAAAGGTTCAGCAGTATTGAGACTTGCCTGAAGAGGTTCAGCAGTATTGAGACTTACCTGAAGAGGTTCAGCAGTATTGAGACTTGCCTGAAAAGGTTCAGCAGTATTGAGACTTGCCTGAAGAGGTTCAGCAGTATTGAGACTTGCCTGAAAAGGTTCAGCAGTATTGAGACTTGCCTGAAGAGGTTCAGCAGTATTGAGACTTGCCTGAAGAGGTTCAGCAGTATTGAGACTTGCCTGAAGAGGTTCAGCAGTATTGACTGCCTAAGGCACAACACCAGCTCACAGATGACAGTTACGTTTGTTAGCACATATGTCTTTCCTGTGGCAACATTTGCTTCAGCATCAAGGAGCATTTCACAATCACCACTGGAGGAAATCGGAGGCTTTTGGGCTATTAAATTTTACAAATTCTTAGAATACCATGGACCGAGAAAAATGGCAATTCTGTTTAGTAGTTTTATACTATTCTCTCAATTTTGGTGTGTTTTACAGGGGTCATAGCAGGCCTAAAAACCCCATGAACGTCAGTTTAGAACTTCATGGTAGGGAAAGCACAGGAAAATGGAAAAAGAATGAGAAAAATTGATAAATAAATTGTGATAAGGAAACTCAAATTGAATTAAAAATGAGATCTTAAAAGTCTGTTTTCCATTATTCAGGAATGTTCGGCCATTATGAGCCATGCAAATGCAGTAAATGGAACAATAGTCAATACCAATGGTTGCAGCCATTTGTGGTAAAGTTTGAGCGTTCAGGTTAACAAACAGTTGATTAAAATGCATGGCTGTCATAACTTGAGACTTCGATACAATGTCTGGTTTTCGGTGTCAACCCGCCCCCCCCCCTCCGCCACACACACACACACACACACACACACGACGCGCGCGCGCACACACACACTAAGAGAGAGAGAGAGTCAAACCTCGGTTTTTGCCGATAATCCGTCCGGAAACAATCGACAAAACCCAAAACTGACAAAAAGGAGGCAATTATTTCCATATGAATCAATGTAAATCCAATTAATTTGTTCTAGACACTCCACAATACATACATACCAAAAACACATTTTATAGAGAGTAAATATAGTGTTTAATACTATTTTTTGGTCCCAGACGTGTCCAAACTCGCACCTTTGCTGTGCCTAGTAACACAATGTGTGCCAGTGCACATCTTTAATTTGTCAAACCATAATCTGTCACCCTTTAAATAGCTAAGTACACTAGCATTTGTCCCAGTCATTTTCTTAATGAGACCAGCATACAACAGACTGACCTTTTCACATATTATTGCCTCCGAAACAGAATCGCCATCTAACTGTTTTTGATTTATCCAAATTAATAATAAATGTTCGACATCTTCAGTTGTTTGTGATCTCTGTTTCGTTAGCATATTATTGTCTTTTGCTACATTAGCCTCTTTTATTGCTTCCTTTTTCGCAACAATGAAACATCGTGGAAACTTATCCTGTACACACAGATTTCACAATCTTAATGCCGCTCTCGTATTTTATTATTAGCAAGTGATGCTCACACAACGAAAAGCAATGCCAAACAGACAATGACGAAATGAACTTACCAAAACATGATCTGCTGAAGACATGAACTTAAAACAACAACATCAACAACAAATTTCTGATGACGACATGAACTTACAAACATCTGATGTTGAAGAAATGAACTTACAAAAAATCTGAACTGTCGAAGATATGAACTTAAACAAAAACAAAAAATTTTCTGATGATGACAGGCCCTGAACACCAAATAAAAAATCTGATGTTGCAGAAATGAACTTACCAAAACATGAACTGTTGAAGATATGAACTTACACCCCCCAAAATATGATGACGACATGGACATACCAACAAAAAAATATGACGGTGAAGAAATGAACTTACCAAAACATTAACTACCGAAGACATGAATTCACCAACAACAACAACAACAAATTTCTGATGACTACATGAACATACCACACACAAATTATGATGACTACACGAACTTACAAAAATAAAATGTCTGATGATGACATGAACTTCAAAAATTGAGACAGTTGTGAGACACATGGGTCACTTCTGTATGACGTGTGGGACATTGTGAGGAAGTCATGAAATCACAAGTGGACACCTTTGTAAGAGTAAGTGGGTAATGTGTAAAAGGTGGTTGAGAAGTTGTAATAGCAATTGGTCAAATTGTGAGAGCCGTTAGAGGAATTTGTGAATTCCAGTGGGTAAGTTGCTAAGGCAATTCAAAAAGTTGTGAGAGCAAGTGGGGACGTTATTAGGTCCAGTGGAAGAAGTTGCTAGGGCAATTCAACAATTTGAGAGAGCAAAAGGGGAAGCTGTTAGGTCCATTGTGTGAGTTGTTAGGACAATTCAACAAGTTGTGAGAGGCAGTGGGCAAATTGATAGGGCTAGTGGGTAAGTTATCAGGGCAATTCAACAAGTTGTGAGAGCCTGTGTGCAAATTGATAGGGCTAGTGGGTAAGTTATCAGGGCAATTTGACAAGTTGTACAAGCAAGTGTGGAAGTTGTTTGGACAATTCGACAAGTTGTGCAATATGGGGAATGTGGGGCACAGTTGATTGACATGGGGGTCACTTCTGTTTCAAGTGAGAGATATTACTGTCTGAGGTGAGATTTGTACGGCATGAGGTGGAGGATACATTCAATGTTTGTTATATTTCAGTGAATGTATCAGTTTTTATTATCTGTGTCATTTTCAGTGATTATGTCAGCAGGTTTAATTGGTTGTTTCCTTTTGTTTATATGTCATTTTGTCAGTGTGTCATTTTCATTTGTTGTGGATTTCTTTTTGTGTGTTACAGTGTGACCTTTACATTTGATTGTCTTGTTTTCTTTGGTTGGATCAGTTTGTCGTTGTATCAGGTTTTCATTGACTGTGCCAGTTTTCGTTTATTGTCGATTTCTTTTTGTGCATGTGTCTGTTACTTTGTGGATGTTTTGCTTTTCTTTTGGAGCATCTTTCAGTGTTTGTGTCAATTTTCATTGTTTGTGTTAACCATTTTCATTGGTTGTGTCATTTTGCTGTTGTGTCATTTTAAGTTGTCTGTAACATTTCAGCGTTTACATTTGCAGCTTTTGGTTTCTTTGGTTGTGTCAGTTTGTTGTTGGGTCAGTTTGTCGTTGTGTCAGTTTGTCATTGTGTCAGTTTTTCACTGTTTGTGTCAGTTTTCATTGGTTGTTTAAGTTTTCATTGTTTGGGTCATTTTGCCATTGTGTCATTTTGTTGTTGTGTCATTTTATATTGTCTTTTACAATTCGACGTTTACATTTGCAGCTTTTGGTTTCTTTGGTTGTGTCAGTTTGTTGTCGTGTCAGTTTTTCATTGTTTGTGTCAGTTTTCATTGGTTGTTTAAGTTTTCCTTTATTGTGTCGCTTCTTTGATTGTCTCAATGATTGTCATTTGTCAGTGATTGTGTCATTTTTCAGTAGTTGTAGATTTTTTTGTGTATGTTTCTTTTTGACTTGTACATTTGGGTATCTTTTTTTCTTGAGGTGCATCTTTCAGTGTTTTTGTCATTTTTCATTGGTTGTTTCAGCTTTCATTAGTTGTTTCGGTTTTCATTGTTTGGGTCATTTTGCTGTTGTGTCATTTTGTCATTGTGTCATTTTGTCATTGTGTCATTTTAAGTTGTCTGTTACAATTCGACGTTTACATTTGCACCTTTTTTTTTCTTTGGTTGTGTCTGTCGTTGTGTTAGTTTGTTGTTGTGTCGGTTTTTCATTGTTTGTGTTAGTTTTCATTGGTTGTTTAAGTTTTTATTATTTATGTCGGTGACTTATTATCATATATGTGTGTTTGAGTGAGCAATCTGAGGACTTAGTGAGCACCTATTTGTCGGCCGTGCTGGAACGGACAACCGATGATCTCATAAGTCTGTATATATTACGCTATACCTGAAGCCATTTAGCCTTGTAGTTGATACTCCACCCCTCACCCTCAGCTGTTGTATCATTGTTTGCTCCTAATGGTCATGCACTCCAGACGCACTCAGTGTAGAGAAGGGAGTTATGGATATCACACAGTGAGCCTTTTTCGCGGCAATCAAGATACTATGAATAAGATGTGCTCAATGTTAGAGTGGGTGATTCAGCATATGACGTCATCACCTCTTACAACTTCAAAAGATATATATTTCATCAACACATTACATAGCATAGAACACAAACTAGCTTTATACTACATAGCACACAAGATACCACAACTTAGAACAATATATAACACATTATACTGGAATAGTACAGAATTTAGAGACCGCGTGTAAGAACGGTGTACATGGATATGAACATTTGTTACATGGTGACAACTACTACCAACTTTATTATGACTACCACTACTAATATTACTACTTCTACTACTACTACTATCACAACCTCCACTATCACCACCCCCACTGCTACTACTACTACTACAAGTCCATCTCTACTTCTTCTTCCTTTTTTTCTCTTTTCCACTGTTACTGCTACTACTACTACACAATGGCACATTATGCTGATATATTACTGAATTTTTACAAGGAAGCAACACATGAAGCAACACACAAAATATACACAAACACCACAGAACACACACGCTACGAAAATCTACTCAAGGATTGCTTCGCACAATGCACGAACTTCATTGCATCAGCGCAGATCTTGAGAAGAAACTCCTGGTTTCACATCCTGGCACACATTTTATACGCAAGAGATGAAAATATCCAACTCCTGCGCGAAAAAAAGGTGACGATTACAAAAAGCACAACTGTCCACTGCCATCTTGACCAGTTGGGACAATGACGACATACAAATACAAGCGGTTAGAGTTTAATCCGGTCTACCATTCATGTTGGTGAATGTTTATGCCCGTAATGCGAGTATGGACTCCCAGAAGTGGCAGTGCTTAAGTGACATAATAAGTTACGAGAGAAATGTTATTTTCTGTGGCGATTTCAACGCTTAAGGCAGATCATGGGGAAACATTTCCTCCAATGCACAGGGGGAGGAGCTCAAGACTGCACTTGAAACCATTGACCTGGTTTGTATCAACAGTGGTTGTGTCACCAGGACAGCAAGCCGCCCAGGTGATGAGGACAGTGCTATTGACCTGGCGCTGGTTTCTCCTTCACTCACTACAGTGTGTAGATAGGGTGTCCTACGGTACCACGACAGCGACCACCACTCTTGCAGCATATTGGTTGAGAAAGGCAGAACCAGACAGCACAAGTCAACGGTCAAGACTTTCCAGTATGACAGTACAGGGCAAGATGTGGTGAGTGTAATAAGGCGTGAGAAGCGCAGAAAGCTTCAGGGCAGGAAAAAAAGCTGGGAGCAGCCACCTTGGTGGAATTGTGGGGTGGAGAAGGCCTGGATGGATAAGTGTAGTGCTGTAAGGAAATGACAAACCGCCAAGAAGAACAGAGTTGCCCAGCCCAGTCCCTGCATGCACTTAGAAAGAGAGATGCGCGTAAAGTAAGCTTTTAAAAAAAAAACTGGTTAAGGTGGTTAAAAGTGAAAAATGGGCAGAGGTGTGTCAAAGAATAAGCACAGACATGTCACTGAAATTGTTCTGGCGACTACATAAAAGCATGAGAGGGGTAGTCAAAAATAAGAGAATTTCTGACTTCCAAGGTGCTGACCTCATCTGGCAGAGGACTGATGAGAACAAAGGCAAAGCCCTATTCGAACGATATCTAGAGCAGAGCAGCCAGACAGACATGAGAGGCCGAAATCTTACCAAGGAGGTCACTTCAGACAGGTGCAAGGCCCAGAACATTTCGGATCAAGACACAGCGACAGTGAAAGAAATCAGGGCTGTGCTTCGACGATCAAAACACAGCGCTCCAGGGCCAGATGGCATAGGCATAAGATACGACGACATCAGTAGGTGTACCGACAACGAGCCAGAGAAACTAGCAGACATATACAACAACAGTATAGGGAGTGCTAGCATCAAGGAGGAGTGGTTACACAGCTTTCTGTTTCCCTTGCCGAAGCCTGGCAAAGACCACACAAAAATTCAGGGATTTCGAGTAATAACCATGCAGAATAGGAGGAAAGCTGCTGGAGAAGTTAATTGCCAGAAAAATATCAAGTCAGCTAGAGAGGCAAGGTGTTTTCCCACCTACCCTGGGAGGGTACCTTCCAAAAAGAGAAACCTGGACCAATGCAGCAGTTTTTGCCCATGAGGTCTATGAAGGTATCCACTCAGGCGTTGAAACCTTTGTGGCAGCGATTGATCTTGAGGATGCGTACAACAGAATACCATTGGATTTTTTAATGCTTCAGCTTCTTGAACTCAAGATAAGTCCTTTCCTCCTGAGTTGGTTCGCTGCAGCCCTCTTCCAACGGAAAGTAATTTTTAGATTTGCCAGTTGGACTTCAGAACCAACAACAATATATCCTGGCCTACCACAGGGATCACCATTATCTCCAGTGCTGTTCAACGCCTCCACTGTAAGAATCACCAGCGAGCAGATCACGGGACCAGGAAGGACATTGTCATATGCCGATGATGTTTTAGTGTATCGTCAGGGTAAGGATAGATATCAGGCTGCTGCGGAACTATAAACTGAACTCAATCGCATAAGTAATTGGTGTGATGAAGCTGGGGCAATGGTCAACCCAACAAAGGCAACAGTGACATCGTTCATACAAAATTTGCAGAGCACGTGCCTACCTCAGAATTAACGCAAACACACAACATCCTCTGTATAGTGAAATTAGGAAGGTGAAGGGCAGTAGGTTAAAAAAGAGGAAGGTCGTGGATGGGTCAAGCCGATGACATTCTTCAACAGGTAAGGGCACTTGAGGACTTAGAACCTGGCGAGGAGTGGGTACAAGTGCCAACAGATTTCTGTACGTCTCTTTCAGTCTGCACCCAACTAGACAGAAAATGCAGACAAGAAAATCCGACTGTACAAGCTTTGATACAGGCGGAAGTACAAGCTTTGATTTTCGAGAATTTGTTAGACGGTGATGCTGTCATATACACAGATGGGTCGGTCGTCCGACATGTGAGAAGCTCATGGGCTTTTACGGCGCAGGCCGGAGGGAGAATTATGAAGGAGGACTCTGGTGCTTTTGCTGAGACCACAAGTAGCCAGACTATGGAAGTCATGGCAGTAAGTAAAGCAATAACATGGCTCGAGACACAGACATTCACTAGGGCATGTTTCCTTAGCGACTCAATGAGTATGCTCAAGAGGATAGAGATGGGGTGGATCTGAAGAGAGTGGTTGCTGTTTCTGGAGCGGTCTCGGCTGACAAAGATTAATTTCATCTTCGTGCCAGGGCTTGCGGGAGTACAAGGAAATGAGCGGGCTGACGAGCTCGCAGGTAAGGCTACTGTGGAATGCGGACGCGCTATGGACCTGGCTGACATTCTGAATGCTCTGCGAGAAGTAAGACTGTTGCGAAAACCAAGCGATGACTGTGAATCTACAACCATGGTCAGACTGCGAGAACTGCAAATTAAAAGAGGTGTTGCCAACAAGAACACTACGCAGGAAGCCAAAGAACATTGATTAACCAACACAGAACTGGTGTCGTGAGCCGCTACACTCTGTTGGATTTGCTGAGGATGGGATCCGAGCACTTATGGACTGAATGGTTCGATGTGCAATGAGGATGATCTGTCGACTAACTAACTAACAAAATATATACATACTTAGTGAAACAATAAGCACCCCCACTATTCTACTATTACTACTACTACTACTGGTGCTGCTGCTACTACTACTCAAATACTACTACTAGTCCATCTCCATCTCTTTTTCCTCCTCTTTTTCTTCTTTTCCCACTATTAATACTAGTACTACTACAGCCACTACTATAGACACTTTTACTATAATACTGCTATACTACTACTTCTATTGTTGCTACTATCACCAACACTGCTACTACTGTTATTACTACTATTGCTACTACTACTATTATTAATACTACTGTTACTGTCAGAGAACGCAAGATAGGGAGGAGAATGATCGCCTACGCCAGCCGACAGTGATGATGGCAACTACTACTACTATTATTACCAATAGTATTACTACTACTAATGCTACTGTTGTTACTACTACACCCACTACTACTAGAAATTCCATCACTACTTCTACTATTACTACTACAGCTACTGCTACAGTCATCACCCCCACTACTACAACTATTGTTAATACTACTACTATTATTACCAATATTATTACTAATTGTATTACTGATCCATACCGTCGGATACCGTAATTTGTGGTGAGGTATGATCGCCCATGCCAGGCGACATGTCTCTTGGTGATGCTGACTACTATTATTATCTGCTGCTTCATCTACTTTTCCCCGCTAATGTCGCTAGACCTTCTATTACTATAGTGTTATTACTGCTCATAGTCATATTATTTAGATAGCCTAATGACAATTATGTAAACCTAAGACCCTGAATAATACTCATACACTTACTACATACACATGAACATGCCTATTTGCAAGTACAAAATATCTAATCCATCGCAGGAATGCTGTTGTTTTGGTATGGAACCTATCCATGCTTGCGCCGCTTGGTACAATCGATTTGTCCTTCTAAGCACTAGCCGCGTGTTTTCCTGACTAAAGATACCCCACCTAACGCTTATGCCATTATCAGCGCAACTTATTCTAACACGAAACAGATACAAGTTAGTTGTATATCGTTTAAAGGACGTCGCAGTCAACCCAAGCCCATTTTCCCGTCCAATTGTTTCTTTATTTTTATATATCAATCTTTATGATTTTTTTCGTTCTTTTTTTTTTTTTTCATTTGAAGAGCTGTAACCCATAACCCCGCCCTTAAAAACAGTGGTTACTTCTTTTTCAAATACATTGCCAAAAGAGAAATATCGTATTATGCAGTTATTTCTACCTACAACGCTGCTGACACTACATACTACATGTCTTCAAATAAAACAGCGCCAGCAATAAACAGTATCGATAAAACACGGAGAAAAGATACACACAACGCAATACAGGTCCCAAGTGACACGCCGATATTAGTACATCCGAACAGGCTAATCATTACATTGACACCCACTCCAGACATAACAGGCATCTACCGCTCTTTTTGACTGTATTAATTAATTTTGTTGCGTATCCCTTACGGGACGTTGCAGTCAACACCAGCATTTTCAGCTGCTGTTGATGTACTAGGCAAGTAGTTACGTTCAGTAGTTTGCCATTGCTTTCTGAACGACCGGCCTCTATACCTTTTTCGAAAAAACCAGCACCGCCGTGTTTTGAACTGGGGTATACGGGCTCACAAACCGCGTTCGCAAGCCCTTCAGCCACAGAGAACATCACCCATATTGATCAGCTCTGACCTCTAGTGTAGGCTAGTACATACTGCTAGATCAGGGGTGGCCAACCTTTTCAGCAGGCGGGCCAAATTTCGGAAATAATATTTCCTGCCGGGCCACGCACCTAATGTTTTTTTAATTGTTGTTATTAATTAAAGTAAATAAGCAAGCGTGCTACAACTTCGACCACATAGTCGCTTCCCAGTAGGTGAGATCGTGCTCAAACGCTTGCCTGGTTTAATGTAAACCAAAAAAATATATCTTGTTAATTAATTTACCTTTCCCTTGTAGATGAGTATTATTATTAACGTCATTTAGGTGGATAGTTATATCGACCAGAAATGCAAAGTCGCAAACCCACTCTTTGTCTTCAAACTCTGGGATACTTTTCGACTTGCTTGCAAAGAATGATTGTATTTCGAGTTGTAAATCAAACAATCTTTTTAACAATTTGGCACGGGTCAGCCATCTTACTTCTGCATAAAATGTAACGTCATGATAATCTGAGTCCAAAGAATATAAATTCTTGGAACTGACGGTGACTCAACCCGTTCGACTTCATGAAGATCACTATTTTGACGACTACTTTCACGACATGGTCCATTTTGAGGGGCTTCGAAAATAAATTCTCCTGATGATTAATGCAATGAAAATTTAGCTTTGGAGTGTTTCCAACTTTGGAGGCCTAATTTTCAATCAATTTTACTAAACCTTCAGGTTTCCCAACCATTGCTGGGGCACCATCCGTTGTTAAGCCCGATAAGTTGTTAAGTTGTAACAAAAAGCACTCAATGTCGATGTAACTACTTCTAACAAATCTCGTAACTTAGTAGTGTCCTTAGGTGGATACAGCGCCGCTAATTCTTCTGTCTTTTTAAAATGGATGTCAACTATTATGCTATTATCAGACAGACTGTGGGATCAACACCTTGTGCCACATTTATTGAAAGACAGAAGATCAAGTGGTTTGGCCATGTTGTTAGAATGCAACACCAGCAACTACCATCACTGGCCTTACATCAAAGATCATCTGCGACGAGACCAAGAGGACGTCCAAGAAGAAAATGGATTGACGACATCAAAGACATTGTACAGCCACACGGAATGACACTATCCACTGCCGCCCACCGGGCTCTGGAACGCAAATTATTCCTCCCCACGACATTTGATGGCAGAAGTGGAAGAAGATGATGATGATCAACACCCACGATAAAAAATTGCCAGTTGTGCAGTATCTGCCATATCTGTGCTTTCATCCACTGCTAGAGTATAAAATATAAACTCGGATGCTCGACTTTTCAAATTATCTTCATTATATTTTCCAATATCGCCCACACGCCTAGTAATAGCCTGACGAGACAGACATAGTTTTTGAGAAATCCTTCTTCTTTTCTGGACACAGAGTGTCAACGACGCTCTCCAAAAATCCCTTAACCATTTCACCATCTGAATATTGCTTCGTGTTTTTTTTTAAATAACACATAACTAGCTTTTACATAGCATGTTGACTCTGAACCGGCTCTAGTAATTATCCTTTGTTGTGCAGAAATGTTGTTTTGTAAAGTCATTTACTTGGTCTTGTCGAAATTGCCCTTTGTACTTATAAAACGTATTTGCATGTTTAATCTCGTAGTGCCGTTTGATGTTATTCTCTTTCAACACAGAAACAGGTTCGTTGGATATCAAGCATGTGAGCTTTGTTTTAATTTCCACGAAAAAATAGTATATAGTCTACCTGTCTTGAATACTTCTTAATTCTTCTGTGATTCTTCTCTTCTTTGGCGCAACGTCTTTACTAGCTGACGCCATGGTTACGTAATACCTCAAATACACATAATGAATATTCACACAACAAAAACCCACATCAAAATAATAACTTCAGGAGTTATACACATCCATAGGGCAGATAAACTTCAAGAGTCATAAATACCCATAATGATACCAGTCAAGGATGGAAATTATCCATACATGATAAACGACGGGCAGTAATAAATTTCAGGGGGTGAAAAATATCCACGATAATGCCGTTCAGGTTTTCAAAATGTCCTCATAGATAAAGTTCAGGTTTTAAAAATGTCCAGGTGGAAACAATCCATGTTTTGTAAATGTCCATCTGGATAACTGCCAGGTTTCGACAATGTTCATAACCCTTCTCCTGAATTTAACAACTAGCCATGAAGGGAGGACTCAGCTGGTGCATTTACTTGAGTAGTAGGTACACTGGTGTTGGACAGGCCATCCTCTTATATACATTGATCATTCACTCAATAGACTTCTGTAATGTTGAGGTTGTCGTAAATTTGGAGAGCAAATAATATTAGTAAGGAAATTCCGCTCTTACAGCAATATAAAGGCGAATCCTTTTCATCATATGCCGATGAATCAGCCACTCCAAATGAGAACTAGAGCATTTGTACTATGCTTCAGGTTCGGCCAAGGCACAGTCCACCATCCTGGAGTCCAAAGAACCCCACTGTATGCAATACGGAAAATACAGCTGGTCGCTAGAAAAGCATTTCTCAGACTCCTTACAGTTCTCAATGTTAAAACCTTAAAAACTTCTCAATTCAATCCACACACTCGATTTCTTTTCATGTACCTATCCTAGGCGCACTTTTAGCACGAAACATGACAGCTTGATGGGGATGGTGTATCGGAAAGGGCCGGGCTGGAGAAAGAGGTGTGGGGGGGGGGGAGCAGTAATGTTGCTATCTCCCGTCTTCTTGTCACCAACCAGATGGTCGTGTGGACGCAGTTTCCAACTCCTGTCAACTTCAAACGAAACCTACCGGCGGCTTAAGGTTGTGGTTAGAAAATTGGGCTTGGCCTCGAATTAATATTGTGACTTCTGAATACACAGTTTAATAGGGAATCCAAGGGTCGTTGATAGGCACACAATATTTGAAATATGTCACAGCGACTCATGATGTAATGTTCTTTTGGTGATATGTACAATAAAGTTAATATTTATGTTCATTTGACCTAGCTCCGCGGGCTGCAACATGATCCCCGGCGGGCCACATGTGGCCCGCGGGCCTCGTGTTGGCCACCCCTGCCCTAGACACTTTTAACAAAATATTCTCATATATTAAAATCCACATCCCACAATCATATGCATGTTTAGGAGTACGAATTAGCAATGACAGAAAGTACCGCAGGCGTGATATTAACTGTATAAATATAAAATCTGATATGACAAGGGTACGAAGATATATGGAGAAATAACATAAAAAGTCAGAAATCAATAATTATCAGAAAAAGAATTTTAATGAGAAACGATGGAACTGGCCAGCTAATAATAAAGATGCGAGAACATTGCGAAATCAATGGTTCAAGATTAGACGGTTACGATATTCACTTGCAAAGATGGGCAACAGAGAAGATCAGGCAGACAGGACCTCAAGTAGTCAGAAGGCGTTTTCAGTTTTTAGTGGCAGACAGGAAAGAGAGACACAGACAGTCAGTAATGCGGAGAAGAGTACTCAGACACAGATTGATAAAGTAGAAAAGAAAACTCAAGTACAACCAACTAAGAAAATAGTACGAGGGAGTCAATTCAATGCGGTAGAAAAAATAGAACCAGCTCAGATGAAATTAGAAAAGGGCGAACCAGTTAAAATTAGAGACTCACATGTGAAGAATAGACGGGTACAGACGAGAAACACCAGAAAGAAAATTAGAAAAAGTGTTAAAGATAGATCTGAAGCCAGTTTACTAGTAAATGTGGGAGATGAGGCGACGGATGTGTTGTCAGACTCCTCAGATTGGGCAATGGAAATTATCCCTGACCGGAGCATGAAAGGTATAAATAAGAAAATGTCAGGTGTGCTAGTTCTGACTACAGAAATGATACTTCCTCGTCTGCGGTAATATATGGTAAACAGCTTGATGAAACTATAATTAGTGAATCTTCGGAAGACGAAATAGGGAAATATAAAATATATAGCGAATTTAGTGAACAGACTGACGCGATAAAGGCACGAACAGCAAAGAGAAGTAAAAGAAAGGCTGCCATTAAGAAGAAAAGTACTAGGGAGACAGCATGAATAGAAATTTCCCAGGGTTGTATAGAAGATGACGCGAGGAAGATCAAAGAATATATGATGTTGAGGCCAGATTACTTTACCGATTGTTACAGATATTAATAGAGACATTTGCTACGATTAGACCAGCTGAAAAGTTGAATGAAAATGAGCTGATTGGTGATAGGATGCGTTGAGCGATTCTGAGACGTTGGCAAAACGAATTGTGGTGTAGGATGAGTGAATGCAGAGAGGTAGAGGTAGATTGTTGGCCAGAATGGCACAAGGTGGTAGGTTATTGATTTATTTTTTATGATAGTTGCGGTTTGGGTGCGGTGTTGAGGATTATGAGCAGTTCGAAAGAGTGGGGATGAAGAGTTTGATGAGAAGTTACAAGAATAGTGTATACGTGAGGAGTATATGGGGTTGAATTGTGGTTGGAGTAATGCTAAGTTTGAAGTGAGTTACGGTCTATCTGTAGCAGAATGAGTACCATCTCTGTTATTGGCTTCGATGTGCAAGCTTAGGGCACGGTTGAGCATCATAGAGGAACATCACTAAGGATGCTCAAGTCGTGACGTAGCTTGTTTAGGTTTAGGTTAGGTCAGTTACAGCTAAAATGGAGAGAAGGCAACATCATATATTTGTGCTCTCTGTAAAATTATGCGGACCATTATGATCAATAAAGTCTTTTAAAGAACAACACCGGGGCTTGTTGTGTTTCAACCCTGCATCCCTGCATGTGTTCTGTTACATAAAAGGATTTTTGGTGCCGTGACCAGGTTGTCGATTTTTATTGGGATGTTGCGGACTTATAACGTGGAGTACTAAAACCATCAAGCCACAGCAGAGGAAATTTGCATCCGCCTGCTGAGAAACGAAGGTACGAATCAGAAATTTTTTTTAAAAATTAAATTCTTTAAAACAAAAGCTCAAAACCGGACCACTTTTAATGGAGTCAATTTTAATTGTGCGGCATAGTTGAATCGAAGTCATACGTATCAAGATATCAAGTTTAACCGTTGCCTCAAGTGAGTCAAATCGTTGGAGGTCAATCAAGTCCAGCTATTACCATTGGTTCAGTCAAAAGTTTAAGACTAAATGATCTCGAATCAGTAATTTATTTTCAGAATGGCGATGAATTTGGACAGCCCGTTGTATCAAATCTTATCTAAGATCTGTGAAGAAACTGTTGATTGAGTGACGTCAACAGGTTTTTTTTGAGTCCATTGCAACTAAATCGTTTTAGAGAAAAGGATTTTTTTAATCAAGAGCCAATCAGGGCGGCAGTTAATTGGTTCATTAATCTATCGATTGGGCCATGTCTTTTGGGCTCTGTTGCATATGAGAGTCGCTGTCGAATCATTTCCGAGCTCTGTTGTTCACGAGACCCGTTTTCAAGTCGTCGCCTTGAAGGGCCCTGTTTAGTGTGAAAAGAAAGCTCAAGTCTGGTGTGCCCAACCATGGGTGAAAGCATTCCTACCGCTGGAGAAGAGTTGTCCTCTTGCTGAATCGTCGCCACACAGTCTGCTCGTTGCCTGAATAACGCCGCTGCTCTACACTAGCGTTCATTGATGATTTCAGAGGGCTGGCCAGTGCTGTCCTCTGATCACAGTCGTTGATTGTTGACATCGAGCCTTATCGAGCCTTATCGATCCTTGTTCAAGTACTTGGGGGCCAGATACCGTGCCTCTCAGTCTCAGCATACGAGAGCGAAACCTGAAAACCATTAATGTGCAGCTTTCGACGAGTTTCTAACTACAGGCAGGGAACTATCTTGGACAGCCAACACTTGTAAAGTATAAATTTAATATTATAGTATTAGAAGATTATATGACTTGATAAGTTTAATTAACATATTATTATATTTTAACATATTATTTATTATAGTGAAATATTTCAGCATGGCAGAAGAACCAGGTTCATTAGCACAAGTTTTGACTGGGGTGGGGACGGTAATAGGTAAACTCAACACAGTCATGAAACAACAAGGAATGGCAGCTGAAATTGTTAAATTTAGTGGACAGGCGAAGGACTTTAAGAAGTGGATAACTTCAATAGAGAAGCATGCATATTTGGTGTCAGCATCAGATGAAGAAAAAATGAAACTTGCTTATCAGGCCACGACAGAACCGGTTTCTGATCATATCAGAAGAAAATTAGAAGCTAGGGTAGATGAGACATGGGAGCAGTTCAAGGACGATTTAGCACATAAATACGCTGAAATCACGGACCCCCAACATGCGTTTTCAGTGTTAAGACAATCCAAGCAAAACACTGGAGAAACGGTACAATTGTTTAGTGATAGACTGATCAACCTAGCTAAAGAAGCATTCTTGGGACAGAATGTACGAGGGGAGGAAGTAGAGCGGATGTTGGTTGGGATTTTCGTAGATGGTATAAAGTCGGATGGACTGAAGTTTAAGTTAATGAGGGAAAACCCTGAGAGATTATCACAAGCTGTAGATATAGCTGTACAGGAGGAGAATTTGAGAAGAAGATTTAGACTAAGAGTAGGACGAGAAATAGGAACCAGTCGAGAAGACAGGATTGAAGAGCCCATGGAGATAGCACAAACAAGGTTCGGATGGAATAGGAGAGGAGGTATACAGACATTACATGGAAGTAACGGAAATGCTTATGATAGAAGAAGACAAATGAGAAACCCTATAAGTGAGACGGTAGGTAACACAAATAACACAAATATAGTCTGCTGGGGTTGTGGCTAAATGGGACACATTTTTCGCTTCTGTGGTAACAGGCGTGTCCAGTCGAATACACAAAATGGAAATGGCAATAGCAGATTAATTAGAAATTTTGAAGATAGACACAAATGTTTTACAAGTCCAAGAACGCAGGAAAACCGGCGCCCTACCTATTAAATAGGACCTGCAGTAGGAGGGAAGATAACAAGGTCCCAAGATATAAAGAATATTCTAATAACAAGTATGGCAGGACGAGTAGGAAGTGCTCTCAACTAGATGAAATCAAACAGTTTACAGTGAATAAAACAGATCCCAGTTCATGTATAATAAAAATAGGGAAGTATAGAATTCGTACATTAATTGATTCGGGAGCTCAGGTTAGTGTAATCAAAGAAAGTTTTTTATATAAAATAATGAGAAATTGCAAAATATTCAGGAGTCATAATAATCTTCACTCTGTTACAGGACAAAATTTACAAGTAATTGGACAAACAGTAATAAATCTTAAATTAGGAGGGATCAACGTAAGACATCTTTTTCATGTAGTGAAAGATTTAAATAGAAATATGCTTATAGGTAGAGATTTTTTAATAAAAAACGGTGTAAGACTTTTTTTTTTTGATTTGCACAAATTAAAATTCAAGGACGTATATGTAGATTTGGAAGAAGACATGCACATTTCAGCACTATTTAGAGTTAAAATGTCTACGACGTTAAAACCACAGACGGTTAGTTTGATACAGGCAAAGGTAAAAAGAAATCCGTATTATGTAGTAGGACACACAGTTAGAATCACTGAATTGCAAAGGGAAGTAATTGATGAGCCTGGTCTAGAAGTTCCGGATGGAATAATATCATTAGATAAACACTTAACTTTTCCAGTAATGATTATTAACAACACAGGTAGAGAAATTAAATTATACAGAGGATGTGTAATAGCCAAAGTAGAACATGATATTAATGGCATATTAGCAACAGGTAGCGTAGAAATACCGGGAATAAATTATTCAGAAAGTCCTAGGGAAAGAATTAATAACAGACATAGAGGCGGAAGGAAATGGAACGTGCAGAATGATGAATTGATCCATCCATTCAGAAGACATACATCTCAAATACATTCAGTAGACAAAATAACAAGAGAACAAGAATTATTAGCACAGTTAAAAACTCCACCAGAAAATAAGGAAATATTAGAACGACTTATAAAAGAAAATCAAGACGTGTTTGCAATTAATGACTTAGAATTGGGAAAGACAAAAACAGTTACGATGGAAATAGATACTGGTGATCATCAACTAATTAGTTTAAAACCGTATAGAACTCCCTTAAGAAATAGAGAAATTGTCGAAAAGGCAATAGAAGAGATGTTGAAAGCAGGAATAATAACGAGATCGAAGTCAGAATGGTCATCTCCGATAGTAATTGTGACCAAAGCCGATGGTTCACATCGATTCTGTTGTGACTACAGGGCGTCGAACAAAATCACTAAAAATGTAGCGTACCCATTGCCGGTGATTGATGATATTTTAGGCTTACTTAATGGGTCTACCTTCTTTACTACGTTGGATGCAAGATCAGGATTTTGGTGTATACCTATGTCCCCAGATGCCCAAAAGAAGAGTGCTTTTTGTACACACGTAGGTTCTTATGAATTTTTACGAATGCCTTTTGGAGTACGTACGGCGCCTTCTCATTATATGCTATTAATAAATCAAGTATTGGAGGGTATGCAAAAGTTTGCATTGGCATACATAGATGACATTTTGATTTATACAGCAGGAGACGTACAAGATCACCTAAAACATGTAAAATTAGTATTTGACAGATTAAGAATACATGATGTTAAACTGAAGCTCAGTAAATGCGAATTTTTAAAAACAGAAACAAAGTATTTGGGGTATATTATTAATAGAGACGGAATTAAACCAGATCAAGATAAGGTAAAGGTTATTAGAGAACTACCACCTCCAACTAACGTAAAAGAAGTTCGTGCGTTTATCGGAACCTGTGGGTATTATCGTCGTTTCATTCCAGGGTTCTCAAAAATAGCAGAGCCTATTACTAACCTAACTGGCAAATACGCTAGATTTAAGTGGGATGATGAATGTCAAACAGCGTTTGACTTTTTAAAAAATAGCTTAACAGTAGTGCCACTATTGACACATCCAGATTTAAATAAACAGCTTATATTGTATACAGATGCTTCAGATAATGCTATAGGAGCGTGTTTGGTTCAACCATATGAAGGAAAAGAATCTGGAATACCAGGGGTTAAAAATGAAAGACCAATATATTTTTTGTCACATAAACTTAGCAAATCTCAGCGCAAATGGTCGACTATTGAGAAAGAAGCTTATGCTATTCATTATGCTCTTCAGAAACTTAACTATTATCTACATAACGCAAATTTTATTATTAGAACTGACCATATGCCTTTAAAA
This sequence comes from Cepaea hortensis, assembly GCA_963921405.1. Classification (NCBI taxonomy): domain Eukaryota; kingdom Metazoa; phylum Mollusca; class Gastropoda; order Stylommatophora; family Helicidae; genus Cepaea; species Cepaea hortensis. The sequence continues at coordinate 58,911,193 of OY992894.1, forward strand.
TCTTTATTAGAAGCTCCAGTGCAGAACAGAAAAATACAGACATGGGCGTTGAATCTACAGGGATACAATACTAGAATAGAATACGTACCAGGTAGGAACAATACATGTGCAGATTTATTGTCCAGAATCCCGTATCTACAGTCATCAGGAAACAAGGAAGACGAAGGTGAATCGGAAATAGACGACCGAAACTGGCAAGTAAATATATTAGATTATTCCATAATAAATAGAGAAGATTGTGAGAGTTTACCATCGGATCAAGAGTCTGAACCTAGAGCAGAAGACCCACATTTAATACAGTTTAATATGAAAGAAGAACAAGAATTAGATCCAAAAGTTTTAGAAATAAAACAGAAATTAAAAGAAACGGATGACAACAAGTATACGAAGAATTATTTAGTGTTGCAAGATGATGATCAGTTATATTACATGAATGAAAGAAACGAACAGTTAAGGAAATATATTCCAAAACATTTAGAAAGTGAAGTTTTAAAGGCGTATCATGATGAGAATGGTCCTCTTGGTCGTGATAAGTTAGTGAAAGCACTTACGAATAAATATTATTGGCCGAATTTATTTAAAACTGCTTGTAAATATGTCGATACGTGTGAAAAATGTAGATTAAGAAATATGAAAACAATTAAATGTCCCTTACAGGATACAGATATTCCTCAGTTTCCTATGCAAAAAGTCAGCTTAGATATATCAGGTCCTCACCCTAGAACACTATCGGGGAACGTATATTTAATTCATATTGTGGATATCTATAGTCTGTGGCCGGAAGTTTATGCAATCCCAGATAAGAGCGCAGATACTATCATTAATATTTTTTTACAGGAATTCATACCAAGGTTTAGTTGCCCACAGATCGTACTCACAGATAATGGTAAAGAATTTGTGAACAAGAAATTTGAAAAGTTATTAAAAGATTTGAATATAAACCATATAAAGACCTCATACTATAGACCTTCTTCAAATGCTAAGAACGAAAGACAACATAGAACATTGTACGACATTATAGCAAAGATTGTTGGTGAACATGAAAAAGATTGGGATCTATTCCTGGGACCTGCACTAAGCGCAATACGCACAAATCAAAATGAGAGCACAGGGTTTTCACCATTTTATTTATTGCACGGGAGGGAGCCAATACTACCTATTGACAATCTGTTAAAACCAAGACGTAAATATATGGGAGATGATTTTCAGGAAGTTATTATACAAGAAATGCACAAAGCGTATGTAAGATTAAAGAACAATATAATTAAAGCTAGAGAAAGACAAAAAATACAGAAACGGAAATACAAAATTACAGGAATTCAAAGTAGGTGATAGAGTTTATTATAAGAAGCATAGAAGGAACTCTAAATTTGATGCTCGTTGGGTTCCAGGTTATTACATTTTTAGAAAAGTTAGGAAATGTATCATACAGTATAAAGAACCAGATCACGGGACATATAGATCACGGGATATAGCAAGGGCACATGTAGAACACTTAAGAAGAGATAATGATGATAAGGGAAACAATAATTACAATAATAATTATTATTCAGACGCCTTATACTTAGATGAACAAATCGTCAGAAGAGCTACAATACCCCCAGATTTTAGAAAAGATCCAGCACAAAGTCAATTAATAACAACACCAGTTTATGATAATACTCAGTAACAGACAATACCGAAAACACTGATAAAAGAAGAGAAAAATACGTATGAGGGTTATTATGATAGTATAGAATCTATGGAAGAAGAGGTAAATGCTCCATTTAAAAATACTAGACAAGCAGCGAAAAGGAGAATAGAGAGACAGAGAGAAAAAGAAGTGAAAAGACAGAGAAGAATTAGAGAAAATTCATCAAGCGACGAGTACATGCCCCTACTCGAAAGGTCGTTAAGAAACTATGATAAACAAATTAGATTAGATATAGAAAGGAAAAAATTAGCGGCTGCTAGCAACAGACATACAGATGAAGAAGAAGAAATGGATGAAAATTCAGAGGAAGAAGATATTGATGTGGAGATAGCACTTATTCAAAGAAACTTGGAGTTACTGAGGAAATGGAAACATGCGAGATAAATTGATAGAAAATGCTGCAGATAGCAAGATATAAATTTGGTGATTTAAAAAGGAAAGTGATAGTTGATGAAATACATTAACTGTATATGACACATTTGTATAGAAAATAGTTTTATTGATACTTATAATGAGTTGTCTTGAGGAGTAGACATGACACAATATATTTAGGTATTAAGATAGCTAATATGGATGTATTTCGAGTGTGGTATATTTTTACTGTAATTTTATTGCCAATTGATTTTATGATTTGACATCTTGAGTTTTCTTAAATAGATAAATAAATTATTGTTAGTCCGTAAAAGTGACTAACAATTGATAGGATGTATGTTATATTAGTTTTGAATTGCTTAATTGCATGTATTTGATATGAGGGGAAAGAGAAACGATATTTAATAACCTGGGGGGGGGGGGGGTATGATGTCCTGTTGTGATTTTATTTTGCATAACTCATAATTTAAGTGAATTGTCTTGTGTGTTGAATAAGAATTACTTTGTTTATAAATATGTTGGAATTTGGTTAAGTTAAGTTTAGTTACAAACAGTTAGGGTTTTGTCCAGTATAAAGGCCTTCGTTCAGAAAATAGCTCAGAAAACTACTGAGGACTAGAAGAGAGACACATAATAATAAGTTCATGGGTATATTATGTTGGTAAGATTGCTGTGACAATCAGCGTTAATATTTTAGAGTAGAGAGGTTAATAATATAGTGACTATGGGTGTTGGAACGGGGTTACTACTCAAATAAGAGGGTGCTGGGAAGTTAAAAATAGGAGCTGCATTAAGTCAGCGTGGATTAAAGGTATATGGATTGGATGCCATATTATATACGTGATTAACGTCCAAAGAGGCTGTGATAGTGAAACAAATATAGGAAGTTGGTTGATAGAGAATATATATTAAGAGGGCTGTGAATGACAGTGCATAGGGGTTAGATAAACAAGGAGGCTTGTCATTGGATGTGAGGGGGTAAAATATAGGAGCTGTAATAAACAGCGTTAATTAATTTAAAATGTTCATGGAATATGAACATTGTTATGGGTTTCATGGATGGACGTGAGATAAGTGAAATATAGGCAGGGTTGTGGATGGCAGTATAAATATTGAGTATATAAAAGAGAACTTGGATCAAAGATGTAACTTCATAAGATGTGTTTTTGAAAAACTTTTATAAAAGTTTTTACGTTTGCAAGGGAGGTAAATGTGATTGTTTTTGACTATTTCTTTATAATGGGTGCGCACCCCTTCTTTACTATTTTCTAACTACATCTTTTCTGTCTATCCTGTTGTGTTGAGAAAGAATGAGAAATTTTATAATGTCAAGTGTATACCAACGATTTTTACGAGCCATTCTTATGACCTATAATTTTTGTAATGAAACTTTGAAGAGCCAGAAACGAAGAAGAAGTATAACTTCATAGCGGGTTGCTATGTGGGATGGTGATAAAAGACAAGTAGAAGAAAGTAGTTACTTAAGATAGAGTTAGTTTGGGACGGCTGGTTAAGTGTAGATAAGGGGGTTAGGAGTTAAGACTTTTGAAGAAGAAAAGTCTTTTTAAAGAAAGGGAGGTGTAGCAGAATGAGTACCATCTCTGTTATTGGCTTCGATGTGCAAGCTTAGGGCACGGTTGAGCATCATAGAGGAACATCACTAAGGATGCTCAAGTCGTGACGTAGCTTGTTTAGGTTTAGGTTAGGTTAGTTACAGCTAAAATGGAGAGAAGGCAACATCATATATTTGTGCTCTCTGTAAAATTATGCGGCCCATTATGATCAATAAAGTCTTTTAAAGAACAACACCGGGGCTTGTTGTGTTTCAACCCTGCATCCCTGCATGTGTTCTGTTACATATCACAGTAGAGGGCTCAGTTGTTGTGTTTGGTGCGGAGAAGATTAAAAAGTAAGGATGAGTCACAGCGGGTGATGGATAATTTGGTGAGCTGATATAGTGCCGTCTTGAGTTGTATAGAAGAGTGACTGAAGGGAGATGTGAATCAGTCCTGGATTAGTGGGAGATTGGGCAGTGTGGCTGTTATAGCCTGAGAATAGCGTGAGAAAAGTGTTGAGTATTTGAATACTAGAGTGGTTTGTGTGGTTATGCTATAGAGAATTTCAAGTGCAGAGAGTGTCATTGCGTGCATAGTGTGCATAATGCAGGCAACCTTGTGTTTTATTGTGGTGATAGGAGAGTGGATGATTTAGAATTTGAGGTGTCTTCTGCCTGGAATGACTGGATGGAGTAGTGCTCACAGTAAGTGATGTGTGCTGGAGTGTCCATATAGTGTAGAATTGGCACGGAGAGAAGTAAGGTCATTATGAATGTTGTTACTAGAGTTGATACGTGTCTACGCCGGGTTGACTCCGAGCTTTTGAAAGAGGAATGAATGGTTGAGAAAAGTTGAAGCAAAAGAGTAGTTGGATTGTGAAAATTTTATGACATGATGACAGATATTGAATTAACGTTCTGTTTGTTGTTTTATGAAGCAGATTCAATATCGTTGGTGGCGGATGTATTCTGACATGAGGGTGCCGGGGGCGGAGGAATGAGAGAATATAGCTAGGACGTACACAGTATGTCTCATCAGAGTGCGGTTTGTTGTGATGGGCTGTTGATAAATTTGATAATGATGGAACGTGTGTAAAAGAGATAGGTGGTATGATAGTGTGCTAGATTGTGTGTGTTGAGCTGGTTGGCTGGATGCGTTTCTGGTTGGTGTTCCGAACGTGGTCCGAGAGATGTGGGTGGCGTGAGTGCCGACGCTGTATGGTTGAAGGAAGTTAAGAGGGAGTGGACATGTAAATAACCAGCTGAGCGTGAGAGTGTTATGAGGAGAAGATTTTGAAAGGTGATGGTCGAATATGCGAGTATTTGGTTGTTGGTGATGGTGATGAAGTAATTGCGGGGTGATTGCGAGGAAAGAAGAGGTGAATAAATCAGAGAAAGTTGTTTTGTAAAGAGAAATGAAGCACGTTGGAATAGAAAGTTGGTTACGAGATTGAGGAAAGTAACTGAATATTAATATAGTGACGCGGGAGAATGGAACGTTTGCTGCGTCGGGTGGATGATAGAGTCGAATTGCGAGAATGTCTTTACGAGGTGGAAGTTGTGGTAGTGGTTAGCACATGTTCAGAGAAAACTTGTTAGACAGAAAGAAAGTGAAATCAAAAGATTGAAAAGAATTAGAGAAAATTCATCCAGTGGAGAGGATATCCCGGTCCTGGAAAGACTTTTAAGAAGTCAAGATAGAAAAGCTAGATTAGATTTCGAACAAAAGAATTTAGAGGCCGGTACCTTAAATTCAGGAGAACAAGAAATGGATGAGGATTCAGAAGCAGAAAGATATACTAGTTCGAGCGAAGATGTTTCAAGCTCTTGCCTCGATAATAGTGATGAGGACGCTGACAAAGTTATGGCTATCGTAGAGAGCAATAAACTATACCAAAGAAATTTAGCATTGTTGAAGAATCAATTAAAGAAGCGTAGAGGTACGGTACAGAATACAAATGAGAAAATAAATAGGCTGGGTTGCGATTGATTAGTAGGTGGAAGTAGCTGTTAAACTTCCTGAAATTTAGATAAAAATTGTCATTTTTGTTTGTGACTTTTGTTGGGGGTATATATTATTTTGCGTTATTGTAGAAAACCCTGTCCGTAAAAGCGACAGAATTAAGGGGGGAAAAGGGTGTGTCTTTAAGTGTTGATTTGTTTGTTTGTATGTTTTTTTTTTGTTTTTTGTTTTTTTTTTTGCTATTGCTTCATATTTAGAAGGAATTTGCATTACAGTGTTTTCAGTTTTTTTTTTAAAGTAGTGGTAGTTGTATATATTATTTTGTATAATGTTGGGGGATAAACGCTGTCCATATAAGTGACAGATTTTAGGGGGGAAATGTGTTGTATCTTGATTTGTAGTCTTCATTACTTTTGAAACATTCAATGTTAGCATATTAGTTTGGCCAGTTGTTTTGATTTGTAAATTCAAGTCCGTAAAAGGGACAGAATTATTATGGTATTTATGATTGAGTTATTGTTGATCAGTCTTGGATTTGGTTCTAAATAATGTTGCCTTGTGTTGTTGTTGTTGTTGTTGTTTTTTTTTTTTTGGGGGGGGGGGGGAATGTTAAAATAGAGTTTTCATTTACGTTGAGTTACAACCTGAGGGTACACTTAACGTTATAGGAGAGCTCAGTTGAAATTGATAGGACATATTAATTGCGTCCTCGAGAATTGTTTTGTGGTTGACATTACATTTCGAGGTCACTAAAAGTGAAGTTACGTTCAGAGCCATGATATCGGTGATGTCCATAATAAATAGACATTTTGTGGTGTCTTCGGGTTGTGGTGACCCTGACGTGCTGTGGTTAACAGCATAATCTGAGGTAACTAGGAGATGGATAACGTTCAGTGCCATGAGGTTGCAGGGTTTTAAGAGGTGTTGGCCATAATAAATGGGGCTGGACATGGATTGAGTGCCATGAAGTAGGGGAGACTGGGGAGAAATGGACATAGGGGAGAAATGGACCACCCCCTCTCTGGCCCCTGGCTGTGATGCAATGAAAGTGAAACCATAATAAGTTTGTTTTCCACATCAAACATAGTCCGAATTTTTCATTTGCCATCGACTTCCCGCACAGGTCGTTCCCACGCAAAGTTTAAAAAATTTTCTGCACTAAAGTTTCTTTTTCCAGTTCCAGACACCATCGTAAAGCAGACGCATAGTCAGGAATCAGGACAAGGTAATTACGTTAATATCTTTATTTACTTGTTATTTAAGAGTTCATATAAAAAATATAGCATATAATATTAGATTTAAGAGACTTTATGGCTGAATAGTTTAATACATTGATGGGGGAGAAATGGACCGGTTCATTTCTCCCCATGGTTCATTTCTCCCCATAGAAGAAATTGACAAGACAGTCTGTTGTTATTAAAAGTGTTGAAGATTGCATTCGAATATCAGCATTATTGATTCTTTTTAATACTGGGGTCTAAATCTAGACCAATAAAACTGTTAACAAATTTGATTTCAGTGATTTATTAAAGATGCACGCCATTCGTGCTATGATCAGTATTTCTTTGCAAATGATAGGCCTACCATTCTAAATGTTATATAATTCTGTCACTCTTTTGTTTCAGATGCCAAGATTGTACATCAGAAACACCAACAAGGGTCTCATTACGGAGGAACGTATGAGAGAAGCTGTTAATGCTGTGAGAAATGGAATGAAAGTGAGGAAAGCTGCAAGGGAGTACGGCATTGCTCGCTCTACCCTCAATAACAATCTTACAAAAGACAGAGAAGGAAATGGTCTGCCTACTAGACTCGTACCAAATTATAGGCATAGCCTTGTTTTCACAGCTAAGCAAGAAGCTGATTTTGCTAGTTACTTGAAAGATTGTGCAAGAATGTTCCATGGACTCACAACTAAAAACGTTCGTATTTTGGCGTACGAGATGGCGAAAGTCAATAACATTGCACATCCTTTAACCTGGGATGAGCAAATGATGGCAGGGAATGACTGGCTTTGTGGATCTTTGCGACGGAATCCCGAGCTGACCATAAGGCAACCTGAGGCAACATCTCTGGCTAGAGCTACAGCTTTCAACAACCATAATATTTGCACCTTCTTCAACATTATGAAGGAAACCATTACAAAACTAAATGTGAGTGGAGCTCAAATCTACAATTTGGATGAGTCAGGTCTGACCACTGTACAGAAAATGAAAAAAAGTGATTGCCCCACGAGGAGTGAAGCAAATAGGCCAGGTGACATCCAGAGAAAGAGGAGAACTGGTCACAATCTGTTGCATTGTGTCAGCTGCGGGTCACATTATCCCTCCAGTTTTTGTGTTTCCCAGAAAAAATTTTAAGAATTTTATGCTTGCTGGAGCACCTGAAGGTTCCCTTGGCCTTGTGAATGAATCAGGTTGGATGACCCGTGATAATTTCGTCAAAGTTATAAATCACTTCATTAAGCATTCAAGACCTTCCAAAGACTTCCCTTTGATTTTGATCTTGGACAATCACGATTCCCACATTTCATTTGAATCACTTGAACTGTGCAAGAAAAACAACATTCATGTGATCACGTTGCCACCACACACCTCATCTAAAACTCAGCCCTTGGACCGTTCAGTTTTTGGACCCATGAAGTCGGTCTACAACAATGCGTGTGATTCATGGATGATGAAAAATGTTGGGACACCACTGACAATCTATCAAGTTGCAAATCTAGGAGGCCACGCTTTTCTTAAAGCGGCAACTCCCATTAACATTCAATCAGGCTTTGCAGTGTCAGGTATTTGGCCCTTTAACGAAGATGTTTTTACAGAAGATGATTTTATGCCTTCAGAAATAACGAACAGGCCCATCAGCAAGGACAGTGAAAATGCCACTTTAGAAAGCAATGAACAGACAGGATCAGCATCTCCACATTGTGGTACCAGCACAGATCAAACTGCACAAGAATTTCATGAAAATCAGAAAGAGTGTAATGTTGAGAACCTTGTAGATGACTTGCAGGAAATATCAGGGAGTCTTCAACATAAAGCTACTTCTTCCTTTACTTCGCCTCATGTTTTCAGAGGACTACCAAAAGCTGGTCCGCGAAAAGATTCAAATAATATGAGGAAAAGAGGAAAAACTATGCTGGCTATTTCTACGCCAGAAATGGATCGAATTAGGGAAAGAGCGGTGATGAAAGAAAAGGCAGTAAAAGTTCCACCCAAAAAGGCAAAGAGACAGCTGCTGAAAGAACTTGATGTTGATTCAGATCCAGAAACTGACATTTCGTTTTGTGATGACACAGATTCTGATGTTTCATTTGGTGAAAATGAGGAGTGTACGGTTAGCTTGACTGGTGTGCGTGAGGTTTTTGAAGGCCAGTGTGTGCTATGTGAATATGGAACAAAGAAGACTTGTGTTTACTATGTAGTAATTGTAAGGGGAGACATTGATGATGATGGTGATGTTGAAGTAGAGTTCTTGGGCAAGAGTGAGAAGGTTGCTGGTAAATTTGTTAAGCCTAAGGTAGAAGATGTCGCCAGTGTCTCAATTACATGTATTAAAGCACAGCTTACTAGATCTACAATCACTGGAATCACTTCTAGGACCAAAGATGGCTATGTCTTCAAAGAAAGTCTTGCAGGCATAAATGTTCGATAAAACTTTATATTAGATTAATATATCATATTAAACTTTTTTTACTGTCGCTTAAAATAATAAACAAAACTGCAAATATCCTTTTAATGATTATTTATTTCTTATAGCAATATGGATGAGTTGTTGCTGCTTCTTTTTAAAAAAGGTCCATTTCTCCCCACTATGGTCCATTGCTCCCCACGTGCTGGTCCATTTCACCCCAATGGTGGTCCATTTCTCCCCATGTTCATATACATTTTTGAAATGCATTTTGTAAAGAAACATATAGAAATAGATTGCTAAATGTTTTCCCCTTTTAAAATAAATGAATGTACAACATTTTAGTCATGGTTTTGTTATATTTCGATAAAATCTGTTCCGGTGATGAGCAAAAATTGAAAACTACAAAATTGCTGGTCCATTTCTCCCCAGTCTCCCCTAGCGGTTTTGGGAGATGACGCGGGATGCCCATAATATATGGACAGATAGAATTTGGGTTGCAGCATAACCTGGGGTGGACAGGGTGGACGTGCACTGCCATGAAGACATTGCTAGTAATTTTTGGTCGCTGGGGATATCAGCATAAACTGAAGTAGACATAGATTACGGAAATGATGGATAGATAGAATTCGGGTTGCTGTGGATGAGGTGAACACGGGTTGGGTGACGTACAGAGCCATGATGTTGGGGATTTTAAGAGATACATATATATATTGTAGTATCGTTGGGGTGCTGTGGATATCAGCATAACCAGGGGTGTTCATAGATTAAATGTCGTGGATGTTTTTAGGAATTGATGCCCATAATAGATGGACAGATAGAGAGTATCTTTGGGTTGTTGTAGTCATTGATTAAATGTGGAGAGTTTTAAGCGTTGAACCCCATAATAGGGTTATCGGGTTTTTACAAGTATGAAGGTTATGATTGGATTTTTTAAAGACTTTATTACATAAAGTCTTAATAGGATAATGTAAGGTAAATGTGAGTGTTTTCGATTTTTTGGGAAGTGTTCTTCTTTCCTTCTCTGGTGGCCACCATTTCTGTGTCTTTCTATCCTGTGTGGTGTGGGTAGTTTCAAGTTATGTAGAATTTTTGAACATTTTAATGATTAAGAGTGAAGTAAATGTAATAATTTTAATAATGGTGATGTATACATGTTGATGATGATAGTAGAGTAATAGAATATGGTGAGGTCTTAAGGGGATTGCTGTGACCATGGGAAATGATGATGACGAAGAAGAAGCATATATTATTAATAGTCCATAAATAGTTGGGTGTTGAGAAGTATTGTGGGAATAGCGGCTAGCTAAAATTTCCATGGGTATTTGAGTAATGTGGTGGAGAATAGCGAATAGCTGTAAATTCCATAGGTAGTTGAATAATACTGGATATTTATGAAGGAAGTAATAGAAGTCGGGAAGACACCTATGAATGGGTTGATTTTGACTTACAATGATATATGTGTGTATAGGATATGTTAAGTTAGAATTTCCTTTGCGTGAATGTTTTTGTTTTTGAAATTATGGGTTGAGTATTAAAGTTAAGGAAATCATAGGTTTTGTTCCAAGACTTTTCTGGGAAAAGTCTTGGTCATAGGGAAAATAGGCATCTATAACAGAGTAGTCCGTTATAGGAGTTGGGTGGCATTGAGGGGGCTAGCTGGCGTGCAACGTAAAGATTTTAGTATTGAGCATTGCACGGGTGAGCACCATAATTGGAGGTAGCTATGGGGGTCGTGATGTGACGATGGAGAGTTAGAGGTCAGTAACCGCAATACCATCAGCCCGATCGGACGCCGTATATTGGTTCCATCTGGAATGCTGCTTGATGTTTTTAAAGTTTTGTACCTTAATTGTCAACCGACTCGAGTATTACTCTGCCATTATTTTGATACGACCAATGAATAAAGGATGAAACCGAAGGCTGTAGAATTGAGTTGTCTATAGTTCAAGATCAACCACTATACATAACAAATAACATTGCCTCCCCTACACTGCTATAATATTAGTCACCAACGCTGATGCATATGCTGGGTGGGGGGGGGGGGGGGGTCTGAGCACCTATGGACCTGTCCGGAGTGTAATGACGATACCCCAACTGATAACTGGTACAATAATTTTCTAGCGTTTTGCCATCTATATCCTTAATTTTCAAAATGACATATAAAAAGTGACAATTTTTGCTATTGGTTTCCAAAAGCGCGAATAGTTCATTCAGAGAATTAATTGTAATGTTTAGAATATAATTGAAAAAGTTTATTTTAAATTTATTCTCCTCTGATGAGTGTTCGTCGACAGCTTCTTCATAGTCAAAATGACGATTTTTTCCTTTTGGCTTTAACTTCAATTTCGGTAGGAAATTCTGTACTGCATTTCAAGTTTCTCTGCAATCTTTCTCTGCAATTTTTAGTTAAAAATGTTGCTGTATGTAGCCGGGGCGCAGTGTTGGGGTGAGAGACCAACATTGCTTAAATACCCCAATGGCTCGTTAATACATAACCTCTGCAGCAAAAGTCAAACTCCTGGCCTTCACGTGGCGGAACTGTTTTAACTAACAGGAGAAGGGGCGACGGCGAGTTTCTGGCGCCGAAAAATAACCAGTATGCTCTAGATGTGTATGCACGTATATGCATGCGCAAACACGTGTGTGCGCGCGTACACATCTAAACTCGAGTGAGACCACAGTCTGCTCTGTCACGTAAACTCTTAGTGTTGTCGATCGATGAAAATTTGTCGCGCCATGCGTGTGCAAGCAGCCGTCATTCTTTGATGTGTCGTGGATCGAGGAAGGACTGTCGAGCCAAACGTCTGCGGGCAGCGGCCATCCTTTTGATGTGATAGAAAACTGTCTGGGTAGAAGTCGGCAAGACCTTTTCTTGTGGGGGAAAAGTTCTCTAGATCACAGACAGGAGACACTTTCCCAGATGAAAGGTACATACCGCCAGTTGTTGACATTAAGTCGGAAACGGAGAGAGAAAAATAGTGTCTAGACAGTTTTGTGACGTCATTCAGACAAAAGTATTAAAAACAGTCTGGATAAACAACTTTGGGGGAGTTGACCAAAAGTTGTGAAGCGCTACGGACGTGTGAAATATTCCTAGGTTGCTTCTAGAGAGAGACTATAGTGTCTATTGTTGATTTATATCCGCGGACATCTATCCAGTGTGTGATTTCATAGTCTCCATCTCAAACAGGAATAACTATATGGTATTTAATTAATTAAATAGATCTAACTTAGATTATTCTTAGGAATCGAGTGTAGTAATGTGCGTTGATATAACGTATTATAAGAGCGTCGGCAACAGTAGCCTGTCGCGTAGCTTAAATTAGCTGGTGTGAGATATCAATCAACTCAGTGAGTTAAGGGCAATGTAGTGGGATGATATTTAGGGAGATTGAGGATGGTGGGGAGGGATGAAGGAAATGTCAAATGGTAGGATCTTCCAGTAGGGCCTCTGCTGGGTTTCTGCCCTTTTCCTTTAGTCTTTCCTTGTCTTACCATGACTCAGACCGATGTGATGAGCTCCTCGGCCTTATGACAGAGTTTGGTTCTCTGATTTATTTCTGAGTGCGGCCGGTGGCCTACACTCACATAATAAAGGTCGGAATCGGGTTGCTCTCACCAGGTGTGTTCTCTCTTCAACAGGTTCCACTAGATTTTACCACCAACTAGAAGAAAGTCATGGCTCGAGCATTGAAGGCAGAGTTTACTGAGAGGCTTTTGCACTAGGCCCATAACCCAGAGGATCTGCAAGAACCTGGCCTCTGCTGAGCAGGAAACGATGATTATATAAGTGTGTTTCCTGAGTGATAGTTTACATCACAGTAAAATCAAGACACTGACAATAACACCTGTACCAGAAACACTAGTAGATATAGATACCGGCAAAATTAACATTTTGAGTTACAATTGGTGAATTCCTATAATTAGCAATTAACAGTGTGTGTTACAATTGGGGAATTCCTATGAACAATTAAATACTAACATTTAGTTTTCCAAAATGACAGTAACATTATTTTTAGGATTCTCTGATCACAGAACATTTATGAACAGAGTAGTTACACTGTGTGTGTTAGATTGATGATCAATATTGGACTGTTTCCACTATTGATGACCAAGCATCTGGATTGTCCAAGAGCTATCGGAGGAAGTCGACACTTGGCCTGAGAGACACATCATTTGGGTGAGGTCTTCTGTACATCATATATGGTGCTGTTGTGTGGCCAGTACAGTGATGAAACATACTTTGCTGCTGAGCTATTCGGTCTGATTCTACATACACACTAGATTATACGACATACATTCTACACATACACTTTGCACATACATGACACTTTTCTCTATTAAACTAATTTGTTGTTTTTGTTAGAGCCAGTGTTGTGTAGTGTGTTTTGGGAAAAGAATGAGAGGGGGCTTGGTTCAGTAGAGAGAGAGAGAGAGAGAGAGAGAGAGAGAGAGAGAGAGAGAGAGAGAGAGAGAGAGAGAGAGAGAGAGAGAGAGAGATCCAGAGACTGACGGGGTATTGTGGACAGAAATCAAGAAGATCCTCAAGACAATGATATGGGGTTAAAAGAATGTCGGTGTTGATTCCCCTCACCCCAGGGACGACATATATATATATATATATATATATATATATATATATATATATATATATATATATATATATATATATATATATATATATATATATATATATATGACATATGCCTGGGTCATTGACATTGAGGTGAGGGACCTTTGTAACTAGACTACGTGAAAAACAACCAGCCATGAAAGATAATGGTAAGGGGAGTGCAGACTCCCCAGGGTGGATGAGTGAGTGACAGTTGAGTTTTGTGTGAAGTCAGGAGACTTGACAGGACAGTGGATGTTGACCGGCTGAGGGTCGGGCCGCTTTGGAGAGTTGAGTGTCAGGACCAGAGAAGTATAGGTCCGTGGTCTGCAAGTGAATGATAGGGGAGTTAGTGATAGAACTCTGCCCTGTGGGTTTTCAGTGATGGGAATTCTGAGACGAAGGATTAAAGACTGAGCCCGGTTATCAGCAGACATAGTGTATTGAAGCCTAGCCCTAGAGAGGGTCGGACAGTTAGCAGAGGCTTCGACCTAGTGTGGGGGTTGTATTATGTGAGGTCCAGAAGTGGATAGTGGCTGGATAACTGTCTTGTGGATTTGAGTTTAAAGAAGGCCTTGAGAAGGCAGTGATGTGTGCGTGTTAAGTTGTGAGGAGGATATATATATATATATATATATATATATATATATATATATATATATATATATATATATATATATATATATATATATATATATATATATATATTCAGTGGATTATATTGTTTTCTGGATATGGAAATATGTTACGTGTGTCCGTGTTTCTTCTGCATTAAAAGATTATGTGCGCCAACTCAATCTTGTTAATTGACTGGTGGATGTGTACTGCGGGGGTGAGTTGTATTATGAGACAGGAGGCTAGCTCAACTTACACTCTGTAATGACATACAAGGAGCAGTGTAACCTAGACAACGACCATCTCACTCAGTTATTATAAAGAACATCGTGAGATATCTGAGGGCTCTCCGATCAAGATACCCATTGCATTATAGACATTGTTGTCATTTTGAGATATCTGAGAACTCGTCGCTTAGTAAAGATGTTCGGACGGCTACATTCGGTCAAGGACCACGGTGATATATTGAGATATCGATGAGCTCGTCGCTTAGAGAGGAGCTATTATCTGGTGATTACGTTCCATCAATTTAGACATTATTGCTTCAAGAGATTAACGGCAACTCTTTTGTGTGTGCGCCAGATAATTAACACAGACAGACGGGAGTGAACACCTAAGCTGGCAGACGGTTCACGTTGAGTCCACAGTGTGGCGAGGACAGCGTGCGTGTGTGTTAAGAACAGGGGCACGAGAGGCCGCCACATTAGACGGCACATCAAAAAAGACTGCCAACGCGCTGCAAATACGCCAGCAGAAATCGCCCAGAAAACAGGCGATTACAGGACACAGGGTTGTCCATGAAAGACAGACAGTTCACGTGAAGGTCACTACAGGTGAAAAGTCGTGTGGACAAAAACTTGTTTACGACAGGAGCGGACAGTCCTATGTGTGTGTGTGTGTGTGTGTAGGACAGGACAGGATTGAAAATCCAAAGATAGTGACAGGTGTGTGTGGCGAGGCAATCGCACTGTGTGGTCGACAAGTCAAGGCTGTTTACCAGTACGAAGTTACTGAGGATTTTTTTTTCCACTGACGGTGATAGTTAGTTAGTTAGTTAGTCGACAGATCATCCTCGTTGCACATCGAACCATTCAGTCCATAAGTGCTCGGATCCCCTCCTCAGCAAATCCCGCAGCGTGTAGCGGCTAACGACGCCAGTTCTGTGTTGGTTTATCAATCTTCTTTGGCTTCCTGCGTAGTGTTCTTGTTTGGCCACCCCTCTTTTAATTTGCTGCTCTCGCAGTCTGGCCATTGTTGTAGATTCACAGTCATCATTTGGTTCTCGCAAAAGTCTCACTTCTCGTAGAGCATTCAGAATGTCAGCCTGGTCCATGGCGCGTCCGCCCTCCACAGTAGCCTCACCTGCGAGCTTGTCAGCCCGCTCATTTCCTTGTACTCCCGCATGCCCTGGCACGAAGATGAAACTAATCTTTGCCAGCCGAGACCGCTTCAGAGGCAGCAACCATTCTCTTCGGATCGACCCCTCCTCTATCCTCTTGATCATGCTCATTGAGTCGCTAAGGAAACAAGCCCTAGTGAATGTATGTGTCTCGAGCCATGTTATTGCTTTACTTACTGCCATGACTTCCATGGTCAGGCTACTTGTGGTTTCAGTGAAAGCACCAGAGTCCTCCTTTACAATTCTCCCTCCGGCCCGAGCTGTAAAGGCCCATGAGCTTCTCACATGTCGGACAACCGACCCATTTGTGTAGATGACCGCGTCACCGTCTAGCGAATTCTCGAAAATCAACGCTTGTACTTCAGCCTCAACAGCAGCCAAATTTTCTTGTCTGCATATTCTATCTAGTTGGATGCAAACTGAAAAGGATGCGCAGAAGTCTGTTGGCACTTGTACCCACTCCTCGCCAGGTTCTAAGTCCTCAAGTGAACACACCTGTTGAAGAATGTCTTCGGCTTGACCCATCCACGACCGTCCTCTTTTTAACCTGCTGCCCTTCACGTTCCTAATTTCACTATGCAGTGGATGTTGTGTGTTTGCGTTAATTCTGAGGTAGGCGCGTGCCCTGCAAACTTGTATTCTCTCTTCAATGGTTGGAAAATCAAGAAATTAGCGAATCGCCCTGCATGCTGTATCTCTTGTACATCCAAGAATAATGCGCATAGCTTCATTCTGTATCCTTTCCATCCTTTCTATCTGCTTATGGCTGAGAGTCAGGATTGCCATTGCATTCTCCAAAACAGACATGACCAGCCCCTCGTACAGAAGACATAGATGGCGCTGCTCACAGTTTGCTGCCGCCATCACTCGCATCGCTGCCAAACCCCGCTTGGCCTTTGTTATCACCTGGTCTATGTGCACATTATAAGCAAGGCTTCGATCAAACCGTATCCCCAGGTAATTCATTGCCTGCGTTCTTTCCACCGTCTCTGAACACAGCATTACAGTTGGTGTTGGATTGTTGACAATATGATTATTCAACGAGAACCAAGTCACTGTTGCCTTTGTTGGGTTGACCATTGCCCCAGCTTCATCACACCAAGTACTTATGCGATTGAGTTCGGTTTGTAGTTCCACAGCAACCTCCTCTCTATCCTTACCCTGACGATACACTAAAACATCATCGGCATATGACAATGTCCTGCCAGGTCCAGTGATCTGCTCACTGGTGATTCTCACTGTGTAGGCGTTGAACAGTACCGGAGATAATGGTGATCCCTTTGGTAGGCCAGGATATATTGTTGTTGGTTCCGAAGTCCAACTGCCACATCTAAAAACTACTTTCCGTTTTCCGTTGACGGTGATAAAGAGAACTTGAGGTCACAGTATGAGTCGGGGGTGGAGGGAGTGAAAGTACTCAGGAAATTTCCACGGCCTTTTGTTGTCAAAATGACTCATGTGGCGTGAAGGTGAATTGTGAATGAACAAAATAAGTCGGTTTGAACAAAAACCAGACTTTATGTTCGTCCTTGTGTTGAATCCCTATCATTACTCTGTCATGAGCAAACATTTGTACAACGAATGATTACGTGTCATCACCGCAAACATGGTCGTATACAGTTGCCAAAAAGAACTGACTGTACAGAGTTAAAGCGTTGGACATTTGCTGCCAATTTTTTTTGTTGAACTTTGTCTTTAAACGTGAATCTATCACATATATGATACAACTAGGGACCATCTCCGCAACCAAGGTATAATAACGTTACGGACTGGGTTGAGACAAGACGTTTGGATTATTACTTTGTTGTCACCACGTCCAGGGAAAGTAACAACATATCAAAAAAACATTTTTCTGTTGTGATTTAGCGTCGTAGACATTTCAGAACATTTACAAACAGACATTTTGCAGGCGATTATTGGAAACTATTTCAAACAAACTGAAAACTTCATTGTGTCGGCCAACCATTTGGACATTTTGTTTGCTCTCATTGTCTTATATGTATTGTTTTCAGGTGTTACGCAATTATTTGTATGTGGTCCAGTGTTTTTCAGGAGTAGGAGATCTTTGTGTTGTTTCGCAGAGTTTGTGAGACAGGGCAAAGTAAGTTTCTTAGGTGCACCATATATTTTCTGGGAAGTAAATAGAAAGGTCGGTTTGTTTTGTTCTGCAGTGACGCAGTGGTGGTCCTGGATTATATACCGTGCCTTTTTGTGTCTAACGTCGGATCTGTGTATATTTTGATGTTATACTTTTTTTTTCATTATATTTACATATGATATTGGATTCTTCGGATTTTTGATTATTGTGATCCTTCGTAATATCTACTGTCTAGTGGTCTTTGTCAGTTTATATATATTACGCGCACTGTGGTCGTCTCACACAAGCTTGTGGATGTTACTGTAGTTTATTTCTTTGTGATCACTGTCTCCGTGTACTCAGCTTGTGCGTTTAGCGTTTTATAGACATCACTTAGTGTGGATCATTCATTCCTTTGTATATGTATATATATGTATGTTTAACAATATTTCCATATATTTTCTACAGCTATTTGGTATATATTCGGGGAAGTATAGATAATACCTCCCACCTCCTCACTACCTAGTGCTTGTAGAGTAACTGGGTGAGTACAGAGTGATATTATTAGTACTACGAATTTACGTACAGAGTGAGTGGTAGTGTACTTAGGGAAAGTACACAAACACTAGCAGCAGAGTCTTTACATTTATAGTTGGCTGACAGATAGCAACGTGTCCACAAGTACAAGATGCCTACTTTAATGGAATACATAGAAGCAGGTGTACGAATAGGACTGAAGGGCAAAGAGTTACAGGAGTTTGCAGAAGCAAAATTGAAAGAAGTTCAACACTGGGAAAGAGAGGAGAGGCATAATGAACGCGAGGCACAACGCCTACAGGAAGAAAGGGTAGCTGAAGCCAAGTGTCTACAGGAAGAAAGAGATACACAAATGAAACTAGAAATGGAACAACAAAAACGCCTACAGGAAGTAAAGTTAGCTGAAATGGAAAAAAAGCGTCTACAGGAAGAGAGAGAGACACAAATGGAACTTGAAAAGTTAAAACAAACAAATGCGGTGGAAATCGAGAAAGAGAAGATTAAGATGGAAGCGGAAATTGCAATCAGAAAACTAGAACTATCATCTAAGGGTCAAAGTGAGGAAGGCAGAAGACCTTCGCAGGCGTCACAGCGACTAAAACTGCCATATTTTACGGACCGAGACAACCTTAATCTTATCTGGACAGATTTCAAGCATCTGCGAAAACTCTAGGCATCCCAGAAGGAGAATATGCGATGCTGCTGGGCGAGTTTCTGACGGGTAAGGCCCTAGATACTATGTTTAATTTAACTTTAGAAGAAAGAAACAACTACACTATTTTGCGTCAACGGTTGCTTACAAAGTTCCAACTAACTGAGCATGGATACCGAACAATGTTAAGACAATTAGTGCCAGAGATAAATCAGGATTTTACAGATTTTGTCAATACAGTGAAGAACACATTTAAGAAATGGATGGAGCTTGCAGAAGTTGGGAAAGATTTTAATAGATTAGTGGATTTAATGCTAAGAGACAAGGTATTATCTTCATGCAATACAAACTTAGTGGCTTTCTTCGAAGAACGTAAACCAAAGGACATAGACACAATGTCTCAGTTAGGTCAAAATTACATGACTGAACATCCAAACAGTTCTATTGGTAGACAGATTGATGAGGAAATAGTCTGTGCAGCGTACACGAAACAGGATCAGAATCCTGGGATCAGACCTAGGTCGAAGAGTGTGGATTCGGCACAGAAATATGAGCAACAAGGACCTAAAGACAATGGTTTCCGTGGCAACCATTTTGGCAAAGCAGGACGGTACCCATACAAAAAGGGGAATTTTAAGAGACGTCCGAATGGTTATGGCGGATGTTGGAATTGTGGAAGCTGGAAGCACAAAATGGTGGATTGTGATGTACAACCATCCAGTAGGCCACCGAACAATAACAAAAAGGAGATCATTTGTTTTAAATGTGGGGAAAAGGGCCATTTAAGTTACCAATGTACCGGTGGGGAAACGGAGCACTCTAATGCAGCCCAAGTGATTGAGACTTTTAACAATGAGAGGTGTGCGGGATGTAAGCCGTTGTTTGACACAACTAGTAAACCTATCTTAATATGTGGGCACCCATTCCCAGCGATGTCATCGGTACACTTAGGAGGGAGTCTGAAGTTGCACCACGGATTCGTTAATGATAGGCCAGCATTAACGTTAAGGGATTCCGGATGTACGACCATAGGAGTAAGAAAGAGTTTGGTAAACCCCTCGGATTACATAGGAAAAACGGCCAAATGTATAACGTTTAATGGAACAGTAGAATTTTACCCGTTGGCCAAGATCACAGTAACACCATTTATCACAGGAATAGTGACAGCGTGTGTCCTAGACTCCCCAGTGGCAGATCTGATTATTGGAAATATACCAACAGTGAATGAATGTACAGAAAAAGAAATCGAGAAATGGTATCAGAAATATGAGGTGAGAAGCAACGCGGTAGTTACTAGAAGACAAAATATATTAGATACGATAGCTGAGGAAGAGATGACACGTGAAGTAGACACAGGGATTGAGGATAAGGATAGTACAACTGAGCAGGGGAAAATGGATCTCAAACAGAGCTTTAGCGACTCCCAGAGACAAGATACTACTCTAGACAAATGTTTCCAAGGGTGTAGTAAAGTAGAACATAGGCAATCAAAGAAGGGTAGGTAGTGCTTCGAAATGAAGAACAATATTCTCACTCGAAGGTTTTCAGATGACAAAACTACACGTAGGCAAGTAGTAGTACCTCTAGCATATAGAGAGAGGCTTATGAGAACGGTGAATGACATTCCATTCGCAGGGCACATGGGAATAGCGCGTACACAACATACAGTCCTATCGCAGTTTTATTGGTCAGGGTTTAGCAAAGATATACAAATATATTGTAGATCCTGTACAACGTGTCAGAAAATGTATCCAAAAGGAAAGACGGCAAAGCACCGGTACAAGCTACAGACCTGAAAGTCAGACCGTTTCAAAAAGTGGCCATTGACATCATTGGACCATTAGCAGTGATGTCCAACAGGGGTCATAGGTGTATCTTGACCATGATTGATTTTTGCACCAGGTGGCCAGAGGCCGTTCCGTTAAGACACATTACGACAGAAGCCGTAGCGGAAGCATTGCTAACGTTATTTTCAAGGTTAGGTTTCCTTAACGAAATCTTATCAGACAATGGTCGACAATTTACCTCTCAGTGATGAAAGAAGTGAACAGACTGTTGAACATTACACAAGTTTTTTACATCAGTTTATCACCCAATGAGCAACGGAATTTGTGAAAAAATGAACGGGTCTCTTAAACAGATGTTAGCTAAAGTCACTGCATAGCAACCAAGTGATTGGGATAAGTACTTACCAGCTATCCTGTTCGCATATAGGGAAGTACCACAAGAAAGCACTGGATTCTCACCATTTTAGTTATTGTATGGGGCAAACCAAAGAGGCCCCATGACCATATTGAAAGAATTCATAATAGGGAAGAGTAACGATGGTAATACGATCTCATCGTATGACTTAGTAGTGAATATTAGAGACCGAATTATTAACGCATGTCATAATGCACGTGATGCACTGGAAATGTCGGGGGCTAGGTATAGACAGTATGCTAATAGAAAGTCAAAGCTAATATCTTTCCAAGATAATGAGAAGGTGTTATTTCTGCTACCAGAAATATTTAATAAGTTGTTAGTGACTTGGCAAGGCCCATTCAGAATTGTCAGTAAAGTATCAGATGTGGACTACAGGGTGGAGGTGAAAGGGAAACAAAAAGTGTATCATGTTAACATGCTAAGACAATTCGTTCCAGGACCAGAAGTCTTACAACCCGTCACAGAGGCAATTATGGAAGAGGAGGCAGGTCAGACAGCATGTTCTGTTGTCATTGACGAAGAAGCATCAAGCGTCAATAACGTGCAAATGCACTTACCAATCGTGCCACTGAGACAGACAGAAACATGGAAAGATGTGTCCATTAATGACAGCCTGGGACTTAGTGACAAAGCTAGGCTAGTCAAGATATTACAGAAATACTCGGATGTCCTGACGGATATACCAGGAAAAACAGACTTGATGACACATGACATCAAGCTAACAGAGGACCAACCAATTAGAGTAAAACCATACCCTATCCCACATCATTATAGAACAGCGGTAGACAATGAGATAACAGAGTTACAGAAAATAGGGATAATTTCCAGATAAGACTCCCCATACTCATTCCCCATAGTAGTCATTAGGAAGAAGGGCAACAACTTACGATTGTGCATAGATTTCAGGAGATTGAACAGCATTACGATAGTAGATCCGTAGCCCATGGTCAGTACTGATGAGTTACTGACGCAAATATCTTCTGCTAAGTATTTTAGCAAGTTGGATTTGGCAAAAGGGTACTGGCAAATACCCATGAGTGAAACAGCCAAACCGTTAACAGCGTTTGCCACTCCACAGGGGTTATTTCAGTGGAATTACATGCCGTTTGGGCAAGTTAACTCACCAGCAACGTTCGTGAGGATGATGAGGGCACTGTTACAGGGACGCAAGGATGTTATCAATTATATAGACGACATTTGTCTGTTCAGTGGAAACATGAAAGATCATGTGGCTGGATTATAATTCTTGTTTGAGAGTTTGAGACTACATAACTTGACTGTGAAGCCGTTTAATGTCCAAATTGGATATGAGGAAATAAGTTTCCTTAGACATGTTATTGGCAGCGGGGTACTGAAACCAGAAGATACAAATGTAAAAAATATTATGGATATCCAAATACCAAAAAACGAAGAAGCAAGTTAGGAGCCTACTCGGGTTAGAAAACTTCTATAAAAAGTTTATAAAAAAAACTTTCTGCCATCACGTCATTGTTGTCCGAGTTGACAAAAAAGGGCAAACCTAACAAAGTTGTATGGACGCAGCAGTGTGATGATGCACTTAGAACGATTAAGCAGGTATTTTCCAGGTATCCCATTTTAATACTCTCTAATCTGGATCAACAATTTACCCTACGGGTAGACGCATCATCGACGGGAATTGGAGGATGTTTGATGCAAGAAAAGAACCACCTCATGCATCCAGTACTATATGTCAGCAGGAAACTCTCGCAACCGGAGGAGCATTACTCAACATTAGAACGGGAGGCCTTGGCGATTGTATGGTCGGTACACAAACTCTCCAGGTATCTGTTGGGCAGACAATTCATTCTACAAACTGACCACAGACCACTTACATTCATCCATACGGCAGCGATGAAGAATGCAAGGGTTCATCGCTGGAGCATATTGTTACAGGAATACGGTTTGTTCCGTTGCCCATACGGGGTGAAGACAACACCATGGCAGACCTGGTGTCAAGGAATTACCAAGGGCATGAGGCCACATAAACAAGTAACAGGAGGTTCTATATCCTATCTGGCATGGGTCATTATGGGGGGGGGGGGGGGGGGGTTAGTAATACAATATATTGGGTGAGGGAAGACAGAGGCAAGGCAGCGCCTCGACATTTATTCATGGACCATTATTAGCAAAGTTACATGGTTTGTGTGTTATTGAAGATATTAATAGACCTGCGGGTACATAAATATAATGCTTTTCTATGTTATGTTGATTATTATGCCATGTATCAGCTCATCCATTGGTACACAAGATGGAAAGTTGGTTGTATTGATGTGTCGGGAATGTGGGAGTCTACTATGACTACTTGATGTATTATTTAGTGTGGTCGCTAAAGTAAGACGGGGTCATACTTAGGGCTACCCAGGCAATATGTCTGGGTCACATAGTTGATAGGTATTAGTCTCCCAACATTTGAAAACGATGTTTTCTTTTAAGGGTTTGGGTAATGACATATGCCTGGGTCATTGACATTGAGGTGAGTGACCTTTGTAGCGAGACTACGAGAAAAACAACCAGCCATGAAAAATAATGGTAAGGGGAGTGCAGACTCCCCAGGGTGGATGGGTGAGAGACAGTTGAGTTTTGTGTGAAGTCAGGAGACTTGACAGGACAGTGGATGTTAACCGGCTGAGGATCGGGTCGCTTTGGAGAGTTGAGTGTCAGGGCCAGAGAAGTATAGGTCCGTGGTCTGCAAGTGAATGATAGGAGAGTTAGTGATAGAACTCTGCCCTGTGGGTTTTCAGTGATGGGAATTCTGAGACGAAGGATTAAAGACTGAGCCCGGTTATCAGCAGACATAGTGTATTGAAGCCTAGCCCTAGAGAGGGTCGGATAGTTAGCAGAGGCTTCGACCCAGTGTGGGGGTTGTATTATGTGAGGTCCAGAAGTGGATAGTGGCTGGATAACTGTCTTGTGGATTTGAGTTTAAAGAAGGCCTTGAGAAGGCAGTGATGTGTGTGTGTTAAGTTGTGAGGAGGATATATATATATATATTCAGTGGATTATATTGTTTTCTGGATATGGAAATATGTTACGTGTGTCCGTGTTTCTTCTGCACTAAAAGATTATGTGCACCAACTCAATCTTGTTAACTGATTGGTGGATGTGTACTGCGGGGGTGAGTTGTATTATGAGACAGGAGGCTAGCTCAACTTACACTCTGTAATGACATACAAGGAGCAGTGTAACCTAGACAACGACCATCTCACTCAGTTATTATAAAGAACATCGTGAGATATATATTTTACGACATGCTCTAGCAAAGAAAAGGTGCTGAACACGGAGGCACCAGCCAGGAGGCGCACCACAGAAATCAGTATGCCACGCAATTACGCAAAATGGAATATGTCGACTACTGCTAAATGTTATGGTTCTCGACCTGATTTGGACCCCCAGGCAGGTGCAGTGCCGGGCCCTATGTCTCGAAAGGGTCCAACTCCAACTACTGGAGGTCCTTCTCAGATGTCCTGTGGAGCCAGGGGAGATGAGAATAGAACGGCTGGCCATACTAAACAAAGACTTAAAATAATGCACTGGAGTTAGCAACAACAACAAAAACAAAAAAAAATTGGAAAACATCCTGGACCAAGAAAAAGTAAGCGTATGATGCTTGCAAGAAACTCACCTCAACGAAAATATAGCCTTCAAAATCAGAGGCTACCAGTGTTACCGATCTGACCGAAAGGACAGGTGAAAAGGTGGGATACTGACCATTGTAAAAAACATGGAAGACAGGCAATACAGACCTACATCTGATCAATTACTTCTGTCCAAGTGATCGCCCACAGGCACTGGGCACACTACCATTAACAGAAAAAAATGACTGTGTGTGGCGATTTCAACAGCCACTCGCAGAGTTGGGGCTATGATCACATGGACCAGAGAGGAGAGAGACTGGAAGACTGGCAGGATGAGAATAGATTCATCTTGATTAACAAGCCGTCTGACCCACATACTTTCTACTCGAGATCATGGCACACTACAACTACACCTTTTCATTCACCAGACCTGGAGTGGAACATTACACGAATTGTTGGGAAACAACTTATTCGCAGTGACCATCGGCCAGTCTTTCTAACTGTAGAAAATGAGCTTGTAAGTGAAAGCAGCACCCTCTCGAGGTGGAACTACAAGAAAGCAGACTGGGCAATATACAAGCATCGCACCAGCATACTTGTTAGAAACCTGAACACTGAGAAAGACAATAAATAAAGTAGTTGAAGAGTTTGGGAAATGCATACTACAGGCAGCGCGAGAAACAGTACCAAGAGGAGCCCGTAAACAATATAAACCCTACTGGAGTAGTGAATTGGAACAGTTGCATAATGATGTGGAAGTGTGTAGAAAGCAAGCAGAGGCCACACCCAGCCTAGAGCACCACAATAAATTCCAGCACGCAAAAGCCAAATTTCAAAAGTCGAAGCTGCAGGCTAGAAGGAAAGGAAAAGCTGGCAGGAGAAAACGGAGTCTCTGAACTTTGAAAGAGACACAAGGAAATTGTGGAAGCTTATAAAACAACTTAACAATGAGGGAACAGGGGGAAACTCAAAAATTGCACTACATAAAGATGGAAACATCTTAACAAGAAAGCAAGCAGCTGACCATTTTGCAGACTCATTCGCACAAGATAACAATATCAAAATTAATCCAGAGAAACAACAAGAGTTAGTTAGTTAGTTAGTTAGTTAGTTAGTTAGTTAGTTAGTTAGTTAGTTAGTTAGTTAGTTAGTTAGTTAGTTAGTTAGTTAGTCGCAGTTCCAACTTCACAGCAACGGGTCGTCCCCATTATGCTCCGTTCCTGTGCCAGTGAATATCACACAAAACGCTCCCCACTGCCCAATGTGAAAAGTGAAAAAGACAGGAGTCTCGACAAACAACAGCCCGCACAGATACACTGTGCATAATGCCGCCGCCAGAATGTCAACACAATAGTCCCCCACAAAACACCCAGTTCATTTCTGATGGAATCGGCAGTCATTTTCCCATCTGGGATGTTTCCTAGATGTTCACCCACACAGTCCACGAAATACAGTTCATCGTCGATGGCAGTGGCAGTCAACCAGAAGCTCAGCAGCCACGCATTTCTGCATAAGGCAAAAACCGGTCAATTCTGGGACATAGCCATCTGCCATCGCTCCGAACATGCAGTCACGTTCCAAAAAACCTCGGGCAGATTCAAAAGCATTTCACACGAAACTCACAGCTCACAGTGTCGCGCCACGCACTCACTCAGTAGCAGGGCGACGGAACCATCAAGCCTCCTTAGTCGCCTCTTACGACATGCGTGGTAGGCTACAGTGTTGCTATTCTTTGCTTCCCTTATGGGCCCCGGCAACACACGAGAGAACAACAAGAGATTCGAGAGAAACGGCAACATACAGGACAGTAGGAAATAGTACATGAGGTTCTGGAGGCACCTATCACAATCAGCGAACTGGAGCTAGCCATATCAAAACTGAAAATGAGAAAGTCACCAGGAGCTGATGGTATCTCTAATGTCAATGAAATGATCAGGAACCTAGGAACAGAGGCCAAAGCAAAGCTGTTGCAGATCTTCAATAACAGTTGGACCTTAGGCAGTGTTCCACAAGCCTGGAGAGAAGCAATCATGATACCCCTCCTAAAATCAGGGAAAGATAGTTCCATTGCCTCTAGTTACAGACCAATAAGCCTCACTTGCTGTCTCAGCAAAACACTGGAGCGCATCATCAATCACAGACTGCAGTGGTACATTGAAAGTAAAAACATCCTTGTGCCACATCAGGCTGGCTTTAGGCAGTGCTACTCTACGGAAGATCAGACAACCTACCCCTCTCAAGAAATTGAGGATGCATTCCAAGAGAAGAAGCAAGCAAGCGTATTCTCACTGTCACTCATATCATACATTTCACTGCAGTACTCCTACCATCTTTCTAGAATTTGTCTAGATTCTGTTAAGGTATTTCCCATTTTGTCACAGATAACATTCTATTGAAGTTGAACATTTCTTGTCAATAACTTCATTTCTTTGAACATTTCGTAATCTCTTCCAGTCTTATGATATTGCTCTATTCTTGTACAGCCGTTGATTTTTGTCCTTTCTTGTGTTCTTTCTTACTTCTCGAGTTAAAGATGTATACTTCATCTTGCTGTTATCGTAATCACCTCTTTTCTGTTTCAGTTCCCTTAGTTGTTTTATTAATTCTAACGTGCCTTGTGTAATCCATGGCTTAAGTTGCTTTTTCTTTGTCGGAATTAAATCTTTGGCTGCAGTTATCAAGATATCTCTAGTCATAAAAACTCCGCCGCGGAGCAAACTCGGCAGGAGGCTTCTGATCGTCAGAAGTATACCACTTTCCCCAAGTATTTCGGACCTTTAATCTCTTAAATCTCTTTCCTTAAACGCAGGAAACACACCGAAGCCGAACTACAAGCGACCAACAACAGCTAAATTTCGAAACAGACAGGAGAAATTTGGGACTTGGAATGTTACGGGTATAGGAAATAAGGAACCAGCTCTCGTAGAGTTTATGAAAAAAGTTCAAATATTAGGACTCGAAGATACTAGGAATAAGAGGCAGAACACAAAACGAACACATGAAGGTACGTTCTTATACGGAGTGGCGTCGACCAGCGAGCTACAGCTAAACATGTAGTTTTTGTTACATCCAGAAAAAACGAAAGCCATTATCAACA
Source organism: Cepaea hortensis (assembly GCA_963921405.1). Classification (NCBI taxonomy): domain Eukaryota; kingdom Metazoa; phylum Mollusca; class Gastropoda; order Stylommatophora; family Helicidae; genus Cepaea; species Cepaea hortensis. The sequence continues at coordinate 58,939,199 of OY992894.1, forward strand.
CTAAATTTATATCGGAAAGGATAATACTAGTACAGATCAAAGAAGGAAATACAACAACAACTTTTATACAAACATACGCCCCATGTAACGACACTTACAGCGACGAATACAAAGACGAGTATTTTGATAAACTTTCAGACACGTTAAATAATGCCAGGGAGATTTATTGTGATGGGGGATTTTAACGGACGAATATCATTGGCACCTTGCCGTCTTGACAGACGATAGTTTGTGCTTTAAAAAGGCATAATAACCTTTACCTATGGCGGTAGCGAATGTGACTGATAAGGCCAATTCGCGCTGTAAATGTCCGTGCACAGTGGGTGCATACATGAAGAACACCGTGGAATTAATGCATGGGGCCATTAAGCGACACAGAGACTGAATGTAACAGCAATGGTCAACATCTACTCAACATTTGCTCCGAATACGGACTAAAAATAGCAAATATTTTTTTTCAATGTCGTCGTAACCACACCAAGACCTGGTATAAATGGAATGACATAGACGAAGCATCTCAAATTGACTCTATTCTGATTAGTAAATCAGACAGAGGACCACTATTAGTTTCAAGAGCAGCCCCAAATACAGACGTTGATACTGATCACAAACCAGTCATAATATAAAAGATTCCAACATACAGGAAAATAAGAAACAAAAAGGTAACAACACATGTCATCAATTATAGGAGCTTTCAGGAAAATACGGTTAAAGACGAATTCAATCAAGAAATCAAAAAACTACATAAGAACATCCCTGATGACTGCTCAAGCGTAGATATGAAATGGGCAATTTTCAAGGCTGCCATGCTCGATACACTGGGAAATAAATGTGGAACAAAGAAACTAGGGCAGGATAGAAGATTAAGAACAGCTTAGTGGAACAACGAAGTTAAAGATAGCGTATTAAAAAAGAAGGTAGCGTTAAAACAATGGATCACAACCAAATCTGAACAAGACTATGTTACTTAAAGAATTGCACGACGAAATGCCAAACGAACAATTAAAGCATTTAAAGATGAATCCAGGAGATTCTACGGTGAACAGATGGCGACTCTTAGCAACGACTGCCCAAGAGAATTTTATAAACGTGTCGATACTATGTGAAACAGAGATGCATGCTACAACCCAACCACCATCATAAACAGCACAAGAGGTATACCAATATTTAATCCACACCAAAGACTAGCAAGGTGGGCAGAATACTTTCAAAAACTACTTAATCCCACACGTAACATAGAAAATCGCACTTTTGTGCCTAAAAGTCCTGGACAACAAGAACCAAATTTCATACCTACAGAAGTCAAAGCAGTTATAAAGAAAAGTCCTAAAAGCAAATCGCCGGGTTCAGATGGAATGACCACAGAAGCTATTCAAGCCTGTCGGAAAACAGGAGTTAAATGGCTGACAAGACTTGAATATCCACCCATCATGTGCCACGCCGGTAAGCGTGGGCGGTCATGTTCTGCCATCTCACTCGATCACCAGAGTCATGGATAAGCTCCGTATTCCTGTCTCGACCATGCCACGTGGCCAAGCCATCCAGGTATTTACTTCTCGGTCTTCCCATTGGTCTCTTTCCTTCGATCTTGCCAGTTGTCACCAAGTTCTCCAAGTCATTTCTTCTCATAACATGCCCAAAAAATGTTGACTGACTACGTCTAATGACTCTAATCAGTTTACGATCTTCATGTGTGACTTACGATCTTCATGAAGGACTTGTTTGTTGGTTTTTCTATCTGTCCATGGTATTCTTTGCATTTTCCTCAGAAACCACATTTCCACAGTCATTAGCTGTTTTTCAACTTGACTGCTTATTGTCCACGCTTCACATCCATACAAAAGTATAGGTCGCCCGTGTGTTGCCGGGGCCCATACAGGGGAGAAAAGAATAGTAACACTGTTGCCTACCATGCACGTCGTAAGAGGCGACTAAGCAGGCTATGGTTCCGTCGCCCTGCTACTGAGTGAGTGCGTGGCGCGACACTGTGAGCTGTGAATTTCACATGGAATGCTTTTGCATCGGTCCGTGGTTGTTTTTAGCGTGAACTGCGTGTTCGGAACGATGGAGGCCGGCTGTTGCTGGATTGACTGGTTTGCCTTTTCGGTTCACGAGTACTTTTTTCAGGAGACTTCTGGGAGTCAGCGCTGTAGCTACGGAGTTCGTGCTTTGTGCAATACATTTACAGGGCATCGCATTCAACCCCAACATTCTTTTTGTGATTGTAAATTCTTGGTAAGATTGCTCAATGATTTCTGAACGACCCGATATTCATGTCAGGCGCCCTGCTGTCAAATCGGTGGCGTTGTGAAGTACATTACCTCAGTAATCATCATCATCATCTTTCGCGTTGGCTGTCACAGCGTCACCAACAGCAGCATGTACGATATCAGTAAGAGTGGGCGCTCATAGCTCGTCTATCTAATAATGACATTGCAGTCATGCATAGCAGTTACAGGTCGGTAAAACGTCAATACATTTACAGGGCATCGCATTAAACCCCAACATCCGTTTTGTGTTTGTTAATTCTTGGTAAGAATGCTCACTGCTTTCTGAACGACCCAACATTCGTGTCAGGCGCACTGCTGCCAAATCGGTGACGTTGTGGAGTACATTACCCTAGTAATCATCATCATCATCATCTTTCGCGTTGGCTGTCACAGCGTCATAGTCTTATAATCAGCGACAACTTTTGACGTAAAGCATAGAAAATAAGATACTCCATGTCCCTGATGCCGTCAAGGGTTTGCGCGGTATGTGTGTGTGTGTGTATGTGTGTGTGTGTGTGTGTGTGTGTGTGAGAGAGAGAGAGAGAGAGAGAGAGAGAGAGAGAGAGAGAAAGAAAGATAGCGTCGGAACGACAATGGTAGTGGCATTCCATGAGAGAGAGAGCGAGAGAGAGAGAGAGAGAGAGAGAGAGAGAAAGAGAGAGAGAGAGAGAGAGAGAGAGAGAGAGAGAGAGAGGGTGGTGGGTGGCATTCCATGTGATCCTTGTTAGATGATGGTAGTACATTCTATGTGTTTTATCTCTGGTTACTAAAACTAGTTTTTTCGTTCTTTTACAGAAATTAACAAGGTATTCATTTAAACCTGACCCACATCATTATTGTATTATTGTATACGTCTTGGACGTGAGATACGTAGTCAATGAAAGTTTCATTGCTTTTAGGTTTCAACTTTGAAAACTGAACTTGATACCCTGGGGCATCTAACAGAAAATGCTGCACAATACGATGGTGAATATAATCGTAGTCATTCCTTAGTTCTTGGGGAATAGACTCTATTACCTTTAAGGGCTCCCCTTACAAGTTCTTCATGTATATCATGGCCCAGTGTTCCCTTGGTATTTCTTGGGACTTTAACTGAAATTCTACATTTTCGGTCCAAGCAGAAATGTAATCACCTTGGCAGAAGGGTTTTACTATCCCTTTGTATTTGCTATACTTATTTTCCTCTTCCCTACTTTTCAACTTAGTAGTTGCAATGTGCACATGGGACTCTACCTCCAGTACCTTCATTTTTAACTGGGTCTGTGCCTCAATTTCTAGCTGTTTTTCTCTTAATTTCGTTTCTTCTGCTCTTTGAGCTAGTTCTAATTCTTTTAGTTTGGTGGCATCTGCTAGCTCCTTCAATTTGGTGGCTTCAGCCAACTTTGCTAGCCCTTTTTTGTGAGCTTGTTCCTGTACTCTCTCCTCTTTCTCTGCAGCTGCCTTCCTATCTCTCTCCTCTTTCTCAATTGCTACCTTCCTATCTCTCTCCTCTTTCTCAATTGCTGCTACTTTATCTGTATGTTCCTTGTACTCTTTCTTTGCCCACTGTTCTAATTTGTCTCCACTAAACCCTAAATCTTTTCCAGCTTCTATACATTCCTTTAATGTTGACATTGTTAACAGTTATCTTACGCACGAGTAACTTTTACACTGTTCAATAATAATACCGTTGACAATTTATAATGTTAGACAATAATACAGTTGGCAATTTACAATGGTATATAATAATACAGTTGGTAATTTACAGCAATCAGAAAAATCCAAAAAAAAAAAAAAAAAAAAAAAAAAAAAAAGATGCTGCTTTAACGTACAAAGTCAACAAGATAGGGTACTTATCTGATGTTTTTGAAACTTTCAGCTTTTCATGCAGCTCTTCGGAGTTATCTACTGGATCTTCCCTGTCACACACACGGGATGTTAGGAACACTTTCAGTCTGCTCTCTGGTGTGTAGAGCAAGAACAATTAATACTCAACGAAGATATTGATAATACAATGTACAATTTGTCTGTCTAGTTATCTCTTCAGACAGGAACCTGAAATACGAAATATTGTTATATGTGTCTGTCGTCGTGTCTGTTGTCGTATTGTCTGTGTTGTGAAGTCTTCACTGGCTTGAGCATCAACTGAAACGTATCTGTGCACATAATTTCATGCGTTTTAACACTTTGCGCACACTCTTAATCTTTCTTTCAGTTATGCGAACTATACCCTCAAGCACAACTTGCTATTTCGCTCTTACTCTCTGATCTGACACATTCATCATAATTATATTTAAACTTTCTTGTTTGGTCATTCATGCAAAACCATGTTGGCACACATTCTTGTAGGTTGTGACTTCATTCGAACTTCTGACACCATGTTGGGCTGCCTGTCAACAACTCAAATTGCATCCAGGCACTCTCGCCACTTCATTCACACCTCAACGAAACTTCATGTGTGAATGGACATTATCTATTTTATTTCAGGCGAACCTGCTATATTTACATACACAAGATCAGACAGTAATTTCCTGCCTAAATATACATGTCGCCTTTCCTTACAACAACGGTACATACTCAAATACAATCTCACATTCGCGATCTATAACATGCGCTCTAGTAAACTACACATTGGCTTTCGGAAAACAATCACACATCCTGTCTGGAAGACTGTCGGGTCCTGTCTGAGTAACCTCAGTCTACTCGCTGCCCTTATCGTTCTAAACTCCGTGCGGTCAGCAATACCTCGTGTTGTCCCACTCGTCACTTAGTACAGTAGTCCTGTCCGTGTCAACCTTGGGTTGTCCTACTGCTAACTCTGTTTACGGGTGTTGTCCGTGACCTAGCGTCCCCTGCCATATCCTCGGGTTTGATCCCGCTGGTGTCCTAGATATGACAAGGCCGTGTCCTTCTCTAAGTCCTGTCTTATAACTGTTCTAAGTTATCCCTAGCAGTCTGTCTCTATTCTATCTACTCCCTTGTAGAGGTCCTTATCTACGTCCTATCTGTCCTTACCCCTCTTCTGTCTCCTGTCCTATCTATGTCCTACCTAACACGTTGACAACCATTAAGGCTGAGACAATGAAACTATTGGGAAACGCAGCCTATGGCAAAACGTTAACCAACAAGGCCACCAATGTTTCATATTGTCGCGGGGCTGGCACGTCAAAGTTGGTGAATCAACCACTGTTTAAGAAGATGACCATGTTGTCAGATGATGTGTTTGAGGTAGAGTCTCTAAAGAAGACCACCTTATGGGATCTACCCAGCAAATAGGCTTCTTTGTGTACCAGTACGCAAAGTTGCACATGCTAGAGTTTTATTATGACTTTTTAGATAGGTTTATAGCTAGGGAGGTTTTTCAATTGTGTGAGATGGACACAGATAAATTATATTTAGCTCTTAGCAAACCGATCCTAGCACAGGCCGACAGACCGGAGCTTCGGGAAGAATTTTATAGAGTATATAGCTCCTGGTTCCCGTCTGAGGTCTGTGATAACCATCAACGGGAATTTATTAGGAGTAGAGAAGTTGTAGCAGCCTGTGACGCGTGTACGGCTAAGCGAGTCTTCAATAAAAGAACCCCCGGGTTATTTAAGTTAGAGTATGAGGGAACGGGGATGGTCTCCTTATGCAGCAAGACCTATCACTGTTTTGGAGACTATATCAAGACAAGTACGAAAGGTCTGACAAAACAACACAACACGCATCTAGACAGAGAAATTTTTCTAAATGTACTTGACACCCAGACAGCGACTGGAGGGACAAATATAGGATTTAAGACACAGGCTTCCTCTGTCTACGCGTATCACCAACACAGAGAGGCTTTATCATACTTCTACATTAAAAGAAAAGTACATGCTGATAATTATACCACGTCACCTCTAGATATATAAGCGTAAATATGTACCATAATATGTAAATACTCTTTTTCCCTAATGTTTTCCCCCTACCTTTTTCTACTTCTGCTCTATTAAAGATATGGTGTACTGTGAATATATAAATAAAAGACTCAAGGTGGTCATATGGGTGTGCTTTCCTTGTGACCTGTCTATATCATTGAAAAATAAAAGAGTGTATCCAATGTGTGAAGTCACATGTTTTCATTGAGTGCTATTGAAAATATTGAATATTGCGGAAAACGGAAATGTTTTAAAGGAAAAACAAAAGTTATGAAACGAAAAAATATTTGTTTTGTTGGTTTATTCAGTGGTATGCTTGACACGCTTTCAATCGTTGTTTTCTTGATGTCGTCTTTCTTGTTGTCATGTTGTCATCTTTCATGCTGTGCGAGGTTGTTTCTTCATGTTGACTGTAGCTATGGAATATACTATGGAAAAACAAATGATCTGCCAGAGGCAGCACAGAAACATCACATAGAAACAAAACAAGATGAAGCAAATTTTCTTTTTTCTTCATTTTTATTTTCAAAACTTTATACATATTGTTTATTCACATAATTGTCTGGATCTCCTGTGAGCTGTCATCTGACCTTGGTAGACACACATATGACTGTCTGATACACATCTGAGGCTGATCACACATCTTAGGTACATCAAACATCTGGGGTTGATCACACATCTGCTTGGGTAGAGTCTTTTGACTTGGGTATCTTCGTTTAGTGCCCTTTTTGACTTGGACATTCTTTCTTCGGTTAGTGTCTTGTTTACTGACTTGAATAGGTTGCTGGTTGAGTCTATCAAAGTCTTTTAGAATCTCGCGATGCATAGCTATTAGCTGTTCATATTCATGACGAGTAAATGTCATTCCCAATGGGGCAGGAAACTTGTTCTCGGATTCACCAAAGAATCGCCGGATGTGTAACTTGGTCGTTCCTCTGTAGGATGAGACATAAACGGCCTTGACGCTATCTCCTACTGGTCTAACAATGTCACCATTACGAGTCAGGTAGACACAGTTAGCTGTGTTGAGTTCTGTAGTCATCTTCAGAATGAGCTAATGGTACCCGTGTCTGGTTTATATACTAGTGTGTAAACTGGTTATAGCGTCTCAGCTGAATTACGTATGGCATGACTAGGCGACGTACTAGTCGATCGTTGACCCATTGTTTGTTTGAAAAGGGCTGGAGAATGCGGGTCATGCTCGCTCCACGACTTTTCATCAAGATGAAATAGATAGCATAGAGGCCACAAGCGGTGCTTAACACATCCTGTAAGACACTGGTATTATACATGAGTGGTGTGTCTGAATGATGGTCAATAAAATTGTACAGGTCACTGTGTAATGGCGGCAGACCAAATGAATGAATGTGCTCGCATTTGCCTGACCCGTCGTAGTACATGGCGACTCAGTGGGAACCTGATTTATCGCTAGGGTCAGTGTTTACAATAAAAGCCGCTGGTCTGCTTCTATCTAGATGTCGGGGTAGCTGATCTCGAGCGCACACTCTGATCTGTAGTCGACGAGCATACGTATCAGCTAGTAGTATGCTGGTAATCTGCTGTGTGTTCATTATGAAGCGTAATCTGTTAGCACTTGTCTCGGCGTAGACGATGACTTATAATGGCTCTGGGGTGGATGTGTTGAACTTAAATTCCAGTGTTAAAGGCCCCGTCCTCGGAATCTCAGTAAACTGGGACTCAGATCAAAGGCGTACAGCGTATAGCCATACTTGAATTGATTATAGTCAATTGAGTTGCCGGTGTCTTTGCCCACTAGACCCATGGCTAGGTTAGTACCAAAATACGCTCGTACGTATTGGTTGCGATCAAAGTCCATGGTCAGTGGCTTGCTGGTGGCAGCTCGACCGTCGACGGTTACGTTCAGGTACGTCAAACCAAATATTAGAAAATTATACGGGTTATAGCTGAAGGAACCATTGAAAGCTGCTGATGTAACAGTCCAATCACGACGCGAGTGGGTGTTTGACTCATAAACAGATTGTCTCGTGTGTTAGATAGCATACTCTTGGGAATAGCTAATGTTTTTAGCACCACACGCTTGAACGGGAATTTCTCGTTGGCTCTCATCAAGGCTTTCTCGTGGGCGAGCGCGATGGCTGGATTCAGTCTGGCTTTACGAACTACCAGCGTGGCATGTGTTATAATAAATGAATAACCAAGCGCCCCGTCGGGGGGCAAGAGGTTAAAGGTGGCCTTGGACGGAGTCAGCTTAATTTTCACATCCACACCATTTATCATGTAGCGGTCTTGCACAAATATGTCGGCGTGTAATCGACCCATCATATCTATTTCTTGACTCTCACTGGCTAGTTGACGTCGTGTTCTTAGTCCTTTGTTGTTTTCGCCTTGCGTGTCATCGAGGAATTTGGCCGTGTCATAGTAATAGAGGGCGACTGAGAGATGACTCTTTTTGGCTTCTTCCCCATGGTGCAACGTCGCTTCCACGTAGGCTCTATACGGATACGTATTTTCACTGGGGGTGATTAGCGTGTCAGTGAGTGAGACGTCTACTTGAGAAAATAAGCTGTGCAGGTAATAGTTGACAGGAGCGACATCGGCCGTGGGTGGTAGTTTGTCACCGTTGGGTAGTGTGACTTTAGCTCTGACGTGTAAGAAAGTGTTAAACAGATCCAGATACTCTTCACTGGCACCAGAGATGGCAAATTCTATAGGTGCGCCGGGGGCTAGCGATGCTAAAGGGTGTATTTCCAGAAACTGTCCCTCTTCCACGGCGGTCTGCGTGGGTGGCACACTAAATAGATCCAGACCAGAATGAAGACACCCGCAGGAATGAGGGTGAATCAGAGCCATTATACAAAGATATCCGAGTGCTGATTCTTCTTCTTATGAGCTCGACGATGTGCGGGGGACAGTTTTATACGTTTACTGGGCTCCCCAGGTGGCGCTGCACGTCTCTTTCTTCTAATACTGCTACCTGATTGGCTAACGTGGTTGACAGCTCCTTGCAGTAGTCGCTGACCGGCTTGCTTGGCGTGTTATTTGAAGGAATCTCCAACATTCCTACCAGCCAAAGCATCTTAGGCCACTCGCAGACCCGTCCCGAGCCCTTCTCTGAGTAGGGCCTTACCACCGGTCTTTAGCCAGGGTAGAATCGTGCGACCGAGTCCACTGAAGAAACTGCCGATACCACGACCTCTCTGACGCCGACCACCCACAAAGACCGGCATGCCATGTCCAGCTTGATTACAGAAAAGTCTTCGTACAGTCTGGGATTTCGACGTAACGCCACGTATTTCATTATTCTAGGTCTGATCTCCGCCGAACTCGAAAATGTAACGTCAGCACTGAAGTCCCGGAAGTGAATGAGACCTTTGTGCCCGTATCGGTGGTTAAAAGGATTTCCACCGTGTCGAAGGAGTACAGACTCAGCGGCACATAATGAGGTTTGTCGTAGGCGAAATACACCGAAGCCGACAGCTGAATCATGATAGGAACCGTCCTCAGTAATGGAACCATGACGTCTCCGACTGGTCTCGTCGCTATTAGATCGCAGTAGACGTAGATATTTTGCAGGTCGTTGTTTAGGTCTATCGCCACTTGGCCTTCCATTATTGGGATGGCGTGTGATATCTTCGAGGAGTGAAGCCCTAATATATCTTTCAGCTTTTCGCTAAACATAGCCACGGCCCCCGCTTCGAATATTTTCACGATGACTTTCTTTGAGGCATTGTCGAAATAGAATCTGACTCGCGTCTGATCATCGACCTCCGACGCTTTCATTATTCGATTCAGCTCCGCTATAAACGCGTCTGTAGCCCTGGGGGATACAGTTTTCTGGAATTTCCTCTGCTGGGTGAGTTGTATCATATCCACACTTCATTCTCTAACACATTGCAGTAGTAGTTGGGGAATTAAATTTCGGCCAGACCCACTTCGAAGTGTTGATTCACCTCAATAGTCTGCGGTAACTTGACGAAATAGTGACCTGGAGTGTTCTTGGGAAACATGTTCGGCGAATCAGTGCTCGGTAATGTCACGTTGAAACTCATATTTTAGGGTTTGGTAGCATGTAACCCAGACAGCTGTTTAGCAGAGCGATCCACAACTTGCCCTCGGCTGCGTCGACGCTGTCTCGAGACAGATTGAATAGTGATACGCCAATTACGGTGTATATAACGACCAGTTGACAGAAGAAGACAATCTCTAGTCGCGGCACTCACCAGACCGAATTTCTTTCCCCTTCTATGGTATTTTGTGAGTCAGTTTCCACGTTGGTTTCTTCCATTAGTATCTGGTTATGTCTGAGACCCAACTGTTGAATGACTTAGGATACCCGAATCACTTGACTAAGTACTCTTTACCACCTCGCCTGGGTCTTTCATGTAAGACTGAATCGACGCGATACACTTGCTTGTCTCCGACGAGTTGTATTTCTTCTCGGTAGAATGAGCCTTGAAGTTCTTCCCCTGAATCGTCTTTTAGCACATACGTCACCGGACTGGTCTGATTTATACGACTGACGGTAAATAGTTCTTCTGTCCACGAGGGCATATACCCCTTTTTAAAAGGCTGTTTGGGTTGAGCCAGTCGGACTCGATCGCCGGGTGTCAAATACACTTTTCTGTCGATAGTTTTCTGATACAGGTTATTCCACACCTCGTTTTGATTCGTATAGTTGACTTGCGTGGGCGCCATGCGAATACTTCTGTGATACGTTCCGTTGTAGTTTAGGATCAGCTTATCTATCACGTCGACATAGCGAAGTTTATTGGTCTTGGTGAAATAGTGCCACATTTTTCTTTCAGGGTTCGATTGAATCTTTCCACTATCGTGGCTTTCACATCTTCATTCTCAGTGGTAAAGAAATGCACACCTCGATCTTTCAGAAATTTTAAAAAAGTCAGATTGACAAATTCCGATCCTTTATCAGTCTGAAAATTTATCGGTTGTCTATCAGCAAAAATTTTACTCACGGCGTCCACTAGCCCTTTCCCCGTTTTCTTCTTGATCGGGATGGCCCAAGCATATTTACTAAACACATCGAGACACGTCACTAGGTACGACATCCCATCATTGTATCTTTGTAATTTTCTCATATCTATCAAGTCGGCTTGAAACTGTTGATTTATACCACCGTTATGGTTTGTCGTCTCTGGAAACGACGACGGATCGGTTTATGTAATGTATACATATCCTCATGTCGTAGCAAAGTCTCTATATTCTTCAATTTAGTATTCCGTTTTAATGCGGCGGCTCCACCGTAGGTTCCGGGTTTCTGTGGGTCGTAGTAATATTTTCTTATTTGCGAGGCCATTTTTCCCACTTGGGTGTAGGTACCCTACTCTTCTTTTTGCTTCGCCTGAGCTTGTAAGGTGGCGTTGTCTCAACTATTTGTTCGACTATTTGACTTTTAGCCGGTGTTGGTTGAATAGATGTTGGCTGACTTTTAGCCAGCGTCGGTTGAAGTGGTGTCTCGGCTACTGAAGCCGGTAAAGTGTTGACTTCGGGTTTTTGTTCCTTGATATCCACTGTCCCTAAAGTCTTATGTCTGTACTGTTCAAGTCGATTCAGATACCGCTGCAAAGTCTGTTGATACACGCGGGCTTTTTCCCGAGGTGGTAGATCTCCGTTCTCTAGGACGTGTTGCATTTGCTGATCAAAGTCGCTGTAACATGATGGATCAGAATCCCCCATTCCCAGCCCGACACATTCATAAAAATACTTTCGATTTGAGCGGCGTTTCCAGATAGAAGGACGATTCTTGGAATAGTAAGTTCCAGAACGAGTTGGGGGAGGGCAGCGGTATATGCGCTTGTCTTTTGATTGGTTAATAGGTGGCAGCCCGCGCTGTTTGCTAGGCCACATTTGAAAATTGGCAGTTCGAGCCAAGATTCCATCCGGAGCGGTAGCTATTTTGTGATGTGATGACAAGAATGCCCTGAAAGATTCAGTAATATATTGTTCTCTGGACAACAGGTACCACTTTAAAACATACTTTAATGTTGTATTTATGCCTGGTGAACGAAAGAGAAGAATATAAGAGTATTTTATGAATAAAATGTGAAAGTAGAAAACCTAACTTCTGTGCGCCAGTATTCTGGACACTGCAACTTCAACCTGTCAGGTCTTTCACGCTGTAATACTCCAAATGCATATCATTCCTCTGTTGTGACTGGTTGTGTATGCTTGATGAATGTATAATACACTCATGCAAATTCGCAAACCCAAACCCCTTGTGCATTCTTCATGCCTCGGATGACTCATTCTTAAACCAACTGTACACGGCTCTTGGCGAGTCAACATTTGGCAGTCTGGATTGGAATGAGTGATGTAATCATGTACAAGTTCCTTTGTAAAACGCTGAGAATGTTGAAGTGAATGAGCTGGTGATTTGATAAGTAGCCTCTCACATTATCAATATGTAGGCGGGACGTGATGGCACGCCAGAATTGCAAAGTTCATGTGATGGCCTGGTGGCTAGATTACGCTCAAGAGAATACCATTTCTCTCTGCAGCATTACACTGGTACCTCTACTGTTGGTAGGTTCATATAAACTAGTTCCTAAGAGGACAATAGGTGTTTGAACCCGTGTCTTAGTTGGCTGAATATAATGTATGGCTCATGCAAATTTACAAGGACTAAACATGTTTTTCCCATATGTGTTTTGGTGCATATGTGAACAATTGCTATGCAATTGAGCTTCTGTTACCTACTGTGGACATTACTCAGTGGGGAAAGAGCACATGATGATGATGAAGATGATGTACCTGTGAGTCAGGTCTGTCTGAGAAAAGGGGTGAGGTCTGGCATTGCTGTGTGTATATGGAATAGGACATTCATGCACCACCATCACAACCACTGGAAGTGATGTTTGGGCTGCTAATTGGGTAAATGCCATTAGTTAATACATAATGCATATTGCAGTTGTAAATGCCTATTTTCCATTTCCCTTCACAATGCCTGTCCCATGTTGCTATGTCACAATGCTTGCTGTACTGTGTCTGGTCTTCCTTGTGCCCAGGTCTACTGTGGTTCAAACATGGTGGAACTTAGACCACATAAATGCTTGTAATTGTGTTAAGCTACCCTGTCTCAGCATATAGTCTTGAGATTACCACAGATAAGGGTGAATTGAACACATATCACCCACAGTACATCAGAGTGAAATACACTGCATCATCAAACAAGGAGAGGTGTGTTTGGGTAACACCCTCCCTTAACCTTCCCCATCTCCATCTGTGTATGTTAATGTATGATAACATCATCTTTTAACAAATGTAAAGAGATGTTGTGCCATTTTGTATATTGACAGAGAACAAGATGATGGTGGAGAGGCTTTTCATATATCATCTGGGACAACTAACCAGTAGTCCCTAAATCCAGAACCAATTCTGTTCTCAAAAGGAATAGTTCTGAAGACTTCAGTGATCATAATTATCAATGACATCTGAGAACTAAACAACAAGTCTATGGTGGTTAAGCTCATTCAAGACGTCTGGTGAAATGACTGGGACAATGGATTGTTTAGCTAGGACTTCTCTTAGTTAATCTCCAGCCTGGTGCTCACACAGTGTTTTCAGAATGAAGACTTGTAAAGTAAGTGAGATAGACTGAGGAGAAAGAAGACTGGGACATATTTGTATCTTAGATCTTCCTCTACAGGAAAAGTAGAGAAAAGTAGAACAAAGCCCTAAGTCTCAACTTCATAAACAGTCAACTCACCGGTGAAAGACAGGGCTGTAACTTTTCTTCAAAACTGTGACAGTAGGGAATAATTAGTCTGACTTGGAAAATCATCATGGGGAGATCTGCAACCTGAGCTTGTCCAACACCCATCATAGGTGCTAAAAGGATTAAACAGACCAGTGGAGCAGAATGTCCCTATGCTTGCCCCAGGTTATGGCTTATCTTGGTTTTCCCGCATTAACAGTAGAAGAAAAGATAAAAGTCAACGGTGTAGTGGAGATTAGAGAGGAGAGGAGGAGGAAAGTTTGGTTATTGGTTGGAGGAGGGATCCGAGTGTGGTATCATGTTTATCTGCATGCATGTTAGCATATTTGTGCATTATGAATGTACCTTGTTGAGGTGTTGACATGACAGAAAGATGAACCATGGATCATCACTCGACTCACCATCAGCTCAATAAACAGTATTATTGAACCAGTGTTTTAAGTACATGTCCCCAGTGAATTTCTTGTACAGTTGCTGTCAAGTGTTGTCTCTGGTGACTGTCTTAAGTGCTGTGGTTGATTATACATATTGTGAAAAGTCTTGTATAGATGTTGTCAAGTATCTCTTATGATGTAAGTCTTGTACAATGGCTGGTGTACACAATTCCTTGTGAATGTATGTCCCACTTTTGTCAAGAAACTGTCATGTAGATGTCTTGTCCAACAGATGTAATGTACAGTTATTGTTGAGTTTGTCTACAAAAATTGAATCCTAAAGTCCTAAAGACTAATTGAACTGATATAGGTCACACTGACAAAATTAAATAAAGAAGATCTAATGTGACGGACGAATAACACACTGACAACACTATAATGAGTGAGATGGATCCTCAGTTGTACAGGCGCTAATAGTTCAGATCTTCTCTGGCCTTGAGTGAACTATTTTTCTTCTTATATAAATTTCTGTGTAGATACATAGTGGTCTCACAGTGGGGGTTTGAGCCAAAGAAAAGTGATTCTCCAAAAAGGCTATTGCGGGAATGATTAGCTCATTTGAGTGACCTCTAGACAAAACGTGCTAAATCATATCCTTTATCTTGTTATTTATTATTCAAGATATATCTCCAGAGAACACTACTAACTAGGTCCTCTGTCAATCATCTAATTTGTCACAGTCGCCCAAACCAATTCTTAATGTGTCGAGTGGTACGTAGGGTTTTTCCAGCATCCGGGGGCCGATCAAGATCATTTTCTTCATTATAAGCCCACGATGCCTTTCAACACGTTGAGAATAGGACATAGTAAAGCGCCTATGAAACCACCTTGCTGTAAGATTTGTTTCCTCTTCTTGATAGAGAGCTTCTTACGCATGAGCGCTCTCAGACTGTTCTTGTGCCGCCGCAATCGTCTCTTCTGAAATGGTGTCAGTGGAACATTACCTTTTAACACATTGTGACAGCACTCGCATATTGATTGGACGAGGTCTGGGGAAGCCGATTTAATTACGGCTTTCGCGTCAGCCGGCCTCGCCTCACCCAGAAATCGCAGCATGGTTCCGTGACGTTTTATTCGGTGGAAATATTATTTAGGAACGTAGACGACTTGACGCTGATCTGGAAATATATGACTTCGTAAGCGGAGCTGATCCGGTGTTCCCTGTCGAAGGTCAAACAACAAATAACCGTGTGGAGCCGCTGTCGCGTCCTTAAAACTCTCTTGGACATATGACACGCGGCCTGGATACATCTGTTTGGCCAGGTTGGTAACCTGAGACCCGTCACGTGGGTTCTTAAATACCACTAGCTAATGCGAATTCAAGCTGATGGTTCTTTGCTCTTTATTCTTCCCAAAGAGATTCTGGACTATATACACAACACTGAGGTTACGATGATGACTACCTTTAGTAAATAGTTTAGTCACCCTATCATCTGTCTCGGACATTAGGTCACCTATTACCACTAGACGACGTCTATCGCCTGTCCAAGGCTCCATATCCGGTAAACCTTCGTTAAATTGAATGTCCTTCATAGTCTCATACATTGATTGCCATTCTCCATAGCACCATATAATCTCCTCTGGCCTCGGATCGATCATGTCTGATAGATGCGCCAGAAACTTTTGCACAAAGATGGATTTTCCACACCCCGTTGGTCCCGCAATCAAAGCCGTAAAATGATGTTTCCATCTCAGATCCATGACTAATAATAATCACCTATCCTCTCGAGATTTTTATTTTATGGGACTCGAGCCCGCCCCGCCGCCGCCGCCAGCCCGCCCCGCACCGGAAATGACAACAGGAAGTAGTCATCACGACAACCGGACCCAAGAAAATACCCGCCATTTTTTTGAAAATGTGGTCCGATATGGATCCTCTTTGTGATGCCATCAATATGGATCCATACCCTTCATATAGTAAAAAAAAAACTACGTCATCAGATGGATCTGGATCCATATTTGAGGTGTAGTTTGCGTCTCCCCTACTACTACCGTTTTGAATGACCATGGGAGTGATCACTTACCATGCTCAGTCCTGATCTCTAAATCCAGGAAAGTTAAAGCTGGGAGAGCGCACAAGACCTTCCGGTATGAGTGGACCGATAGCCTTCTTGGACGCCTCAGACAGGAAGCTTGCAACAGGACTGTTAAATTACCTTTTTTTTTTTGCATCCCCCATGGTGGACTCCAGAAGTAGACCATGCTTGGAAAGCAAAGAGAGCTGCAGTGAAGCAGCTAAGGAAAGTGCGACAGACACCCCGAAGCTCACGAGAGGAAGTGGACACCGCGGAAAATGTCAAGAAAGACAAAATGGAGAATTTCAAGCGCTGTGCCAAAAAAGCAAAATGGGAATGTTTTATGAAGGAGATTGGAGGTGATAAAACACTGCGAAAATTCTGGAAACTGCACAGACAAATGCAAACAAAAGATCGGCCTATGACAGCAGGAAACATTTATAGAGATGATGGTGTGCGCGTGACAACAAACAAAGAGAAAGGGGAGGCGTTTCTCCAGAGATTTTTAGAGCAGACCAAACATAATGATGCGGACACCAGGGATGCAGTTAGAGAGGATTTATCTGGCACCATGAAGCATATGCATTATGAAGATATCATACGGGTTGAAGATGTTAAACATATTTTGAAAAAGGAAAAGACACGGCAGTAGGGCCCGATGGGGTTAGTTATGACAACATGAAGGTTTTGAGCGATGCAGACCTGAAGGAGATGACCGACTGCTTTAACCAGAGCATTAGGACAGCGTCGGTACCGCAGGATTGGGTGCACAGCTATCTCATCCCTCTCCCAAAACCATTCAAGGATCGTTCAAGGCTTAGCGGCTTTAGGATCATCGCCCTTCAAAATACATTTGGAAAGGTTCTAGAGAAGACAGTTGCTGTAAAGCAGCAAGAGTTTTTGGAAAGGAGGAAGCTCCTTCCAAGAAGCCTGGGGAGCTACAGGCCAGGAAAAGATACCTGGTCAAATGCAGCCACTTTTGCCTTTGATGTTTATGAGGGGTTCCAGAGTGGACAGGAAACGATGGCGGCAGCGCTTGATCTCGAGGATGAGTACAATAGAGTTCAATAAGATATTTTGATGACCGCACTGATGGAGAAGGGGGTCAATCCCTGTTTAGTGAACTGGATAGCGGCCGTCCTGCATTCTCGTCGGGTTGCTCTCCGTCTGGGTGCATGGATCAGAGCCACATATTTTAACCCAAGGACTGCCACAGGGATCTGCAGTCTCACCGGCGGTGCTCTTTAACGTGTATACGAGCAAGTTTGCAAACCTAGAAGCACCAGGGGTTGGAAGGATACTAACATATGCAGATGATGTTCTTGCATATAGGCAGGGGAGAGATAGGGAGCAAACATCCCAGGAGCTACAGACGACAGTAGACAAAGTGATTGACTGGTGCACTGAAATGAGTGCTGTCATCCGCCCGGAAAAGGCGGCTGTTTTGTGGTGCTCTCTGAACAACAGGCTTGTGGAAGCTGATGTCTCAAGCCTCGCGATAGATGGTAGAAGCGTCAACACAGAGAACAAACTGAAGTATCTGGGAATCACATTTGACAGGAGCCTGTCCTTTAAGGACCATGTGGAGACGGTTGTGACAAGGTCTCAAAACAAAAGGGAAGCAATGCACTTAAAACTATGGCTGCAATGGACATAGAACAGAGAATGCTTTTCACACTATATCAGCACTAGATCCTCTCAGTGATTGATTATGGACTAGGACTGCTCACTGTCTCAAAGAGTCAGCTGGTGAAAATAGAGCGCATACAGAACGAAGCTATGCGGGTCATTCTGGGATGCACCAGAGGCACCCCAGTAGTGTGTATGCGTTACATCCTTGGTCTGCCGACTGTTGCTGGTAAGCTCAAGGTGATGCATGCGAAGGCATACCTCAGAGTAGCTGCAGACACATATCACCCGTTGCATGAGGCGCTGGACGCAGTTAAGGGTCAGCGACTGATAAGAGGGAAATCATGGATGGCTCAGGCGGAGGATACGATCAGACAAGTGTGCATCTTGGAGAACATTAGGCGAGGAGAGGAGTGGGTCAGAGTGCCAGCGGAGCAGTCAGACTTGTGCAGAGTTATAATCACATTGAGTCGGGAGTGCAGGGAGTGGCCAGCAGGGGCCACGGAAGTGGAAATCCAGCAACTAATTCAGGATAATGCTCGCTCGGGTGATGTGATTATCTACACAAATGGGTCGGTGTTGAGAGGTAGGAGACGTGACTGGGGGTTCTTAACAAAAGCTAATGGTCGACGATTGGTGCAGGAGAGCCTGGCATATGATACCACAACATCTAGCTTAAGAATGGAGGTTGAGGCGGTCAGTGCAGCTTTCCGCTGGATGGAGAATACCACACACACACACACACATCGTGATTGTAACTGACTCAGAAAGCATGCTGAGGAAGGTGAGGACAGGCAAACTTCGGGCAGAGTGGCTTGCTTCGCTTCGGAGGTCACGGGTGGCAAGCATCACCTGGATCTTTTCTCCGCGGCATGCCGGTGTTCTGGGGAATGAACAGGCGGACAGATTGGCTGGCTCTGCAAAACTTGGTGGAGTATTGATGCATGACAAGGCAGACGTGGTTGCTGCCTTGTGGGAGCACGTGTACACTTCGGAGGAGCAAATGGATCACCATGGTCTGGCAAGAATGAGGCAGCGAGGAGTGACTAGGGGATCTGGCCGACGCTCGACGCTCAGAGGAAAGGCGAGACGGACATATAATCAGATTGCTACTGGTACTATTGGTGTTGGAACTCTTCGCTGACTGTTGAGGATGGGGACGGGGCGCTTATGGGAATGCCCCGAATGCTGTGATGTCGGTTCCTAAATCAATCAATCAATCAATCAATCAAGGCAAAGGAACAAGTGATCACATACTCAACATGCGTTTAATAATAGAGAAGTGTAGAGAATTTAATGTAAACCTGATGTTGCTTTGTGGATTATTCAAAAGCATTTGACTGTGTACAACATCAGAAACTTTGTGAAATCATTAGGAAAATGGGCTTTCCATCACATATAGTACAACTAATAACGTTCTAACTAGACAAACAAGCAGCGGTTAGAATAGATTGCGAGACAACAGATTGGTTTGACATCAAGCAAGGAGTCCGTCACGACTGTGTGCTGTCCTCATATTTGTTTAACCTGTACGCTGGAAATATAATGAGAAATGGCAGGTCAACATGGTCTAATTGATAATAACGCGTGTTCTTAAACATCTGGTGTGCTGATGCCGAGGTTAACGGTTCAACCCCGACACCGGACGGCTGGACTAAAATGTTGACCTGTAGCCCTTGACTTGGGGACGTAAATTACAAGTATCTCTGAAGTCGGAGTGGGTTCGCCTGATGGTGAGGGACTCTATTAATAGGGTAAGCTAATCCTCACGCAAAATTCAGTCCATCACTACTATAAATAGTGTGTATGACTACGCTTGAGTTCAGTTTAGTGTAGTTTAGTTTAGTCGATGGATCAACATCATGGCACACGGGTGCAACCCATAAGTGCTCCGTTCTACTCCTAACTCAAACCTGAGTCTGGAGAAACTCAGCTCAGTGCACGAACTCCGTAGCACCGGCGAGGATCCTGAAATACTTTGGGTAGATTTTTAACTCTAAATTTTGCAAGGGCAGCGCCGTTAGGCTACTCTTTTTCGATTTCCAACTGCCAGGGGATTTTTTACGTGCGCAACAATACACACGGGCGTCCGATCTCACTACCCAGAGACCAGGGGAAATATTACTAAAAGTCCACGTGAAAAAATCCCGGTCATCACCGGGGCTTGAACCCGGGACCTCCAGCACTCGAGGCGGACACCATATCTCGAGACCACGCAGGCCCCCATTGGTTGACACCCCCCCCCCCCCCCCCCCGCTTGAGTTCAAAGCGAGCGAGCGCCAAAAAAATAATAATTAATTAGTACATAATGAGGAATGTCAGAGTTGATTTAACCAAGGAGCTATATGATGCACTAATTATCGGCGGTGGTAGAGACGTCGGAGGCCAGAGTGGAGTGGCATTTTGTTTAGATAAAACAACTGCAAAAGCTTTACTGGGATATAACCCAGTTAGTGATAGCATCCTCACCAAAAAACGCAACACTCGTACAGATATATGCACCTACTTCAACAGCAGAGGAGGACGAAATTGAAGATTTTTACAACACACTGCAGGACACATTAAATAAGATTGGTCATAATGATATAGCAATAATAATGGGAGATTTTAATGCAAAAGTAGGTACAGGAAGAGCTTAAAATGAGAGACACGTTTTATGATCGTTGTGATCTCACAAAAATACCAGATGCATACACTGCAGAAGTTAAGACACGTTTTGAGGTCTTGATGTCTGTACAAGAGGAAATGACATCTGATGAACTGGCTGTACAAGCTAGAGATATCTTGATAACTGCAGCCAAAGATTTAATTCCGACCAAGAAAAAGCAACTTAAGCCATGGATTACATCAGACACGTTAGAATTAATAAAACAACGAAGGGAACTGAAACAGAAAGGAGGTGAATCCGATAACAGCAGGATGAAGTATGAATCTTTAACTCGAGAAATAAGAAAGTACACAAGAAAGGACAAACATCAATATATACAAGATTGCTGTACCAAAACAGAGCAATATCATAAGACTGGAAGAGATTACGAAATGTTCAAAGAAATGAAGTTATTGACACGAAATGTTCAATCTCAATTGAATGTTATCTGTGACAAGATAGGAAATACCTTAACAGAATCTAGACAAATTGTAGAAAGATGGCAGGAGTATTGCAGTGGAATGTATGATATGAGTGACAGTGAGGATATGAATGAGATACATGAGCCAACGACAGCAGAGACAGAACCTGAACCCTCATTAGATGAAATTGCATGGGCAATAAAGAACCTGAAGAATGGTAAATCACCTGGGTGTGATGAGATACCAGCTGAGCTAATTAAAGCGGGAGGAGAAGAAAGCATACAAATCTATCACGCATTATGTAAAAAGACATGGAAATATGGTATACGGCCAAAAGATTGGAAGAGAACTATCTTCATTCCAATACCAAAAAAGGGCAACCTGAAATTATGCACCAACTATACAACTGTTGCCCTGATCAGTCATGCAAGTAAAATTCTTCTAAAAATCATAATGGGAAGACTTCGTGAGAAAATAGAAGAAGAAATTAACGTGGTCCAAGCTGGATTTAGACAAGAAGAGGAACAAGAGATCATATTCTCAATATGCGTTTAATAATAGAGAAGTACGGAGAATTTAATGTAAACCTATTCTCATGTTTTGTGGATTATTCAAAGGCATTTGACTGTGTACAACATCAGAAACTTTAGGAAATCATGAGGAATATGGGCTTTCCACCACATGTAATACAACTCATAAGAATGCTCTATCTAGACCAACAAGCAGCGGTTAGAATAGATGGCGAGACATCAGATTGGTTTGACATCAAGCAAGGAGTCCGTCAAGCATGTATGCTGTCCCCCTATTTGTTTAATCTGTACGCCGAAAATATAATGTGAAATGTAAGAGATGATATAAATAGGGAGTTATATGATGCCGTAAATATCGGTGGTCTTGACATACCAGAGATTCGGTATGCTGATGATACAGTATTGCTATCCACAACACAGAGTGGTATAGAAAACCTAATAGCCTCAACCAAATTGAATAGTGAAAATCACAACTTGTATCTTAACATTGCAAAAACAAAGATAATGCATACAGATAAAACCGCTATGGAGAAAGAAATATATGTTAATGAGGAAAAATTGGAGGTGGCGGAAAATTTTGAATATCTTGGGTCATTTATTACAAACAATGGTGACACAATGAAAGAAATTAAACGACGACTATCAATTGCTCTTCAAAGACTAAAACAACTGAATAAATTATGGAATGGGACAGAGAGAACTACAAAAATTAGATTTTTAAGAGCATGCATCTTTCCAATTGCAACATACGCCTGTGAGACCTGGACACTAGTAGTGCATCTCGGGCTCCATCCAGGGCTTTTGTGGCGCACTTGTGGCGTACTGCGCCACAAAGGCTGATAACTCCTTGGTTTTTGAAAAGAGGAAAGTAGTGTAGTGAAACCAGGATGGGTAAAGTGAGGAGGAAGCAGTAGTAGGTTTATTAATAGTAGTAATATTGGTTGTACCGACACCAATAGTAATAGTAGTAATAGTCGCAATAGCACCAATAGTACTAGTCATCATCATCATCATCATCATCATCATCATCATCATCAGCATCATCATCACGTGTCGTACCGGCTGGCGTAGGCGATCATACCACCCCACATATTGCGATCTCTGACAACATTGAGCAATTCAAGGGTTGACTCACGCTACACGAATCTCCATTAACGGGACTATCTTCAGGCAATGGTGGTAGTCGTAGTACCAACAGGACCAGTAGTACTAATCAGCAGCATCAGCAAGAGACTTGGCACCTGACATGGGTGAGTATGACACTACATAAATTATGATCTCCAACACCATGGATCAGTAATACAAGTAGTAATAAAATTGGTAATAATAGTAGTTGTAGCAATAGTATAGTAGTAGTAGTAGTAGTAGTAGTAGTAGTAGTAGTAGTAGTAGTAGTAGTAGTAGTAGTAGTAGTAGAGGTAGTAGCAACAGCAGCAGCAGTAATAGTAGTAGTACTAGCAGTATTGGTAGTAGTAGTAGTAGTAGTAGTAGTAGTAGTAGTAGTAGTAGTAGTAGTAGTAGTAGTAGTAGTAGTAGTAGTAGTAGTAGTAGTGGAAAATGGAGAAAAAGAAGAGGAAGAATAGGTGGAGATGGACTAGTAGTAGTATTAGAGGTAGTAGCAACAGCAGCAGCAGTAATAGTAGTAGTACTAGCAGTATTGGTAGTAGTAGTAGTAGTAGTAGTAGTAGTAGTAGTAGTAGTAGTAGTAGTAGTAGTAGTAGTAGTAGTAGTAGTAGTAGTAGTAGTAATAGTAGTAGTAGTAGTAGTAGTAGTAGTAGTAGTAGTAGTAGTAGTAGTAGTGGAAAATGGAGAAAAAGAAGAGGAAGAATAGGTGGAGATGGACTAGTAGTAGTATTAGAGGTAGTAGCAACAGCAGAAGCAGTAATAGTAGTAGTACTAGCAGTATTGGTGGTAGTAGTAGTAGTAGTAGTAGTAGTAGTAGTAGTAGTAGTAGTAGTAGTAGTAGTAGTAGTAGTAGTAGTAGTAGTAGTAGTAGTAGTAGTAGTGGAAAAGGGAGAAAAAGAAGAGGAAGAATAGGTGGAGATGGACTAGTAGTAGTATTAGAGTAGCATTAGTAGTAGCAGTGGCGGTAGTAGTAGTAGTAGCAGCAGAAGTAGTAGTAGCAGCAGCAGCAGCAGCAGTAGTAGTAGTAGTAGTAGTAGTAGTAGTAGTAGTAGTATTAGTAGTAGTAGTAGTAGTAGTAGTAGTAGTAGTAGTAGTAGTAGTAGTAGTAGTAGTAGCAGTAGTAATAATAGTAGTAGTAGTAGTAGTAGTAGTAGTAGTAGTAGTAGTAGTAGTAGTAGTAGTAGTAGTAGTAGTAGTAGTAGTAGTAGTAGTAGTAGTAGTAATAGCAGGAGTAGTAGAATAGCGAGGGTGCTTGTTGTTTCACTAAGTATTTGTATTTCTTATTACTATGTACATTAAAGCTAGTTTGTATTGTATGTTGTGTAATGTGTTGCTGAAATATCTATCTTTTGTAGTTGTAAGAGGTGATGACGTCATAATTCCCCGCTCTATCTTTGTCGCCAGCTTATTGGTAGTGTCTTCATTGCCGCGAAAAAGGTTCATTGTGAGATATCGATAACTTTTCAAAGCGACAGCGGCCGAGATGCTTGACCATTAGGAGCAAACAACGATACGACAATTAAAAGGCAATGACAAGGCAAAAGGAAGTTGGATATAGCGTAACATACAAAACTTATGATATCATCGGTTGTCTGTTCCATCACGGTCGACAAATAGGTGGTCACTAAGTCATCAAATTACTCACTCAAATAAACATATATGATAATAATTCACCAACCCAAACAAGGAAAACTGACAAAAACAATGAAAAATGACATAAACACTGAACGATCTACGTAATCGTCAAAATTTAACACATACAAAGAAATCGACTACTCAAAAAACAAAATGACAGGACAAAATGACACAACAAAACACTGACACAAACAAAAGAAAACATCCAAAATGTAACAAACACATACACAAAAATAAATCGACAACAAATCGACACAAAGACAAACTGACACAAAAATTGAAAACTTAAACAACCAATGAAAATTGCTGATATAAACACTGACACAAAACTGACACAAACACTGAACAAGGCACCTAAATAAAAGCATAACACCCAAAATGTAACAGACATACACAAAAAGAGATCGACAACAAATGAAAAATGACACAGCCCCTGAAAAATGACACAACGACAAACTGAAACAACCAATGAAAACGACTAACAAAATCCACAGAAACGACATAAACACGGAACTAGGCACCAAAAATGTTAACGTCAAAATGTAACAGACAACAACTGAAAATGACACAAGCAAGAAAAAATGGCACGAAAAAGTGACACAATCAATGAAAACTGACACAACAACACACTGCTGCAAACAAAAGAAAAGCAAAACATCCAAAATGTAACAAACACGTACACACACACACAAAAGAAAGAAAGAAAGAATGAAAGAAAGAAAGAAAGAAAGAAGGAAAGAAAGAAATCGACAACAAACCGACACAAGGAGAAACTGAACTCTCCCCCCCCCCTCCCCCCCCCCCAAAAAAAAAAAACAAACAACGAAAACTGAAAAAACTAATGAAAATCGCTGACATTAACACTGAAAACTGACACAAACACTGAACAAGGCACCTAAAGAAAAACAAAACATCCAAAATGTAACACATACAAAGAAATCGGCAACTACTGAAAAATAAAATGACATGACAAAATGACACAAACAATGAAGAAATGACACAGCAACTGAAAAATGACACGACAAACTGACACAACGGCACTCTGACACAATGACAAACTGACACAAATAAAGAAACCAAAAGATACAAATGTTATGGCTTGCCGACACTTCTGTCTATTCCATTGTTCACATAGGGCAGTGAGGAGCATTTTGTGTGATATTCACTGGCACAGGAACGGAGCAATATGGGAACGACCCGTTGCCGTTAAGTTGGAACCGCGACTAACTAACTAACTAACTAAGATACAAATGTTAACGTCAAAATGTAACATACAACAACCGAAAATGACACAAGCAAGAAAATAAACACAAAGGCAAAATGACCCAAACAAGGAAAACTAAAGCAACCAATGAAAACTGCCAACACAAACACTGAAAACCTGACACAACGACAAACCGATACAGCCAAAGAAAACTGTAGAGGTCAAAATGTAATCCACAAAAGGAAACAAACAACAACTGAAAAAGACACAACCACTGAAAATAATAAACATTGAGACTAGCAAAGAAGCGACATAACCAATCAAAGCGACACGAACACTGAAAACTGACACGACCAGTGATTCGTCCATCTCCACCTAGTATAGTAGTAGTAGTAGTAGTAGTAGTAGTAGTAGTAGTAGTAGTAGTAGTAGTAGTAGTAGTAGTAGTAGTAGTAGTAGTAGTAGTAGTAGTAGTAGTAGTAGTAGTAGTAGTAGTAGTAGTAGTAGTAGTAGTCCTACACAACCAAAGAAAATAAAAGACATCCAAAGTAAAAATGTAACACAAAAATAAATCGACAACAGCTGAAGATGACGAACTCTCTCTGAAGAAAAAAAATGACAAAATGGAATAACCAATGACATTTGACACAACCAGTGAAAACTGACACAAGAGACGGACGCAAAAAAAAACAACAACCAACACATATCGACTTGCCCTATCAACTTACCCACTTACGCGCATAAATTGACCACTTTCAATAACAACGGCCCCGCCTACTATAACAACTTGCCTAATGGCTCTCACAACATGCCAACTTGCCCTATCAATACCCACTTGTCCTAACAACTGCCCACTTGCTCACACAACTTACCGACTTGCAATGTCAATTTGTCAATTACCTCTTACAAACTTGTCCACTGGCTCGCACAACTAGTCGAATTGCCCTGACAACTTATCTACTTACGTTCACAACTTTGCCACTTGCCACAACAACTCCCCCATTTGCCCTAACAATTTGTCCACTAGCTCTCGCATCTTGTCGACTTGCCCTATCAATTTGCACACTTACCATAACAACTCTCCCACTAACTCTCACAACTTCTCGACTTGTCCTAGCAACTTGCCCACTGGACCGAAAGTCTCCCCCACATACTCTCACAACTTGTCGAATTGATCTATCAACTTCTCCACATGCCCTAACAACTCCCCCATTTGCCCTAACAACTAGTACGCTAGTTCTCATAGTTTGTCGACTTGCCCGACCAACTTGCATACTCACCATAACAACCGCCCCACTAACTCTCACAGCTTGTCGACCTGCCCGACCAACTTCCCCACTGAACCTAACAACTTCCCCACTTGCTTTCACAACTTACCGAATTGACCTACCAACTTGCATACTGGACCTAACAACGCTGCCAATTGCACTAACAACTTGGCCACTTAGATGTCGCACCTTGTCGACTTGTCCTACCAACTTGCACACTTACCGTAACAACTTCCCCACTAACTCTCCCAGCTTGTCGACTTGCCCTATCAACTTGCCCACTGGACCAAACAACTTCCCCACATCCTCTCACAAATTGTCGAATTGACCTAGCAACTTCCCCACTTGCCCCAAAAACTTGTTCACTAGCACCCGTATTTTGTCGACTTGCCCTATCAAATGACACACTTACCATATTAACTTCCCCAATTGCTTTGTCAAACTTATCAACTACCTCTTACAAACTTGTCCACTGGCTCTCAGAACTTGCCGAATTGCCCTAACAACTTATCCACTTACGTTCACAATTTGGCTACATGCTCTTTTACAAACTTGCCTGCTGGTTCTCACAATTTTTTCACTTGCTCTCACAACTTGTCGAATTGCCCTAACAAACCGCCCACTCGACTTCAAACTTTCCTTCTTGTTATTACAAACTTACCCACTGGTTCTTACAATTTGTCCACTTGGTGTTACAATTTGTCGACCGGTCTCATCAACTCACACGCTTACCGTAACAACTACCCCTTTCCCCTAACAACTTGACCACTGAGTCTCTCATATTATCGACTTGCCCTATCGACATACCCCTGGTTCTAACAACTTCCCCACTTGCGCTAACAAAACAAAAATTCCACTTGCTATTACAACTTGTCGACAACATCGCACAAATTATCACTTACTCTTACAAACTGCCCCAATTGCTCTCACAACGGTGTCCACTTGTGATTTCATGTCTTCCTCGCCACATAGAAAAGTATCCTTCATAGAATACAAATGCATCCCTCAACTCATACAGAAGTGTCCCGCATATTGTCATCAGCAATATGTGTGTGTGTAGGTAAGTTCATGTCTTCGGCAGTTCATATTTTGTAAATTCATTTCTTCAGCATCAGATTTTTGTAAGTTCATGTCGTCATCATAAATTTTGTTGTGTGTAAGTCATGTCTTCGACAGTTCATGTTTTGCTAAGACCTATTTTTCGTGAAAAAGCAGAAGTCTATTGGTTAGAAATTCAACCTGAGTGGTCAATTACTACCACTTCCTGTTGACAGATATTCTAAAGCATGCGCTAAAGTTGAGAAAATGAACTTCCATTGAATAGAAGCTACCACCGGCTTGAATTGTTACACCCTTCCGGGAGTAGTAGCGGCATCTTAACGGCGAAAAAGATCGGAGTAGTTATCGCCCTTAGTCTGGGAATTTTGAAAATGTATACCCCCGCAAGCGATATTACCCGTGACCTCATATAAACAAAAAAAATTAAAGTAGAAGAATTGAGGCTCTGCCTCGTGTGTTATAATTTAATTTAATTTTATATTATTACTAATTTTATTACTACTTGTATTACTGATCCATGGTGTCGGAGATCATAATTTATGTAGTGTCATACTCACCCATGTCAGGTGCCAAGTCTCTTGCTGATGCTGCTGATTAGTACTACTGGTCCTATTGGTACTACGACTACCCCCATTGCCTGAAGATAGTCCCGTTAATGGAGATTCGTGTAGCGTGAGTCAACCCTTGAATTGGTCAATGTTGTCAGAGATCGCAATATCAGTTCAGTTATCAGTTATCAGTTGGGGTATCTTCATTGCACTCCGGACATGTCCATAGGTGCTCAGATCCTCCCCCCCCCCCCCCAGCATATGCATCAGCGTCCGGTGGCTAATAGTGCCAGTTCTGTGTTGGTTGACGAGGCGCTTTGTTTTCCCGATGTACCTCTCGCGTCTGGCTGTGCCGATTCTTACTCCCAAGTCTTTCATCCTGGACAGCGATGTGGATTCACTGATGTCAAAGTCCTCTGTTCTCGCCATATCTTTGAGGACATTAATAACATCGGCACGATCCATGGGCTGGCCATTTACAGGGGGTGCAGAGCCAGCCAGTTTATCAGCTCGTTCATTTCCCTCGACTCCTGCATGTCTCGGGACGAAGATGAAGGTGACTTTACGGACAACAGACTTCTGCAGCGACTCAGTCCACTGTCTACGTACAGATCCAGCTTCGACCTTCTGAATCATGCTCATTGAATCACTTAGTACACACACGTTGGTATAAAGCTGTGATTCCAGCCATATGAAAGCCTGTGTAACTGCCATCACCTCCATCGTCATGCTCCTCGTGGTCATAGAGTGGGCTCTTGAACGGTTCGGCCCGCTGAACGAGCTGTAAATGCCCACGCACTTCTCTGCTGCTTTACAACAGATCCATCTGTATAGATGAGCACTTCGGGGCTATCTGAGTGTTCATAGATGAGCGCGTTAACCTCTGCATTGACAGCGGCAGGGTTCTGCTCTCTGCACCGTCTGTCAAGTGTGATAATGCAGGAGGAAGTGCACTTAAAAGGTGGAGGCACCGGCACCCATTCCTTGCCGGGGTTGATACTGGTAAGACTGCAGACCTGTCTGACGACATCTTCCGCCCGACCCATCCATGACTTGCCCCTCTTTAGCCTGTCACCCTTTTCTCTGAATATAGCGTCATGCAGAGGGTGCTGCTCATCTGCACTTATTTTTAAGTATGCACGAGCTCTCCAGATCTTGATCCTGTGTTCCATTGTCGGGAAGTCAAGGAGGTATCTCATTGCTACACAGCTGGTGTCTCTCGTGCAGCCCAAAATGATGCGGATGGCTTCGTTTTGTACCTTTTCAAGTCTTCCAATCTGTGAATGGCTGACAGTGAGGATGGCCAGGGCATACTCGATGCGTGAAAGCTCAAGTCCTTGGAACAGAAGTATTAGCAGTCCTTGCTCGATATTGGCAGTCGCCATGACTCTCATTGCTGACAAACCTTTTCGAGCTGTCATTATAACATAATCGACATGATCTCTGAAGGACAAGCTACGATCAAGCCTCACGCCAAGATATGTCATCGACTGGGTTCTACTCAAAATGCTCCCATCCATTCTTACTGCCGGCAGGTCTGTTTTCACAATATGGTTGTTTAGGGAGAACCATGTAACCGATGCCTTTGCAGGCCTTTGCAGGCCTTTTGCAGATCGCAATATGTGGGGTGGTATGATCGCCTACGTCAGCCGGTAAGACACGTGATAATGATGATGATGATGGTGACTAGTAATATTGGTGCTATTGCTACGACTACTATTACTATTGGTGTCGGTACAACTAATATTACTACTATTAATAAACCTACTACTGCTTCCTCCTCACTTTAACCATCCTGGTTTCACTACACGTACTTTCCTCTACAATGTAAATGGTCACTCGACCACTTGACCACTACTTGACCACGTCAGCTATCACTTTAACAATCACCGTGTCACTACAGGGACTTTCCTCTACAATTTATGTGGTCACTTGACCACTACTTTACCGCGTCGGCTATCACTTTAACCATCACGTCTCACTACATGCAATTTCCTCTACAATTTAAGTTGTCACTCGACCACTTGACCACTACTTGACCACTACTTGACCATGTCAGTGATAACTTTAACCACCATCGTTTCACTACACGTACTTTGCTCTACAATTTAAGCGGACACTAGACCCCTGATCACGACTTGACCACTACTTGACCACCTCATGATGATCACCACATCACTACACCTACTTTTCCCGACAATGTATGTCGTCACTCGACCACTTGACCACTACTTGACCATTACTTGACCACCTCTTGACCACCTATTTAACACGTCATCGCTCACTTTAACCACAACCACATCACTACACGTGACCTCCCATACAACTTAAGGGGTCACTTGACCACTTGACCACTTCTTGACCACCGCTTGACCACGTCATCCCTCACTTTAACCACCACATCACTAGCCGTACTCTCCCCTACAATGTAAGGGTCACTTGACCACCCCTTGACCGCTTGACCACCTCTTGACCACCACTTGAGCACGTCATTGCACACCCTTACCTATAATTTAAGGGGTCACTTGACTATGTTTTGTTTCTTTCTTTTTTTTTTCTATATATGTTTTATTAAAATTTTTATATACCTTCTTTGCATCGCTTGTTTGTTATTTTGAATGTTGTATACTAGACGTACCTTTAATTGCAGGGGTCACTTGACTACCCAGCGCACACCCAATCTGACCACGCCTACTTTTTTCAAAAACCAAGGAGTTATCACCCTTTGTGGCGCAGTACGCCACAAGTGCACCACAAAAGCACTGGATGGAGCCCGAAATACACTACTGACACTTACTAAACAAGCTGAGCAGCGCATAAATGCCTTTGAATATAATGTTATAGACGAGTTCTAAGACTATCTTGGGTAAAGAAAAGAACAAATGCATCAATACTTCAAGAGCTGAATATTGAAGAATGTTGGCTATTAAAAACGATAAAACAAAGAAAATTGAAATATTTTGGTCACTTGAAACGTCACGAAAGTTTGGAGAGAACAATAAGGGAGGGGTATATGCCTGGAAAGAGAGGAAGAGGAAGGCCAAAGAGAAGATGAGTGCAGGATGTGGCGGATGATCTCCAGATGGGTGTATCGGACGCGGGATATCTTGCTTATGATCGAGAGGTTTTCCGGAATGTTGTTATGGGAGCGAGGTTCTGCAAAGGATATGCTACTGAATGAATGAATGAATTATCGGTGGCTATGAAATATCAGAGATTCGATATGCTGATGATACAGTATTACTATTCTCATCACAGAATGGTACAGAAAAACTAGTTAGCTAGTTAGTTAGTCCGCTGTTCCAACTTCATGGCAACGGGTCGTCCCCATTATGTTCTGTTCCTTTGCCAGTGAATATTACACAAAATGCTCCTCACTGCCCCATGTGAAAAGTGGAACAGACATGAGTCTTGACAAACCAACAGCCTGCACAGGTACACTGTGCATAATGCTGCCGCCAGAACAGTAAAGTACAAGCTTGCTGAAGTAACTAACTATAGGATGTCCACATTTGTTTGCCGCAATATAAACATCCATATCTCAGTAACCAACTGAGGGAAAATTATGAGATTTGGTATATAACCTTATCTTTATGTCCACCCAACAAACAAACAAAATTTTGTTCTGGAGATTTTACAGCAGATTTCAAAGTTTGTTTATATGCGGTATATAATTTACGGATTAGAGATTATGTCCATCATTTTAACAGTATTACAGCTTCACCCCGCTTTTTAAAAAATTTTCTCGTGGTTTTCGTTTTGGCACAAACAGCGCGAAATTAAATGGGATTGTTCAGAGGTGTCTCCAAATGGGGGTTCTTTCATGAAACGTGATTATATAAATAAACTAGCTGACAAGGCCCGGTTTCGCTCAGCTCCTGGCGGGGATAGATCGATCTATCTGTCTGTCTGTCTGCCTGCCTGTCTGCCTATCTATCTATCTATCTATCTATCTATCTATCTATCTATCTATCTATCTATCTATCTATCTATCTATCTATCTACCTATCTACCTTTATACCTATCTACCTATCTACCTACCGACCGACCCACCCAGCCAGCCATCCATCCACCCACCTACCTTTCTGTCTGTCTGTCTGTCTGTCTGTCTGTCTGTCTGTCTGTCACCCAGTCCGCGCTATTAAATATTGATAAAAGTTACTGGAAAAAATGTGAGGACCATGTGTTGAAAGAGGAAGAGGACTATTGGAGAAAGGATGGATTGAAATTTATGCAACCGAGAGCAATCATCAACCTACTGGAATCGTCCGACACAGATTAAGGTCTGAGCAGATCGCAGGTCTTAATTTACGTACACACTTACTGGGATATTTTGCTCCAACTATTCAGACGAATTGCAGGCCCTAAACATTACAGCATCAGCATAATGTCAATGGCAGCAGTTTGTATTCCACAGTGATGAATTTTCAATTCCGCAAGCCCTCAGCGGTGACAAACAACTGTATTAAAACACACACACACACACACACACACACACACACACACACACACACACACACACACACTAAACGCATTGAATACCAACAGAAGAGTAATATTGCGGTGGAAACTGACATATTGTGGCATAACAAGAAACGTGAGAGCAAACACGTTGTCAAATTAGGGGACAACACACGTGCATACGAATCAATCTATAAACTTCAATGAAAAGAGGACCAACATCTTGGTCGTTAAGAAGAAAGCCCACTACAGAGACACTGACAACTATTTTCATAGTGCAAAACAGGTAATCATGTTCCGTCTCTGAACGGTAAACAGCAGAGTAAGACAGTCGTTCACGAAGACTCAAAGCGGGTCTTTCACCCATGCGTTCGTGTGAACAAACTACACAGACAGCTGAACAGATCCTTAAAAATGGACACATGATGACTAAAGTGCGGTATCATTTCTGGTCACTCCATACGCACATTAATGCACAGCTATTTGGAAGCTTTCACGAACTCAATATAAAAAGATAACATGAATACTTGTGTACACTTTATTAACCAGCAGCTGAAGAAACAAGAAGGAAATGAAAAATAAGGTAAGAAATATATTCCTTCTACTTTCCTGTTAATTTACAAATTATTTACCCCGTGCCTCTGTAAATTCTCTGTCTTTACTAATATTACACATTGCAACCCTCTCGGGATTCTCCGTGGTGAAGTGGTCAAGCCGTCTGACTCGGGCTCCGAAGGTTGTATGTTCGATTCCGGGCCGCGTCCTTCATTTCACGAGTGCATTTTGTCGGAGACTCCCGAGGGTCGTCGCTGGAGCTACGGAGTTCGTGCTTTGTGCGACGCTTTCCGCGCTGCGGAAAGAAACTGAGCCATAAGGGATAACAACCCGGTGCAATGCAGCCGACCCTGTCGATTTTAAGCTACTTCTCTCATTGCACCCACTCCCATACGAATCCGGATACGCCTTTGTGCGTTATCTGAATTGGCGGGTCTCCCATTACCGTAAACATAAATTTGTTAGCGAGAAATCACTAGTTGTTCAGAAAAACATCAAAGGAATGTCGCCGCTTTCGATGATTTAAGTTGCTTTTGGACCTATCAAAGACATATTCCTTGGGTGGGGGTAAATATAAGACGGCTGGAAAAATTTCATAACGGTGCAACAGACAGTTTTCAAAATAATTGATCGTGAATGAAGGCATTCTTTGTGGGACTAATCCCTCGACTGCGAAAAACGTCAAAGTTCATGAAACGTGTAGCTGTTTATATCATTCTTTGAGCATAATGTGCTGAAGTAGTTAAGATACAAGCTCTAAATTCCAAAAACTAATAACCTCAACCTCCCATACATTGTGAAAATCACAACTTATATCTAAACATAGTAAAAACAACGATAATGCATTCAGATACAACTAATATGAAGAAAGAAGTTTATCTTAATGAGGAAAAATTGGAGTTGGTGGGAAATTTCGAATATCTTGGGTCATTAATTACCGACAATGGTGACATAATGATTTATTTATTTATTTATTTATTAACCGACATCACAGCATTCGGGGCATTCCCATAAGCGCTCCATCACTATCCTCAGCAGCCAGCGAAGAGTTCCAACTATATAATAGTACCAGTAGCAATCTGATTATATGTCCGTCTCGCCTTTCCCCAGATTGTTACTGGTACTATAATGAAAGAAATTAAAAGACAAATATCTATTGCTCTTCAAAAATTAAAACAACTGAATAAATTGTTACCTACAAAAATGAGAATTCTAAGAGCAAGCATCTGTCCCATTGCAGCATACGCCTGTGAAACCTGGACACTTACTAAACAAGCTGAACAGCGCATAAATGTCTTTGAATATAAATATTATAGACGGGTTCTAAGAATATCTTAGATAAAGAAAAGAACAAACAAATCCAAACGACAAGAGCTGAGTATTGAAGAAGGTTGGATACTAAAGACGATAAAACAAAGAAAATTGAAATATTTTGGTCACTTGAAACGCCATGAAAATTTGGAGAGAACAATCATGGAAGGGCATATGTCCATCCATCTATCATGTGCCATGCCGATAACCGTGGGCGGTTATGATTCGTCATTTCACTCGATCACCAGAGTTGTGGATCAGCTCAGTGTTCTTGTCTCGGCCATGCCACATAGCCAAGTCATCCAGGTATTTACTACTCTGTCTTTCTCTTGTTCTCGTCCCCTCGATCTTGCTAGTTGTCACCTAGTTCTCCAATTTATTTCTTATCATAGCATGTCCAAAAATGTTTGACTGTCGACGTCATTTGTTTTTTGAAGGACTTGTTCATTGGTTTTTTTTTTTTTTCTGTCTGTCCATGGTATTCTTTGCATTTTCCTTAGAAACTACACTTCCACAGCCATCAGATGTTTTTCAGTTAACTCAGTGACTGCTCATTGTCCACGCTTCACATCCATACAAAAGTATAGGTTCTATGAAGCACTTCAACACAATTTTTCTCGTATCAATTGATAACTTTTTATTGATGTTTTTCATCTAGCAAAAGGCTACTTTCGCCATGGCGATTCTTGTTCTAATCTCTTCCAGGCATCTCCTATCAGATGTTGTGACTGCTCCGAGACAGGGCCGGATTTAGACTTGATAAGGCCCTAAGCTATTTGAAATATGGGACCCTTTATAAGTCCAGATATTCTATGTCAGTGACAAATTGCTCACTCGGACAATATTTTTTGGGGCCCCACTTTCTTGGGGGCCCCAAGCTATAGCTTGTATAGCTTATACGTAAATCCTGCACTGCTCCGAGATAACTGTACCGATTCAACTGTTAAAGGATATTCTCATTTACTTATATATTACATTTGATTGTCGTATTTTCTTCGTCCTAGTGACGACCATAATCTGTGTCTTCTTACAATTCTATATTAGTGAATCCTTATCAAAATCCTTAAGTAGTTGTTCACTGTGTGCAACAATCGCATCTACTAATTTTTGCAGATCCTGCTCATTGTCTGCAGTCAATACTGCATCCTCTGCATATCTAATATTATTGACATTTCGTCCCTCAATGATGACTCTTTCCATATCTATATCTATAAAACACAATGTCTGTCTGTCTGTCTGTCTGTCTGTCTGTCTGTCTGTCTGTCTGTCTGTATGTGTGTTTGTGTGTGTGTGTGTGTGTGTGTAGGTAGGTAGGTAGGTAGGTAGGTAGGTAGGTAGGTATGTGCGTGCGTGCGTGCGTGCCTGCCTGCCTGCCTGCATGCATGCATGCATGCATGTATGTATGTCCGTTCTTTATGCGTTCGCGAACAGTCCATCCGATTGAGATGAAATTTTCTACATGTTTTCTTTTCATTCCTGTACAACCAACTGTCATAGTTTTTTTTTTTTTTTTTTTGTTTCAGCTATGTACTTACTAAAATTTAATATTTACATTTACATTATCATTTCTATATAGCAAGGGGACTTAACATAAGAAAAGTTATTTCAAGGGGCATAACTTTTAATAACATTGCTATTATTTTATATATATATTTTTGCATTGTTTTCAAAGATTTATAAACTCTTTGTCTACATTTATTTACAGGCATATGAGTTATACTAAAAAGTGATACAATCTTTAAGGCATTTTCATAGTTTTCATAAAAATAATGCATCTATTTAAATAGTGAAAATTTTATATCTCATCTTATTATTTTTCTTCAACAGCACATTAATTTATTTTTATCATTCTCGTATGTATGGCGCATTACATCCACATGTTAAAAGTTACTTTTCATGCATTTTAATGCTTATTGTTCTTTTGTTGTCAAAGGATTGCTTCATAAGAGATGTTGAATGAAAGAATGTATGAGAGGAAATAGAGAAGAAGGGCAGAATGCAGGACGCGCCTGCGAAAGATTTTCGTTCGTTAAAAAAAAAAAAGTAATTTTTTGTGACAGAAATTTAGTTGCATATCGTTTGCAGTACTCTGCAGCCAACCCACCGCCCACCATTTATTGGCGGTTCGTGATATCTTGGTAAGTTTACTTTAGATAGATCTCTTCCAATCATATTTTCTACTATCAATCTATCTATTCTTCTATTCTATCTATATTTTTAACGGGAACGGGCCGAACATAGATAGACAGACAGACTGTAAGCAACTTGCTTGCTACAGGTCTTTCAGGACTCCCCTACTTTTGCACCGCACGAAATAACAACTCGTGTCATTTGCAAAAGGAATGCAATTTATTTAGAGCTGGCAATTTACAAGCTCTGCGAGCGGTATGCTTCATTGACATTAAACATGAATGCAATGAAGTGGTGAGAAATGATGCTAGTAATCACAATCTAAATCTACAGCCTAATATTTAACTATTGCCTAGAAACTTATAGCATTTGTCAAGAACACGTCTACTCTCTAATCGTCTCCAGTCGGGTCTGTCCACACGCTACACATTGCGTGGTCAAGCACGGACGCTGTCCCCTCCGTGCAGTAGCGAGTCTTGCGTGCATGGAGTCCCAAGCACGCTGGCTCGTGAACTGGAGTAACCGGGTACTCCACGGTTACTCGCAAGGCCAAGCTTCCCAATGGCTTGGGGAAGCCCTCGCTCACTTGTCCCTATTGCCCCCTTGGTTGACACAAATGTGTCCCCTTGTAAAGCTATTTATAGCGCTGGTGTCTCTCCTGTCTGGTGTCTCCCTACTAGACTTGTGTTATGAACTCTTATGAACTCTCTAAAGCCTTATTGGAGATTCTGACAGGCTCCCCTCCTCTCTGTGAAGTGTTACTCCCCTTTAACTCATGTTTGTAACACGTATGGTCACAAAGAAAAATTGGATGTCCAATTTTGTCAGATATCCAATAAGTTGTACATCTCTCGTTTGGGGATAGAACAACTCTTTTCTTCCTTTACTCACACTGTTCTATCTTTTCATTCGGCTAATTGAGTAGCCCATGTATCAGTATAGTTGGTTCTATAGATATCTTTGGGAATTGTTTTGAACCGGATCCGTTGTCTTCCTGGCTTCCGTCGTTTGACCCTATGTATTTTGACTTTCACCCGTTGACTTCTATCTCGACCTGTCCTCATATTGCCCAAAATGACAACCCAAATACAAGTTGACTCTGTTATGAGTGCAACACATGAGCATAAAATGTTCATGTTCCCATTAATATCCCCTCCAACTCATATACATACATTTCCACTCTTCACCTTCTCGCTTCCGCTTGTGAAAAGCTATTTTCAATGTTACATTAAGGTTTTTAAGAAGTTATTGTGTCCCCTGAATTTAAGTTGTTGTTCTTTGAAACAAATAGTGTGTGCAACTTTTATGTGTTTGTTTTCCTGTTTGTTTGCGTGTTTTCTAATAAACTACAGTGTACTTAACTTGCAAACCTGTGTATGCGTTAGTGTATTAAATGTGTGTGTTCCTTCGAGCGCCGTAAATCGGTTTATTGTGGTTACAAATGTTTGTTATTCTTATTTATGACCACAACTCCGCTTTAAGAAGCTCAAAGTATATTCCCTATCTAATCTATTAAAGTATGGCAGTACCACACATAAAAACTTGACAACACATTGGTTACACAGATGACACAGACAAGTCAAAATAAGACGTTTTCAGCGGTGAAATAATTTGCCGCTACCTTTCTCTCTCTCTCTCTTTCCATGTTTACTAATTTTCACATTGTCTCCTCTCATTTATACCTCTTTCATACATCTTTCACTCGCTTTCATACTCTCCTTTTGCTAAAACATTCACTCGTCATTAAAATATGTTTCATAGCATCAAATAAATGAACATTACATATTTACAATAAATGATTGGCTGAATTATAACAGTATTCATGCCAAATGACTGTGCGTTTTGTTTGCACGTGTCATGTCTATACAAAATCTACACGGTTGTGAGGATGGTTTGTAACCGATCCTGTATTAGTAACTAATAAGATTTGGTGTGCTGTCCTAAATTATCCCAAGGGAAATAATCTACTACATAATTTCATTTAAGAGAATTGAGTTAATTACCTTAAAGTGTTATTTATAAATAAGATGATGTTAATTCCTAAATGGTTGGGTTAGTTTAGAAATGATATTTTAGATAAATGAATTTATAAATGATTATGATTATGCGGTGATAAACTAATGTAATATCTAACAATTGTATTTCTATCATTGGTGTTACCTTAAATGGTTTATTAACTAAATGATGGTGATTTCTATCTACCACATGACATACATAAAGTTATATATGCATTTGAACATTTTGCAATTCAATTATTCATAGAAAAATGAAGTTATGTGTACTGTTAATAAAATAATAATAATAATATATATATATCACAGTTACATTTCTATATCTAATTACACTAACTGACGTCTTCCTTTCCGGTGTGAAGATGGCGCAATGTTCTTTGTAGACTATTCTTACAACATAGTTCATTTCGGCAAAGTCATTCTATGCTCTCCTTCATGGATAGTGTATAAATATAGTTCCCTACTAACTTATGTAGGTTCATAGCTAACACTTCATCGTTAATATAGCTTATGTGTCTGTCAGCGCATGTTACTTCTGCGTCTGTTCGTTACACTTTTCATAGCACTGTTACTTTCACACTGTTTACATGTTTGGTGATGATATCTTAATCACCACATACGGCACTGAGTTACCTAACCTTTACAGTGTCACTGTTTCTGGTGATCTGTGGTCGATCCCTTCCTGCAAATCAGGTATTTCAATGGTTGACGGTCGACTCAAAATGTCTGCAACAGTGTTCAATCTTCCCTTTAAGTGCTGAATGGTACATGTGTAATTTTGCAGAATCAAAGCCCACCTGTAGACTCTGTTATTGTGGGGAACGCCTGACTGCATCACAGACAACGGAGAATTATCGGTTTCGATCACAAACTGTGCTCCTGACAAAAATCTATGAAATTTCTTAACAGAATAGATCAAACTGAGGCCCTCCAATTCTCTTGCTGAGTATCTAGATTCAGCAGGGCTAATTTTCCGACTTACGTACATTACTGGGTGGAACTTCCCTTCGTAGAACTGTCCTAGTATCCCAGATATGGAGATGGCACTCGCATCTGTACGTAAAAAATAGGTAAGTTTTGGATTAGGCATACGAAGGATAGGTGGAACGCTAAAAAGGTATTTCAATTTTGATAACACGCTAATTAATCCTGCATCTTGTACAGATAATTTAGCCGAAGATTTTAAGATGTTAGAAAAAACACTGGTGATTTCCGCCAGATTTGGAATAATTTACTATAGTAGTTTACCAGACCCAGTAAACTTCGGACCTGTTTCTTGGTCGTTGGCATTGTCAAATTCAGAATCTTGGTGACGCTTCTGTCATCTGTTCTTAATTGGCCCCTGCAGATGGTATGACCCAGGAAGTCAATTTGTTCCATGCCCAACTCTACTTTGGTCGGCTTCACTGTAAGCCCAAATACTCGCAACCTGTCGAAGACTTGTCGTAGTTTCAGTAGGTGTGTTGTCCAGTCTTCTGTATGAATACATATGTCGTCTATATATGTAGAAATATTGGTCATCCCATGGAGAAGATCCCTAGTTAGACGGACGAAAGTTGCTGGAGCGTTACGAAGGCCAAAAGGAAGAAAGCGCCACTCATATAGACCTAAAGGAGTGGAGAAAGCTGTTAAAGGAATCGAATTTATTTCCATCGGAACCTGCCAATAACCTTTCGTGAGATCAAGCTTACTAAATATGCGAGATGTAGACATGTGCAAGATCAAATCCTCGCATGCTGGGATTGGTTCAGCATCAATTTTGGTTATTTTGTTTAAACGGCGATAATCGACGCAGAGTCGAATAGTTGAGTCCTTTTTGGCGACAAGGACATTAGGGAAAGAATACTCTGACTGAGATTTCTCAATAATTCCGCTCGACTCGAGAGATAGTAGTTCTTTGTCGAGGTTCGACCTATAGTTTAGAGGGATAGAATAAGGTCGACACTTGATTGGTGTGTTGTCAGTCAGAATAATAGAATGTTCTATTCTGTCTGTCTTTCCTGGGATGTCGGAGAAAATGTTTCTGTATTCCGTCACTAGTTCTATTATTTGTTTTCGTTGGTCGTCTGTAAGTTTAGTTTCTATCTTTATGCTGTCAATGGTCGCAGTCGTGTCTACAGTAGGGACTGGTAATTCCATCTCGTCTTCGTCTGTCTCGTTCAATACTGTTGTGGTACTAGCTGCGTGTGCTGTTACCTGGCTAAGTGTGTTTGCGTTGTCGCTGTCGTGTGTCGCCCTACCTAGTGAAGTTGTGTTGTGTACGTCTGTCGTCCGATTACTTGGTGTTGGTGCATTTTGTTCGTCTGTCTGTTGTTCTTGTCGTGAGAAGTATGGTTTCAGCATGTTGATATGAAATATCTTTAATTTTCCTTTTATCGATATTTCATAATCCATATCTGATATTTTACGTTCAACGTTGAATGGCCCTTGCCAAGATGTTAGTAACAAATTACGTTTATCAGGTAGTAGAAGCAAAACCTTCTGATTTGGTTCAAGGTGAATAGTTTTATCACCTTTATTTGCATAGTCGCGGTACATCTGTCCTTTCCTCTCCAAAGATGCCTTGGCTATCACACACGCTTTCATTATTCTATCGCGTGTCTCCGTTACCATCTCCTACGGTGTTACTGCTGTTGGATTTTCTGGTACGGTAGTAATTAGCTGATGGTAAATGGTTAGGGGTCCTCGAGGGTTCGCCCCATAAACTAACTCAAAAGGTGAGAAACCCGTACTCGAGTGCGGAATTTCTCTATGGGCAAATAGCACTGCTGGCAATAGTGTGTCCCAATCGGCTGGGTTCTCCGCTGTTACTTTAGCCAGCATGTGTTTGAAATCCCCGTTAATTTTTTCTATGATCCCGTTGCTCATTGGGTGGTACGGGGTACAGAAGTGCTGCTCTACTCCTAACAATTTTGTTAAGGCTTGCGTAGCAGCCGAAATAAACTGCGTTCCCCGATCTGATAAGATAGATTGTGGGAAGCCAAAGCGAGAAAATAGGTGCAAAAATACATTTGCCACATCTTTGGAGGTGATGTACTTTAGTGGAATAGCTTCGATCCACCTGGTGCATAGATCCACGAGAGTAAGTATACATCGGTTTCCTTTGCTTGACACCTGATTTAGGGGTCGAACAATATCGACCGCTACACACTCAAATGGTCTAGATGCTAATAATGACCGTTGAACTTCGGCCGTCACATGCTTTCCCTTTCGTACAAGATGTTGACAAATAGTACACGAACGACAGAAAATTTTTATGTCAGAACAGAATTTAGGCCAGTAAAAGTGTGACAAAACTCTGGCTCGCGTTTTATCATAGCCCAAATGTCCAGCAAACGGTGACTCATGTGCGATCTTTAGCACATTTTGTCGGTATGTTACAGGTAACACCGTCTGCTGAATTTCATGGTTATTATTTGTGTAATAACGCATGAGAATTCCGTTAAATTTTCTAAAGTACAAGATGCATTTTTAGTCACTTTCGCTCGCTCACCCAACAATTTAAAATAAGGTGCGATTGTTTGGTCGGTGCTTTGTGCCTCGATAAATTTCTGTCGAGTAGTGTTGGTGTCAACAACCGAGGTTGACAAGCATTACTGGATACTTCGCTTGCACCACACGATAAACTCGTAAGGCGTACAAGAGGATTAGTTCCACATTTTAATTCGGCTTGGCGCTCACAAAATGTAGAGCCATCATTGATTCACACAGTATTTACAAGCATAACAATATACAATATTCACTCTATCAAAGTCAGTCCTAGGCACTAGCACTACTGATATCTACATAACAAAAACCACATCGCCTTGGCCGATGCGTTCATCTAAACAGTCAGTCCCCCGTCTGCCAAGACTTAGCCGTGGCATTCCACCACGCGCGGATGGCCCACGACGATCCCTAGGATTGCGTGCTTCACGTGGCCTATCCACGGGTAAACTCTCTTAAGAGTTCCTTACATCTCTTTGGGCGGGTGTACTTACAACCCGACCAGAGTTCTCACTTCTTAGGTTGACACTGGTGTGTCTGAGTGGAGACCTGTTCACCCACTCATTCCCGTTGTCTTTTCTATTCCCTGGGTAGGGCCTTGTTACCCCCACTCCCAGTAGGGATTGTATCATATATCCTCTTTTATCCTTTTCCTCCACTTCTCATGCAGGTGGTATTCCCTAGGTCTTTGACAGTTGGTATCTGCACCACTTGGTGTTAATAGCTGTAGCATTTCATTTTGTAAGTCAGTATAGTTTGTTTGTGTATCTGACATTGTTACAGCGTTAGCCATGTGTGTATGTTTCCAGGCTCTTATGTCGTCGTTTGTACATTGTTTCAATGAATCTAGGCATCC
This sequence comes from Cepaea hortensis, assembly GCA_963921405.1. Taxonomy (NCBI): domain Eukaryota; kingdom Metazoa; phylum Mollusca; class Gastropoda; order Stylommatophora; family Helicidae; genus Cepaea; species Cepaea hortensis. Next base: position 58,982,391 of record OY992894.1, read on the forward strand.
TAAAATGAGATCCGTGCATGGATCTTGCAGGATTGCGCAAGTAAATGTGCCGGTAAGGAACGGGGTATTGATATGCGCTTTTGCCAGTGGGTATTTCTCTATGGTTCCAGAGAAAGTACGGCATTTGACAAATTCACCCGTGCAATCTTCTGGTCTAGCAAGTTCTTTCCTTAGACCCAGTAGAGTGCTTCCGCTATCAATTAAACATTGGTATGGTTGATCATTGACCAGTGCATCGTAGAACTTAAGTTTACCTCTGGAGGCACTCACTGCGTTAGCATCTTCATTTGAACATGGTATTACGTGCCCACATTTCAATTTACCATCCGCATGAAACTGGTGGCATACGTCACATTTCTTAAAGTCTAATATGTCTGTTACTAATGCTACACTCTCACATTCACTCGTTGGTAATACATTCACAAGTTCCGGATCAATGTCACTCTCATCGTCTGATGATGTATCGATGAGTGCTGCATTATTTGCCTTCATTCGTTGTCTACCAATACATTTATTACTATAATGGCCATAACTGGAACAAAAGTAACATTTAACAGCACGTTTAAATGACGTTCTTCTGCTTTCTTGCTTCTTTAACACTGCTTCTAAGTGTGACGGATATGCCGGGTTTCTATCACACATAGAGTAGCTAGGATGAAAAAGACTACAATATCCACATCGAGGTGGCTTCTGATATGGTTTGTCCTTCTTACGGTAATCTTTTTGATTGTAAGATCTATCAGGTACTTTGTTTGCAAAAGCAGTGATTTCTGTATCATGTGTTGTAGATTTAAATATGTCCCGATTAGATGAAAAATATGCTGACCCCCGTTTTTCTAATTGCTGAATGGATTCAATATCCGACTGTTGGAGAAACTTCGCAAAAGGGGTAGGAACGGTAGATATCACCTTGTCCATTACCATAAGATCTTCTAATTTTTCATAGTTGTTACCCACTTTCGCCGCTCTAGTCCACTTTTTAAATGTGCTCTGCACGTTAGAGATGTAGTCTAAGAAGGTTTCAGTTGCTTTTGGCTTAATTTGGGAAAACTGAATTTGGTACCCAGTGGCGTCTAAAAGAAAGTGTTGCATGATCCTATCGTGAATGTACTGATAATTGTTCCTTAGCTCTGTAGGTATGGATTCTATTACTTTTAACGGCTCCCCACTGAGGTTTCTCATGTAGATCATTGCCCAGTCCTCCAAAGGTATTTTCTGAGTCTTTAGTTGGAATTCTATGTGCTCAGTCCATGCGCTAATTGAATCCCCTACGCTATATGGTTTGATAAGGCCTTTATACTTACTAAACTTGTTCTGTTCTTCTTGGCTCTTTTGTTTGCTAGAGGCTATTTGTATGTTAGAATCTACCTCCATTTCCTTCATCTTTAATTTAGTCTCTGAGTCTACTTGTATCTGCTTTTGTTTGTTGGCATGATCTAAATCTAACTGTTTCTGTTTGGTAGCCTCTTCGATTTCTTTCATTTCTTTTTGATGCTGCCTTTCTAATGCTCTTTCATCCCTGTCAAGAGCAGCTTTTCTTTCCGTTTCTTCTTTGTATTTTTGATCTACCCATTTCTCTAGTTTTTCTCCAGTATGGCCCATTTCCTTGCCTGCCTGGTTACAATCATTTAATGAAGCCATTTTGTGGCTTTATGTTAGTTCAAAATGATATCACAATAATATTCACACAATGGTTTGTAATTCTGTGTTAGTAAATATACATCTTTACTGAAAAATAAGATGCATGATTAATTTAGAGTATACCAAAATATTCTGAAAATATACTCATCTAATTCTTTGGAAAATACGGTTCTTGGGATGTTCCACTGCTGTCTTCCACACTCACAAAATGATTGACTTGATAACACAATGGATGCTTCTGTTTAGTAGAGCATCAAAAATTAGACATACGCATATGTTGTAAATACAAATTTATCTTTCATGCGAATGATGAATGAAAAAATGTGATAGATAATGTTAAATGGTGTTAATGATTGAATGATATGATCATCTGAATGATTGTCATGATTCGTTGTATGACAGTCGATGTCGTCTTGTCTTCACTTTCTGACTAGTTTGGTATAACTTCGTTCTAGGCTTCAGTTCAGTAGCTAATCTATTTACTGAATATAACGAATGGTGACATTGATGGCTGTATCACACAAAATGAAATGTACACGATGGTTAGCTTGATAATATTGATGATTGTATACATTTTCATTAATTTCCGTAGAATAACACACTTTCAAATTAATTTTCGTAGAATTTCACAATTTATAATTTACTTTTGCTTCATTGTGGTTCAAGCTCCACAAATGGTATGATCGTAATAATTCACAAGAGAAAATTATTTCTGCTATAAATGCAAACAAATTTACATTACTTTTAAATCTTTTAACACAGCAATGATGTTGAATCGTGCAATTGTCTGATTGGCGTTGGTTCAGTGGCTTCTGACACCAATTGCCTGATGGCGTTGGTTCAGTGGCTTCTGACACCAATTGGGGTCCTGCCTGTCAGCAACTTGCTTGCTACAGGTCTTTCAGGACTCCCCTACTTTTGCACCGCACGAAATAACAACTCGTGTCATTTGCAAAAGGAATGCAATTTATTTAGAGCTGGCAATTTACAAGCTCTGCGAGCGGTATGCTTCATTGACATTAAACAACATGAATGCAATGAAGTGGTGAGAAATGATGCTAGTAATCACAATCTAAATCTACAGCCTAATATTTAACTATTGCCTAGAAACTTATAGCATTTGTCAAGAACACGTCTACTCTCTAATCGTCTCCAGTCGGGTCTGTCCACACGCTACACATTGCGTGGTCAAGCACGGACGCTGTCCCCTCCGTGCAGTAGCGAGTCTTGCGTGCATGGAGTCCCAAGCACGCTGGCTCGTGAACTGGAGTAACCGGGTACTCCACGGTTACTCGCAAGGCCAAGCTTCCCAATGGCTTGGGGAAGCCCTCGCTCACTTTTCCCTATTGCCCCCTTGGTTGACACAAATGTGTCCCCTTGTGAAGCTATTTATAGCGCTGGTGTCTCTCCTGTCTGGTGTCTCCCTACTAGACTTGTGTTAACTCTTATGCACTCTCTAAAGCCTTATTGGAGATTCTGACACAGACAGACAGACAGACAGACAGACAGACAGATCGATCGGGAACGGGAGCTTATATGACTACTTATATGAATTAAATGAGATGCTCCCCGCCAGGGCCTGGGCGAAGTCGGGCCGGGTTGGACAGACAGATAGACAGACAGACAGATAGACAGATAGTCGGGAACGGGAGCTTATATGACTACTTATCATTGGCACCTTGCCGTCTTGACAGACGATAGTTTGTGCTTTAAAAAGGCATAATAACTTTTAACTATGGCGGTAGCGAGTGTGACTGATAAGGCCAATTTGCGCTGTAAATGTCCGTTCACAGTGGGTGCATCTGAACACGTGGTCATTTCCACCATCATGCACCATCTTACGTCTCAAACGCTTGGTGTGTGACTTTTCTGCAATAATTTTCTCCTTTGACTTTATTCCATTTCTGATATTTGCCCTCCATGCAACACGTTCAGCGGCGACTTGCTCCCAATGTGCATTATCAATGCCTGTATCAATCATGTCCCGCTTACACACATCTTTGTATCGTAGTAGAGGCCGACCCTGAGATCTCTTACCCATCTGTAATTCACCAAAAAAAGATATCCTTTGGTATTCTACCATCATCCATCCTCCTAAGATGTCCTATCCATCTAAGTCTACGAAGACTGAGCATGGAATAAACTGTCACACAACCTGATCTTTCCAATACTTCAGTATTTGTGATTTTGTCTTGCCACTTAATACCAAGAATTCTTCGCAGACACCGCATATGAAAGCTGTTTAAATTGTTCTCTTGGTGTGAGTAAGTTGTCCAGGTTTCACTGCCATAGAGAAGAGTACTAAGGACACAGGCTTGATAGACAAGGACTTTTGTTTTGGCAGTAAGCTTCCTGTTCTCCCAGACTCTTTTTCTTAACCTGTTCATTGTTGTTGCTGCCTTACCAATCCGGATGTTGATTTCCTGATCTAGGGATAATTTGCTATTTACCACTGATCCTAGATATGTAAAATGGTCTACTATCTCTAGTTCGGCGTCGTCAATAAAGATTGATGGTACCCCATGTGCACCTTGTGACATAATCTGTGTCTTCTTTTTGCTAATTGTTAAACCAAATTCAGAACAAGCATTGGAGAATGCAGATAGTAGACATTGCAATTCTTCCTCAGAGTGGGTCATAACTGCAGCATCATCTGCAAAAAGCAACTCTCTGATCAGTACCCTTAGGTCTTAGCCTTCAATCTCTGAGCATTGTAGAGGCCGCCATCTGAGCGTGAGTGAATGTATATACCACCATCCTGATCACGAAATGCATATTTCAGTAGAAGTGAAAAGTATATTCCAAAGAGGGTGGGAGCTAGTACACAACCTTGCTTAACTCCACTCTTGATTTCAAATTCTTCAGAAGTTGCACCATCAAACTTGATTATACCCTTCATGCCTGTGTGGAATGATTCCACAATGGACAGAAGAGTTGGTGGGCAGCAAATCTTCTTTAGTGCCTTGAACAGTCCCTCACGACTGACCAAATCAAATGCCTTTGTGAGGTCGATGAAGGCAATAAACAGTGGTTGATTCTGTTCATGGCATTTTTCTTGCATTTGTCGCAATGAGAATATCATATCAGTGGTAGGCCGGTTCTGTCGAAAGCCACACTGTGATTCGGGGGTAGACTTGATCTCCTAGGTCTTGAAGTCTGCGCAGAACAATTCTGGCAAATACTTTTCCAACAATACACAGAAGTGAGATACCCCTATAGTTGTTGCAGTCGCTCCGATCGCCCTTGTTCTTGTACAGTGTTATGATGCTTGAATCTTTGAAATCCTGTGGGACTTGTCCTTCACGCCAGCATAGCTCCATTAGCTGGTGGATCTGTATAGTGAGTGTGTCTTGCCCACTCCTGATAACCTCTATTGGAATCCCATCCTTACCTGGAGCCTTGCCAGAAGCAAGTTCATTTATAGCACACTTAACTTCTGTTATGGTGGGAAGTGTGTCCAGGTGGTCAAGAGTTGGTAGAGCCTCTATGGCGTTGAGGGCATCATCTGCTAGTTTGGTCTCACTTGAGTAAAGCTCCAAATAGTGCTCTACCCATCTGTACATCTGCCGTTTCTTGTCAGTTATTATTTCTCCAGTCAAGGTTTTCAATGGTGCACTTCTTTTGATCACTGGACCACAGGCTTTCTTTATTCCTTCATACATGCTTCTTATGTCTCCCTTATCACTTGCGATTTGAATGGACTCACATAACTTGATCCAATAATCATTTACACACTGCCTGGCAGCCTTTTGCACATCCTTCCTAGCTTGCCTTAGCTCACCCAGAGTGTTACGCGTTGGTCTTTCCTTGTTTCTTAAGAGAGCTTTCTTCTTCTTATCAATCAAGGGCTGCAGAGTCTCGCTGTTGGCCGCAAACCAGTCCTGCCTCTTATGATCCACAGTGCCGTAAACCCCTACGGCAGTTTTATAAAGAGTTTCCTTAATTTGACCCCACTTTTCATTTACTGTACAATTTTCTGGTGTATCAGTGAAAGCGTCTTCAAGTTGCTGCTGAAACTGAAAGCACTTTTCAGGATCGTGAGTGTTAATAAATTTCCTCCTGCTGGAATTTCAATCATTCCCAGTAGCGAATTCTTCACTGCAAAGCCCACACCGTGTTGCCTTTTTTCTGCCTGCCCTCTACCCTTCCAGAAAAAGGTGTAGTTGTTTTCCCTGAGTGACCCTTCCTCAGCGAGGCGAGTCTCCTGCAGGCCAGCAATATCAATGTTAAGACGATTGAGTTCGGCATCAATCACAGCCGTTTTTCTCACATCGTCAATATTGGTCAAGTCAGTGGAAAATCCTGGACACATGGTTCTCACGTTCCAGGTTGCAAGCCGTAGCTTGAGGTTTCTATTTTTATTTTTGTTTGTACCTGGTGCATTGGTTTTACAGCCTGCGATTCAGATTTTGTCCTAGCCCCAAGCACCCATTGAAACAGACAGGCTGTGGCGGATCAGCACCAAATTGGCTGGGGGCTGCCCAGCTTGAGGCGGGCGGTAGCTGATCAGTGACACCTATAGGTGTCTCCCACCGTCAGAGGCAACTCGTGGCGCCCCATGTCTACGCCAACTGACAAGGACTTATAACCCATAACAGTTGCCTCTCGCTTTGATTCCGAGACCAGTTAAGACCAGGGATGGAGTTATTGCCTCTCCATAGCACAAAGCCTGGGCTAAAATATAGAGATCATGTGTTGCCCATGCAGCATGATCCCTCTCTCGGCCTGCCTAGTTCACTCCAGAGGAAAGATAACACCCCTACATCTGGAACAAGACAAGCTGCAGAAGCTGCCGGATCAGCAAAGCAATGCTCTAACTGTCCGCCTGTCGGAGCTTCGATCATAGACCAGTCGCCAACCAAGGCTTAGGGCCTGGTCTGCCCTGCCATGACAATTTTGTCTTTAGCTTGCATTTCCTCGCACCAGGGTAAGGCTTGTACCCTCCCAATTGCGCTCTTCCGCCCGAAGCCGTTGGCACAATGTGGGGTGTCGGGTTTGGTAAGCGCCGCCCAACGTTCGGCGCTAACAGAAACCAGGTAGTACCGTCTACTGTTATACGGTAGCTCAGTCATATCTGACTAAGACCTGACTTTTGACTACTTATATGAATTAAATAAATGAGATGCTCCCCACCAGGGACTGGGTGAAGCCGGGCCGGGTCAGACAGACAGATAGTCGGGAACGGGAGCTTATATGACTACTTATAATGCATTAAATGAGATGCTCCCCACCAGGAGCTGGGCGAAGCCGGGTCAGACAGACAAGCAGACAGACAGACAAGCAGACAGATAGATAGATAGATAGATCCCTGCCAGGGCCTGGGCGAAGCCGGGCCTGGTCAGTTAGTCTTCTATATTTCTGAAAATATTTTCTGGGCATAGGGGGAAAAAAGAATGAATTGGATGGATTAATTTATTTACTTCCGTTCATTTAAATGTTCCATCGTTAGTTGCTGGGCTGTATATAATATACTGTAAGCAAAGACTTCCACGGCGACTTCCACTCTTTAAAAAAACATTAAATCACCACATCAACTCTTATAATTTCTGTTTCATTGTTAGTGTTCCTGACATTCAACATTGTTGACAACTGAATCAACATGCCTAGTTCGCCATTTTTGTTTGGTCACATGATATTACCGAGTGTACGCAGCCTGAACTGAACCCTTCTGCGTCTGCACGCAGTCTGATACTACCAGTGGTAGGCTCACAGCAGCAACCATCAACATCACGCTAACAATACTAACATTACACAGTCAGCTTAGCTGGTGTTGAATTCCAAACACTAAAAAGCGCCCGATACTAGAGGCCATTGAAAGAAGTTAACATTGATGACAAATTGTAACCGTCAACTTAAAATGTGACGGGTTATCGTTAATTCAAATTCGGAATTCCTATTTTTTTAAAAAGTGTTTTCAGACTATGGAATATGGAGTACAAGTACAACAAATACCACACAAAGTAGTAGTAGTAGTAGTAGTTAGTAAACGCGAAGAAGATGATTGTTAGATGTGGTGTGGTGATTTAGTTGGAAGTTTAATACGTTTTAAACGTTTTTAGTTAGTAGCTAGTAATGCTAAACTAATAGTAATAATAATAGTTCGTGTTTAGTGTTGGTTTTCTAGTTTTTAGTTTAGTTTTATATACCGTTATTAGTGGCGTTAGTTGCATTTCATTGAGTCGTTCAAAAGACGTTGTAAAGTTGGTTATTTATGTACACCACACCTAAAAAGCAGCTCCAACCAACTTCTTTCTGTTGACTTTAGTCTTCTACTGAAAACTAGTAGTATAAGTAGAAGACACTAGTAAAAAGTAGTGGTCCTTAAAATGCTGATTATCATTAATATATAATATATTATTTATGTCTTCATTTCATCATTTTGTGATTGTTAGACTATATATTATATAACGATGATTTGTCAGTAACTAACTACATTCTATCATATATATATATATAAAAAAAATATTATTATTTTATATATATATTATATATTATATATATATATATATATATATATATATATATATATATATATATATATATATATATATATATATATATATTTATATATAATCATCAAGTGCCCTGCCAGCTGGCTCTCATGGCTCTCCACAGATCTCTGTCTTTGGTATTCTGGATCAACTCTGCTGATGGTATTCCTCCATGCCACTGTCTTAATCCATCCAGCATCATTTCTCTTGGTCTGCCTCTCTTTCCCTCGATCTTTCCAGTTGTCACGATGTTCTCCAATGCCTCTCTTATCACATGACCGAAGAAAGCTGTTTGTCTCTTTCTTATTGTTGTATATAATGTTCTGGTTTCATTAGCCTGTCTCAGGCATTCGTTGTTAGTTACTCTGGCAGTCCAAGGAATTCGCAACATTTGTCCCTGGAACCACATCTCTGTTGCTTCTAATTTCTTCTTAATTTGTTCATTTACATTCCACGATTCACTGCCATACAGCAAAACTGGTTCTACATAGCATTTCAGCACTCTCTTTCTAATCTTACATTCAGTGACAGTGACTTATTGCATAGGATACTCTTCATTTTCTGAAATGTGGCTTTTGATTTCCCTATTCTGCTCTTAATCTCTGTTGCACATCTTCCATCTGATGTTATAAATGCCTCTAGGTATTTAAAATTATCCACTTGGTTAAGAATTTTCCCTTCTATTAGGGACATTTATTTGAAACCCGTTCCAATGGCTTTATTACAAAAGCATGAAAGAAATATTAACAGGTGTGGTAGAATTAAACAAAGCATTCATTCAGTTTGAATGAATTATGCACCATGGTTTGGTCAGAAGAAGTCGCCGTAGGCATTCAGGCAAGCATCCCATTGCTTAGGTAGGCGGCGAATGCCGTCCGCAAAAAAGGATTGTGGTTGCTCACTGAACCAAGTGTTTACCACATTCATATGTCTGCATCTGTGCGAAATTGTTGCCCCTTGAGAGCTTTTTTTGAGAGGTCCGAACAAATGAAAATCACATGGTGACAAATCAGGACTATAGGCTGTATGTTGCAGAATTTCCCACTTCTTCCTTGCTAATGCTTCCTGCACAATCTTTGCGACATGCGGACGAGCATTATCGTGCAGCAAAATCACACCGCGAGAAAGCATGCCATGTCGTTTATTCTTGATGGCTTTTTGCAGCTTGTCTAGTGTTTGCAAGTAGTGGGTAGAGTTGATGTTGACACCAGGTTCTTTAAAGTCGGCCAACAATAGCCCTTCATGGTAAAAAAAATGCGCCCAGCATAACCTTACCAGCGGAAACTTGTAACTTGAATGTTTTGGCTTTTGGTGATCCAGCATGCTTCCATTGCATGCTCTCTCATTTGCTGCTCGGCTCAAAGTGGTGACACCATGATTCATCGTGTGTCACTATGCGGAGGAGAAATGCTTCACCCTCCACTCTGTAACGCAGCACATGGTTCAAACACCATCCCATGCGTTCCTCTGTTTGGTGGTCTATCAACATCCGTGGTACCCACTGTGAACACACTTTCCGATATTGCAGTTTCTTACGAGCAACCTTTTGAATTGTCCCAATTGACACATCAAATTCTTTCGCTAGTGAACGTATGCTTCGACAACAGTTCATCTGTACTGCTGCATCAATTTTGGTGATGGTTTTTTGTGTTGCAACAATATGTGCTTGACCCGGCCGTCGAAGATCTGTCATGCACTGACGTCCTTTCCCAAAAATTCGTGCCCAGTCTGTCATGGTTGTCTTCGACACACATTTGTTACCGTATGTATGTTTGTATGCTGCCTGCATTCTTCGATGAATGTCCTCTGGTCGACATCCTTCAAATGAAAGAAACAGAATCACCGCTCTTTGAGCTTCTTTGGACGGATTTTGGATCAACTCGGCCATTTTCTCAATGGTCAGAAACAGAACCTATGCATCATGGGACGATAAGCACATGCTCTTTTATTCATTGGTCAGTACTTATCACATGACTATGACATGGTCATGTTCAACGTGCGCAATTACGCGCAGTGCGGCACAAACGGATTTCACATGAACGCCCCTTATATTTCTATTTCACATTTTGGTGAATTTTCTTTGAAATCACCATTGTTACTGTTTTCTTGATATTCAAGGAGAGTCCTTTCCTTGCACTCTCTGTTACTACATTGTCCAGCAATTGTTGAAGGTCTGTTGAATTATCTGCCACCAATACTGTGTCATCTGCATAGCGTATATTATTTATATTATAGCCTCCAACTAGTGTTCCTGGCGTCTCTTTGATCTCTCTCATTATTACTTCGCTATATAGGGAGAAGAGATCTGGTGACAAGACACACCCCTGTCATATTCCTAGTTTTATCTGTTCGTAACTACCCTCTTTATTTCCCATTTTAATTGCTGCTACTTGGTTCCAGTAAATATTCTTTATTATTCTTAAATCTTTCCCATCAATGTTGATATCTTCCAACATTTTAATCAGTTCATCATGTTTTACTTTATCAAATGCCTTAGTATAATCTATGAAGCACAAATATATGTCTTTCTGTTTCTCTATAGACCTTTCTATTAGTGTCCTTTAAATGCCGTGTATATGCTGCGATCAGTTATTGAACGTACTATAGAAGTAAACAAAGATATACATCTTTGCTTTATTGACTATACAAAGGCTTTCGATAGAGTAAGATATATCAACATGGTATTTATGCTTGCAGATCTACAAATTGATGGGAAAGACATTAGACTTATAAAAAACATATATTGGAAACAACAAGCTGCCATAAGGATTGATAATGAAGTGGGACAATATCATCCTATTAAGAGAGGTGTTAGGCAGGGATGTGTAATGTCTCCAGATCTTTTTTCCCTATACAGTGAACATATTTTCAGAAATGTTGAAGATATAAATGGAATCAGCATTGGAGGACAAAACATCAATAACATTAGATATGCAGATGATACAATATTGATTGCAGACAATGAGCAGGATCTGCGACAATTAGTAGATGCTGTTGTTGCACACAGTGAACAACTGGGATTAGAATTAAATTGTAAAAAGACACAGATTATGGTCATCACTAGGAAGAACGAAATACCACAATGTAATATACAAGTAAATGGGAATATTCTTCAACATGTGAAGAGGTACAATTATCTCGGAACAGTCACAACATCTGATGGGAGATGCCTTGAATAGATTAGAACAAAATTCGCCATGGCGAAAGTAGCCTTTAGCAAGATGAAAAACATACTGACCAATAAAAAGATGTCAATGGAAACAAGAAAAAGAGTGTTGAGGTGCTATATGGAGCCTGTTCTTTTGTATGGATGTGAAACTTGGACAATGTGCAGTCAACCTGAAAAACATCTGATGGCTACAGAAATGTGGTTTCTGAGGAGAATGCAAAGAATACCATGGACAGACAACAAACCAATGATCAAGTACTACACGAGACAAATGAAAATCGTAAATTGATTCGAAAAAGTAGACGTAGACAGTCACAATTTTTTGGACATGTTATGAGAAGAAATGGATTGGAGAACTTGGTGACAACTGGCAAGATTGAAGGGAATAGACCAAGGGGAAGACCGAGAAGTAAATACCTGGATGGCTTGGCCACATGGCATAGTCGACGCAGGAACACTGAGCTGTTCCACGACTCTGGTGATCGAGTGAAGTGGCGAGTCATGACTGCCCATGGCATGGCACATGATGGATGGATGGATGGACCGCATATGAAAGCTGTGTAAACGTTTCTCTTGGAGTGAGTAAGTTGTCCAGGCTTCATTGCCATAAAGAAGAGTACTAAGGACACAGGCTTGATAGACAAGGACTTTTGTTTTGGCAGTAAGCTTCCTGTTCTCCCAGACTCTTTTTTCTTAACCTGTTCATTGTTGTTGCTGCCTTACCAATCCGGATGTTGATTTCCTGATCTAGGGATAATTTGCTATTTACCACTGATCCTAGATATGTAAAATGGTCTACCATCTCTAGTTCAGTGTCGTCAATAAAGATTGATGGTGCCACATGTGCACCATGTGACATAATCTGTGTCTTCTTTTTGCTAATTGTTAAACCAAATTCAGAACAAGCATTGGAGAATGCAGATAGTAGACATTGTAATTCTTCCTCAGAATGGGTCGTAACTGCAGCATCATCTGCAAAAAGCAACTCTCTGATCAGTACCCTCCTAATTTTGGTCTTGGCCTTCAATCACTGAGCATTGTAAAGGCCGCCATCTGAGCGTGAGTGAATGCATATACCACCATCCTGATCACGAAAGGCACATTTCAGTAGAAGTGAAAAGTATATTCCAAAGAGGGTGGGAGCTAGTACACAACCTTGCTTAACTCCACTCTTGATTTAAAATTCTTCAGAAGTTGCACCATTAAACTTGACTATACCTTTCATGCCTGTGTGGAACGATTCCACACAGAAGAGTTGGTGGGCAGCCAATCTTCTTTAGTGCCTTGAACAGACCCTCACGACTGACCAAATCAAATGCCTTTGTGAGGTCGATGAAAGCATTAAACAGTGGTTGATTCTGTTCACAGCATTTTTCTTGCATTTATCACAATGAGAATATCATATCAATGGTAGACCGGTTCTGTCGAAAGCCACACTGTGATTTGGGGTAGACTTGATCTCCTAGGACTTGAAGTCTGCGCAGAACAATTCTGGCAAATACTTTTCCAACAATACACAGAAGTGAGATACCCCTATAGTTGTTGCAGTCGCTCCGATCGCCCTTGTTTTTGTACAGTGTTATGATGCTTAATCTTTGAAATCCTGTGGGACTTGTCCTCGCCAGCATAGCTCTATTAGCTGGTGGATCTGTAGAGTGAGTGTGTCTTGCCCACTCCTGATAACCTCTATTGGAATCCCATTCTTACCTGGAGCCTTGCCAGATGCAAGTTCATTTAAAGCACACTTCTGTTACCGTGGGTAGTGTGTCCAGGTGGTCAAGAGTTGGTAGGGCCTCTATGGCGTTGAGGGCATCATTCGCTAGTTTGGTCTCACTTGAGTAAAGCTCCAAATAGTGCTCTACCTATCTGTCCATCTGCTGTTTCTTATCAGTGATGATTTCTCCAGTCAATGTTTTCAATGGTGCACTTCTTTTGATCATTGGACCACAGGCTTTCTTTATTCCTTCATACATGCTTCTGATGTTTCCCTTATCACTTGCGATTGGAATGAACTCACATAACTTGATCCAATAGTCATTTGCACACTGCCTGGCAGCCTTCTGCACATCCTTCCTTGCTTGCTTTACCTCACTCTGAGATTGTTACATGTTGGTCTTTCCTTGTTTCTTAAGAGAGCTATCTTCTTATCAATCAAGGGCTGCAGAGTCTGGCTGTTTGCCGCAAACCAGTCCTGCCTCTTATGATCCACAGTGCCGTAAACCCCTACGGCAGTCTTATAAAGAGTTTACTTAAGTTTACCCCACTTTTCACTTACTGTACAATTTTCCAGTGTATCAGTGAAAGTGTCTTCAAGTTGCTGTTGAAACTGAAAGCACTTTTCAGGATCGTGAGTTTTAATAATATTACTCCTGGAGCTAGATTTGTGTTGTGTAGATTCTCTTTGGTCTCAGTCTAACCCTTGCAACAACCAAAGAATGATCCGTATCACAGTCAGCACTGTGGTAACTTCGAGTCAATGATGTATGGTTCAGATGTTGTCTCTGTGTGATGATGAAGTCCAGCTGGTGCCAATGGCGGGATCTTTGATGTTTCCATGTGACCTTATGCAGCTCTTTTGTTTTAAAAAAGGAGTTTGTAATACATAGGTCATTTCTGGTGCAATGCTCCAGCAGCCTTTGCCCATTTTCATTCATGCGACCGATGTTGTATTTTCCTAGGCACACTGGCCATGAACTCGAGTCCTTGCCCACATGAGCATTGAAATCACTGAGCATATACATGTAGTCGGATTTTGGAACTCACATCATCAGGAGGAATCGAGTGTCGGTGCATATGCAGTAATAATGGTGGCAAAACCACAAGAGATTGCCAAGCGCAGGGATAATAGTCTTTCATTACCTCCTGCTGGAATTTCAATCATTCCTAGTAGCAAATTCTTCACTGCAAAGTCCACACCGTGTTGCCTTTTATCTGTCTGCCCTCTACCTTTCCAAAAAAAGGTGTAATTGTTTTCCCTGAGTGACTCTTCCTCAGCGAGGCGAGTCTCCTGCAGGCCAGCAATATCAATGTTAAGAAGATTGAGTTCGGCATCAATCACAGTCGCTTTTCTCACATCGTCAGTATTGGTGAAGTCAGTGGAAAATCCTGGACACATGGTTCTCACGTTCCAGGTTGCAAGCCGTAGCTTGAGGTTTCTATTTTTCTTTTTATTAGTACCTGGTGCGTTGGTTTTACAGCCTGCGATTCAGATTTTGTCCTAGCCCCAAGCACCCATTGAAGCAGGCAGGCTGTGGTGGATCAGCACCCAATTGGCCGGGGGCTGCCTAGCTTGAGGCGGGCGGTAACTGATCAGTGACACCTGTAGGTGTCTCCCACCGTCAGAGGCAACGCGTGGCGCCCCATGTCTACGCCAATTGACAGGGACTTATAACCCGTAACAGTTACCTCTCGATTTGATTCCGAGACCGGTTATGACCAGGGATGGAGTTATTGCCTCTCCATAGCACAAAGCCTGGGCTAAAATATAGAGATCATGTGTTGCCCATGTAGCATGATCCCTCTCTCGGCCTGTATAGTTCATTCCAGAGGAAAGGTAACACCTATACATCTGGAACAAGACAAGCTGCAGAAGCTGCCGGATCAGCAAAGCAATGCTCTAACTGTCCGCCTGTCGGAGCTTCGATCCTAGACCAGCTACCAACCAAGGCTTAGGGCCTGGTCTGCCCTGCCATGACATTTTGTCTTTAGGTTGCATTTCCTTGCACCAGGGTAAGGCTTGTACCCTCCCAATTGCGCTCTTCCGCCCGAAGCTGTTGGCACAATGTGGGGTGTCGTGTTTGGTAAGTGCCGCCCAATGTTCGGCGCTAACAGAAAGCAGGTAGTACCGTCTACTGTCATACGGTAGCTCAGTCATATCTGATTAAGACCTGACACTAAAAAAAAAGTATAATATAAATTATTAGTATTAGTCAAAGCATATGACTATCACCAAAAAAAAAAAAACAGCAAAGATTAATCTTAATGACCACCTCCTGTAACAAGTAAAGGGCTTCAAGTACTTAGGAAGTATAATATCATCAAATGGCACATCAGAAAATGAGATCGAAAACAGATGCAATAAGGCAAACCAACTGATTGGACAAATGGCTCTAGTACTAAAGAGCAAACACATATCAGTAGTTACTAAGAAAGCACTCTACAACACAATCTTCCTACCAACTCTATGCTACCAGTGCCAAACCTGAGCAAAGACAGAAACAGAGAAAAGAAAAATCACAACAGAAAGATTCCTGAGAAGACTATTCAGTGTATTAAGAAGAGAAATGACGAAATCAGGACTAAAGTGGGGGTTATAGCAGCGCTAAATTTTTATCAGAAGGCAGCAAATGAAATGGTTTGCCATATAACTAGATTTCCATCTAACAGTATACCACAACAAGCAATGATGTACAAACCAAATGGAAGCAGAGGCCAGCCACGTAAATGACCGACAGAGGGAATAGCAGAGTCCATGGTAATCTCGATACATGAAGCCCATAAACGGGCACTCTTCCGCTGTTTATGCTTAATCTCGATACCGCAAGGTACAAGAGGAACAAGATGAGATTAAATAAGTCAAAGAAAATATTTTAACTTAACCCTTTACCGGGCGTTCCGTCCCCATCCTCAGAAGCCAGTGAAGAGTTCCAACCCCAATAGTACCAGTAGCAATCTGATTATATGTGCTTCTCGCCTTTCCTCTAAACGTCGAGCATCGACCAGATCCCCTCGTCACTCCACGCTGTCGCATTCTTGCCAGACCATGGTGATCCATTTACTCCTCCGAGGTGTACACGTACTCCCACAAGGCCGCAACCATGACTGCCTTATCATGCATCAATACTCCACCAAGTTTTGCAGAGCCAGCCAGTCTGTCTGCCTGTTCATTCCCCAGCACACCAGCATGCCCCGGAGAAAAGATCCAGACGATGCTTGCCACCCGTGACTTCCGAAGCGAAGCAAGCCACTCGGCACGAAGCTTGCCTGTCCTCACCCTACTCAGCATGCTTTCTGAGTCAGTTACAATCACGATGTGTGTGTGTATCGTATTCTCCATCCAACGGAAAGCTGCACTGCCTCCACCTCCATTTTTAAGCTAGAACATTACATACAAATATGAGGGAAAGTAATTAAGTAACATATTAAGTATTAATATTTTTACAGTATAGTGAACCTTACATTTTATGATTGTTATTTCTTAACATAGTCCCCTTGCCTGGCAGTGTGGGATTGGTCTACCTATCCACTAGCTTGTTGATGCCTTCTAGGAAAAAGTTTTTGGGTGTGACCTACCCGCTTCCATTACTCCTTTGTCATCTGCAAACCACAAATGTTCTTTCAAGGATCCAAAAAAGTGAAAGTCTGATGGCGCCAAGTCTGGACTGTATGCTGGATGTATCAAGACCTCGAATTTCAGAGCATGCAGTGTATCTATGGCTTTAATCTTTTCACTAGCATGTCACTGTATCAAGCACTAGTAAATTTCACCCTTATCCTTGAAAGGTACCAATATAGGGCCCATGATATCCCAAAAGACGGCCATTAGTGTCCCAGCTGATTTCTATGCCTTTTCTTAACCGAAGACAACGGGTGTTTCCTTTAAAATATTTTTACCTATTCCTACACTCTTCCGTGACTCAAACAACTGTCTCCATACTGAATCACTCTTTTGTAGATTTCACAAGGTTTCACACACTGATCACAAAAATGGAATACTACCTTGTTCTTCCATGGTGCAAGTTGATGGTGGGGCAGTCATTTTGTAATCGCTGTTGTGCATGTGCAAACTGCTCGATCCTCATGACCCTACATGGAGTATTGCTTAAGAGTCAGTGTGTGTCCTTAAATAAGATATTTTGTTGTTCATACTTGAAGAATTTCCCTTTTATAACGGAGAGACAAACTATGCTCTTTGGGCATGTAATGTGAAGAGAGACATTTGAAAAAAATTGCGATGACTGGGTCGATTGCCAATAGATGAGACAGAGGCAGACCTAGAGAAATAATTCTGGATAGACTGAGACATTGGCATGGAGGAATATCAACAGGATTGATCCAGAACATCAGGGTCTTAGATCTGTGGAGATGTGTAAATGCCTACGCCACTTGGCAAGGTACATAATGACGATGAAGTTACCACTGAACAGATTGAACTTAGTGGGAGAAAGAAACGCCAAAAAAAAAAAAATTTAATTAGAGGGGAGAGAAACTTGTGGAAACTATATAATGGATATAGAGGAATTTATATGTGTGTAATATATGCCCAACTACTGAACGTAAAATTGCCAAGAGATCACAACAGTAAAATATGCATGTGACTGCGACATCCTGTAAAGGATATGCAACTAACTAACCAACTAATATGTTCCCAGATGGAAGCTCTTACTTTGTTGGAAAATGTATTGGAGTCTTAAAATACTCATTATTTATGCAGCCTTATCTGGTTTAGCAAGTTCATGCAGAGATGAAGTGATATAGAACTGTAATAATGACATTCCCTCACTTCTTAAAATGTACATTTTTCTCCCCTTGGACAAAACGTGCTTGTGATGATAACAATCATTGAAGGATTAATTTACAGAAGTTAGTAGTTTCTAGCACAGTTTCTAGAATCAACCATGGCAGGAGCCAAGCCGGGAGTACACCTTGTTCAACTGCGGCCAATTTCAGTGCCAGAATCACTAACAATTGGCAATAAGTTTATTATGTTCAGTGATGTGAGTATCTATGTGTTGTAGCTCTGGAACAAGAGACATTTCTATAAAGGGCTCTTTCTCTAATTTTCTCATCTCTCATTTAAAAAAAAAAATACAAAATATGCAACAGTACACATGCACGGCATAACTACATGCATGCACACTTTCTGTAACAACCAGTCTTAACCCAGTTTCTTCAGAGTTCACCATGTCAAGGATATATTTGTTGTTCAATGCCTTAAATATGTTGTGCTACTTGTACTTTATAACCTTGTGAGTTAATTTATGTGTTTTGTTTATTACTTGAGTATTCTGCTTCATTAACCATTTTATAACACTTATTTTAAAATAGAGAAGCAGCTGATAAAGCTGCAAATATTGCTCCTGAGTCGTAAATGTGCACAGTACAATCATGGTGTTCTTCAGGACTAACGAAAAAGAAGAAATCCTTGTTATTCTTAATGCTCAGCCACATAAACATGGCAATGAACTGCCTGTATGACTCCAGTCGTCTGTAGGAATTCATCGCGGCTTTCATTTTCTCGCCACAAATGCCATGTGCCTAAAAATATCGGTTTGTAAAGTTCCCCCATGTTCACAGACATGTCCTCATTTGTTTTACACACGATGGATTGTCCAGGATAATTTATAAAATTAGGTAAAATATACAACTGCAGGTATATGATCCTGTAAGTAAGTCTTTTAGGTGCAAAATTTGAAACAAAAGGGTTAAGTCAGTTAAGCAATCCAAATAAGAATGGTGCACCTGCATATCCTTTACAGTACTTAGCAGTCAACCCCAGCATTTTTTGGCTGTTCGTGATTCCTGGGCAAGTTTACATTCAGTACTTTGCCATTGCTTTCTGAACAACCGGCACCCATACCATTTCATAAAAAACAAACATAAAGCGATCTGCTGCCAAATCACCCACAGCTGTGTTTCGACCGGTATGCAGGATTACGAACTGGGTCCGTAACCCCTTCACCACAGAAGAGTTTTACACGTTTCCAGGGTAATTTATAAAATTAGGAACAATATAAAACTGCAGGTGTATGACCCCATAAATAAGTCTTTTAGGTGCATAATTAAAAAAAAGAGTAAGTCAGTTAAGCAATCCAAATGCAAAGAGTGAACAATAAAATGGTAAGAGAACTATGTTATTTGTTGAACTGAATTGAATTGAATTAAAATGATCTTTATTTTCAAAGGGTAACAATTGGGCGCATAGGCCCGTCTTACATTCGGCCCTTCCAATCACTCATCTTTCGTTCATCAACAGTGCATGATGCATTCACATAGGAAAAAAAAACATTGTCAAATGAATGTTGTAAGCATAAACAATGCATATTCTCATGTTATGTGACACATCCCCCCTCCCACACACACACATCCCGCACCAACCCACACACACATCCCTTATCTACTCACACATCACCCACCCATACCCACACATCCCCCACTCACCACACATCCCCCACTCATCCCTCCACCCACTCAGACCCCGCCAACAACCCAGACATTGCAACCACCCACACACACACATCCCTAACCCACCCACACACATCTTTCCACCCACTCACACATACCCCAATCCACTCAAGCTTACCCACACACACATGCTCCACCCACCCACACACCCTCCAACCACACACACATACCCCTCACACACACACATCCTGCACCAACACACACATATCCATCACCCACTCACACATCAACCACCCATCCCCACACATTTTTCCATCCACACATGCATTTCCCCACCCACCCACACACTCCAACAACCACACACACATCCCCCACCGACACATTCCCCCACCAACACACATCTCCCACGCAAACACACATCTCCCACGCAAACACACATCCCCCACCTACCAACACCCACATATCCCCCACCTACCAACACCCACATATCCCCCACCCGCCAACACTCACACATCCCACTACCCACCAACACCCACGCAAACACTCCAACCCAAACACACATCCTCCTCCCACACATCCCTTACCCACCCACACGCCCCATCCATAATCACATCCCTCTACCCACCAACCCACTCATCCCCACACCCACCTACACATCCCCCACAAACCCACACATTCCACTCCTCCCCACCCACCCACTCACATCCCCACCCACACACTTCTCCCATACTCCAACATACCTCTCCCACCTACCCACACCTACACAATCCACACATACACTCCCTATCCACACATTCCCTCACCCACACACAAACACTGACCCACACACACACATTCCCCACCCTCACACCTCTTACATCCATATACACATCAGCCACACCCATCCCCCAACCCATACACACATCCCTACACACCCATTCACATACCCTCACCCACAAATCCCCACCCACACATCCACACCCGCACCTACCAATACCCACCCACTCACATGCCTCGCCCACACTGACACCCCCACCGACCCACTCACATTTCCACCCAGAAACATCCCTCATCCACACACATTCCCCCACCCACCAACACATTCTCCACCCACCCAACCACACACAAATCCCCCACCTACTCACACATGCCCCCACTCACAAACTCATCCCCCAACACAAACACAATCCTCACATCTAGACACACACATAATGCCTCAAATAATCACTGAAGCTAATGTGAACAAACTCCCACACTTTACACACATCTACACTGATGATTATCATGAGCATTCTCACAAAAATGTAAAAACACGGATAGCAAATTATGCACATACATTGTGTAGCGTAAAAAAATAGTGATGCGATACAATAAGTTGATTCCTAAAATTGACATAAACATGATGGAATAAGCAGTGCACACATTTTTGTCAGTATGTGTTAGAAAATCAAGTGGCAGTAAAGATGATATGTATGATGAGTATACAGAAAAAATATGGAATAGCACGTCACATGACATACATGCGCTCAACCCTCTCTATTTCTCTTTATTTTTTTGTTTCTTTCACACACACTAACTCTCTCGTTGTCTCATCCCCCCACCCACATACCCATCCTCCACCCATCAACACACACCCTCTCACATATCCTCCACCACCAACCCACACACCCCCAACCACCCAGCCAAACACACACCTCCCACCCACACACACCCCACCACCAACATATACCCCCACAAACATCCCCCACCCACACACGTCTTCCCCACACACACATACACCCCCACCCATACATTCACCCCCACACAAATGTATCCACTCATGTACTCATCCCACAACCACTCATACCTACACATCCCCCACCCACCCATCAACACATACATCTACCCACCCACACTCACACAGCCAAACTACCCAGCCAAACACACATCCCCCACCCTCACATACATCCCTTACCCACCTGCACCTCCCACCTCCCCCATCCACCCACACACCCGTACCCATTTCCCCTCCCATACAACACCCCACACATATACACATCCCCACCCACACATATGCACATCCCCACTCACACATATGCCCCATGCACACCCCCCCCCCCCCCCCCCCCCACACCTACAAACATGCTCACCACCCACACATACATCCTCTACCCACACACATACCCCACCCATACACATACCCCACCCACACAGACATATCCCCCACCCACAAACACATCCCCACAAACATCACACACCCATCCCTCAACCTACACACATCTTCCCACCGCCACACACCCAATGACAGTCACACACCTCACTCACCCACCCACCCACCCACATACACATTCCCCAGCAACACAAACCCCCACCCACCAACACCCACACACTTTTATCCCAATATCCTCCACCCACACACACATCCCTCACCCACCACACATCTCCCACTCACAACCCCTCCACACATACATCCTCCACATACACACTCACACACACATCGTCAGATCTAGACACTTAGATGATGCCTCACATAATCACTGAAACTACTATGAACAAACTCCCGCACTCACACATACACTGACAATTGTCATCAGCATTCTTGCAAAAATTGTAAAAAAAATGGATAAAAATTGTACATATACATTGTGTAACGTAGAAATTAGTGATGCAATTCAACTCTCACTTTTTTCTTGCGTGCGCGCGCGCACACACACACACACTCACACTCTCTCTCGCTCTCTCTCTCTCTCTCTCTCTCTCTCTCTCTCTCTCTCTCTCTCTCTCTCTCTCTCTCTCTCTCTCTCACACTAACTCTCTCAATCACTCTACAGTAATGTGCATGTGTTCATATTATAAATGATTATATCAAGTGGCATACAAAATGTTAATATGAAAGATGAGAATACTCAAAACAATATGGAATCAAGTGGATTTCAAAATGATAATATGAAAGATGAGAATACAGAAGTATCGAATAGCATATATCTCTTTACTTTTCTTTCATGCACACTACACTAACTCTCTCATTGTCTCACACTCTCTCTCTCACTGTTTCACTCTCTCACTCTCTCCTACTCTCTCTCGCACACATACACACTCTCTCTCGCTCTTTTTGTCTCATACTTACTCTTTTACATCCTCTCTATTACTCACTCATGCACTTTCACACTCTCACACACACACAAACATATAGTGAAAATGATACCACTAGGTGACTTAAGGAGGTATGTAAGTATTGAAAGAGTTTTCGGTTGAATGTGTAAGAAATCTGAGATATTCACTTAAAATATTTAACAAGTTATAAGTAGGCCAGTGTCTGTGTTATTGCCATATTATAATTAGGATGATCAAGTGACCAAAGAGGAAGGTCATTTCTTAAGGACCATAAGATAATGTAACAGAATGTTCTGGTATCATAGGGAAAGGCATAACAAAAGTCCTCATTTTTTGACTTCAATATTCTAATTTTATGGATTAGAGGGGTGGTGGCCTGACACTCTCGTAGGCACAACTGTGCTAGCATAATAATTGCAAAAACACACACATTCCCCTTCAACAGCAAACTAGTAAAGACTTACTAACCAGGAATTAATAATCGGACTCTCCCGTGTGTTGCCGGGGCCCATAAGGGAAGCAAAGAATAGCAACACTGTAGCCTACCACGCATGTCGTAAGAGGCGACTAAGGAGGCTTGATGGTTCTGTCGCCCTGCTACTGAGTGAGTGCGTGGCGCGACACTGTGAGCTGCGAGTTTCGTGTGAAATGCTTGTGAATCTGCCCGAGGTTTTTTGGAACGTGACTGCATGTTCGGAGCGATGGCGGATGGCTGCGTCCGAGTTGACCAGTTTTTGCCTTATGCAGAAATGCGTGGCTGCTGGGCTTCTGGTTGACTGCCACTGCCATCAACGATGAACTGTATTTTCATGGACTGTGTGGGTGAACATCTAGGAAACATCCAGATGGGAAAATGACTGCCGATTCAATCAGAGATGCTTGGGTGTTTTATGGGGAACTATAGTGTTGACATTCTGGCGGCGGCATTATGCACAGAGTATCTGTGCGGGCTGTTGTTTATCGAGACTCCTGTCTTTTCCACTTTTCACATTGGGCAGTGGGGAGCATTTTGTGTGATATTCCCTGGCACAGGAACGGAGCATAATGGGGACAACCCGTTGCTGTGAAGTTGGAACTGCGACTAACTAACTAACTAATAATCAGACTGAAAAGGGGAGAGATGCAAGTCCTTCAAATTGTACTCAGTGTGGGCAACATAGCTAATTATGTATTGATATAAGACCTAGAAGCAAATACCTGGATGGCTTGGCCACATGGCATGGTCGAGACAGGAACACGGAGCTAATCCACGACTCTGGTGATCGAGTGAGATGGCAAAACATGACCGCCCACGCTTACCGGCATGGCACATGATGGATGGATAAGACACATTCAGTACATTTAAAATGTATAACTGGGCTGTTTTGATAAGACTGAACAAATATCCATGATTATCATTGAATTTTTCTACCACACAGTCTACACTTTGGTGATCACTGTTTTGAGTTGTTCGGTCCAGCAGTATTAGAGACTACATTGCATTTGCCAGCACAGTCGAGTTGAAATTGCTGCAGTGGTGTCAGAAGTTTGGGAAGAGGACAGGCAAATACTCTTGGGGAGAGGCAAAAGGAAGTAGTTCAGATAGCTTACAGTGCTGGATTGTTAAAAAAGTGCAACATTGAAACCATGTAACTGGTTTTGATTGCTCACTTGAAAAACAATCCTTATTGCTCATTTTGAGAGAGACAGTGTGAGCGTGAAATAGATCATGTCTGCAATATACTGTCATGTTTAGGTTTAGTTGTGAATAACTAGTGTACAAGTGGCCGTTGGTTGCTTGTTAGTGCAGTCTCTTAACAGTACAACATTGTCGAGTACGTTTTCCCCAGTATACCGTGCTATAGTTAACGAACCAATGTAAAAGAGCATTGGAGATGTCTGGGAAGAAGTAATGTTCACCAAAAAGGGAAGGAATCTTCATATTGCAGTGACCTAATACAAGTGAAGTTCAATCTTCGTATTGCAGTGACCTAATACAAGTGAATTTCTATCATCTTAGATCTCTAGAAGAGTATCTGAAACAGGAGTGTCACTGAGCAATGAATAAAAACAGCACATTTTACAATCTGGTAACATACACAAGAATCAGTGTTTATGTATTAACTACCTCCCTTTTAATGTCTCCATCTTGATGTGGTACAAGGATTTGCTTGTTCCAGTGCTTCAAAAACTATACCGACAGTAGTAAGCTGCTTATATGGTCCCCCATGTCAGACATGTCAAGGGATAGGGACCAGACAAAGCAAGCCACGTTACTGCCTTGTAGGTAGACTGGACAATCAGATCGCATATGCAGTCACAGACTTGACAGAACAGTGCAATATAACTCACCTTATCCTGATGTCACAAATTAAAAGACAGCAGAATAGTGTTAACCCCATGAAGTACCACAAGACACTGATAGAGCTGCCCCCCCCCCCCCCCCCCCCCCTACACACACACACACACCTCAAAGTGGTCCATCCAGTGCAACTGGTGGTCACCTTCCCCTCTTCTGCCAAAGCGCAGCCGGATAGGTTAAGAGCTACTGACCGGACAGTCATGTATTATAGTGGAACCCCTAAGGAGTCCTTAACAAAAACATCCACCTAACAAATCGCTTTTATGAATACAAAATTGATGTGACAGGAGATACACCTCAATGTCCGTGCTAGATTTTAAGTTAGCACCATCACAGATTTTAAGTCGGCGGTTATCACGCCATATGTTTTGACCATGAAGGACATATGGGTGACATTTTAATACTTTTGCTGAATTTAATACCAAGCAGTGAAGTATCTGTGAATTGCAACAACGAGACAGAAATTATAGTGGCTGATGTCATGATAAAGAAATCAAAAGTCATAATTAAGCATTTATTTTTATCCCAGCAAATACACATCTAACACTTTCAAGTATGGAGATAAATGATGCATAATAGTTGGAAACTTTAATAGCCGCTCAAAAAGATGGAGGTACCCATGCCGATCTAATCAACAAACCGAATGACAAACCCAACTTTTACTCTAGAAGAAGGTGTACCACTGTCAGAAATTACTAACAAAGGAGTTTTGAGAACTCCAATTTGTTAGCTAATTGAGTTATTGCTCACAGTGGTGTTGTAGTGGGTGTGGTTTCACCTTCCCAATGCTCCCAATCCAAGCAAGCAAACTGAGGTGCAGGTTTCTACACCATATGTATAGAATTGGTGTATATAAATCTTTTTTGGTCACTAATGATTATGTGGCCCTAATACTTATCATATATCTGACTTCTTCGGTATGATTGTTTTGTTTATTGCAGAATTCGACAATTGGCACCCCGGTAACGCTGAAAGTTGATGAGAAAGGTTACATACTATACTGGAGGGATCAAATCAAGGTAATAACAGTAATTGAATGCGTAATGTCACCATAAAGCACTGTATGTATTTCAAACGATAGCAGACAATGCAAGACAGGTTATTGGGTCTTATTTTTACATTAGCTGATAAGATAACTGAAGATTATATTCCTTCCAAAGAGAGCACCAGCACTTGAATAATGACTTTGTCTCATGTCAAGCACTGTTAGGTCTCTGTTCAGTGATCTCATGCTGCCAATGTCTCTTCTAACATAAGACATTTACATATTTGTAAGTGGAATCATATAAGCCATCACATAGGTGCAATAAGAAATATGTGCATGGATTATTACTATCGTTGGTATCAGGTTAATCTAATACTTACTCTCTGAGAAGAACCAGCAAAGTCTAAGAGGCTAAAATTGTCGGTCTTAAGAAATAAACTTTATTGGATATTTCCATTTTGATGTGTGTCACATTATTTCCAGTTTTCTGTTGTCATCTCCATGTTTCGATTTAACATGCCATACCAGTCTGGTTTAGAAAATCTTGACCGCCTTTGGGTCAATTAGCTCCTTGGATGAACCAGCTCTTCAGAAATACACACATTTTATTTCTCTTCACCCTTTATATTTCAAGTGGGATGAATACATATGCCTCTGTTGGTGACACTGGGACCAGTAGCGGTTAAAGTTACTCTAAATCTAGATCCTTTAAAATATTGTTACTGGTTGCAACATTTAGTGGTCAAGCTCAATATTTTGATGCTTTCTGTTTGGTGTGGAGTCTGAATTTCTTGAATTTCTTAACTGTATTAGTCTCAATAAACACATGCTAAATCATAGATGCTCTTCTTGCTTCTTTCTTTTCTTTTTCTCCTTCTACTTCCTCCTCCTCTTCTTCTTCTTCTCTTCTACCTTCTTCTTTCTCTGCCTATTTTACTTCCTTCTCTTCTTCATTCCTCTTTTGAGGGTAGGGAGTCACACCTAATTGCGCACTTGAAGGGTCAGTTTAACTGACTTTGGAATGCATGTGTATAAGGTTTACTGGCTCTAGACAGATTCCATCCAAGGTAATGGGCTCTTTCTACCTGTGGGTATATTTTATCTTTCCTAGCAATTTTGCCAAAGCAGCAGTATTACTGCCTACTCTGGGATTTCCAACTGCCATGGAATTTTTAACATGTAAGTATACAGGACATTCTGTTTTTCACTCTTATCTGAGAGGACTAGGTATCTGATCCTACTACCTAAGAGATCAAAGACCAAGTGATTTCATTAGAAATCGGTGGTTCTTAGAAAAATTGCTACTCTGTGCTAAAATTGAACATTGTAACTTCTTAGCCTGATGCGGACACCATTTTCTCTCGGTATTTTCATCGGTACTCTCATCCAATGCAAGAGAGTGCCACAAAAATTGTTTACTTGCATCATGAAGTTTATGCATCAAATTGTCACTTATCTTGTCAACACGTCTGACCACAGTTCTCCTTGATAAAGTAATGTTGTCAAATCTGTTTTTGTTTGTTTGTTCTGGACACATAATGTTTGCTGCATCTAGCAAACACTCCTTATGAACTCGCCATCAGAAAATGGCTTGTTCTGTTTTACAATTCTGTGTGACAGCACAAGACTAGCTTCAGTTGCAGCATCTTGAATTGAAGAGTGTTTAGTGAAAACAGTTTGCTGTTTCTCCAAATTTTTCACCATCTCCAGGCATTTCCCTTCCCTCCTTTCGGTTGTTAAATTGTATCCGAAATCGGAATGTTTTGTTTGATAATGTCTTTTATAATTGTACTCATTGAAGACAGCCACTGACTCACGACACAACAAGCAAACTGATTTGCTACCAACTTTTATAAAACAATATTTAGGTGTCAATTCATCATTAAAAACACGGCATTCATCTTCAATCTTACGTTTGTTATTGACAATCATTGTTTCAATAAAATTCGAACAGTTAGAATTGTACAAAACTTTAAAACGGAAATGAAACAACACCTACTTTCGGCTGTGTGTGAAAATAAAATATTCGGAAAACAAGTAGTAAACTCAAAATAAATTTCAGAAATATACCAAGACTACTACAACAAATAAATTAATTTGAACATTGTAAATGTGGAAATAATTTATAGCAGCAAAACACATTTTACATTTAATATTTTCTTGAAAAATAAATCATTTTATTCACCGGAGAAATATCTGTTTTTCATAAAATGATCCTTATTATATTTTTACATGTCGATAAATATTTCTTTATATGAAAATCGATAAATTCGCATTTTAGCACTACATGGTTCCAAATTTTGCTGTATGTAGCCTGGGGCGGGGTTGGGGTGAGTGCCCAACCTTGCATAAATACCCCAATGGCTCGTGCATTCATCACCTATGCAACAAAAGTCCAACTCCTGGCCTTCTCGTGGCAGAACTGTTTTAACTAACAGGAGAAAGGGCGGTGGCGAGTCACCGGCGCCGAGAAATAACCAGAACGCTCTAGATGTGTATGCACGTACATGCATGCGCAGACACATGTGTGCGTGCCTACACAACTAAACTCGAGTAAGACCACAGTCTGCTCTAGCAAAGGAAAGGTGCTGAAGATGGAGGCAACCAGCCAGAAGGCGCACCACAGAAATCAGGATGCCACACAATCACGCGTTATGAAATATGTCGACTACTGCTAAATGTTATGGTGCTCACCCTGCTTTGGACCTCCAAGCAGGTGCAGTGCCGGGCCATATGCCTCGAAAGGGTCCAACCACAGCTACTGTAGGTCCTTCTCAGATGTCCTTTGGAGCCAGAGGAGCTGAGAATAGTGTCCGGCCATACCAAACAAAGACTAAAACTAATGCACTGGAATGTGGATGGAGTCAGCAACAACAAAAATAGAACTAGAAAACATCGTGGACCAAGAAAAGGTAAGCGTATGTTGCTTGCAAGAAACTCACCTCAACGAAAACAAAATGATGTCTGGGAAATTGCCAGTACTAAGGACACTACTTTCTTAACTTAGCAGTCAGCATAAGGTCACCATACAGTGGATACCATCCCACTGTGGAGTACCCGGAAACCGATCGATTGGCTAAGGAAGGAGCAAAAGGAGAACAGCCTGATGTGCCCGTTACATACCACCAAAAGAAAAGAATGATCAAATCAATCATAAGGCCACCAAGACCTGCTCAAGACGACTATCGCGTTATAGACAGATCAGAACAAGTCATTATTCTGCGACTCAGAACAGGACACAATAGATTACGCAACCACATTATACAAGATTCAAGATTGGTGAATCAGCCATGTGCACATGTGGCTTGGCGTCGCAGACAGCAGAGCACACACTCAAAGACTACCCAAATTACAACATGTTTAGGCAAACCTTCTGGCCTAGAGAGACGACAGTGGAAGATAAACTCTATGGACTGCTGAGTGAACTAGGAAGGATAGTTAAATTCATACAAGAGGCAACATTGTAGTTATAGACATATTTAAGGCGAACGAAAGAAGAAGAAGAAGCTTTACATTACAAAGGTCAAGAACTGTTTACAAAAATAGATAATTAGAAAGAAATTTTATCAAAAATGCTAAAACAATCATAACAGTACATGAAATTCTGTAAAATTCAACGAAATAACTTAAAAACGAAGTAACATTTTTTATTTCTAAATGCCCCCTCGGGCCGCATAAAATCAGTTGCTGGGCCGTAGTTTGCCCACCCCTGGAATAGAGTATTACCCAAGAATGAAATTTAACATATTGCCAAATACAGGTAAAAGTAGTTTCATATGACACACTCCTATAAGGGTGGGAAATACTAAG
The DNA here is from genome assembly GCA_963921405.1 of Cepaea hortensis. NCBI lineage: Eukaryota > Metazoa > Mollusca > Gastropoda > Stylommatophora > Helicidae > Cepaea > Cepaea hortensis. Next base: position 59,012,024 of record OY992894.1, read on the forward strand.
AAAAAAAAAATTTCCTGAAGGTGGAATCTGCTATGGGTCTGTGATGTGATAGGGTCGCACATTTTGTAGGTCTGAATGCACAGTGCAAGAATGGCCAGTCGTTCCTTCACTTTAGAACAAGGCATCAAACACTCGTCTGACAGCACATGACATCAGCATAACTCCCTATAACTACACTAATGTGCCATCTGAGAAATGCTGGGACTTGATATATATTGCGTCATTGCTGTTTAGACTTGAGTGAACCAACCTCAGAATTTCTTGCTCTTTCACATGAGAGCAAATTTATGTATGTCGCCCTACTACCATTTAATGTGACCTGGTTCCTAGTTCACAAACCAGACTGCTGATCTGCACAAATCAAATCCCCTAAAAGTGCTGAGTGAATTAATGGTGCAGGCAATGTTTCAGAAAAGTTTGGCCAGTTATTCGCAGCAGTGAGGCAATTTGATGTTTGTTTCTACTAGTGCAGCTCTGAGATCCATCATCCTCATTAAAAAGATAATATACAGTTTTCTGGGAAACGTAGTTGGCTGGGAAAGAAACAGGTTATCCTACCCCATTGTGCTGTAACCTTAAACATCAAATCAGTGTGACATTATCTACATGGCAGTACTTGTCCATAATTTGAAATACTCAAAATTGCAGGAAATATATGTTCAGAACGAACACTGATCCAGCGCTAGTGTATTTTCCTTAACTCTTAATTTGCTGGAATCTGTCTAGTTCAGTGGTTCTCAACCTTTTTTGGCCCGTGCCCCCCTTCACCATATTTTCAGAACGTCATCCCCCCCCCCCCCTTTCCTATAAAAAATTTGGCCTGTGCCCCCCTTCATCGTATTTTCAGAACGTCATTCCCTCCCCCTTTCATATTTGCTATCTAAAAATCTCCCCACCCCTACACAGTATACGTAAAAATGGAAGGTAAATTTAATAGCATATACTAAAACAAGTCTAGACATCCACATAAAACATGATTTGTGGGTCTACTTACTTTATAAAATGAATTTTAGAAGGATGAGACGTACATAACTGTAAATTATGAAGGGAAAAACAATATCAAGTAATCGGTTCTTGTATTAACGCGATCTTGAAATGGTCTCCCCCCCCCCCCCCCCCCCCCCCCCGAAAATTCCCCCTGGGGGAGAATTCCCCACCGGTTGAGAACCACTGGTCTAGTTCTTTCCCTATGCTCTACATTAGTGTGTCTGTCATACCATTTTAGTCCTTCTATTCTGCACAGGCACCAGTTAAGAATGTTTTTATTTATTAGTAGAGCAAGGAATCTTTTGACATGTCATAGTTTTAGTCCTTGGTCCTTATTATTCATAGCTTTACCTAAGAGACGGAGCAGTTGGATGCAAGGAAGTTCATACAATCAACCTCATAACCATGTGTCCAAATTCATCTCAGAATTATAATGTTAAAAAAGTTAGTTGCATATCCTTTACAGGATATTGCAGTCAACCCCAGCATATTTTGGCTGTTTGCAATTTCTTGGCAAGTTTACGTTCAGTAGTTTGCCATTGTTTTCTGAACAACCAGCATTCATATGATTTTATGAAAACCAATGCAATGCAGTATCACAAATTGACTTAAGTAGAACCCAGGCGGGCAACCACTTTGTCAGAAGTCAAAAGGTTCTCTTACTGGTGTTTAGTTCTTGGTGCAGGTTCAGATCCTTACAGATCCCAGAGAGAAAACTCTGGACAAATGTCTCTTTTATGCTTATTGAAGAAACAGCCCCTGGATACTCAAGAAAACAGCAAAGAATTGACTTGTTAAAAATATTGATGTAGATGCTCCTGGTACTCCCAGGAGTGAGAAAGAGGAGAATTATAGTAGTAAATTGAGTTAGAACGTTGTTAATGCAATGCAGTCCTCTCATACACTTAACTAACTAAGCATTAATCAAATTATACATGATTAAATCAAATGATAAAACATGCAATCAACAAATCATCACTGACAATATTGTAAACCCAGTGTTTCCAGGACATTAATCGCTATAGCCAGGACTATGAAGACAACAATAACAACTGCCTGAAATGGAATTAAGGGGACTTTTCTGACAATTGAATATCTTAAGATTGGTGCTAAATTTCTATTTATTTTTACTTTCATAACTCTTTCTAGTTCTTTGAAAGTTCCTGTTGCCTCCTGGAATCTTATTTTTAATAACTTTATCCAATCCCATCTTTGATGACATGCTACCTAAATAGGTTCTGTCTCTTGAAGTGAAATTTCACCAACAGATATTGGGCTGTCATTTGTTTGATTTATTGTCATTACCTTTATTCTCATTACCTTATGCATCTTGTCTAATCTTTCTGTCTGGGTCTTGCTGATAGTGAGGAGGCTCAGACCATAATCTGTGACACTTAGCACAAGTTCCAGGTAGAAAAGGAAGAGCAGGTGTTGATCAATGTTAACTGCTGCCATCACCTACAGTGCCGTTAAGGCCTTTCCTGGCTCAGCTTATGACTTTGTCGGCATGATTCTTATATGACAAGTATTTATGAAAGGTGATGCTGAGATATTTCATCTTGTTAATTCTGATGATGCCTGTGTTGAAGCATTAATTATTTGAGTCTTCAAGAAGAACCATATCAAGAAAGCCAGACTCACATGGGCCCTTGATTCCTGGCACCACTCAACAAGTCTGTCTAGTTGCATTCCTGCTGTGATTTCATGCTTATTTTTCCCACTTTGGTAGACAATTATGTCATTGATGTAAGACATTTTCTTGCCAAGATGTTTTGTCTGTGTACCTGCAATATACACATTGAAAGACACTTCCTCCTATGACATGGATTCAATATGCTAAAATTGATGAATAGTTCCCCTCTTTGATTTAATTAGTCTCCTTTTGTTTTCATTACCACATTTCCAATTTTCTCTGTGACCTCTTCATAATCCATGTTATTCCACTTTTGCTAGCACTGAAATCACCAATCAGAATTGTATATTGCCATTTGTTTGATTACCTATAGTACTCAGAAGTTTCATGTGAAATGCCTCCTTAACTGATTCATACTTGTAATTTATTGTTGCAAAGACTGGATTATATTCATGTAATTTTGCTTTGATTCTATACTGTTCAAAAAAAAAAAAAAAAAAAAAAAAAAAAAAAGAAACGCAACATTTTTGGTGTTACTTTTATAAAAGATATTTGCTGATTGGACATCAGTCAACCTATTGACTGTGTCCATCTGGTCATTAACTTCTTGTGGTTACCTAAATTGTACTGACCTCATGATTCATGAGGTTATGATAGATGTCAAGGTCAAAACATTTTTGACAATAACTCGTGACAGGTTCATGATAATCCCGTGAAACTTACTGAACACAAAACTCTCTGACCATATTATTGAATGCCTATAAAAGATTGACGCTGCTCAGTTAAATTCAGTTAAAAATTCAATTCACAAGTATGGCTCATCTCACTACAGAACAACGACTCATCATCATTGGACGTTTACAGGCTGGACAGTCACAAAGTGTAGTAGCCAGAGAATTTAATGTGGCTAGAAGCACCATTAGTTGCATTTGGAGGCTATGTCAAGAAACTGAGTGGCAGACCGGCTGCGCAGTGGAAGACCCAGAATCACAGCTGCTGCCGAAGACCGCTTCATATGGCTGCATCACCTTAGCAATCGATTTGCATCTGCATCCTCCACAGTCCAATCAATGCCAGGAGCTTGTCGAATTTCAGATCAAACTGTCAGAAACCGGCTGCACGACACTGATCTTTGGGCTAGAACAAGGGAGTGCAAACTTTTTGTGCCTAGAGCCACATTGACAAATGTAAAGCTATTTGGGGAGGGGGGCACATACATTATGTCCACTTTGTTTACAGCACCTATCACAATAAGTAATTATGAATTATTTATAGATTATTAAACAGTATAAATAACTAATTTCAATTTTATTTTGCTTATACACTTATACATTATATTTTACAATATGGACAAAAACTGTTACTAATTTGTTAACAAGATTTTACAATTTTTTATTATAATAAATTAAAAAATATTATCTATCAATGACTTTAATTTAGACACAAACCGACCACATTGTCACTACAATTGTTGATTTCTGATGACGTGTATATAACTGCTTGCAATTTTTGACAATATTCTTGAAACCTGGAGCAAGTTTACTTGTTGAAATTCGCATGACAGCATACAAGGTGCAGTCCGACAATAAAGACCTATTCTTAGATTTGTTGATCTTCAAGCAAGAAAATACTTGTTCGAAATATATGTTGATCCAGACAATGATAAAATTAGAAAGAAATGTTATCAACAAATGTTAAAACAATCATAACGGAACATGAAATTCTGTAAAATTCAACAAAATAACTTAAAAATGAAGTAAACATTTTTATTTCTAAATGCCCTCAAGGGCCGCATAATATCAGTTGCCGGACAGCATGCTGCCTGCAGGCCGTAGTTTGCCCACCCCTGGGCTAGAAGACCCTACAGAGGTCCTATTCTTACGGACTCGCAATGCCAGAACTGACTGCAGTGGGCGAATCAGGATCGTCAATAAAATGTTGGTACAAGTTTGCAATTGAAACTGCAATAATGTTGCATTTCCTTTTTTTAACAGTATTTTCTTCTTCTGCTGCGTTCATCCGGAGTTTTTTTTCCCGGATGTGATTGCGTTTTGCCTGTTTACAGCAGAGTTGCGTTCTTGCGCCGTTAGGCTGACACATCTGACTTCTGCAGGCATTTGTTGACCGGGTTAACCTTCCCTGTTTGAACAGTATAAAACTCACTGCTTTCCGCTTTGTTAGTATGTTCTTTGCCTCTTTATATAGCATTCGGGCCACACCTTCACTCTGAGGGGCGTTTTTCTCTGTGTGGCCTGCGAACAGCTATATTTCATCTGTGCAGAAGTGTTTTGTTCCATCTGTTTCGCGTGATCCTAAAATACTAATCTTGTAATATTTAATTTCTCCAACCACATGTGTTTCTCCTTTCCTATTTCGTACATAGTTCTAACACTCCGGGTACCAATTTTGAAGGTTTAACTAAGTAAAATGAGGTAAGTTGATGATGCAAACTCCTTGCAGCTTTCTCTGCATTGTGATATACTCAATATATGCCTGGATAACCAAAGAAATGATCAAGAATCTTGGTTATACAGGAATACACTAACTGTTGCAAATATACTACTACCATCTGTCTTCCTGAGTATACACATTGAGTCACTTAGAAAGCATGCCTGGGTGAAAGTCTGTGTCTCCAGCCAGACTGTTGTTCCAGTTACTGCCATGACCTCTATAGCCAAGCTACTAGTTGTCACTGGAAGGCACCACTATATGCCTTCACAGTTCTCACTAACTACAGACCCATCTGTGTAGATTACTTCACCCTCAGAAGAATTCTCAAATATCAAGGCCTGAACTTCTGCCTCCACAATTACTGGGTTTTGTTATCTTCACCTCTGTCCAGTTTAATGCATACTGAAAAGAATGTGTGGCTCTATTGGAACATGTATCCATTCTTCTCCAGGTTCTATGTCCTCAAGTGAACAGACCTGTTAAATAATGTCTTTGGCCTCTTTTTTAACCCACTGTCCCTTCTTTTCTTGATCTCTGTCAAAAGTTATATTTTCTCATACTGGTGTTCAGTTCTTGGTGCAGGTTGAGATCCATTAACTTTGTCAGAATCTGCCAGGTGAGCACTCACTTTGTCAGAGGTGACTAATTACCACCCCAGATTCCAGAGAGAAAACTCGGGACAAATGTCTCTTGTTTGTTGAAAGAAGAAACAGTCCCTGGGTACTCAAGTAAACAGCAAAGAAGTGGCTTGTTGGTAAGATAGATGTAGTTGCTCTTGGTACCCCCCAGGAGTGAGAAAGAGGAATTAAGATATACAGGATAAGCCTTTTCCAAAAAAGCTGCATAGGGATGGTACCTCTCTGACTTTTCTTCTCCTGGAAAAATATATACGTGAACCCCCACTAACTGTTTTACAAATGTGTGCACTCACTTATGCTACACAAACATTTACATATAGTTAGAAATGTGGAAGAACTATGAAGTTTAACAAACTACCACTGTGTTGATTTACTGTTCATGATAATTCAATAAAATAAGACGAATCAATGATGATTTTAGCTAATAGTGTTGCTGTGCTATGAGGGGATGATGAATGAGCAAATGGCAAGTATATCATGAAACAGATACCGGTCACATAACTTGTATGATCCAATTATGACGACACAGATTAGCATCAGGCTCCACGGTGAAACGCATTGCACTTTCAGCTTGTAGAGGATTCCCAATGGGTCCTTACACAAGGATCAGCCGCTGCGTAATGTAAATGGATTGTTGACTGTCCATGGCTCCTATGAGAGCTGGAAATGAAACAAATGAAGACAGGTAGTATCTATCATCTACACATCTCATAACATATATATATTTTCACATGAGCATATATAATTCAGAACATATATAGTTTAAAAAATATGCATATACACCTACACCTATATATGGCTATGTCGCAGGATTGACTGGCTTTTGCCTTATTCAGAAATGTGTGGCTGCTGGTCTTCTAGTGACTGCTGCTTCCATCGATGACGAATCGTATTTTTGTGGAGGACTTTTATGTTGGCATTCTGGCGACAGCATTATAAGATGAATAATAATTTCGTGGAGGACTTTTGTGTTGACATTCTGGTGGCGGCATTATGCACAGTGTACCTGTGCGGGCTGTTGATTGTTGAGACTCCTGTCTTTTCCACTTTTCACTTGGGGCAGTGAGGAGCATTTTATATGATACCAGCTGACCCGGCCCGGCTTCGCCCAGGCCCTGGAGGGGATCTATCTATCTATCAGTCTGTCTGTCTGCTTGTTTGTCTGTCTGTCTGTCTGGCTGACCCGGCCCGGCTTCACCCAGTCCCTGGTGTGGAGCATCTCATTTAATTAATATAAGTAGTCATATAAGCTCTCCCGTTCCCGACTATCTGTCTGTCTGTCTGACCCGGCTTCACCCAGTCCCTGGTGGGGAGCATCTCATTTTATTAATATACGTAGTCATATAAGCTCTCCCGTTCCCGACTATCTGTTTGTCTGTCTATCTGTCTGTCTGTCCCGGCCCGGCCCGGCTTCACCCAGTCCCTGGTGGGGAGCATGTCATTTAATTCATTCATATAAGTAGTCAAATAAGCTTCCGTTCCCGACTATCTGTCTATCTATCTGACCCGGCGTGGTTTCGCCCAGCTCCTGGCGCACAGTAACTTAAAAGAATGTCCTTCCACACACCATTCATTATTTTTAATGAAAACTGTTTTTAATCACCGACATGACAGTTGATAAGTTTTGTAAGCAGAAAAAGATGGGTTAAAATGTTATGCATAATGCATTATTTTTATGCAAACTTTAAAAATACCTTAAAGATTATATCATTATTTAATATAACTCATATGCCTAAAAATAACTATAGACAAAGAGTTTAACAATAGTGCAGGTAAGTCCAACAATATGACTATAAAGTATATAGAAATGTTATTAAAAGTTATGCCCCTTGAAATAACTTTTCTAGAGTGAAGTCCCCCTGCTATATAGACATTATATAATGAAAATGGAAAAGTAAATGTTATTAAATAAGTAGAAGATTTTACATTAAGAAATTATTATAGTCGGTTGCACAGGAATGAAAGGAAGACGTGTAGAAAATTTCATCTCAATCGGATGTACCGTTATCGAACGCATCCAATACAAAAATCCCCACACACAAACAAACATACACTCTGTTTTATAGATATAGATTCAGTGCACAGGAACGGCGCATAATGGGGACGACCCATTGCTGTGAAGTTGGAACCGCAACTAACTAACCTACACCTGTATAATGGAGTGTTTCTCATATAAGTTCACCTCACTTACTCTCTCCCTCTCTCTTCCTTTCACACTGTCTGTCCGAAGGGCTTTAGTAGCACATCTTGGTCGAACATTAAAGGCCTTTACTTCCCTGTCTGGATGAATGAGTGTCTTAAGTCCTCTGTCTATCTTCATGCAGACATCTTCGTGCAGACAAGGTGAACTGGTGACATTTCTCCATCCAAGTGGTTTCATGCAAATCTTGGTAGGCATTCAAAGTGTTGGTTCAGATAATCAACATTAATTTGGACACTATCAATAGAACGCTCACCCTCACAAATTTCTCCTAAGTTGTCAGTCTCTAATTTCCATCAGCCTCATGCAGGAGGAATCTAAATGTATCTCCTGTACATGAATCGGCCAAGCACTCACATGGCTTGGATAATGTTGGATTTCTCCACATTATTACACATAACAATGGGAACAAAAGTTGCATAGTGAAATAGGAAAGGCTAACGCTGAAACAATGAGTAACAAAGAAAATCCACAGCTTGAAGTTTGGGAGAGTACACAGAAACACACAAAAACTAAAACAGACCCTCAAAATAGAAGACAAATGATATAAAAAATCTATTAGTATTACCTGAGTTTATATCTGCTTGCGTCTGAGATTTTGTTGGCAATTAGTTAGTTAATTTATTTGGTTATTTCGGGATTTGAAATTTAAATATTGAGCACAACCCACTACTGGCAACGCTGATTGTATTCTGGTATGAACCTAAGGCCTATCCACGTCAATATGGAAGCACTATACTCGAGTTTCGCCCTCGTTTGAGCTCGTCAGTAGTGCATATCCCTGACCGGATCCGGAAACAAGCCCCGGATCACTGGCGTGTGAAGCGGGTGTGTAACCACGCGGCACACGTTGGACACACAGCCAAATTATCACAATAGAATATTACGTCACCCATCGTAGGTTATGCTCAAGATTGCCCAATCGCCGCGACTGACGTCCGTCAATCGATGTGGACCCGAAACGATCAGGACTTCTCACTGGCAAGGAACACCAGGCCTCCTAAATCCAATGAGCAATAATAAAATTGATTTATTTGGTTATTTCGGGATTTGAAATTTAAATATTGAGCACAACCCACTACTGGCAACGCTGATCGTATTCTGGTATGAACCTAAGGCCTATCCACGTCAATATGGAAGCACTATACTCGAGTTTCGCCCTCGTTTGAGCTCGTCAGTAGTGCATATCCCTGACCGGATCCGGAAACAAGCCCCGGATCACTGGCGTGTGAAGCCCTCGTTTTGAGGGCAAAACTCGAGTATAGTGCTTCCATATTGATGTGGATAGGCCTTAGGTTCATACCAGAATATGATCAGCGTTGCCAGTAGTGGGTTGTGCTCAATATTTAAATTTCAAATCCCGAAATAACCAAATAAATCAATTTGATTATTGCTCATTGGATTTAGGAGGCCTGGTGTTCCTTGCCAGTGAGAAGTCCTGATCATTTCGAGTCCACATCGATTGACGGATGTCAGTCGCGGCGATTGGGCAATCTTGAGCATAACCTACGATGGGTGACGTTGTAATATTCTATTGTGATAATTTGGCTATGTGTCCAACGTGTGCCGCGTGGTTACACACCCGCTTCACACGCCAGTGATCCGGGGCTTGTTTCCGGATCCGGTCAGGGATATGCACTACTGACGAGCTCAAACGAGGGCGAAACTCGAGTATAGTGCTTCCATATTGACGTGGATAGGCCTTAGGTTCATACCAGAATACGATCAGCGATGCCAGTAGTGGGTTGTGCTCAATATTTAAATTTCAAATCCCGAAATAACCAAATAAATCAATTTGATTATTGCTCATTGGATTTAGGAGGCCTAGTGTTCCTTGCCAGTGAGAAGTCCTGATCGTTTCGGGTCCACATCGATTGACGGACGTCAGTCGCGGCGATTGGGCAATCTTGAGCATAACCTACGATGGGTGACGTAATATTCTATTGTGATAATTTGGCTGTGTGTCCAACGTGTGCCGCGTGGTTACACACCTACTTCACACGCCAGTGATCCGGGGCTTGTTTCCGGATCCGGTCAGGGATATGCACTTCTGATGAGCTCAAACGAGGGCGAAACTCGAGTATAGTGCTTCCATATTGACGTGGATAGGCCTTAGGTTCATACCAGAATACGATCAGCGTTGCCAGTAGTGGGTTGTGCTCAATATTTAAATTAGTTAGTTAGTTAGTTAGTCTTTCCTCTTGAGACCAAAGCGGCGCATAGGGCAGAAGTCATGGCTCTCCATGTCTGGCAGTTCACTGCCGCCTGTTGTAAATCTTGGATGTTTATTTGGCCATTGAGCCTTCTCTGATGATGGTTCTACGCAGGGTCTCTCTTGGTCTTCCCCGTTTTCTCTTCCCTACCGGTGTCCATATGAGGGCTTGGTAGGGGAGTCTTGTCTTGTCCATTCTGAGTACATGGCTGAGTAGTTCCAACGGCGTTTTCTTATAAAATTGGATACAATATCTTGCTTAGTCTCTTGACTTATTTGCGGATTGGTTCTAAAATCTGTCCAGTGGATGCCGGAGTTTAAATACTGCTTTTGTCAAAATGCTATTTTCTCTCCTCCCCTTTCACTGGTGAAAATTACCTGGATTATGTCCAGTCTTCGTTAACTCCTCTCCTATTTTTACTATGGATTGTAGTATGCTCTGTCAATCAGTTTTGATTGACTTTGTGCTATTATTCAGAAACTTGCTTCGTTTCACTGATCAGAGAATGTATAGCATTATGTCACACATATTTTTCAATCTGCTGTTACATCCTCGCTTTCCCAGGATTTTAACTAGTTTTATCTCTGTGTTGCGATGAGGTGTTAGGCCTGTATTCTATTTTGACCGCCATGGGTCTCTTCACAAGTGGAAAACTGGAGTTGGAGTATGCTGCTTACCCTATAATTCATTTAATTTATTGCCATTGGGTATCAATGTTCTGTGCATCAACTTGTAAGTTTGCAATTGTAACATTTATTTGCCTTGACATTCTCTTTGTTGTTTTGACTTCATTGAGTATCCTTTAGTTTCATTTGGAATTTTTTCCTATCCTAAGTTTCTCTTCATTCGGCATTTAGTTTTGACTAAATTGTGTTTCTGTGTCAGCATCTTTTTATTGTTCACATAAATATAACTCTATTAGTCTCTATCCTCTTTTAGTTTTTGTCCAGTCCATACTCCCATCCACAACAACTTCACAGCTTTCTCCAACTTGTCTCATTGCAAGCATCCATCATTAAGACATTGTTTTATCATTTTGTTGTATGTAAACTTGCTTCTGTTCTCTGGGCATTGAGTTGGAGTCTGTTGACAATGAAAACCTAAAACTTTATAGTAAACATAACCAACCTAAGCCTAATCCCAGTTAGTGCTATATGCTGAATCTGGAGCTGTCTACATTCTAATATGCCTCTCCATAGAGATAAAGTTCCAATGCCAGTCTTGGAAGTTGGCATAGTGTCGTTTCTCCTGACCATCTCCACATGGTCTGTGTTACATAGCTCTCATTCCCCTCTCCAAGCTTAGGAACCAGTAAGGTGTGCAAGCAAGGTACTGAAACTTCTGCAAGGATTTCTCTTGATGATGACTTGTGAAACCTTGTGTCTTTTCCTGCAAGGCTCAAAACCTGGTACTTTCAAGGTTCTGTATTTGCTGTAGTATTTTTTAAATAATTACAACTATATAGCTTCAATCTTGGGAGGTATGTGGTAGTTCCCTCATGACTTCCACATCCGCTTGGTTTTGGTTGGTGTCACAGCACTCCCTGGGGTGAGGGGAACCTGCTATCACACTTTAACAACGGGATACCTTTAGCCCTGGGACATAGGTGACCTCAGTCCACAAAACCCCTTCGGCCCTTGGACCTTTATCTTCCTCACTTAACCAAGGGACGTTACCCCTTTCAAACCTCGTCCTGAACTCATGACGCAACTCTGGCAGCTAACTATGGTAACAATATGGTGTATTATACAAGATGAATGAGAATGAGAATGATGATTCCGAGATAGGCCTTGCAGTATCTATGAGAGATAAGACGTGGCAAGGATCGAGTAGCCTCCTGGAGAAAGTGTCATCATCGTCAGGGCCTCAAGTCACACTATTGGGTAAGTCAGACACGCTCACCAAGTATCTCAGGCCTCCCTCCAGGTATAGGTTTCTCCACTTGGATAGGATGGCTGGCGAGTCGACTCACTGGTACTTGGGACCTCCGGTGGATGACGTTACTGAAGTCTGGACCACCCTGGTGTAGGGATAAATACTGTCTCTCGGGTGGCCGAGGAATTAGGACACTCCTCTGAAGCGTCTGGAAGTATCGAGGGTACTGCGGGTATAGCGAGATGGTGATCTCTCACTCAATGGTAGTAGCAGTCCCAACTGTCTATGCAACCCGCGCAGATCATCCGACTCATAGCACAGATATCACAGCACAGATACCTCCCTCGCTGAACCGTGGCACAGTAGATAGAGTTCAAAACAGACAAAAGTTCTTGCACAATATCAGGCATCACATGGTACCAGGCACTTGGTAGCGGAGACATCATAACTAGTTGGCATGAAGGCAGTCAGGGTCACAACCGGGACACTAACAACAACCAGATACTTGCCCAGCTGAAGTAACGAACAAGGCCATATGGTGCTGTTATGGCGTCCAACCGGGGCTATCAGACGTGGAGTGGGCGATGAGTTAGCTGGAGCCCATTCTGACACATACTCTCGATTGTAAGTACTACTTGCTGAGGTGGTGGACTTCCAAGCTGTTCACACCGGCTCTCGCCCTAGTCCGGATCACTGGACTCGTCCCCCGATCGCCGCTCTGCTCTCAACAAGATAGAACCTGTGGAGGATAACACTCAGTGAGAGCACCATGAATCAGACTTACCCACAGCAGATACACTTAGGTCCCCCTTACTCAGACATGTGGATCCTTCCCATAAGGGCCGCACTCTTTCATTAGCCACTCGAACATTTGAGGACAGACTGGACCTTGAACCAATGCGGCAGCTGTCCACCTGCATCCTCTTTCCCAGACGAACGTAGGACTGGGCCAAGATTGGTGTCTGAGATATGGGTCTCTGCTGAAACATAGCTAGACAACACATACGGTTAGTGAGTTAGTTGTACTTGTAGATAGAAGGGCCCTGAAGGAGGGCCGATGGCAGTACTTCCTCACCCCCTTCCTGTTATCCGCCAACGCTGATGTCGTACCATGCCGTAGGCACAATCCAGTAACTTCAAATAAATATACAGGGTGATCCCCCTGTAGCCAAAATCCACACCCCGTTCCCCCCTCCCTGGTCCCAGGTCGGGGCATTTAGAACGGTGTCATGTTCAATATGAACAATTCTGTCGCAATGGTCCCTTCTCCCTCTATCCACTTCTCAGGAATCCACTATATATTAAGCTGGCATTTCATCGAGGGAACTAATTAAAAGACAGATGTGAGGAAAGCTAAGAAGAAAGCCAGTGGTCGCCCCACCATGTGATCCGAAGCTCACCTCCCGGTACGACCTTGAAACGACCTCGGAGGTTTCGACCGACCGGTGCATTCGATTCGTTGCACTCGCCCGAGTTCATCGATATATCCGAAGCGACTACTTAATCTTCTTCCGGTAGCGCTGTGGGTAATGGTTCGGCCACGCTGACCACGCCGACGCTCGAGGTTACAAAGTTGGCCATGTGTGAACTCAAATTACAGGTCTCTCTTCCCTGAACCCGAGTTTCCCAATCTACAGGTTCTGTAAATGCGCCGCGCGTTGCTAACCTGCGAAATATCTTAGCAGTACAATGCTTGTAAACACGAGTTTGCCCCAGGCTTAATTTACAGTCGGAAAGCACAACCTTATCACTGTTCACACGTGACCTCCTTTCCCGTGACGGGTAGTACACGCGTTAGCGAAATCTCATAAGTCGAATCACCGACACCGCACTAATTAGGGAAAAAGGTTGTACACATACCTTCACACAAACAGCACGACAGTGGATACGAGAAGCGTTGTCACTGCAACTGGACATGATGTCAAAGGTCTTCAACCCTCATCAAGACACGGCGTCCCGCTCTCTATCACTTAGCACTAGGCCAAAATGTCGACTGCCTGCCAGCAACCTTCGTCTCCAACTGATCCTGTGTTTTGGGACAATCGACTGCGCTTGCGCCGGACATGCGCAGTCCGTCTTGTCCGAAACCCTGTTCCGCCACTAACGTACTGGAATATTCTTAAAGGGCGAGCAACGACTCTGGTTGGGTTGAGTCAAATTACTGGTTAATTCCCTTTCACCGGCAAATTTTCTTCACCCGACTGCCCGATGTCTGAACGGACATTTCCTCAAGCAGAACCATCACGAGGCGGACCCACTGAGTTCTGCGACAGTTGGCAGCCCCCTTAAGCAAAATATTTTTGACTGCTAGGATGAATGTATCTTCAGCCGAACAGCCGGAATACTCCAAGCTGCTTATTTGTCCCGATGGATACACATGATGAGATTGCGGGGGATCGGCAGGGGTTCTGGAAGAATCTCAAAACAGAGAGAAGACCAGGAGAACTTTTAATCAGATAGCGGTGGGAACGATTAGTAGTATGACTCTTCGCTGGCTGTTGAACGAGGGGATTGAGCACGTATGGGAATGTCCTGAGTGCAGTGATGTCGGTTCTTAACTCAACTGGATACACATGGTGGTACATGTGGGAAGTTTCCTTCTTTAACTCTGTAACTACGAAGTTAAAACACATGCAGAGGCAAACATTTAATTATTCATATTTTTCAACCAACATGTATTTATAATTTATACTGTAGTAGTCTGTTTGCAAGCAATGTTTCTTGAGATTAGAAAGATCCTGAATGCTGTAAGATATACAATACACAATGACATAAAAATGTATATTATGATCCTGGGCAGAAAACATAGCACAAACACAAGTACATACTCAGGTCCAGTGAATAGAAATCATATTGAACAAGTGAATAAAAATAATATATTCCGGTACGAACACAAGGCCTTGTCCACATCAATATGGAAGCATGAGACTCGAGTTTCGCTCTCGTTTGAGCTCGTCAGTAGTGCATATACTTGATTGGACCTCGGATCAAACCAGGATCACTGGCATATGACGTGGGTGTGTAACCACTAAACCATGTGGCAAGCGCTAGATACCACCAAATTATCACACTAGAATATCTTCTTCTTTTCGTTCATCCGGAGTGTTTTTTCAGATGTGACTGCGGTGTGCGTTAGGCACCCTTGGGTTGAAAACCCTTAGGTCACACATCCGGCTTTTGCGTGCATTTTTGACCAGGTTAGCAATCCTGGGAGACTCTCACTTTTGTGGTACCGTCCACATCCCAGCTGGTCAAGTTCGAACAGTCGAGGACTTCGGTCATCTCTCAAGAGAAGGAAGGCACAGTCCATAGCATTTTCCGCCATCCTAGGCTGCTTCCATAGTTGCAGGGCCGACACATAGCGCCCTGATACTGGGCTCACCGAGGGAATGGTCACGTCATGCTCATGGCTGCTTTAATTCCTCACATCAATATATTGGGCATTTCGTTCGCCCCGGGCTGTTCCCGCACAAACCAGACAGGTCTGCAGAAGGTATTCACTCAGCGAGTTTTCGCACATGTGCTTGTCGTTGCGCCCGTCAGAGCTGTTCCAGGCACGACAGACATTCGGAAAACTACCTAGTCAGAGCTGTTCCGAACAAGAGCGGCATTCGGAAACTAGGTAGTCAGAGCTGTTCCTAGCACGAGAGACATTCGGACGAGACATTTCACTCGGACGTAAATGTGTAGTGTCAATTTTTAGTTTGCCACCCGTAGGACGGCACTTCCGACTTCCGGCGGGCATTTTTTAGTGAGGTTAGCCTTCCTCTGGTTTCGAGACACGTTAGACTGTTGTAAT
This sequence comes from Cepaea hortensis, assembly GCA_963921405.1. NCBI lineage: Eukaryota > Metazoa > Mollusca > Gastropoda > Stylommatophora > Helicidae > Cepaea > Cepaea hortensis. The sequence goes on from OY992894.1 coordinate 59,027,820, forward strand.
GTCACCCACATCTCAGCTGGTCAAGATAGAACGATCAACGATATCGCGGTCGGCCCTCAATGGAAGGCAGGGGCAGACCATGGGCATTATCTCGCTATCCAAGGAGGCTTCCATAATTGCAGAGCCGGCACATATTGCTCTGAGACTGGGCTCACCCGAGGAGTTTCCACGTCCTGCTCATGGCTGCTTTAGTTCCTCACTTCCATGTGTTGGGCATCCCGCTTGCCACTGATCGCTCAAGCACACACCAGGAGCGGTCAGACTGCGAGCGACATCCACTCGGTAAGCTTTTGCTTGTGACTTTAGACCACGCAATAGGTTCGCTCACCGTGCGTTCCATTTCGCGTTGTTGAGACGTTCTTCCACTTTTGTCTACACTCTCTATGAGTTAGATACAGACAGTTTTCGTAACCATGTCCTTCGACTGGAGCACTTTTCTGACTTTTTTGTACTCGCTCACGAGGTAGGCTACACGTGCTGCCGGCTCAGCACCTTACCTTCGTGCAGCAGCGAATGAGAAACGGCCAGGCCCTCTCATCCGGGAATCCCTCATATCCCCCAGCTGAGAGCCTTCGAACATGTATCAGACCTGAGCATGTAGCTTGCTCAGTATCGCGTTTCTATTTTCCGGTAGACGGGTATCGGCCTGGCTCTCAGATCCGAGGGTTTGTGGCTTAGAGGCGTTCAGCCACAGCCCTCGATAGGGAGCCTTAAGAGTTTTGTCCGGACCACAAATGTCTGCCTTCGTGCACCTTTTAAACTTTTGACTGTTATCCTCAGTCTATACCTGCAGAGCAGCAGGTTGTGCCTCTCTTAGTCTGGTCCCTATCCCATAAGCTGTCCGATATGTAGTTTTTCATCCATCGGCAAGCAAATGGGGTCGATGGGACACGCAAGCTCCCCCACCACGTCAAGGTGGAGACACATCGGGGGAGACACTAGAATATCATATCACCCATTGTAGGCTATAGCTCAAAACTTGCCCGATCGCCGCGACTGACATCCATCAATTGATGTGGCCCCGAATGATCAGGTCTTCTCGACTGGCAAGCCACACCAGGCCGCGTAAAGTCCAACGAGCAATAATCAAATTGATTGTTTTTTTCCCGGGATTTGAGATTTAAACATTAAGGACAACCCACTACTGGCAATGCTGATCATATTCCAGTTTGAACAGAAGGCCTTGTCCACGTCAGTATGGAAGCACTAGACATATCTCTTCATATTTGTCAGGATTATTTTTTTTATTGTGTTGTCTTGTTTCCATTAGTCTTAAAATGTCTTCACTCATCCATATCTTACGACCTACTTTCTTTAATTTTGGGATAGTTGTTTCTGCAGCAAAATTGATTGAATTCTTCAACATTTCCCATTGATCATCCACATCTTGAAATAAGATAGAATGTGCTGGGAAATGATCAGGCGGACAGATTGGCTGGCTCTGCAGAACTTGGTGGAGTATTGATACATGACAAGGCAGACGTGGTTGTGGGAGCACGTGGACACCTCGGAGGAGCAAATGGATTACCATGGTCTGGCAAGAATGAGACAGTGAGGAGTGACAAGGGGATCTGGCCGACGCTCAATGCTCAGAGGAAAGGCGAGACGGACATATAATCAGATTGCTACTGGTACTATTGGTGTTGGAACTCTTCGCTGGCTGCTGAGGATGGGGATGGAGCGCTTATGGGAATGCCCCGAATGCTGTGATGTCGATTCCTAAATCAATCAATCAATCAATCAATCTTGAAATAAGATCTCTAGATCAGATAATACATAAAATCTGTTCTTTACTTCTATGTTAAAATTGTCTTGTATTTCCTTGTCATTTGTTAATGCACACAGATCATATTTAGTGTTTCCTGGTGTATACTTGGCTTTCTTTAGCTTTACCTTCAATGTGCCTATAATCAATCTGTTATCACTGTAACAGTCTGTATTTGGAACTGTTTTTGCAACTGTTAACGCATTTTTAAACCTTCTGTTAATCAGGATGTATTCGATCTGGTTTCTAATCCTGCTGTCAGGACTTCTCCATGTCCGTAATCTTCTGTAATGTTGCTTGAACCAGGTGTTTCTCCGACAATCAGTTCATGTTCTTTTGCCCATTCTAAAAGTCTGTATCCTCTCTCGTATCATTTCTCCCAAACCATGTTTACCTACTGTGCATCCATCACCTTGATTTCCTACTTTTGCATTGAAGTGTTTTGAACGCGGGTATGCGGGATTACGAACTGCACCCACAACCCCTTCGCCACAGAGCCAGCATGCATGCGCTTAGGCGTGTGCCTTCAAGTGTGTGTGTGTGAGTAAGTGAGTGAGTGAGTGAGAAAGAGAGAGAGATATTATGGTAGACAGTGAGTAGAATACTTGCCTGCCAGTCCAGTAGTCAAAGAGTTCAAATTCACATTGGGATGGGTTTTAAGATTAACTTGAGCTCCCAGGTTGACTCAACTTATAATGAGCTCCAGTAAATGTCTTGTGAAGTAAAGACTGTCAGTATGATACTGACCACATCATCCCTCAACTGTGCATTGGCCTATACAAATATGTGGCCAGTACCATATGTCCAGAATGTCTCAATGTGTTTCTTCTTCTTCTGCATTCATCCGGAATGTTGTTTTAGACGTAATTGCGTTGTGCCAGTTTACAGCAGAGCTGCGATACTTGCGCCTTTTGGCTGACACATCCGACTTCTGCGGCTCAAGGTGTTTAAAAAGGATAATTAACTTTATTAAATATTACTGACTAATCTACTATTGTCATCACACACACATGCAAGCAAGTGCACACACAATGAATGTCTGCAAATATGGGCGCTGTGGTATGTAAAATGGAAATAGGAGATAGATATCTCCAATTTGTAAGTACCGACTACTAAATGAAAAGCAGAAATGGCTCGAAAGATTCCCTTGTACTGGAACAGACACATATGGTAAGATTCCACTAAGGTTTTAGGCAGGTGTTCCTGTAGAAGGCCAAGAGAGCACAGGGAATTTTCTGCCCTCAGAAGAGACTGCTCACTCTGGTTAAACTCTAGTTAGAACTCTGGTTAGTCTGAAAGCGAGTTTTATCCCTGCCACCTGCTCTCTGGATTTTGTTGTCAAATGAAGTAGCACTATCAAACTATTGTTGAACACAGGATATATACATCACTCTGATAAACGCGAATGACACAGTAGAAGAAAATTATATCCTTGTAATAATAAATGGGGGTGGGGTATGCTCCACGGGCATCACAATGTTATGTAACAAAAATTATACACAAGATATCTTTATTCCTAACTATCTACCAAATGTAACTATCTCAAATGTTTCTTCTTGGAAAAACTCCGGAACACCAGGCAAAGTTCTAGCACATTAAACCACGGTAACTGTCCTTGTGTCCTTGGCTAAGTTAAGGGAGGCTAACATTAGTTTATATTCATGGGGTCATTCTTGTTCATCTTCTTCTTTAATCTTGCTAGCTGTAGCTCCCCATTTTGTCTAGCTGTTCATTTCCTTTGTGGAAGGATAACTGTGTGTATTAGTTGATTCTAACAGTTGGTCGAATATGAGGTTACATGGGTTAGGCATGCCACTTAGCTTCATTCTTAAGTGGCACTGGAAGTCCTGAGTGGCAAATGTTGACGAACCGTCTTTTGCTCTTTGGTGCAATATAAAGGCAAAGACCCATCCTTCACTGATGAATGCTCACTCATAAGACAGATGTTCCTCAGGTAGGAACATCATAAGTACCACATGACAACCACCCACATCTGTTAACACAAAAATATTGGGATTTGGGAAAAGGAGTACATACTACTTCGCAGGTGTAAGTCAGCCAGACCCTTGTCTGCTGTGGGTTGTCACTCCCATGATCTGAAGTGTCCGATTTCCCCACTCATAACTATATGACATAGGCAATCATTTCATGTCTACAAGACATGTCTCATCCCTTTCATGTATGTGCATCATATTCAGTCACACCTTCAATTACCAATTTTGCCTTGTTAACTGGTATGACTCCGATTAAGAGTTACATCTTTATTATTCACAAAAGTATATTGACCATGCGCATTAAGAATATACAGGGCAATGATATACCTCCTTGACTTCTCGACAATGGAACACAGGATTAAGATCTGGAGAGCTCGTGCATACTTAAAAATAAGTGCAAATGAGCAGCACCCACTGCATGACGCTACACTCAGAGAACAGGGTGACAGGCTAAAGAGGGGCAAATCATGGATGGGTCGGGCGGAAGATGTCGTTAGACAGGTCTGCAGTCTTACCAGTATCGACCCCGGCAAGGAATGGGTGCCGGTGCCTCCAGCTTTTAAGTGCACTTTCTCCTGCATTATCACACTAGACAGATAGTGCAGAGAGCAGAACCCTGCCGCTGTCAATGCAGAGGTCAACGCGCTCATCTATGAACACTCAGATAGCCCCGAAGTGCTCATCTATACAGATGGATCTGTTGTAAAGCAGCAGAGAAGTGTGTGGGCATTTACAGCCCGTTCAGCAGGCCAAACCGTTCAAGAATCCAGTGGTGCCCACTCTATGACCATGAGCAGCATGACGATGGAGGTGATAGCGGTTACACAGGCTTTCATATGGCTGGAATCACAGCATTATACCAACATGTGTGTACTAAGTGATTCAATGAGCATGATTCAGATGGTCGAAGCTAGATCTGTACGTAGACAGTGGACTGAGTCGCTGCGGAAGTCTGTTGTCCGTAAAGTCACCTTCATCTTCGTCCCGGGACATGCGGGAGTCGAGGGAAATGAATGAGCGGATAAACTGGCTGGCTCTGCACCCCCTGTAGATGGCAAGCCCATGGATCGTGCCGATGTTATTAACATCCTTAAAGATATGGCGAGAACAGAGGACTTTGACGTCAGTGAATCCACATCGCTGTCCAGGATGAAAGACTTGGGAGTAAGAATCGGCACGGCCAGACGCGAGAGGTACATCAGGAAAACGAAGTGCCTTGTCAACCAACACAGAACTGGTACTATTAGCCACCGGACGCTGATGCATATGCTGGGGGGAGGATCTGAGCACCTGTGGACCTGTCCGAAGTGCAATGAAAATACCCCAATCGATAACTAATTAAGAATATATATATAACTGAGATAATAATGAAATAGCTAAAGGAACATTATGGTAGACCCTTCTCATTAATTATAGATTGTGTGGCAGCGATAGTTGAAGACAGACAAGCCATATTATTTCTTACCAACAAAAGAGAAATAATCAGTATATCTCTTTACAATATGTCACTTCATATGACAGACTCACTAACCACTTTTATGACATAATGATACTGAACTGGAGTTCCTACAAGGTAGTCCATCGAAACAAACAGGGCATCACTACAAGTATTCTATTACTTGTTATTTAGGGGGGTACGGGGTGTCAGGCATTGGTAGCACCTTTGGTAAGGATGACTCATGTCCTTTTCAGGACCCATCCCCCACTGGTCCAAGCTTGACACCCAGCTCATGCCTGTGGCTCCTAGTAGCTGTCAGCATGCGACAGCGGCCACCCCCCGGGCAACAGCTGTGAGAGGCTGGCTAAACCAGGCATGGGTAACCGATTTGGTGTCAAACCAAGCGGTAACTAGGGTATGCCTACCCAGCATGTGAAGACAGGACCCGGCAGACTGCGCAAAAGAAATCATTCCTGATTCAACAGGCAAGACGGCGTTTACCTGCAAAGCGTTGTGGAATGTAATGAGCACGGCAAGGCACGTAGAGCGCCCTGGTCATCCACTGCACCTGTATTCGTCTCCAGTCGTCTCGACTTGTCTTGCCACTGGACTCAGATGGACTCAGGCAAGAGAGTGAGGTCGATGAATTGCGCAACTCTTCCTCACTTTAATCCAAGTCATCGCGCAAGTCATTCTTCATCCAACATCATATATCACCTTCAAGCCCTGTGGCGATGGGCGAGCGGCGAAGCGGCAGGCGTGGGTACGCTGGCAGCCGCAGTCGCAAACCTGCACACAGGCGGCTCAGGCCATATGGTCGTCTTCTACTGACCGGAGCAGCAGTGGGATTCGGCAGCCCCCTGAGTGACTGAGTAGCCCTCTATAGGAACACACTGCTCACCTCCATAGCATGAGGAAGGGGCTAGAAAAGGTGCCCTAAACATTGTCTGCTCCATCACTACCTAACCAGCTAGCCGCGGTTGGTGGGTACCCTAACTGCAGTCAACATACAAACAAAGATAAAACAAGCAAAGCTAAAAGAGTAAACCATATTCCCTTAACAATTGGAACTTGGAATGTACGCACCCTACTTGGCAGAGACGGCGCGTCGGGTCCAGAGAGACGAACAGCACTGATTGGGAGAGAGCTGGGCAGGTACAACATCAACATTGCAGCCTTGAGCGAGACACGACTTGCAGAAGAAGGCCAATTAGGTGCCGGCTACACATTTTTCTGGAGCGGAAGGAAAAGCAAGGAAAGACCCCAATCCGGTGTGGTAAGTCGGCTCTGGATTTCCAAAGGCTATAAACGATAGGCTCATGACCGTTAAGTTGCCCCTGCTGAATGGAAGGAAGCATGCAACCATTGTGAGTGTCAACGCACCAACTATGACCAACGAAGATGATGTCAAGAAAAAGTTCTATGAGGACCTGCACAATGTACTAACATCTGTTCCCAAAGGAGACAAACTTATACTCCTTGGGGACTTCAATGCCAGAGTAAGCACGGACACCACCTCTTGGAGTGGCATCATTGGAAAGCATGGAGTCGGAAATTGTAACAGCAATGGACTCCTCCTCCTTCAGACATTTGCCGAACATGATCTCCTGATTACAAACACAATTTTCCGTCTCCCCATGAGAAATAGGACATCGTGGATGCACCCGGACTCGAAACACTGGCACCTCATTGACTATGTCATCGTCAGGAGGAGTGACAGACAAGATGTTCGAGTGACAAAATCCATGTGTGGTGCCGAATATTGGACAGACCATCATCTCGTCTCGAAAATAAACATTCACATCAGGCCACCACAGCGTTCTCAAGGGGTGAAAATGCAAAGAAAGCTAAATGTCACCCGCCTAAACAGCAAGAAAATGCAGCAGTCATTTGAAAATATGCTGGAAGACGCCTCAAGCCCAATGCTGCAGCTAAACAGGATACAGAAACAGAATGGAGAGCCTTAAGGGACATAATTTACAACACTGCTATGGAAATCCTGGGTCCAGCCCCCCGAAAGCATAAAGATTGGTTTGATGAAAATTCCGAAGACATCAACCAATTGCTGGCCGAGAAACATCTTCTCCTCAAGGCACATTTGAATGACCCGAAGTCAACATAAAAAAAAGATGCCTTCAAGAACATTAAGAGAGTAGTGCAGCAGAAACTTCGGCACATGCGGGACTCCTGGCTGAGCAGCAAAGCTGATGAAATTCAGGGCTTTGCTGACAGACATGATATGAAAAACTTCTACGACTCACTGAAAGCGGTCTATGGTCCTACATCACCAGGCATAGTTCTCCTCCTCAGTGCAGATGGGGGAACATTGGTCACCGATAAGAAAGAAATCCTTCAACGCTGGGCAGAGCATTTCAGCAACATCTTAAATGCAACTTCCTTTGATGATGAAACCATCAACTGCCTTCCTCAAGTTCCCACCAATGAGACACTTGATGACCTGCCAACCATAGTGGAAGTAAACAAAGCCATCCAGCAACTCTCCAGCGGCAAGGCACCTGGTCCTGACTCCATCCCAGCAGAGATATACAAGGCAGGTGGGCCGGTCCTAACAGAGCAGCTTCACCAAGTCTTTACAAACATATGGGTGAACGAGACCATGCCACAAGATTTCAAGGACGCGTCAATAGTCCACCTTTACAAACGTAAAGGAAACCGCCAATCCTGTGACAACCACCGAGGCATCTCCTTGCTTTCAATTGCAGGGAAGATACTCGCCAGAATTCTTCTCAATCGCCTCACAGCCCTTCTCGATCAAGGTCTTCTTCCTGAGAGTCAATGTGGCTTCAGAAAAGAACGTAGAACTGTTGACATGATTTTCGCTGCAAGACAGCTGCAAGAGAAATGTCAGGAACAGAACTACGAAATGTTCTCCACTTTCATTGACCTTACCAAGGCTTTTGATACAGTCAGCAGAGAAGGACTGGAAGATTATGGCAAAATATGGCTGTCCACGAAAGTTTGTCCAAATAGTGCGGCTATTTCATGATGGCATGCAGGCAAGAGTACAGGAAAATGGTGAACTGTCTGAACCCTTTCCTGTCACCAATGGAGTGAAGCAAGGATGTGTCCTGGCACCAACACTGTTCAGCCTCATGTTTTCAGCCATGTTGATGAATGCCTTCGAGAACGACGACATTGGAATAGACATCAACTACCGTATGGATGGAAAGTTATTCAATCTGAGAAGGCTGAAAGCTAAAACTAAAATTAACAGCGACACCGTCAGAGAGCTCCTGTTTGCTAATGATTGCGCTCTATACGCCAACTCAGAGGCGGACATGCAACATAATGTTTCAGCTTTCTCACATGCCTGTGCCAACTTTGGGCTCAATATCAACTTGGAGAAGACTGTAGTTATGTACCAGCCAGCTCCAGGGAATAATCACACTGTGCCGAATATCAAAATGAATGATCATTTACTAAGTGTTGTGGACAAATTCACCTATCTTGGCAGCACTGTGTCACAAGCTGTCACAATTGATGACGAAGTGAATGCAAGAATCTCCAAGGCCAGTGCGCCTTTGGCAGACTATACAAGAATGTATGGGACAGAACTGGAATAAGCCTGCAAACAAAGCTAAAAGTCTACAAAGCAGCTGTATTATCCACACTGCTATATGCTTGTGAAACCTGGACTGTTTATCAGCGACACGCTAGGAAATTAAACCATTTCCACACAGTCTGCTTAAGGAAGCTACTGAAGATTAAATGACAAGACAAGATTCCAGACACTGAAGTCCTAGAAAGAGCGTCCATGCCCAGTATCCACACTCTACTGATGAAGAATCAGATTCGCTGGGCTGGTCACTTGACTCGCATGCCAGATCACAGGCTCCCTAAACGAATTTTTTACAGCGAACTGCGTTGTGGTAAACGCTCCCAAGGTGGCCAGAGGAAACGCTTTAAAGACACTCTGAAAATCTCACTGAATGCTTTTGGAATTCATCATGACACCTGGGAGGCTGCAGCCAGAAACCGAAATTCGTGGCGTGCATCATTACGCAAGGGTGCAGTCATATGTGAGGCAACCAGGTCTATAAGAGCTGTGAGGAAAAGGCAGGACAGAAAAACCACTGCAGGAAATCCTCCTCCAGGAACGTCAAGCATTCCTTGCTAACATTGTCAAAGAACATTTCGAGCCAAAATAGGCCTTATCAGCCATCTTAGAACCCACGGCTCCATACTTTCAATCCCACTGGATGAAATGAATGGTCATCATCATTCTTGATGGACAAACAACAAACAAACACTTGTTATTTCCAGGGATTCAGAAATTATCTGTATAAAATCCACTGAAATACACTTACACCTTGTTTGAATCAAATCTTCATGTTGACTGCCCTAAGGATAGAATCGTGTCTAACCTATATGAAATAGGATGATTACCCACCCCCACTCCCTTCCCCCAAACTCTCTATGGGGTAAAATCAGCTTCTCTTTCAAGGTAATGTTTAGCCCATCAATTAGTTTAACCCACCACGTAGGTCTCACTGTTATATTTAGGGCGGTCCTTAAATTCCATTTTCCTGTGTCAAATAATACATCGCTTGGCTAAAGACAACACATTTGGGATTTGCATTGTTTGTCTTGACTAAAGTAATATAGGTATGTAGGAATGTGCTTTCTTGACTGTTCCCAATAGTAGTTGAATTCTCAGTCTGTAGTTTAGGTAGTCCATTGCACAGTGTCACAGGCGCATACAATGACAAGTAATACATATTCATGGATATTCATTGTATATGTCAGAATATGAAAAATCAGTAAAAAACATACACATGTGTGTTGTTTAGAAGATGAAGGCAGTATAGGGAGAGATAGGACTTCCGGTCCCCAGCATGGAGGATAGGCATTTAAACGGTTAAGACTTCTCGAGTGTTTATGCTCGTGGCTACCATTTGTATTCACATTTTCCTCATGTTGGACTGGAAGTGTATGGTTCCGTTGCCCTGATACTGAGTTGAGTGCGTGGCACGACACTGTGAGCTGTGAATTTCATGTGAAATGCTTTTATATCTGTCTGCGGTTGTTTAGAGCATGAACTGGATGTTCGGAGTAAAGGTGGCCGGCTTTGTCGCAGAACTGACTGGTTTTGCCTTATGCAGAAATGTGTGGTAGCTGGTGTTCTAGTGACTGCCACATCCATCGATGATGAACTGTAATTTTTGTAGCGGACATTTGTGTTGGCATTCTGGCAGCAGCATTATGTACAGTGAAATTGTAACAGAGTAGCCCCTGGTAAAGAGGATACTGGCGGGAGAAGAATATTAGCAAGAACTGAAAGATAGGAAATGAGCGTACCTGCTTATTTGGGCACGAAAGAGCACCAAAGAGCAATTACTTAGAGAAATTGGGGAAATGACGAAAGATTGTCAACAAAAACAAGGTGGTTGTTGACAAGGACAGTTGTGACCAAGTCTCCATCAAACAAGGACGTGTTGTTTAGAAGCTTATCCGTACTGGGTGACATCGAGAAGAAGAAGTTAAATACCATATAATATAATATCAATGAGAAGAGGTTTTATGACGTGAGGATGCTATTTTTGAATATAATTCCAATTGTTCTTCATGATCTCATTGCTTGTTTTGGAGCGTGAAATAAATGCTGGAAACGTCCAAGATGGAAGTTGTTGTTCTTCCAATGTTGAGTTCGCAGTAAGTTTACAGGGTTAAGGATTACCACCTGAAGATCAATATCACACACACAACGCTGAAGAAATACTTGTCGTGAACGAATCACAGCGCTACCACTCTTACGAGCTACCGGCCATAACATCAAGAAGATGAAGTTGAAACACGAGGGTCACCCTGAAAGGAGCCACCATGGGCTAACTGGTGGAATGCTTGCGGGCATGTCATGGCACTGCTATAAAATGCTTTTACTTCTGTCTGTAGTTGTTTATAGCATGAACTGCATGTTCGGAATAATGGCGACCGGCGTTGCAGAACTGACTGGTTTGCCTTATGCAGTAATGTGTGGCTGCTGGTTTTCTAGTAACTGCCGCTTCCATCGAAGTATCGAACTGTATTTTTCATGGCGGACTTTTATGTTGACATCCTGGCTTCGGCATTATGCACAGTGTACCTGTGCGGGCTGTTGGTTTGTTGAGACTCCTGTCTTTTCCACTTTTCACATGGGGCAGTGAGGAGCATTTTGTGTGATATTCACTGGTACAGGAACGGAGCATAATGGGGACGACCCATTGCTGTGAAGTTGGAATCATGTCTAACTAACTAACTATAGGGAGAGATAGAGAGAACACTGCGGTAGCAGATCATACATGTGCACTGTTCAGAAATCAGGGCAGTATGTAACAAGAAACTAGTAACACCTGTTTTTCTTCATGTTTCAGGACATGGGATATTTGGATATTTCCTTGATAAAGGACACAAGAACTGGAAGTCACGTGAAATTACCTCGAGTAAGTAAAATTTTTGGTGGTCAAGTTGAATAGTTGATCTGTGTATTGCTCGATGTCATAGCACATAAAGAGTTAATTAGGGAACACACATAATATATCATCATCATCTTCCACTTTTGCTGAATGTCATTAGGAGACATAAAATATCAAGGTATAGAAATAGTTAACGATTGTCAGTAGGACATCAGAGTAGAGAGATTGTTAACTGTGGTCAGTGAGCTCAGCGTTTCACAGGAAATGCAGAGGTCACAAGCGAATACTTGAAGGGGAACTAGCTGGGCTCGAGTCATCTTGGCACAGGACAGCTTAGCGACCACACACAATATTCTATTTCACACATTTTGTTTCACCTCATCGTTTTGCGGTAGGGATTTTCAGGCTTTCTTTCCTTTCTTAGTCACCACCATCCTTTTATATGCAGGCCATTTCAGCTACCTCATTCCACCACAGTGGTTGGACAGTATTTTTCATGTTTTGTGTCTGGTTTTTGGCTCAGAGAATACAAAGGTTCAGCTATTTTTTTTAATTTTTACTGTACATTATGACAAACAGTGTTGAGGCTTTGCTTAGCTTGTTTGATAATAGCCCCTTTTGGATGAGTATTACATGTGGTAGGTGACCACTGTCCTGTTCCCTGAGAACATTCCAGCATATTGAAGATGCATCAGCTCTGGAGATTAAACCCAAATCTATTACTCCTTATGAGTCCTCAGGTCTAATTGCTAATCTTGTAGTGCAGCTGTTTTTCAACACATTTAGCTTGGCAGTGCCTGGTCCAGTGCAATTCTGATTTTTATATGATTTTCCTACCCCTTTGATCAAGTCACTAGCACATTAATGTAGGGTCTTTCTTCAGTAAAGAAAGTATTTTTGTGTGTCGTTGTTGACCATACGGCTCTCACCCTTGTGAAATGAGTAGCAGATGTTTCTTCTGTAGGAAGCTGGTCACTATGCCTTACTATGCAATGACCTGTAATGACTGTAGAGTTCTATTATCAACCCCTATAGAAATATTTTCTATAGGAGATTATTTTACCATTCTTCTCTTCTTCTTCAACGTTCCGAGCCATTGAGGTTCTTTGCTGCAGATACAATCCGTCTCCATTCGTCTCTCTGGTTGACCTTCTCTTGCCAGTCATTGATTCCAAGTGCTTGTAGGTCTGTATATATATTATCTCTCCACAGTCTTCTTGGTCTACCTCGGGGTCTACGGTCATTTATTTCCTGAGTGTAAGTGAGTTTTGTTTCCCTATTATCTTCTATTCTTTCTATATGCCTCAGCCATTGTAGTCTATTAGCCTTCATGATACCAGTGATTAGCGGGGACTTAAAGAGATCATAAATGTCTTTGTTCCTTCTTCTTTTCCACTCTCCACTTTGTGTATCCCTAATGGGTCCAAAGATGCGTCTTAAAACTTTGTTCTCAAAGGTTTGTAGCAAGGCTTCGTCTCCTTTCGTTGTACTCCAGGTTTCAGAGCCATACAGCACAACTGGTCTGATCAGTGTTTTGTATATTGTGATCTTGGTGTTACGAGATAGCGCCTTTGATTTTAGTAGATGTTGTAGTGCATAGTATATCTTATTTCCAGAATTTATTCTAATTTTATTTCTTCCCTTATGATGTTGGAGCAGTTGAAGATTGTACCCAGGTATTTGTATGTTTCCGTTCTTTTAATGGTCACATTATCTATTTGTATGTGGCCAGAGTTTTTAGCCATTCCTTCTCTTGAAATTACCATATATTCTGTCTTATCTTGGTTGATAACCAGTCCCCATCTGTTGGGCTTTTTCCTTTAAGTGAGTCAATATTTCCAATGTCTTTTGTTCATTTTCCCCTATAATATCTATATCATCTGCATAACCAAGCAGCTTGGATGTTCCTCCAATATCACATTCCTCCTTTACCCTCCTTACAACTTTCTCTAGAGCCAGATTGAAGAGTAGGTCAAGCCAGATGTTATTTGGAAAGGGTCTGATTTCCTGCCTTTATATGTTACTATATTATAAGTATCTTCCATGCATAGTCTGGTCATGTTGATTAACTTCCTTGGTATTCCAAATATCCGCATAGCATTCCATAGACTATTCCTATGGACACTATCATAAGCCTTTTTAAAATCCACAAAAATGTTATAGAGATCTCTTTTATATTCCCAATTTTTCTCGGCTATTTGTCGTAAGATAAATATCTGATCTATTGTTGATCTGTTTTGTCTAAAACCCGCCTGGTAGTCACTTACTATGTATTCTGAATATGGTTTTAGTCTATTTAGTAATACTGTGGATAGTATCTTATAGCTTATGGACAGTAGTGATATTCCTCTATAATTTTCACACTGGAACTTGTCTCCTTTCTTAAAGATAGGTATCAATAATGACTCTTTCCAGTCATGGGGTAATTCTTCAGCCCTCCAGATTTTTATTATTAGTTCGTATAGCTTTAGATGTAATGCATGGCCACCCGCCTTTATAAATTCAGCAGCAATTCTATCAGCCCCAGTTGCTTTATTGTTTTTAAGTCATGTCATTACATAGAGGATTTCTTCAAATGCAGGTTCTTCAATTTGTGGTTCACACGTTAGAACCTCTTCCTGTGGGAAAGAGCTTCACAATTTAGTAATTCAACAAAGTATTCTTTCCATGTGTTGCACATTTCCTCATTGGTATTTATCATATTCCCATTTTTGTCTTTTAAACCATGTGTGTTGTGTTGGTGCCCTCGTTTCATTGACTTCAGTTCTTTAAAAAACTTTCTGGATTCGTTTTTCTGGTGATTAGTTTCCATATTTTTGATTATATTACTCATATATTCTCGCTTCTGCTGTCGAACTATTGTTGTAGCCTCTTTACATTCATTTCTATATTGCTCTTCCTTTTGGATCTTGTTGATGTCATTTAGCCATAGCTGTCTGGCATTCTTTTTCCTAATGACTGTTTCTTCACATTTTGGATTGAACCATCTGTTCTTTCTATGCGTGGTTAACACACCGAGACATTCTTCTGCGGTAGATTGAATTGTATTCATGATGTTCAACCAAGTTTGGTCAACGCTTTCCTCCAACGGGTTTTGTAGAATTTCAAGTTTACATTTTATTTCATCTGCAAATTTCTCTTTGACTGTAATTTCTTGTAGTTTTTGTCTGTTATATGTTGGGTGTAACCTTTGTAGTTTAGCATAGAAAGCTCTCTTAAAGTTTTATTTTAAATTTTGCCCCAACGAGGAAGTGGTCGCTGTGGCACTCAGCTCCTCTATAGTTTCTAACTTGTTGTATGTTTGATGCATTTTTGTTGTTAGTTAAAATGTGATCTATTTGATTATAGGTTCTCTTGTCACATGATTTCCAAGTTTGTTTATGTATATCCGTTCTTTGCAGTCTGGTACTGCTGATCGTCCTTTGGCTTCTGCTAGGTTGATGACTCTCCATCCATTATCATTTGAAGTTGTATGTAGGCTTTCCATACCGGCAACTTTTTTATGAGTTTTCTCTCTACCTATTTTTGTGTTGAAGTCTCCCAGCACAATCAGGATGTCCTGTTTGGGGGTTTCTTCTATGAATCTTCCAGATCATTATAAAAGTCTTCTTATTTTACCATTACTTTCATTTAATCAAATCTCTTGTAGGTGGAACACTGCTAGTATGTTCCACTACTATCTGAACAAGACCTCATGCTTGTTAATATCAATATTCTCATTTATTCTAAGTCCTGAAAATCTAAATAATGCCTAAGGAACTTTTTCATTGAGTACACACTGCTATGTGGGTTTTAATAGTCTTCTTCTTTCCTCATTGGAGCATAGGACCACAATCAGCTCAAACCAAGTATCCTTTCATTGTTCTCTGTTTCTTATCCATAGAACACCACTTATTTAACAAAAGGATAAATATTCCAAGTTTAATGCTAGGCCTAATTTCTTTTGACTTAAAAAATTTCCTAGTGCTATAAATGCTCCTTTTGCCTATTGTATTCTTATTTTAGTATCTATCTGTTCTCCCATCTTTGTCTACACTGCTACCTAAATAGTGTATGATTCCACCAAGGATTATCATATACTTGACTTCCGGTCCCAAACATGGCGGATAGGCATTTGTACCGTTAAGGCCTCTGGAGTGTTTACTCTTGTGGCTACGGTTTGCATTCGCATTTTCCTCATGTTGGACTGGTAGTGCATGGTTCCATCTCTCTGCTACTGAGTGAGTTATTGGCGCGACACTGAGCTGTGAATTTCATGTAGGATGCTTTTACATCTGTCTGTGGTTGTTGTAGCGTAAACTGCATGTTCGGAATGATGGCGGTCGGCTGTTGCTGAATTGACTGGTTTGCCTTTTTGGTTCAAGAGTGCATTTTTCATAAGACTCCTGGGAGTCGTTGCTGGAGCTACAGAGTTTATGCTTTGTGCTGCGCTTTCGGTGGGTTGCCCTGCAGAAAGAGACCGAGCCAAATGGGATAAAACCTGGGTCAATGAAGTCTTTCTGGTGACTGCTAATTCCATCGACGATGAACTCTATTTTTTATGGAGGTCTTTTGTGTTGTTGTTTGTGTCAGGTCGTAGTCAGATATGACTGAGCTACCGTATAACAGTAGACGGTACTACCTGCTTTCTGTTAGCGCCAAACGTTGGGCGGCGCTTACCAAACCCGACACCCCACATTGTGCCAACGGCTTCGGGCGGAAGAGCGCAGTTGGGAGGGTACAAGCCTTACCCTGGTGCGAGGAAATGCAACCTAAAGACAAATTGTCATAGTAGGGCAGACCAGGCCCTAAGCCTTGGTTGGCGGCTGGTCTAGGATCGAAGCTCCGACAGGCGGACAGTTAGAGCATTGCTTTGCTGATCCGGCAGCTTCTGCAGCTTGTCTTGTTCCAGATGTTGAGGTGTTACCTTTCCTCTGGAGTGAACTAGGCTGGCCGAGAGAGGGATCATGCTGCATGGGCAACACATGATCTCTACAATTTAGCCCAGGCTTTGTGCTATGGAGAGGCAATAACTCCATCCCTTACAAACTATCGTCTGTCAAGACGGCAAGGTGCTAATGAGTTGTGTTGTCATTCTGGCGGTGGCATTATGCACAGTATACATGTGCGGGCTGTTGGCTTGTTGAGACGCCTGTCTTTTCCACTTTTCACATTGTTCAGTGAGGAGCATTTTGTGTAATATTCACTGGCACAGGAATGAAGCATAATGGGGACAAACCTTTGCTGTGAAGTTGGAACTGCGACTAACTTACTAACACTCATTTTTATACCTAATTGTTTTGACCTTCCACCAAGTGTGTTTAATTATCTTGCATCTGATTTCATATGTGGGAGAGGAGGGAAATGTCATGGCGAAGGTACATCAAGCTGCTCTGTCTAGTCCATTAATTCCATGTCTGGTGGTAGTTAACACTGTCTTCATAATCCAGTCTTTAATCAGTAAGAATAATAAAGGTGACGAAAAAGAACCAGGGGAAAACAACAGGATAAATACCTGAATGGCTTTGTTATATGGCATAATCAGAACAAGTAGACAGACCTGATCTGAGACTGGTGATTATATGAGATGGTGACTCAGACTGCCCACACTTATCAGCAAGGCACTTGATGATGATTATAATTATATTGATATGTTACTGTACACATGAGAGATAATTTTAGCCAGGATTACAATATATGTAAGAGATAATGTTAGCATGTGAGTGTCAGAAGTCATATATTTTCACATTGGTGTTTAGTTCTGGGTGCAGGTTCAGATCCCTTACACTCAAGATCCCAGAGAGAAAACTTGGGACAAATGTTTCTTTATGCTGTTTGAAGAAACAATCCCTGGATACTAAAGAAAACAGCCAAGAATTGGCTCATTGAATAGAGAAATGTAGCTGCTCTTAGTACCTCCAAGAATAAGAAAGAGGAATTCAGATATGCAGAATAAGCTTGTTGCTTCAGTGTTGCATAGGCAAGTTACCTCTCTGACGTATCCTCTCCTAGAAAGATATAATTAACCCCCCTCACCTTCCCCCCTAAATAACTGTGTTTGATAGTGATAGGCTAGCACTTATGCCACACAAACATTTACATACAGTTAGAAATATGGAATAACTATTAGTTTCAACAAACTACCATTGTGTTTATTTAGTTTTCATAACGTTCATATGATGATGATGGTTATGATACTAGTTGCTGGTTTTCGTTGCTGGTGGTATGCAATGAGAGGATGCTGTATGAGCAAATGGCATGTCCATGTAGAAAATATTTACTGAACTTTCAAGGATTCATTGACGAAGACTCTAAGGTCATCAGATTTCCCAGTGACAAGCGTTTCACATTCAGCTTGCAGGATTCCCAATGGGTTCTTATACGAGGATCAGCCGCTCCGTTATGTGAGTGGATTGCTGACTATCCGTGGCTCTTAGGAGAGCTGAAGTGAAACAAAATGCGGATGTGTAGTATCTATCTATCTACACATCTTATAACATATATGTATATTGTGGGATATTTTATATATATATATATATATATATATATATATATATATATATATATATATATATATATATATATATTACCAAAGTCTAGGGGATATAGAATGCCCGGATACACGATATAAGATCTTTGTTCGAGTGTTTCTTGATTAGTAGTCTCCAGGAATATAGAGTAGTTTTTGGCTCTATTGATGTAAGAATGGGACATGGACCGGATAGGCCCCGCCCAACCTACATGATAAGACTACCCTCCTGAAGAACCAGTAAGAGAACAGGCCAAGTCACCATGGATCTCCGCCAAGCTGTTGTCTTTCTGTAGACCGTATGAATCCATGTGTTGTCTGACCTCCCACTTTAGTTCTCTATACATGAAATACAGTAGCACATTTCTACAATAACAACACGTTGTAACACTGGTCACAAGACAATAGAACTCTCCTAGTCATATATATATATTCTTTATTAATAGAATCTCTAACATGGAGTTACGAGACTCTATCTCTACTACAATCTATAAAAACATCATAACCAAAACAAATACATTGTCAAGTAATGAATTAACTTCTAAACTAAAAACCTCACCTCCTCTGTCTCTCCCCTCACCTAAAACCATACACCCTCAACTCTTGAGTGTTGTGTCTTCCCGAATAACCATCTCGGGACTACCATTAACCAGTTTCAATAAATTAAACACCTTACATCTACATTACTCTCTGATCCCTACTATATTAAACAAAAACAGATCATAACTCTTGGAT
This sequence comes from Cepaea hortensis, assembly GCA_963921405.1. Taxonomy (NCBI): domain Eukaryota; kingdom Metazoa; phylum Mollusca; class Gastropoda; order Stylommatophora; family Helicidae; genus Cepaea; species Cepaea hortensis. The sequence goes on from OY992894.1 coordinate 59,046,673, forward strand.
CTGGCTGGTGATTGTGTCTTTGTCCTTACTAAGTCTTGAATACGTAAATCCTCTGAATCAGGAGAATGTATAATCACCCCACACTGGGCTTCTCACAACTGTCTCTATTCTCCCAAGGAAAAAGTCCTATGAAGACGCTTCTACAGTTCTATAGTGATTCTCTACGTAGTCTACTGTTGATATGGATGGGTCCATCCCATCCTGAATGTACCAAACACCATACTGTGTTCCTGTAAAAAGGTTCTCTGGATGCCGAACACTGTGATTGTGGATATGGAATCAATGACGTTGATGTAATCCCTTTTCGGGGGGCTGAGTGGTCTCGAGGTATGGTGTCCGCCTCGAGTGCTGGAGGTCCCGGGTTCAGGCCCCGGTGAGGACCGGGATTTATTTAAAAAATCCACGTGGACCTCCAGTAATAAAATTTCCCCTGGTCTCTGGGTAGTGAGATCGGACGCCCGTGTGTATTGTTGCGCGCATAAAAAATCCCTTGGCAGTTGGAAATCGAAAAAGAGTAGCCTAACGGCGCTGCCCGGGCAAAAAAAAATTTTGAGTTAAAAATCTACCCAAAGTATTTCAGGATCCTCGCCGATGCAACGGAGTTCGTGCATTGAGCTGAGTTTCTCCAGACTCAGGTTTGAGTCTGGAGGAAAACGGAGCACTTATGGGTTAAACCGTGTGCCGTGATGTTGATCCAACGACTAAACGACTAAACAACTAATCCCTTTTATGGTGGATCATAATTGACCGACAAAGGTACCTGTCCATGATTGTTCCAAAAGGACTTTTTATAAACATTGTGATGTTGTTGTGGTGGGGACTTGAATTCTGGACTACTCGATCTGGCGTGGGTCTAGAGAGGAAAATGGGTCTGCCATTTCAAGGGGCTTACACCCACTGGTAGTATTCGCCATCATACTATAAGTTGTTGAAACCCGGACTATTGACGAGGTTGTAGGGGTTGTTAGTTGAAGAACATCCAGGAGGCACCTAAGACGATATGGGGTAGTATTCTTCCATCGTAGATCAAGATACATCCCTGATGTCTGTGAGTGACATTGCAACTGGTTCTAGACAGACGTCTGATGTCTTCTAACTACACATGAAATTAATAACCCAGTTCTAAAGATCCTCTGGTAGTTCGGGCGGCAGACTCTGTAAATCTCTCAGCCGAAATTATGGGTATAAGATGCTTTCAACAGCACTTGGCTACTGCAGTGTAAAACATGATGACAAAAACAAAGGGGGGTTAACCCTGACTTGATTTTCTCGCAGCTGCCGGAAAGATAACAATGAGTTGTCTCCCTCGACAGGCCTTCTTCAATTGCAAAACCCGTATAACGATTCTGGTTTGCCTATTTTGGATATAAGCCAATAGTTTTTGACTCCGCCAATTGTCCCTCGCCATTTGCCGCTAGTGCCTGTAAGATTGAAAACGACAAGCACTGTTCATCATGGCAAAATATACATTTTCATTGTCACCACACACACAGAGAAATAATAATAAAAATCCAAGAATGAGGGGAGGCCGTGGATGCCCTTTCCCCTCTCTGTTAGTTACGCTGTCGTTAACTCTGTTGACAAGCAGGGTATCTATTTATTGCCCGTAAAACTGATACGTCTACTAGTTGAGGATTCGGGACTGTCGTCTAAATTGACCCTACCAACCTCACGATGAGACACACTGACGAACAAGACAACAAAGATACCAAAATATATACTCTCCCCTACACATGATAACACCCACACTATGAGAGTACAACAATCTGTTTTAGAACATTACCGGGAGTGTCTCTGACTAAACTGTCTGGGGGGTTCAAACTCCACTCCAATGTCTTATTAGCATGGCAAGCTACACTGCACGATTTACTGCATGTAGAAATGAGTATGTAGGCCGTTCTCATGAATTGGACTTAGCCAACAGGTCATGCAGGAACCGCCAAACCGTCTGAAGCAATGGGGTGTCCTAACTAACTGTTTCCTCAGGCTGTCATACAAAAAAAATTTAACTTCCCCTCCCCGGCACATTCATTAAACAGATGACATAAAGATCCACACACCATATGAATGTGTACATGTTGTGAATCCAAAGAAGGCACTCCTGAGTACATAAATAGTTCACTAGAAGTCTTGTAAATACCAGTCTATTACCTAGAGAGTATTGAACCGAATGTGAAGATATAGTGAACTCACCATATCAAGATCTTCACCAGAATATGAATCAGTAATCATAGCAGGATAAGAATTGTAGGCAGAGAATTATGATTCCATGGTATAGACGTTCGAGATGCAAAGTTCGAACCTCAGGCTGTTGTCTTACAGAAGTAATGTTGCAGTTTCAAACTTCAACCAAAGTTACATAAGTTACATGTATTATATTTATCTTCCTCACCATCAGCAAAAGAAGGCACTGTTAGCGGAAAAAAACCAACACCCTCCCGATAGAACTACATCTGCTTAGGGGGAACGTTCAGACTCAAGTGACTATGTCTGGTCTGGCCAGGGAAGAGCCTCCAAGGCATTCTATTTTCAGCCCTGGCACCAAATTCCGCCTCGTTCTGAACTACGGCATTCGTTACCATATTAGGCAACGCCATTCGCTTACACGTGAAATTCTCATTTCTTAGAAACCGTTCCTCTATTCGTGTCTGCAAACTGGGAAAAACTGGTTCACTATGTGACATATATATTCACATAAACGTATATAATTCAGATCATATATATGTATTCACATAACCCTGTATAGATGAGTGTTTCTCATCATCTAAGTTCACCTCATTTACACTCTCTCTCTCTCTCTCTCTCTCTCTCTCTCTGTCTGAAGGGCTTTATTCGCACATTCCTGTCGATCATGAAAGGCCTTCCCTGCACCTGTCTTGATGAATGAGTCCTAAATCCTCTGTCTATCCTCATGCAGGCATCATCATGCAGACAAGGTGAACTGGTGACATTTCTTGCCCCAAGTGATTTCACACCAATCTTGATAGGTATTTGAAGTGTTGGTCCAAATAAACAATGTTATTTTGGAATCAGTCTCCAATGTGTGTTGGCCTCATGCAGGACAAATCTCTATGTCTGTTCTGTACATGAATAGGCCAAGCACTCACGTGGCTTGGATAATGTTGGATTTCTCCAAATTATCACATACAACAAGAAAAAAACAGGCTTCACAGTGAAACAGTAAAGGCTAGAGCTGGAACAATAAATACAAAGAAAATCCACAAGCTTGGAGTTTGGAAGAGTACACAGAAACAGAAAACTAAAGCAAGCCCTCAGAGTAGAAGACATATGATGAAATGATTATAACAATATGTTGGTATTACCTGAGTTTATAGCTAGGAAATTCGACTGAAGTTGGACAGTGTTGACAATCTTCTTCTTCTTCAGCATTCTGAGCCATTGAGGTTCTTTGCTGCAGATACAAGCCGTCTCCATTCGTCTCTCTGGTTGACCTTCTCTTGCCAGTCGCTGATTCCAAGTGTTGACAATGCCCTAAGATAAATACTGCTTTCCCCCCTGACGTGATTTTTGTCTTCTCATCTCCCCTTTTTCACTTTTGATTTTTTCCTGGAGGCCTTATGTCCATCCAGTAATCTTTAACTCCTTCCCTACTTTCATTATGCTGTAGTTTCACCTGTCAATAAATTTTGACTAACGCTGCACTATGCATCTGAAACATGCTTTGTTCTGCTGGTTGGAATGCGATTGCCATTACATGATACATACATTTCAATCTGCTGTTAGATCCCTGCTTTCCCTGTTTGCCAGGATTTTAACTTGCTTTCTTTCCATATTGCAAAGAGGTGCCAGGCATGTGGTTTATTTCGACCGCAGATTGGTGAGTTCACACGTTGTCTGGCTGAAATTCTTATCTGGAGATAGTTGTTAATAGGTGGGTTCCAGCATTTGATCAAGGAGGAATGTCTCACCTCTACATTCCCTTCCTCTGCATTAGTAGTGGTCACAAGTTGAGATTTTCTCCCCTTTGATGAAAAGCAGGCTGTTAGCTCTGTGCGACGGTGCAGATTTTACAATTATGGCGCAAAATAATGTCATAGAGTTGATAACACTGAGTAGCATAGTGAAGTTGTATTACTCTATTCTCTCTTCCCCCCCCCCCCCCCCCCCCCCCCTTCCTCTTGAGTTTTTATACTTTTCTTGTGGACTTTTATTCTTTTCTTGTGAAATGAGAGATACCTTCTGATGCTATTGAGATGTTTTGCCACAGGGATAGTAATCTATGAAAGATAATCTTAGCCTGTGATAGTATACATATGAGAGATGATCTTATCCTATGAATCTTTACATTTGGGATTTGTTGTTGTTGCTATGCTTGCTTTGAACTCAAGCGTTACCCATTCTCATGCTACTACTTTAAGTGCACTGGACTTTGTTTTGCATGTGAATTAGCATTCCCTGTCACCAGTGCCCCTCACCATCAACCGAACCTACGTTGACTTCTGAGTAATTGTAAAATAATGTTAGCCTGTGATAGTATACATATGAGAGTTAATGTTAGCTTGCGTTTATTTATTCATAGCCTTATTGTTGAATCACTTCAGGATCAGAAGCTGAAAGAGTCCTTGATGATTGGCCAAATGGATGTGCCTCTAGAGGACAAAATGGTAACAGTTGTTTACGGCACAGACATGGTCAACATGGAATATGTCCACTTTGTGTGTGCACACAAAGAAACAGCTCAGGTGAAAATGTAGACTAAAATGTTCAGTTGCACACATGCATGCACACAGGCTCTGTCTGTCTGTCTGCCTGCCTGCCTGTCTGTCTGTCACATGTATGCACACAAACAACACACTTAAAACCCCCCTCCCGCTTGCCCCATATCATCCGCTCCATGTCATCCACTCTGTAAACGGCATTAGTTGTATCAGTGTGTGCGTTTACAACCAACCATATTTGTGCCTTTAAGTCAGGCAAACACATCCGATGCCTGCAGGACAGTATTTGGAACTGAGTTTGCCTTAATGCTTTTATATGTCCTCTCGACCAGGCTAGTAACTCGGTCTCATCCTTGGATCAAAATCTGGAGATTGATCAGTTCTGGTATACTTAGCCAGAGTTAAGCAGTGAAGTTGTAAATCAGGGACTGGGAACATTCATTTTGTTTTATCTTGTCTCTCATTCTCTTTTTCTCTCTCTGTCTCTCTCCCCACCCTCCTAATCATACATGCACACCAAATTACCTACATATACTCACCAAATCCGATTGAATCTCCTGTGCGAACAGTGTGAATGGATTTCAACATTTGCTCTGGATGTTAGATATATAATTTTGTTTATTTTTTCCAATTTTCTTTACTTCATGAATGTGTTTTGTGTGATGAATCTTAAGACCTAAACAGAAGTTTCCAAAATGTTGCTGCACTTACTTGTTTCATTCTGACTGGATAGGCCAGCGGCAACATAGTTTTTCTGTCTTGTTTTCTATTCTGTTTGTTTGTTCAGTGTATAATTTAGGTAAGGCAAGAAAGTTATCTTTTTCAGGTCACATTATATCTAGGATCAGAAGTAAACAATAAATTATTCCTCCGTGGCGAAGTGGTCGAGCCGTTTGACTTGGGCTCTGAAGGTTGTGGGTTCGATTCCAGGCCGCACCTTTCGGTTCACAAGTGAAAGTTTTCGGACTTTTTAAAAATTTATGTTTGTTGCATGAAGTCCACAGAGGGTGAATACAAAACTTGGAACGGCAGTATTTTAAAAATGCACCCTGTATATGTAGAATTTGTTATAAATATGTAACAAGAAGCAGCACATTTCATTTTCATTTAAATCAGATCCAAATATTAATATACACTGAGTCATCTGTCACTAGTTTAAGTAACAAATAAGTATAACAGCTTCAGTAGCTGAAAGCTTGAACAATGAATATGAGCAAATGTGAAAGAAAATTGATAGAACATTGTGGTGTTTAAAATTAGCATACAGACAGCAAATAACAATCTTGCCTGTGAAAGAAAACAGCAGGCATGGATGATTTAAGAAGTCATGAATAAAATGACTCAAATAAAGAAAATTGATGACAGCCAATGATATTCAGCAATAGATCAGAAACATATCAACTGCTAAAAATGAATTTAGATAAAATGAAAGGAAATACCGGATCTGAAAATGAAACATAATATAGAAAACATACTTTAAAAAAAGTTAGTTGGATATCCTTTACAGCAGGGGTGGCCAACACGAGGCCCGCGGGCCACATGTGGCCCGCCGGGGGTCATGTTGCGGCCCGTGGAGCTAGGTCAAATGAACATAAATGTTAACTTTATTGTACATATCACCAAAAGAACATTACATCATGAGTCGTTGTGACATATTTCAAATATTGTCTGCCTATCAACGACACTTGGATTCCCTATTAACCCTTTACAGGGCAGACGCTTGTCCGTTTTGTAGCCCTGAACAGGCAAGATTTTTTCAGGTTCTGTAAAATTTCGGGTCGCGTTAGTAAAAACATCACAAATAAGGTGTTAGTCAACCGATTTTAGTTAAATAAACAACACAATGATGGGAAAAGCATGCAGAATATGTTACTCACGTGATTGTTGCCGGTAATCCATATATGAACACAAATATTTACGAAATACGGCATGTTGTTTGTGATTTTCCGTCACCTATACGGCAATTTACAAACACATTTTCAGAATCATAATCACTTTCTTTAAAGTCCGACTCACGACTGCTAATGCAAAGTAACGCTTTGCACTGATATCTAGCTCCGAGTAATAATCAACTTCGTGCCCTTTAATGTCATTTAAATTGAACAGAGCGAAATCTCGGCTATCACTTGAAGAATCGCCGAAATCCATTTTGAAAAACAGCGTAAAAATCCCGAAAACTATCAAAAAAAGTCCGTTCAAATTCATTGTAGCGCGTTTACAAATGGCGGCCACGTTGTCAAGCTATCGGCGAAAGTGAAAGTAGCCGTTGGAAGTGTCGGAAAGCCGAGAGATCGCGTTTTTACAATGCATAATAGTATCGGCCGGAATCGGCCGCTACGCTCGTTTTAAGCGATCGGCCGGTAATGGCCGCTATGCCCTGTAAAGGGTTAAACTGTGTATTCAGAGGTCACAATATTAATTCGAGGCCAAGCCCAATTTTCTAACCACAACCTTAAGCCGCCGGTATGTTTCGTTTGAAGTTGACAGGAGTTGGAAACTGCGTCCACACGACCATCTGGTTGGTGACAAGAAGACGGGAGATAGCAACACTACTGCTCCCCCCCCCCCCCCCCCCCCCCACCCCACACCTCTTTCTCCAGCCCGGCCCTTTCCGATACACCATCCCCATCAAGCTGTCATGTTTCGTGCTAAAAGTGCGCCTAGAAAAGAAATCGAGTGTGTGGATTGAATTGAGAAGTTTTTAAGGTTTTAACATTGAGAACTGTAAGGAGTCTGAGAAATGCTTTTCTAGCGACCAGCTGTATTTTCCGTATTGCATACAGTGGGGCTCTTTGGACTCCAGGATGGTGGACTGTGCCTTGGCCGAACCTGAAGCATAGTACAAATGCTCTAGTTCTCATTTGGAGTGGCTGATTCATCGGCATATGATGAAAAGGATTCGCCTTTATATTGCTGTAAGAGCGGAATTTCCTTAATATGATTTACTCTCCAAGTTTACGACAACCTCAACATTACAGAAGTCTATTGAGTGAATGATCAATGTATATAAAAGGATGGCCTGGCCAACACCAATGTACCTACTACTCAAGTAAATGCACCAGCTGAGTCCTCCCTTCATGGCTAGTTGTTAAATTCAGGAGAAGGGTTATGAACATTGTCGAAACCTGGCAGTTATCCAGATGGACATTTACAAAACATGGATTGTTTCCACCTGGACATTTTTAAAACCTGAACTTTATCTATGAGGACATTTTGAAAACCTGAACGGCATTATCGTGGATATTTTTCACCCCCTTATTACTGACCGTCGTTTATCATGTACGGATAATTTCCATCCTTGACTGGTATCATTATGGATATTTATGAGTCTTGAAGTTTATCTGCCCTATGGATAAGTATAACTCCTGAAGTTTATATGCCCTTTGGATATTTATAACTCTTGAAGTTTACCAGCCCTGTGGATATTTATAACGTCTGAACTTTATCTGAACTATGGCCATTTATAACTCCTGAAGTTAATCTGCCCTGTGGATGTTCATAACTTCTGAGGAAATTTATTATCAGGTATATTTCACCGCTTGAGGAATGTTTCACTGGATACTCCCAAATCCGGAACATTTAGCAGAATGAATATGTGCACCTTGGGAACTTATTAACCTGGCTAGTTCTACTCCAGTGACTTAAACATGAACATTCGTAAAGGGAATATTATGGACCATAGACTGTAGGAACCATGGTGGTTTAGTTTGTGAAAAGACCTTGTGGTATTAGATATAAACTCTCTGTTCCTAATATTTCTCTGAGTGGATGTTGTTGAAGGAAGAAATAATATTGGTTGGATATTGGCTGAGAACATCAGCGAGAAAGGTATGATTAATATAGATTATTAATATTATTTTGATGTGGGTTTTTGTTGTGTGAATATTCATTATGTGTATTTGAGGTATTACGTAACCATGGCGTCAGCTAGTAAAGACGTTGGACCAAAGAAGAGAAGAATCACAGAAGAATTAAGAAGTATTCAAGACAGGTGGACTATATACTATTTTTTCGTGGAAATTAAAACAAAGCTCATATGCTTGATATCCAACGAACCTGTTTCTGTGTTGAAAGAGAATAACATCAAACGGCACTATGAGATTAAACATGCCAATACGTTTTATAAGTACAAAGGGCAATTTCGACAAGACCAAGTAAATGACTTTACAAAAAAACATTTCTGCACAACAAAGGATAATTACTAGAGCCGGTTCAGAGTCAACATGCTATGTAAAAGCTAGTTATGAGTTATTTAAAAAAAAAAACGAAGCAATATTCAGATGGTGAAATGGTTAAGGGATGTTTGGAGAGCGTCGTTGAAACTCTGTGTCCAGAAAAGAAGAAGCATTTCTCAAAAAATAAGTCTGTCTCAGGCTATTACTAGGCGTGTGGACGACATTGGAAAATATATTGAAGATAATTTGAAAAGTTGAGCATTCGAGTTTATATTTTATGCTCTAGCAGTGGATGAAAGCACAGATATGGCAGATACTGCACAACTGGCAATTTTTATCGTGGGTGTTGATCATCATCATCTTCTTCCACTTCTGCCATCAAATGTCGTGGGGAGGAATAATTTGCGTTCCAGAGCCCGGTGGGCGGCACTGGATAGTGTCATTCCGTGTGGCTGTACAATGTCTTTGATGTCGTCAATCCATTTTCTTCTTGGATGTCCTTTTGATCTCATCGCAGATGATCTTTGATGTAAGGCCAGTGATGGTAGTTGCTGGTGTTGCATTCTAACAACATGGCCAAACCACTTGATCTTCTGTCTTTCAATAAATGTGGCACAAGGTGTTGATCCCACAGTCTGTCTGATAATAGCATAATAGTTGACATCCATTTTAAAAAGACAGAAGAATTAGCGGCGCTGTATTCACCTAAGGACACTACTAAGTTACGAGATTTGTTAGAAGTAGTTACATCGACATTGAATTGCTTTTTGTTACAACTTAACAACTTATCAGGCTTAACAACGGATGGTGCCCCAGCAATGGTTGGGAAACCCGAAGGTTTTGTAAAATTGATTGAAAATTAGGCCTCCAAAGTAGGTAACACTTCAATGCTAAATTTTCATTGCATTAATCATCAGGAGAATTTATTTTCGAAGCCCCTCAAAATGGCCCATGTCGTGAAAGTAGTCGTCAAAATAGTGATCTTCATGAAGTCGAACGGGTTGAGTCACCGTCAGTTCCAAGAATTTCTATTCTTTGGACTCAGATTATCATGACGTTACATTTTATGCAGAAGTAAGATGGCTGACCCGTGCCAAATTGTTTAAAAGATTGTTTGATTTGCAACTCGAAATACAATCATTCTTTGCAAGCAAGTCGAAAAGTATCCCAGAGTTTGAAGACAAAGAGTGGGTTTGTGACTTTGCATTTCTGGTCGATATAACTAGCCACCTAAATGACGTTAATAATAATACTCATCTACAAGGGAAAGGTAAATTAATTAACAAGTTATATTTTTTTGGTTTACATTAAACCAGGCAAGCGTTTGAGCACGATCTCACCTACTGGGAAGCGACTATGTGGTCGAAGTTGTAGCAAGCTTGCTTATTTATTTTAATTAATAACAACAATTAAAAAAAAATTAGGTGCGTGGCCCGGCAGGAAATATTATTTCTGAAATTTGGCCCACCTGCTGAAAAGGTTGGCCACCCCTGCTTTACAGGATGTCACAGTCAACCCGAGCATATTTTATCTGTTTATGATTTTTTGGTAAGTTTACATTCAGTAGTTTGCGACTGCTTTCTGAATGACTGACACTCATACTATTATGAAAACCATCGCAAGGCAATCTGCTGAAATTAAAAACAAAACAAATAATATAATAGGACAAGCAGTACTACAAGTAAAGATGCAGAAATTATAAATGATGCAACTGACATAACAAAGAGGGTACAGAAAACATGAAAGTCCTATTTAGTGACAATAGAAGTCTCTTAAAAGTTGACAGGGTCGACTTCATTGCACTGGGTTTTATCACATATGGCTCAGTCTCTTTGTGCAGCGAACAGCTGAAAGCGTAGCATAAAGCACAAACTCTGTAGCTATAGCAATGACCCCCAGGAGTTTCTGAAAAAAATGCACCCGTGAACCAAAGGACACGGCCCAGAATCGAAACCACAACCTTCGTAGCCCAAGTTAGACGGCTTGACCACTTCACCACGGAGACTCAGGAGACAATAGAAGCCACACACCTGAACTTTATAATGCATATGAGACATCAAGCATGCTTAAAGGTCAAGTAATGAACTGGCAATCAAGATGTTGGCAATGATGCCAGTGGTAAGATAACGTCAAGAAATGAACAAACAACAGCCTGTCAGATGTACCAACTGAGCAAGACATGAAAGCCAACCTTTTTTATGGAAATATCTCTTGATATTGATTGATGCATTAATAATTATTGTAAAATAAATAAACTATCCTATAAATGTCATCAGACATATTGGGGATTTTGTGTTAAATTTACATTGTAAACAGCACATTGTAAATAAATTCTGTATTATCGTAGCCTTCACTTTTCCACACATCTTGTACCTATGTTATGAGGCTGAATTAAGCCCACAGATGCATTGGTTGTGTAGCGCGATCACTGGCTAGCGATAGAGTTATTCACACAAAGGCAATGACAAGAAGACTATTTGATTAACAGCCTAAACATTAACAACCATCTGTCTAGTTGGATGGTGTTGCTAAGTCTCATACATCACATGTCTATCAATCATATGCTTTGTCTCTACTGTCACTACTGTTGAGCTGTATTGTCACAACAAATATATATATATAAGGGCTGCGGAAGTTAACAATTAATTAATCAATGAATCGTTAATTTTTTTTTAACGATTAATCGAAAACTTTTCTCCCATCACTTATACAAATGAACCAGATGTCGAAAAATTGTCGGACATTTTAAACATAGTGCTGCAAACACAACCAAAAATTTGCAAATTTGTACAGAGTCACCATTGTGTAAGCTGCAGCAAGATGTACCAACAAGATGAAACAGTGTGTTCATTATGCTACAGAGTCTTCTACAGGTCAGAGAAGCATTAACTGTCTTACATGTCAGATGAAAAGAAGCAATACAAAGGTCCAAAACTGTCAGGTTCAGATTGGTAGAAGATTTCGAAATATGTCAAAGTTTTGGACTTATTCTGACAGACCACGGTCCTGCTTGGCGGTCAAGATTTTGTTTCATGTAGCTGTGTATTGCCACTGCTATCATCGTTGACAAAGCATATGACTGTACACGATGATGATCCGGGCTACATAGCTAAATTTAAGACAGCATGTATTAATGACTTCAGTGAACGTGTAGCAAATATGACAAGTATTTAAATACTACAGATTGCAACAGCACTTGATCCATGCTACAAATACCTGAAGTGTTTGTCAAAAGATGGAGAAGAACGAACTTGGTCACATATTGAACAACAAATAGCAGTTAATGTTCATGATGAGTAGATGGAGACTGCTGCAACGAATGATAATGACATTGCCAATGAAACTATATGTGAACCAAATAAAGAGAGTATTAAGCTAATTGAGTCTGAAATGGATAAGAAAGTTGCTGAGTCGGTTGACCCTTTACAATGGTGAAAACTTAATGAACATCGATATCCAAAATTGGCATTCCTTGCCAAGACCATTCTGTGCATACCGGCTACCTCAGTTCCATGTGAACGATTGTTCAGCTCTGCTGGTTATATTGTTAATAAGACGCACTCGTCACTTGAAGCAAATACTGTCAATATACTCGTCTGTTTGCACAGTTGGTTATTAGATGACATATGAACAAGACAATCCAGTATTATTTCGATTTATGACAAATATGACTATAATGTGAGTTATATGACTATAATTGTTTTGCTTTAATTGAAATTAACGATAAATTAATCGTTAATTTTTCAAAAGTTAACTATTAAATTTAAATTAATCGGTCGCAGCCCTTATATATATATATATATATATATATATATACGGCCCGGCTTCGCCCAGGCCCTGGCGGGGATCTATCTATCTCTCTGTCTGTCTATCTGTCTGCTTGTCTGCCTGTCTGTCTGACCCGGCCCGGCTTCGCCCAGCTCCTGGTGGGGAGCATCTCATTTAATTCATATAAGTAGTCATATAAGATCCCGTTCCCGTTCCCAACTATCTATCTGTCTGTCTGTCTGTCTGTCTATCTGTCTGACCTGGCCCGGCTTCACCCAGTCCCTGGTGGGGAGCATCTCATTTAATTCATATAAGTAGTCATATAAGCTTCCGTTCCCGACTATCTGTCTGTCTGTCTGTCTGTCTGTCTGTCTGACCCGGCCCAGCTTCGCCCAGACCCTGATGGGGAGCATCTCATTTAATTCATATAAGTAGTCATATAAGTTCCCGTTCCCGACTGTCTGTCTGTCTGTCTGTCTGACCCGGCCCGGCTTCGCCCAGTCCCTGGCGGGGATCTGTCTGTCTGTCTGTCTGACCCGGCCCGGCTTCACCCAGTCCCTGGTGGGTAGCATCTCATTTAATTCATATAAGTAGTCATATAAGATCCCGTTCCCAACTATCTGTCTGTCTGTCTGTCTATCTGTCTGTCTATCTGTCTGACCCGGCCCGGCTTCACCCAGTCCCTGGTGGAGAGCATCTCATTTAATTCATATAAGTAGTCATATAAGCTCCCGTTCCCGACTATGTCTGTCTGTCTGTCTGTCTGACCCGGCCCGGCTTCGCCCAGACCCTGATGGGGAGCATCTCATTTAATTCATATAAGTAGTCATATAAGTTCCCATTCCCGACTGTCTGTCTGTCTGTCTGTCTGTCTGTCTGACCCGGCCCGGCTTCGCCCAGTCCCTGGCGGGGATCTGTCTGTCTGTCTGTCTGTCTGACCCGGCCCGGCTTCACCCAGTCCCTGGTGGGGAGCATCTCATTTAATTCATATAAGTAGTCATATAAGTTCCCGTTCCCGACTGTGTGTCTGTCTGTCTGTCTGACCCGGCCCGGCTTCGCCCAGGCCCTGTCGGATCTGTCTGTCTGTCTGTCTATCTATGTATCTATGCATCTATCTATCTATCTATCTATCTATCTATCTATCTATCTATTTATCTATCTGTCTGTCTGTCTGCCTGTGTGTCTGTCTGTCTGCCTGTCTGTCTATCTATCTATAGCCAGGGGACTTAACTTAAGATATAACAATGCTACTAAAAGTTATGTCCCTTGTTTTATATTTTCTTATGTTCAGTCATGTAATTACAAAATTAAATTTTAGTAAGGTAATAGCTGATAGTACACTAAAAAATCTATGACAGTTGGTTGCACTGGAATGAGAAGAAGACGTGTAGAAAATTTCATCTCAATTGGATGGACCGTTCGCGAACGCATAAAGAACGGACCCACATACATCCATACATACATACATACATACATCGCCTTTTATAGATATAGATATATATATATATTTTTTTTTTTTTTTTCGCGTTTCCATCCCGTTTCAGGATATTGCGGTCAACATCAGCATCTTTCAGCTGCATGTTGATTCCTAGGCTAGATTACGCTCATCAGCACACCATGACTTTCTGAGCGACCAGTTCCATACTCTCATAAGTCACTGGCGCGACTCGAACTGCTTCCAATTCTCGTGCGCTCACGTCAACCATGAGAGTATTCGGGATTACAGAGAAAGCTACTAACCCTTCGACCAGGGAGACCGGCATATATATCTCATCTCATCTCATCTCATCTCATCATGTTCCTCTTGTACCTTGCGGTGTCGAGGTGAAGTATAAACATCGTGAGAGTGCCCGATTATGGGCTTCATATATCGATATTCCCATGGACTCTGCTATTCCCTCCGTCCAACGTTTACATGGTCGGCCTCTTCGTCTGTTTCCATCTGGTCTGTACATCATTGCTTTTTATGGTATGCTGTTGACTGGTAACCTACTTGCATGGCCAAACTTGCTGCTTTCTAATAAAATCTAGTGCTGCTGTAACCCCCATTTTAGTCCTGATTTCTTCATTTCTGATCTGATCTCTTCTTGATACGTTGAGTATTCTTCTCAGGAACCTCATTCCTGTTGTGATTTTTCTTTTCTCTTTTTCTGTCATTGTCCAGGTTTGGCATTGGTAGCAAAGAGTTGGTAGGAAGATTGTGATGTAAAGTGCTTTCTTAGTAGTTATTGATACATGTTTGTTCTTTAATATTGGTGCCATTTGTCCAATGAGTTGATTTGCCTTGTTGCTCCTATTTTTGATCTCGTCTTCTGATCTGCCATTTGATGATATTATACTTCCTAGGTGCTTGAAACTCTTTACTTGTTTCAAGGGATGTTCATTTAGGTGAATTGTTGTTGTTTGTTCTTCTTTAGTTATAGTCATTACCTCTGTTTTGCTTGTGCTAATTTTCATGTTATGTTCCCTATATATATATATATATATATATACATATATATATATATATATATATATATATATATATATATATATATATATATATATATATATATATATATATATATATATATATTTAAATATTGAGCACAACCCACTACTGGCAACGCCGATCGCATTCTGGTATGAACCTAAGGCCTATCCACGTCAATATGGAAGCACTATACTCGAGTTTCGCCCTTGTTTGAGCTCGTCAGTAGTGCATATCCTTGACCGGACCCGGAAACAGTCCCGGATCACGCGTGTGAAGCGGGTGTGTAACCACGCTCATTGACGTGGATAGGCCTTAGGTTCATACCAGAATGCGATCGGCGTTGCCAGTAGTGGGTTGTGCTCAATATTTAAATTTCAAATCCCGAAACAACCACATAATCAATATATATATATATCAAGTATTGGTTCCTTTGGAAATGTTAAACAGCATAGATTGTTTCATGCTTATTTGTTACTTCTGCTCCAGTTTCTGATAAATGATGATGTCTGGATAGTCTTGAAGCAGTATTTTCTTCTCCACAAACAATGCACTGATCTTTTGAATATTTAACTATGCTTAGCTTTGAATATTCTATTCTGTACAAAGTTACGTTCTGGTTTTCCATGCTGTCCATGCATAATGCCGGATTGTTGTTTCTTTCCTGCCAACTAGAATCTGTGTTGTATCTTTATTTTTATTTTGTGTTTTATTTAGATTTTTGTCTGTTTGTGTTGTCCTGTCCTTGATAAAGGTTTGTATAACCGAAACGTCGGCCATGCTTTGTTTTCCTGTGATACTTATTGATTTATTTTAATACTTCAGTATTATATATTTATTGATTGTTTTTTTTAAATGGTTTTTTGTATAAGTTTCACCTAAGATGGAGTTTTTTGTAAGGTATGTACATTGTTGCAAAGAATACCATGGACAGCCAGAAAGACCAATGAACAGGTCCTTCAAGAAATAAATGAAGATCGTAAACTGATTAGAGATATTAGACGCAGACAGTCACAATTTTTTGGGCATGTTATGAGAAGAAATGAATTAGAGAACTTGGTGACAACTGGTAAGATCGAGGGGAACAGACCAAGAGGAAGACCTAGAAGCAAATACCTGGATGGCTTGGCCTCGTGGCATGGTCGAGACAGAAACACAGAGCTGATCCACGACTCTGGTGATCGAGTGAGATGGCAAAACATGACCGCCCACGCTTATCGGCATGGCACATGATGATGATGATGTACATTGTGTCTGTGTTTATTATGTCTCTTCTTTTTGCACGAGCTAAATATACCTAATTATTTTCAATTCATATTGACCATGCATAGTTACTCATACTATAATTCCAATGTAGATTATTTACAACACATGTATTTATCAAGTGTAAGCACAATTAAATCAATCTTAGACTAATTAACAAGCCCAGTCCTGCCCGCGATCAAACTCCTTCACTGAAGAGGTCAGTGCCTTTATTACTTTATATAAACGTTGGCTACAACGTTGCTGTGAGGTATGTTATGTCTCAATTATAAAATGGTTGGTAAACTAGATTTGATAGGTGACTGTTAACTGCAGCTCTGGGGTTTAGAAAGAATGAGTTTTGAGACTGTTGCTCCTAGCCGGAAAAATCCCAGCTGGTTTTAGCCAATCGGCCAGGTTGTCTGGCTGGGCCAATCCTGGCCGAACTCCCTGCTTTGGCTTTTAGCCTTAAATTAAACAATCTGTAAATATATATACATATATTCTAAAGTTATACCTTATTACTACATGCAATAAAAGAGGGGTGTCACAATGATTTTGTCACAGCTTGTAAACAACTACCACTTTCATAGATCACCTTTTTGAAAAGGAGCTGCTGCAGCATATTGTTTAGTTTGCTTGCTTACCAAAGGCAGTGGCCTGGGTTCAATCCTGAATGCTCCCCCCCCCCCCCCCCCCCCCACCAGTATGTGTCTGTTGTCTGTTGATTATTGTTCATCTCTGATTGAAAAATAACCTTCAACAAATTGTTCTTTTATCATTTCTTATCACCAACTTCATCTGCCATCATCTCTTGGGCTTGTTCTTTGAAATCTGTAGATTATTATTTTGGAAAAAAAATTATCATTTTTTATTGTCTTTTCTCATATTGTATTTTCAGGAATGGGCTGAGGAACTTCTAAAATATTCAGTGAATCTTCTGGCCTTGAATAGCAGTAGTTTGACATACCTGGATAAGTTATTTACTCGAGTTAGCTTAGTACTGGATTCTGATGGGAAGGTGTCCATGAAAAAGTTAGTAGGAATGTTACAGATTCAGTGATGTGTCATGTAATGGTTATCTAACTAATTATGTACTTCATAATGTCTTCTGAAAATGATTATCGCAGGAATATTTGTCCACATTGTGGTGTAGTGCATGTTCCTAATGCTGCTTAGTCTAACAGATACTCAGAACTACTGCACCATTATCGTGTTTATTTTTTTTTTTTAAACTTGTTTGTGTAACTTGCAGTATTTTGTTATTGTTACTGTTTTGTTTCTTGCTAGTAATTCTAATGTCATTGAGGTTCATATACAACTGGCACCTTGCCGTCTTGACTGACCATAGTTTGTTACATTGTACTTCAAAAAAAAAAAAAAAGACAATTTTTCTCACTTTGTCAATATTTGTGAGATCGGTGGAGAGCTCCAGACACATAATTCTTATGTTCCAGGTTGCAAGCCATAGCTTGAGGTTTCAATTTTTCTTTTTAGTGCCTGGTGCATTAGTTTTACTGCCTGCGATTCAAATTTTGTCCTAGATCCAAGCACCTATTGAAACAGGCAGGCTGAGGCAGATCAGCACCCAGTTGGCTGAGGCAAATCAGCACCCAGTTGGCTGAGGGATGCCCAGCTTCAGGCTGGTGGTAGCTGATCAGTGGCATCTGTAGGTGTCTTCCAACGCCTGAGGAAACCCATGGCGCCCATGTCTACACCAATTGACAGGGACTTATAACCTATAACTGCTGTCTCTCGCTGTGATTCCGAGAGCAGTAAGGCCTTTCCAATTGTGCTCCTCCACCCGAAGCCATTGGCACAATGTTGGTGATCACCACCCAACATTTGGTGCTAACAGAAAGCAGGTAGTACCAACTACTGTTATATAGTAGATTAGTCATATCTAAGACCTGACATAGGTTCTATATCACATTGGATTATGTTAGTTCTTAGGGAGGTTTCTTCCATGTCCTACTATGTTACCTTTAGTTTTACATTACCTACCTCTTCCATGTAGTTACCTCACTGCAGAAGTGGGATTCTTTCTTTCTTGTGGTATTATCTTTGTAGTCTATGATTTCTTTGTTCTCAAACATCTTCCCCCTCCCCTCCCATTCCCTGTGACATTGTCTTATGTCAGTGAGATCCTTTCTCAGCCATGCACTACTGCTATTATTCCCCCCCCCCCCTCTCTCTCTCTCTCTCTCTCTCTCTCTCTCTCTCTCTCTCTCTCTCTCTCTCTCTCTCTCTCTCTCTCTCTCTCTCTCTCTCTCTCTCTTATATTCCACCTTTATCCATCTCTCCATCCTCAGATAATATGGCAGTGGATCTGTTTTTAGACGGTTGTTGATTCTTTTGTAAAAAAAAATTAAGATATTTGTAAATGTTAATACCATTGGTATTTATTTGTACAACCACAACCTATCACGGGTACTGTAACTATCACAACAAATTGCTCATGTAAAGGTGAGCAAAACTTTCTCATCCACACATTTATAATCATTGGAAAATATATTTTTTCAGCATCGTCAAAACCATCACAAGCAATAGAGATGATCGAAAAAAAGTAGAAAAGGCCTTAGAGGCTGTTGGATTTCATGCTGGAAAGGTATAAATATATTACTGTGGTTAGTGATCACAGATTTTCATTTTTTTTAGAGTGTGAGTGCATGCAAAACATTAATTATTAACAAAGGAAATGAGCGGGCTGACAAGCTCGCAGGTGAGGCTACTGTGGAGGGCGGACGCGCCATGGACCAGGCTGACATTCTGAATGCTCTACGTGATGTGAGACTTTTGCGAGAACCAAGTGATGACTGTGAATCTACAACAATGGCCAGACTGCTAGAGCATCAAATTAAAAGAGGTGTGGCCAAACAAGAACACTACGCAGGAAGCCAAAGAAGATTGATAAACCAACACAGAACTGGCGTCGTTAGCCGCTACACGCTGCGGGATTTGCTGAGGAGGGGATCCGAGCACTTATGGACTGAATGGTTCGATGTGCAGCGAGGATGATCTGTCGACTAACTAACTAACTAACTAACTATTATAAAGTAAAGGTAATCACATTTATTGATTGGCTTCAAGGATCATGTCTATTCCACAGTGAAATTATCCATTAGTGGTCAAATCTTCTCCTTTAGATTACACTAGACAAAACTTAATTCGATCTACACAATTCAATTCAATTCAACTGTATTTTAAAAGGGTTACAAATTGGGTACACAGGCCCGTGTTACATTCGGCCCTTCCAATCACTTATCTTTCATTCATCAATAGTGCATGATGCATTCACATAGGAAAATGCATTGTCAAATGAATGTTGTAAACATAAACAATGCATATTACAATGTTATGAGACACATCCCTCACCCATCCACACAAGCTCTTTCCACCCACATACACCCAAACCCACCCACACATATCACCCACCCATAAACACACCCTCCATCCACCCACACACATCCACCACCCCCACCCACCCCAGCCTCCCACATAGCCACCCCACCCACCCACACCCAGCCTTACACACCCCCACTCACCCACACACATCCCCCACACACAACCCACCCACTCACCCACACAAACACCCACCAACCCATCCTTCCCTATTAACACACTTCCCCCCACACACACACATCTCCCCACAACACACTCATCCCCCAGTCTACACATACCCACCCATATCCACACCCCTCCAACCACCCAGCCAAACACTCCTCCCCCAACCACACATACCCCCCACACCACCCACCAACCCACACAACCTCCCACCCACACACACCCCACCCACACACAGCCTCACCCAACCATACACACCCCCCACTCACCCACACACATCCCCTACACACCCCACCCACACATCCCACTCCCCACACACACCCCCACCCAAACACCCACCAACCCATCCTTGCCAATTACCACACATCCCCCCACACACACATCTCCCCGCAAACACACCCATCCCCCAGCCCACACACACCCACCCACCCATATCCACACACCTCCAACCACCAGCCAAACACTCGTCCCCCAACCGCTTACACCCCTCTCCCACCTACCCACACACACATTCCCCACTCACCAACCCACACAACCCCCCACCAACCAACACCCACACACTTCCTACCATCCACCCCACACCCTTCCCCCCCCCCCCCACACACACACATCCCTCACCCACCAACATCCCCCACCCACACATCCCCCACACATCTCCCCACCCACCCATACATCCCCACTTACCGGCATATCCTTCACCCACACCTGCATCCCTCACCCACACACATTCCCCACCCACCCATCCCCTAACCCCCACACACATCCCCCTACACACACGCATCCCCCGCACACACACTTTCTCACATCTAGACATGATGCCTTACATAATCACTTAAACTAGTATGAACAATCTCCCACACTTTACACACACACATACACTGACGACTGTCGTGAGCATTCTCACAAAAATTGTAAAAAAATGTAAGAAAAAATTGTACATATACATGGTGTAGCATAAAAAATAGTGATACAATTCAACTCTCTCATTTTCCTTACACGCACACTCACACATGCACTCACTCACTCTACAGTAATGTATATGTGTTCATATTAAAGGTGATGCAATAAAGTGGCATTCAAAATGATAATATGAAGATGACAATCCATCCATCCATCATGTGCCATGCCGGGCGTGGGCGGTCATGTTCTGCCATCTCACTCGATCAACAGAGTCGTGGATCAGCTCCGTGTTTCTGTCTCGACCATGCCACAAGGCCAAGCCATCTAGGTACTTGCTTCTAGGTCTTCCGCTTGGTCTGTTCCCCTCGATCTTACCAGTTGTCACGAAGTTCTCATAACATGCCCAAAAAATTGTGACTGTCTACGTCTAATGTCTCAAATCAGTTTACGATCTTCATTTGTTTCTTGAAGAACTTGTTCATTGGTTTTTCTGGCTGTCCATGGTATTCTTTGCATTTTCCTCAGAAACCACATTTCTACAGCCATCAGATGTTTTTCAGCCTGACTGCTCATTGTCCAAGCTTCACATCCATATAAGAGTACAGGTTCTATGTAGCATCTCAACACTCTTTTTCTCGTTTCAATTGACATCTTTTTATTGGTCAGTATGTTTTTCATCTTGCTAAAGGCTACTTTTGCCATGGCCATTCTTGATCTAATCTCTTCAAGGCATCTCCCATCAGATGTTATTTCAGTTCCGAGATAATTGTACTATTCCCTTGTTGAAGAATATTCCCATTTACTTGTATATTACATTGTGGTATTTCGTTCTTCCTAGTGACGACCAAAATCTGTGTCTTTTTACAATTTAATTCTAACCTTAGTTGTTCATTGTGTGTAACAACCGCATCTACTAAATTTTACAGGTCCTGTTCATTGTCTGCAATCAAGACTGTATCATCTGCATATCTAATGTTATTGATGCATCGTCCCCCAATGTTGATTCCTTCAATATCTTCAATATTTCTGAAAATACTTTCACTGTACAGGGAAAACAGATCTGGAGACACTACACATCCCTGTCTCACACCTCTCTTAATAGGCTGATATTGGCCTACTTCATTATCAACTCTTATGGCAGCTGGTTGTTTCCAATATATGTTTTTTACAAGTCTAAGGTCTTTTCCATCAATCTGTAGATCCTCAAGCATCCTTATCATGTTGACATGTCTCACTTTATCGAAAGCCTTTGTGTAGTCAATAAAGCAAAGGTGTAGATCTTTGTTTACTTCTATAGAACATTCTATTACGGTTCTCAGTATATACACAGCATTTACTGTACCCTTGCCTTTTACAAAGCCACATTGTTCTTCTCCTATTTCAGGTTGTATTTTCCTCCTAACTCTTTGCATGATAATTCTTAGCAAAATCTTCGTGATGTGACTCATTATACTAATTGTTCGATGTTGATCACATTCCAAGGCTCCAGATTTCTTTGGGATTGCAATAAATACAGAATTACATAACTCCTGAGGAAGATGACAATACACATAAAATATGTAATAGTAATAGCATGTTACATGACATGCGTGCGTTCAAATCTATCTCTCTCTCTTACAGACACACACGCACACACACACTCACAAACACGACTCACTAACACATCCATTCTCCCACTGTCCCCCACCCACCACACATCCCTCCACCCACTCACACATCCCCTCACCAACGCATACATCTCACAACCACCCACACAAACATCCCTCACACACATCCCCACCCACACTCAACTCCCCACTCACACATACCCCAACCCACGCAAACTCGCCAACACACATGCTCCACCCACCCACCAACACACCCCCAACCAACACACATACCCCTCCCACACACACATCCTGCACCAACCTTACACACACACCCTGCACCAACCTTACACACACTCACTCACTCACTCTCTCTCTCTCTCTCTCTCTCTCTCTCTCTCTCTCTCTCTCTCTCTCTCTCTCTCTCTCTCTCTCTCTCTCTCTCTCTCTCTCTCTCTCTCACTCACTCTCTCTCACTTTACAGTAATGTGCATGTGTTCGTATTATACATTATTATATCAAGTGGCATACAAAGTGATACTATGAAAGATTAGAGTATACAAACCAATATGGAATCAAGTGGCATTCAAACTGATAATATGAAATATGAGAATGCACACAAAATATGGAACAGCATATTATATGACATGCATGCGCTAATCTCTCTCTCCCTTCTTGCATACACACACACACACATGTGCACCCACACACAAACACATTCACTCCCCGCACCCACACACAAACACATTCACTCCCCGCCAACCCACACATCCCGCACCTACCCACACTTCCACCACCCACACCATCTCCCGCCACCTACCCACAAATCTCGCACCCACCAACACACACACATCCCCACCCAAGCATCTCTCCCCACCCACATATACACCATCCATCCCCCAACCTACACACACTCGCCCACCCCCCCCCCCCCCAACCTCGCATCCCTCAACTACAACACCCCCACCCGCACACATGTTCCCAACCCACCCACACACATCCCCCTCCCTCCTCACCCAAACACATATCCCCACCCACACATCCCCACCACCCACACATCCCCCCTCCACACACATCTCACACCCACACACCTCCACCATCCTCACATAATCCCCACCCACACACACATCTCCACCTACACTCCTACCCCACCCACACCCACACCACACACCCTCACCCACACACACCCACACACACAACCCCCACACCCATCTCCACCTACACTCATACCCCCACCCACACCCACCCACACACACAACCCCCACACCCATCCCCCCTACACACAAACATCTACCCACACATCCACACACACATTCCCACCCACTCACACCCACGAATCCCATTACCCACCAACACCCACATACACCCACCCACCGAAAAAACATACCCTCATCCATAGGTCCCCACCCTAAACACACATCACCCACCCACATGTCCCTCATCCACACACACATCCTCGCCCACCCACACATCCCCCCACACACACATCCCACACGCATCTCCCAACCCACGACACACAGCACCCACCCACACAAGCACATCCCCAAATGGAAAAAATTGTTAAAATGAAAACAATACGTTATACATTGTATAACGAAGAAAAGGTTATGCACTTCAATAAGGAATATAATTCCTGGAATTGGCGTAAACATGATGAAATACACAGTGCATTTAGTACATGTTGAAATCAAGTGGCAGTAAAAATGATAATATGAAAGATGAGGATACAGAAGAAATATGGAATATCATATATCTCTTTTTTTGTCTTTCACGCACACTACACTATCTCTCTCATTGTCTCACACTATCACTCATTGTTTCTCTCTCTCTCTCTCTCTCTCTCTCTCTCTCTCTCTCTCTCTCTCTCTCTCTCTCTCTCTCTCTCTCTCTCTCTCTCTCTCTCTCTCTCTCTCTCTCTCTCTCTCTCTCTCTCTCTCTCTCACACACACACACACACACACACACTCACTCGCTGTCACTCTCTCTTACTCTCTCAAACACACATACACACTCCCTCTCGCTCTCTTTGTATCATACTTTCTCTCTCTCACTCACTCTCTTACATCCTCTCTTATTCACTCACTCACTTTCACACTCTCACCCACATACATTGTGAAAAATAGTAACACCAGCAAGCATTGCAATATATGTATACCTTAATCTATAATACTTTAAATATTATGTTGATAGGTTTTCTAATGAAACGTTTTTTTCAAGGCAGTGAGTGGCTTGCTCATTGTGATTTGCAGCTGTCAAGGGATTTTAAATGTCTGCAATTTGCCTTTTGGACTTCCTATATTTTACCCATGACTGAAAAGACAGCACAGCATATTATCCACTAACCTGAGTTCAGGAGGAGGAGGAGGAGAAGTCTAGGGGATAAAGAAATGTGACATTAGGTTCCTCTGAATAAATTGTCTTGAAAATATTTTACTTAGTCGGATTTGGATCTAACACTCTTCAAGTTAGAAGCAGATGCCAGACATTTAATCTATTGGATCCTCTGATGCTGCAGCAATGCTGGTTGTTCATAGCTAGATTTGATGAGCTTGTTGCTCTTTTACAGCCAGTGTGGATGAAAAAACAACTTGCTGTTTCTGTAGCTGATGTATTGTGTCAGAGTGTATTTGTTATAATTAGAGAGACTAGCAACAGTTTTCTTATGTCACTTTAAAATCTGGAGCTTGTAAATTCTATTCTCTGACATGAATCTCAGCAGTTTAGTTCTTGTTTCAATGCATGTTTTTAGCCTAGTCTGACCTGTTTGTAGATGTAATGCCGTAGGATGTGATTCCATTTGCTTTCATTCTTCTTTTACCCTTTATTTTCCCATTGAAACAAGAAGTAAACCAACTCACTCCAAGCTGCATGAGAAGCAAAGGATAGGGCAGCTTGGAGTGAGTTGGTTTACTTCTTGTCATTTTTATCTGTTTGAATTTCTTTTTGTTCATGCGTTTTTAGATCTTCCTATATGTATATGCCCTTTTGATTTAAGACAAAGGACTTTCTAGTTATACTATTCTCTGTGTGTCCTTTCTATTGTCAGCATCTTCTTCTCACCTTTTTATTCACCGGCGTTTGTTTAATTGACAGTAACATTGTTCCTCTACAATTTTACACTCCTGTAGGTCCCCTTTCTTTGACATTAGATATCCTTATTCCCAGCCTTCTTGGACGCCTCAGACAAGGGGCATGCAACAGGACTGTTAAAACTCCCTTTTTGCAGCCCCCATGGTGGACCCCAGAAGTAGACCATGCTTGGAAAGCAAAGAGAGCTGCAGTGAAGCAGCTAAAGAAAGTGCGACAGACACTTCGAAGCTCATGAGAGGAAGTGGACACAGCGGAAAATGTCAAGAAAGACAAGGTGGAGGTTTTCAAGCGCTATGCTGCAGAGGCCAAAAAGGCAAAATGGGAATGTTTCATGAAGGAGATTGGAGGTGATAAAACACTGCAAAGTTTCTGGAAACTGCACAGGCAAATGCAGAGAAAAGATCGGCCGATGACAGTGGGAACAATCTACAGAGATGATGGTGTGCGCGTGACAACAAACAAAGAGAAAGGGGAGGCGCTTCTCCAGAGATTTTTAGAGCAGACCAATCATAATGATGCGGACACCAGGGATGCAGTTAGAGAGGAGCTATCTGGCACCACAAAGAATATGCAGTATGAAGACATCATACGGGTGAAAAAGGCAAAAGACACGGCACCAGGGCCCGATGGGGTCAGGTATGGCCACATGAAGGGTTTGAGCGAAGCAGACCTGGAGGAGATGACCGACTGCTTTAACCAGAGCATTAGGACAGCATCAGTACCACAGGATTGAGTGCACAGCTATCTTATCCCTCTCCCAAAACCATTCAAGGATCAGTCAAAGCTTAGCGGCTTTAGGATCATCACCCTTCAAAATACATTTGGGAAGGTTTTAGAGAAGATAGTCGCTGTTAAGCTGCAGGATTTTTTGGAAAGGGGGAAGCTTCTTCCAAGAGGCCTGGGGAGCTACAGGCCAGGAAAAGATACCTGGTCTAATGCAGCCACTTTTGCCTTTGATGTTTATGAGGGGTTCCAGAGTAGACAGGAAACGATGGCGGTAGCGCTTGATCTCGAGGATGCGTACAATAGAGTTCGATATGATATTTTGATGACCGCACTGATGGAGAAGGGAGTCAATCCCTGGTTGGTGAACTGGATAGCAGCCGTCCTGCACTTTCGTCGGGTTGCTCTCCGTCTGGGCGCATGGACCTCAGAGCCACATATGTTAACCCCGGGACTGCCACAGGGATCTGCAGTCTCACCGGTGCTCTTTAATGTGTATACGAGCAAGATTGCAAACCTAGAAGCACCAGGGGTTGGAAGAATACTAACATTTGCAGATGATATTCTTCCATATAGGCAGGGGAGAGATAGGGAGCAAACAGCCCAGGAGTTACAGGCGACAGTAGATAAAATGATTGACTGGTGCACAGAAATGAGTGCTGTCATCCACCCGCCCGTGTGTTGCCGGGGCCCATATGGGAGAGCAAAGAATAGTAACACTGTTGCCTACCATGCACGTCGTAAGAGGCGACTAAGGAGGATATGGTTCCGTCACCCTGCTACTGAGTTAGTGCGTGGCGCGACACTGTGAGCTGTGAATTTTGCGTGGAATGCTTTTGCATCTGTCCGCGATTGTTTTTCGCGTGAACTGCATGTTCGGAACGATGACGGCCGGCTGTTGCTGGATTGACTGGTTTGCCTTTTCGGTTCACGTGTGCATTTTTCAGGAGACTCCTGGGAGTCGTCGTTGCAGCTATGGAGTTTGTGCTTTGTGCAGCGCTTTTGGTGGGTCGCCCTGCAGAAAGAGACCGAACCATATGGGATAAAACCCCGGTCAATGAAGTCTTTCTGGTGACTGCTGTTTTCATCGACGATGAACTGTATTTTTCGTGGAGGACTTTTGTGTTGGCATTCTGGCGGCGGCATTATGCACAGTGTACCTGTGCGGGCTGTTGGCTTGCCGACACTCCTGTCTATTCCATTGTTCACATGGGGCAGTGAGGAGCATTTTGTGATATTCACTGGCACAGGAACGGAGCAATATGGGGACGACCCGTTGCCGTGAAGTTGGAACCGCGACTAACTAACTAACTAACCCGGAAAAGGCGGCTGTTTTGTGGTGCTCTCTGGACAACAGGATTGTAAGAGCTGATGTCCCAAGCCTCGCGATAGATGGTAGAAATGTCAACAGAGAGAACAAACTGAAGTATCTGGGGATCACATTTGACAGGAGCCTATCCTTCAAGGACCATGTGGAGACGGTCGTGACAAGAACTCAAAAGGGACTCAATGCACTTAAAACTATGGCTGCAATGGACATAGAGCAGAGAACTATACCAGCACTTGATCCTCTCAGTAATTGATTATGGATTAGGTCTGCTCACTGTCTCAGAGAGTCAGCTGGTGAAGTTAGAGCGTATACAGAACGAAGCTATGCGGGTCATTCTGGGATGCACTAGAGACACACCAGTAGTGTGTATTAGTTACATCCTTGGTCTGCCGACTGTTGCTGGTAGGCTCAAGGTGATGCAGGTGAAGGCATACCTCAGAGTAGCTGCAGACACAGACCACCCATTGGACGCAGTTAAGGGTCAGCGACTGATAAGAGGGAAATCATGGATGGCTCAGGCAGAGGATACGATCTGACAGGTGTGCCCCCTGGAGAACATTAGGCATGGAGAGGAGTGGGTCAGAGTGCCAGCGGAGCAGTCAGACTTGTGCAGAGTTATAATCAAATTAAGCTGGGAGTGCAGGGAGTGGCCAGCAGGGGCCACGGAAGTGGAAATCCAGCAACTAATTCAGGACAATGCTCACTCGAGTGCTGTGATTATCTACACAGATGGTTCGGTGTCAAGAGGTGAGAGAAGTGGCTGGGGGTTCATAGCCAAAGCTAATGGTCAATGTTTGGGGCAGGAGAGCCTGGCATATGATACCACAACATCCAGCTTAAGAATGGAAGTGGAGGCAGCCACTGCAGCTCTCCGCTGGATGGAGAATATGACACACACACATCGTGATTTTAACTGACTAAGAAAGCATGCTAATGAGGGTGAGGACGGGCAGACTTCGTGTGGAGTGGCTTGCTTCGCTTCGGAGGTCACGGGTAACAAGCATCGCCTGGATCTTTTCTCCGGGGCATGCCGGTGTGCTGGGAAATGAACAGGCGGACAGATTGGCTGGCTATGCAGAACTTGGTAGAGTATTGATACATGACAAGGCAGACGTGGTTGCGGCCTTGTGGGAGCACGTGCACACCTAGGAGGAGCAAATGGATTACCATGGTCTGGCAAGAATGAGACAACGAGGAGTGACGAAGGGATCTGGCCGACGCTCAACGCTCAAAGGAAAGGCGAGACGGACTTATAATCAGATTGCTACTGGTACTATTAGTGTTGGAACTCTTTGCTGGCTGCTGAGGATGGGGACGGAGCACTTATGGGAATGCCCCGAATGCTGTGATGTCGATTCCTAAATCAATCAATCAATCAAATCCTTATTCCCAGTCTGCTAGTATTTCTTAAATCTCATATATTCTGCTAAGTACTTTTTTGCAATAATTGACTTGAGGTGTTCGTATGAGGGATAGTCATTAATAATATGAATTGTATTATATTGTGCACGGAAGTGAATGGACAACTGCAAATCTTATCTCAAGATACAAACTGGCTCTTAAGCAGTATCCCATGCAGCCTTATTAAGGATCAAGCAGTTTGCATGTGCGAAATAGTGAATACAAAATGGCTGCCCCACTATCGACTTGCTCCATGGAAGAACAACGAAGTGTTATTCATTTTTTGTTGTCAGAGGGTGTGAAACTTTGGAAATCTACAGAAGAATAATGTTTCAGTATGGAGAACATAATAAACCTGAGAGTGAAAGGCAGTTAATGCAGTGGAAGCACCTGTTGTCATCAGTTAAGAAAAAAATTCAAGACAGGCATCCACTGGGAAAGTTATGACCATCTATTGAGATATCAAGGGGCCTATAATGGTGCAAGAAATTGGAGTAGCTGTCAGATTATCCCATTGAATAAATCACTGGGACAAGATGAAATACCAAATGAACTTATTAAAACAGCAAGAGAAGTAGGAACAGCATAGTTACATAAACTATTTAACCATGTCTTCTGGGTAGAACAATAGATACCACGAGACTGGGAAAACACCATAATTATTCCAATTTGGAATAACAAAGGCAGTAGAAGAGACTAAACACAATACAGAGGCATTTCCCTTTTGAGTCATACTGGAAAAATATTTTGCAAAATTCTTGAGAAAAAATTATGAACTACAATAGAACCCCAGCTAAGCGAAACATAACTTAGATTTAGGAAAACAAAGGATGCACAGATGCCATCTTTGCTCTTAGAAAACTTATAGAAAAATCAATCGATTTAATGAAACACTCTACTTAGCCTTTGTCGACCAAGAAAAGGCATTTGATAGAGTAGATAGAAACAAGCTGTGTGGGCTGAGTGGTCTCGAGGTATGGTGTCCGCCTCGAGTGCTGGAGGTCCCGGTTTAAAGCCCCGGTGAGGACCAGGATTTTTTCACATGGACTTCTAGTAATAAAATTTCCCTTGGTCTCTGGGTAGTGAGATCGGACACCCGTGTGTATTGTTGCGCATGTAAAAAATCCCTTGGCAGTTGGAAATAAAAAAAGAGTAGCCTAACGGCGCTGCCCGGGCAAAATTTTGAGTTAAAAATCTACCCAAAGAATTTCAGGATCCTCGCAGGTGCTACGGAGTTCATGCACTGAGCTGAGTTTCTCCTGACTCGGGCTTGAGTTCGGAGTAGAACAGAGCACTTATGGGTTTACACCCGTGTGCTGTGATGTTGATCCGTCGACTAAACTAAACTAAACTAAACTAAAGCTGTGGGAAATCCTTAAACGATATGCAGTGAGTACACATCTAACAAACTTATGTAGAAGTTTATACAACAACAGTGAATGCATAGTGAGAACAAATGGAGGACACTCAGAACCCTTCACCATAAGATCCGGAGTATGACAAGGTTGTGTTCCTGTCCCCTCTCTTGTTTATAACATATATAGACAACATATGTGAAGAAAACAGAGACCGCAAGGACACAGCATGATGTTAGCACATAAGAAGAACCATCTGCAAATTACACCATTAGAGAACTATTTGTGGACGATCAATCACTAATAACAAAATCAGAGGCAAAATTAAAAGACCACATGAATAGTCTAAACGAAGTGTGTAAGGAACAACATGAAATCAGAAGACGAAATCAAAAATAGAAGCAATAAGGCAAACCAACTCATTGGATAAATGGCACCAATACTTAAGAACAAACACATGTCAGTAGTTACTAAGAAAGCACTCTACAACACAATCTTCCTTCTAACTCTATGCTACCAATGCCAAACCTGGACAGTGACAGAAAAATATAAAAGAAAAATTACAACAACAGAAATGAGATTCCTGAGAAGAATACTCAAGAAGCAAGAAAATCAGAAATGAAGAAATCAGGACTAAAGTGGGGGTTATAGTAGCGCTAGATTTTATTAGAAGGCAGCAAGTCAAATGGTTTGGCCATTTGTTATCGACTTAACAGTATACCACTACATGCAATGATGTAAAGACCAAATGGAAGCAGAAGAAGAGGCCGACCACGTAAAACGATGGACAGAGTCCATGTGAATCTCGATACGAAGCCTATAAACGGGCACTCTCCCGCTGTTTATACTTTACCTCGACAACGCAAGGTACAAGAGGAACAAGATGAGATGAGATGAGACATCTTGTGGCAGTATCTGTCATGGGATTGCTTTAACCTGATCTGTCATGGGATTGCTTTAACTTGATCTATCTTTACAGACTTCTGGACGATTTGAACCGTTAAGGCTTCTGGAGTGTTTACTAGTTTAGTTTAGTTTAGTCGATGGATCAACATCACGGCACACGGGTGTAACCCATAAGTGCTCCGTTCTCCTCCTAACTCAAACCTGAGTCTGGAGAAACTCAGCTCAGTGCACGAACTCCGTAGCACCAGTGAGGATCCTGAAATACTTTGGGTAGATTTTTAACTCGAAATTTTGCCCGGGCAGCGCCGTTAGGTTACTCTTTTTCGATTTCCAACTGCCAAGGGATTTTTTACGTGCTCAACAATACACACGGGCGTCCGATCTCACTACTCAGAGACCAGGGGAAATTTTATTACTAGAAGTCCACGTGAAAAAGATCCCGGGGCTTGAACCCGTGACCTCCAGCACTCAAGGCCGACACCATACCTTGAGACCATGCAACCCCCCTGGAGTGTTTACGCTTGTGGCTACGGTTTGCATTCTCATTTTCCTTATGTTGGACTGGAAGTGCATGGTTCCGTTGCCCTACTACTGTGTGCGTGGCATGTCACTGTGAGCTGTGAATTTCATGTGGAATGCTTTTACATCTATCAGCGGTTGTTTGTAGAGTGAACTGCATATTTGAAATGATGGCAGCCGGTTGTTGCTGAATTGACTGGTTTGCCTTTTCGGTTCATGAGTGCATGTTTCAGGACACTCCTGGGAGTCATCGCTGGAGCTACGGAGTTCATGCTTTGTGCGGCGCTTTCGGCAGGTCGCCCTGCGGAAACAGACTGAGCCATATGGGATAAAACCCATGTCAATGAAGTCTTTCTTTGGTGACTGCCGATTCCATTGACGATGAACTGTATTTTTCATGGAGGACTTTTATGTTGGCATTCTGGCAGTGGCATTATGCACAGTGTACCTGTGCGGGCTGTTGGCTTGCCGAGACTCTTCTTCACTTTTCACATTGGGCAGTGAGGAGCATGTTGTGTGATTCTTCTTCTTTCGTTCGCTTGAAATATGTCTATATCTGCAATGTCGTCTCTTGCATGAATTGAACTGTTTTTTTCAGTTCACACAGTGGTCCATAGAGTTTATCTTCCACTGTCGTCTCTCTAGACCAGAAGGTTTGCCTAGATATGTTATATTTTGGGCAGTCTTGGAGTATGTGCTCTGCTGTCTGCGACGCCAATCCACATGTGCACATGGCTGTTTCACCAATCTTGAATTTTGTATACATGTGGTTGCGTAATCTATTGTGTCCTGTTCTGAGGCGAAAGAATAATGACTTGTTCTGGTCTGTCCATAATGTGGTAGTCATCTTGAGCAGGTTTTGGTGGCTTTCTGACTGATTTCATCATTCTTTTCTTTTGGTGGTATGTAACGGGCACATCAGGCTGTTCCTCTTTGGCTCCTTCCTTAGCCAATTGATCAGCTCTGTCGTTTCCGGGTACTCCACAGTGGGACGGTATCCACTGTATGGTGACTTTATGCTGACTGCTAAGTTCAGAAAGTAGTGTCCTTAGTACTGGCAATTTCCCAGAGAGGAGCGCCTCGAGTACTGATTTTGCATCTGTTAGTAGCACCACAGGTTGTGTACCATTGCTGTTATTTAGTAATTTCTCTGTTGCTATCTTGATTGCCTCAATTTCGGCATCATAGTTATGGCAGTACTTTCCTGTCGGTACTCTGGCTGTGTCCCTAGTATTATTTGGGTATTCTATGTACACTCCCGCTCCTCCATTTCGAACAGCATTTTGTGCTGACCCATCTGTGTAGACTCGGATCCAGAGGTCCTGTGGGTATTCTTCATCAAGGAAGCTGAGAGTGGCTGTTCTGCGCTGCACACCGTTCTGTTCTTCCTTGTCAAATATTCCTCTCACTTTTGTCTGGATTTGTAACGATAGTCTATGCTCATCTTTCCATGGAGTTCGCTCTGGAATAGTTGTTAGGGGGATACCAACTGTGGGCAGATCAGTGGTTTCTCTGCAGAGTCGTTTGGCCTGGTGGATAAAACTACTTCTTTTCAACCGCCCCATAGCTAGGTTTTCAAATCTGTTCTTCATAGGGTGGCCTGGCAAGCTGAGGAACTTTTATGCTTGTATTAGCGTTTTCGTATCTCTGCGCTCACTCAGTGCTAGTGTCCTCCCCATCTTCTCCATTTCCACTATAGGGGTTGATCTCATCCCTCCTGTGGTGACTCTAAGTGCTTGATTTTGCACCTTGTCCAGCTCTTGTAGTGTGGTATTTGATGCTGAACACCACGCAGTTGACCCATATTCCAGGTGTGGTCGTATGCTCTGTTGGTAAACTTTGCTAAGTATTTTCGTACTGGCTCCCCATGTGGTTCCACTTAGCTTTCTCAGGATGGCTATTTTCCTTCTGGCTTTTGCTACTGCTTTGTTGATGTGCTTTCTCCATGTCAGCTTGCCATCAAATGTTACTCCAAGGTATGTTGGTTCTTTATCTTCTCTTAGGGGTGTTCCATTTATCTGGATGATCCCTGCCTTTTGTTTTGGAGAGAGGGTAAATAGGGTGGTGCTGCACTTGTCAGTGTTTATGCTGACACACCATCTATTTGCCCATGCAGCAAATGTATCTACAGCTCTTTGTAGCAATCTGGTGGCCACTGATGCATATTCATTTGTGCTCCATAGAACCAGGTCATCGGCGTACATTGCCGCTTTAATTCCATGCGGTAGGTGAGCAACAAGATCATTGATGAAGATTAGAAAAAGTGTGGGGGACAAGACTCCGCCCTGGGGGACACCGTGACGCAGTAGTACTTTCTTGCTCTTGAGTCCGTCTATCTGTACTCGGGCTCTTCTGTTGTGCAAGTATGCTTTCACCCATTTGTACATTCTTCCATTGACTTTGCAGTTTCTCAGTTTCTTCATCAGACCTTCTTTCCAGACTTTGTCAAAGGCTTTCTTCAGATCTATCCATGCCGCAAGCACCAACTTCTTCTCTTGGAATGCATCCTCAATTTCTTGAGAGAGGTAGGTTGTCTGATCTTCCGTAGAGTAGCACTGCCTAAAGCCAGCCTGCTGTGGCACAAGGATGTTTTTACTTTCAATGTACCACTGCAGTCTGTGATTGATGATGCGCTCCAGTGTTTTGCAGAGACAGCTGGTGAGGCTAATTGGTCTGTAGCTAGAGGCAATGGAACCATCTTTCCCTGATTTTAGGAGGGGTATCATGATTGCTTCTCTCCAGGCTTGTGGAACACTGCCTAAGGTCCAGCTGTTATTGAAGATCTGCAACAGCTTTGTTTTGGCCTCTGTTCCTAGGTTCCTGATCATTTCATTGGAGATACCATCAGCTCCTGGTGACTTTCTCATTTTCAGTTTTGATATGGCTAGCTCCAGTTCGCTGATTGTGATGGGTGCCTCCAGAACCTCATGTACTATTTCCTTCTGTCCTGTATGTTGTCGTTTCTCTCGAATCTCTTGTTGTTTCTCTGGACTAATTTTGATATTGCTTTCTTGTGCGAACGAGTCCGCAAAATGGTCAGCTGCTTGCTTTCTTGTTAAGATTTTTCCATCTTTATGTAGTGCAATTTTTGAGTTTCTCCCTGTGCCCTCGTCATTAAGCTGTTTTATTAGCTTCCACAATTTCCTTGTGTCTCTTTCAAAGTTCAGAGACTCCGTTTTCTCCTGCCAGCTTTTCCGTCTAGCCTGCAGCTTAGTCCTTTGAAATTTGGCTTTTGCATGCTGGAATTTATTGTGGTGCTCTTGGCTGGGTGTGGCCTCTGCTTGCTTTCTACACACTTCAACATCATTATGCAACTGTTCCAGTTCACTACTCCAGTAGGGTTTATATTGTTTACGGGCTCCTCTTGGTACTGTTTCTCGCGCTGCCTGTAGTATGCATTTCCCAAACTCTTCAACTGCTTTATTTAAGTCTTTCTCAGTGTTCAGGTTTCTAACCAGTATGCTGGTGCGATGCTTGTACATTGCCCAGTCTGCTTTCTTGTAGTTCCACCTCGAGAGGGTGCTGCTTTCACTTACAAGCTCATTTTCTACGGTTAGAAAGACTGGCCGATGGTCACTGCCACCAAGTTGTTTCCCAACAATTCGTGTAATGTTCCACTCCAGGTCTGGTGAATGAAAAGCCAGGTCAGGTGTAGTTGTAGAGTGCCATGATCTCGAGTAGAAAGTATGTGGGTCGGACGGCTTGTTAATCAACATGAATCTATTCTCATCCTGCCAGTCTTCCAGTCTCTCTCCTCTCTGGTCCATGTGATCATAGCCCCAGCTCTGCGAGTGGCTGTTGAAATCGCCACACACAATCATTTTTTCTTTTAGTGGTAGAGTGTCCAGTGCCTGTGGGCGGTCACTTGGACAGTAGTAATTGATCAGATGTAGATCTGTATTACCTGTCTTAAGTTTAAGTGTCTGATACTCAGCCCCTTCCATGTAGACTTTGATTTGGGAAGCCATGATGTTATTTCTTACAAGGGTCAGTATCCCACCTTTTCGCCTGTCCTTTCGGTCAGATCGGTAACACTGGGAAGCCTCTGATTTTGAAGGCTATATTTTCATTGAGGTGAGTTTCTTGCAAGCAACATATGCTTACTTTTTCTTGGTCCAAGATTTTTTCTAATTCTATTTTTTTGTTGCTGACTCCCTCCGCATTCCAGTGCATTATTTTAAGTCTTCGTTTAGTATGGCCAGTCGTCCTATTCTCATGTCCCCTGGCTCCACAGGACATCTGAGAAGGACCTCCAGTAGTTGGGGTTGGACCCTTTCGAGACATAGGGCCCGGCACTGCACCTGCCTGGGGGTCCAGAGCAGGGCAAGCACCATAACGATTAGCAGTAGTCGACATATTCCATTTTGCGTGATTGCGTGGCATCCTGATTTCTGTGGTGCGCCTCTTGGCTGGTTGCCTCCGTCTTCAGCACCTTTCTTTGCTAGAGCAGACTGTGGTCTCACTCGAGTGTAGATGTGTACGCGCGCACACGCCTGTCTGCGCATGCATGTACGTGCATACACATCTAGAGCATACTGGTTATTTTCTGGCGCCAGAGACTCGCCGTCGCCCCTTCTCCTGTTAGTTTAAACGGGCCCGCCACGTGAAGGCCAGGAGTTGGACTTTTGCTGCATAGGTTATGTATTCACGAGCCATTGAGGTATTTGAGCAATGTTGGGCGCTCACCCCAACACCGCGCCTCGGCTACATACAGCAACATTTGGAACCCATGTTGTGTGATATTCACTAGCACATGAACGGAGCATAATGGGGAACGGCCTGTTGCAGTGAAGTTGGAACCGCAACTAACTAACTAACTATTTTTACTTATGCTGGTGGCCTGACTTCATCAGCATTATAGAATAATTATAAACAGGTTGCAGATCAGTATTAAAAATGTGCTTGCAACTTTGGCATTATTTTTTGAAGTAAAACTTCTAATAATACAAGAGATTTGGCAGAATGCTTGGCCTAGATCATGAGTGATTAACAACACTGAAAGTAGCCATCTTAATTGAGCTACATTTGCATAATTGTTGCTACTATACAATTGTATGAAAGTTTATGAGATACTGTCTGTTACCAGAAATTACACTTTTGGTAACTGATATTGTATGAGACTTTTCAGTATTGCATTAGGTTATCTTAAAAGCATGCCATATGTCTTGCTATGTTTGAAATTTTTTGGTAATCATTTGTGTCACATTTGTGTCTATGGTGACAATGTGTTCTTCATTGTTAGCAATGTCTGGTGTCATGCTATTATGCATCCTGTAACAGTGATGATAACAGTGATGCATTTATGTAACTGGTGATGTTTTTATTGACGTTATTTTGGGGCAAGTGCAGATATTCAGATATCTAGGCACATGGATAACATCAGATGGAAGATGCATCACTGAGATAAAGAGCGGAATAGGACAGGCAAAAACTGCATTCTATCAAATTAAGAACGTTTTGTGCAATGTCGCTGTCCTTGAAAGTCAGGAAAAGAGCTCTTGCGTGTTACATAGAACCAGTTTTAACATACAGCTGCGAGTCCTGAACAATTAGTACACAGGCAAAAATATCCCTGGAAGTCTCGGAGATGGGTTTTATAGAAGAATGCTGAAAATTAGTTGGACAGCCAAAAAGAGCAATCAGGATGTTTAAGGGAAGCTGAGTCGCAGAGACAACGTATCACAGACATCAGAAAGAGGCAGTCCTCATTTTTTGGCCACGTTATGAGAAGACAAAAACTGGAACATATTGTAACAACTGGAAAGATTTGCAGAAAGAGAGATAGAGGAAGGGAGTCAAAACACGAATTGATCCATGACGCTGGAGATCATATTTTGTGGAGAAGTATGATTGCCCACGCCAGCTGGCAAGACACTGGATGATGATGATGATGATGATGATAATGTTTTTATATGTGATACACCATGTGGAATATTTCTGTGTTGTGCGCCCTGTTCTGTGTGTGATAGATGTTGTGTCTTGAACAGCGGACTTGTCCATTTATTTCAGTGGTGAATATTTGAAATTGGGTTATGTAGACATTATTAGTCTAGAGCAGTGGAAGGAATTAAAATAACATCATATCTATATTGTGTTAAATTAGTAGCCATCTGAGATAGAAGGATGTAAAATAACAGGTCTATTAGTGAGTTAAATCAGGAGCTGCGACAGAAGGAAGTAAAATAACATTATAGTGTGTTAAATCGTCAGCTTTCTGAGACAGAAGGAAGCAAAATAAGATCAAACCTGTGAGAAGTGGACAGTTTGAGCATTGCTTTACTGATCTGGTAGCTTCTGCGGCTTGTCTTGTTCCAGATATATTGTGTTACCTTTCCTCTGTAGTAAAATAGGCAGGCTGAGAGACGGATCATGCTGCATGGACAACACATAGTCTCTACAATTCAGTCCAGATTGTACTATGGAGAGGTATAAATCACTATTGGGTTGTAGTTGTTCTTTTTTGTGTGTAGCACAATATAACTATCATCTGTAAAGACAGCAAGGTGCCAGGAGTGATGATTTGAGACAGCAGGAAGTAAAATTACAGGTCTATGGTGTATTAAATCAGCAGTTATTTGGGACAGAATGAATTAAACTAACAATAGTAATAATGTGCCTTAAATCAGCATCTTTTAGGGACAAAAGAAGTAAAAATAAAAATAGACCTACAGTGTGTTGAATCAACAGCTGTCTGTGATAGAAGGAAGTAAAATAACAAGTCTATAATATGTTGAATCTTCA
Organism: Cepaea hortensis; assembly: GCA_963921405.1. NCBI lineage: Eukaryota > Metazoa > Mollusca > Gastropoda > Stylommatophora > Helicidae > Cepaea > Cepaea hortensis. The sequence continues at coordinate 59,085,122 of OY992894.1, forward strand.
GTTGTCTGTGACTGCAGGAAGTAACATAACAACAGGTCTATAGGGTTACATCAGCAGCTAACTGTTCAAAACAGCTGCTGATTAACACACTCTAGACCTGTTTTTGGGGAAAGGAATTAAGAAACATAGTGTTGAATTAGCAGTTACCTATATAATTAATCAGCAGACCTTTTGACATAAACGTCGTTCAAATATATGCCCCAACAGGAGAAAGCAATGAAGATAGTATAGAGGAATTTTATCATGACATGGAGAATGCTTTGAAGGGCTGTAAAAATTAAGAAATAAAGAGTCGCTTAAAAGTCGAGAGGGTCGACTTCATTGTACCGGGTTTTATCCCATATGGCTCAGTCTCTTTCCACGTCGCACAAAGCATGAACTCTGTAGCTCTAGTGATGACCCACAGTAGTCTCCGAAAAATTTAACTCGTGAACCGAAGGACGCAGCCCGGAATCAAACCCACAACCTTCAGAGCCCAAGTTAAACGGCTTGACCACTTCGCCACGAAGACTCCTAATTACGAAATAAATATAATGGGTGTGCGAAAGTAGGAAATCAAGGCGTTGGATGTACAGTAGGCAAACATGGTTTGAGAGAATGAAACGAAAGGGGATACAGACTTGTAGAATGAGCAAAAGAGCATGAAATGATTGTCAGAAACATCTGGTTTAAGCAACATCTTGGAAGATTAGGGACAAGGAGGAGTCCTGACAGCAGGATTAGAAACCAGATTGATTATATCCTGATTAGGAAAAAAGATTTTGAATTGCGTTAACAATAGCAAAAACAATTCCAAATTCCGACTGTTACAGTGATAACAGATTTATTACAGGCACATTGAAGGTAAAGTTAAAGAAAGTGAAGCAATTAAAGTAACAACTGGCTTCTAGTGTATTAAATTAACTGTAATTTAGGGCTGAGGGAATTAAAACAACAATACCATAGTGTGTTAAATTGTTATAAGCGCTTCATACCTAGTTATGTCCTCTCTAGTGAAGAGGTCAATGTGTCCAACTTCGACATATATTTGTGCAAGATTTAATGCCTCTAGACAAATTAAATCAACTATCGATGGGTAGATGTTTTGTTCCTAGTAATCTTTTACAGGCATTAAGCTTACTTATTGCAATTATATCTGTTGTGCGATGTTTAAACTGTGAAATTTGCACACAAGACATTCTGCCTTTTGCCCCTAGCCAAGACGGCAGGGTATCTAGTCTCGCTACCCAATAGACAAGGGGACATGTGATATTATTATAAACCAGCGTGCTTGTACAAATGTGAAGAAGGAAATAAAGTACAAATGCATCTGTACTATGTTACATTAGCAGATGTCTAAGACTAAAGGAATTCTTTACATTTTAGATGTAGGAGATCATGAAACCAAAACTATTTGAAAGATTGATTTGGGGAAACTGGAATACAATGTGTCACATTAACTATATCTGCAGTTGATAACGATATCTACTATATGTTTGGCAAGAATTCAACTACCTTGTTTAACATGTTTACTGTCATGAATGCTGTCTGATATCCTGTCAAGTAGCCATCAAGAAACTATTTAGAATTGTCTCTCTCATTCCTGTATTACTTACACTTCCTTCACAGGAAAGTTAAATTCATTACATCCTGGTTTCTGTCTGTCTGTCTGTCTGTCTGTCTGTCTGTCTGTCTGTCTGTCTGTCTGTCTGTCTGTCTGTCTGTCTGTCTGTCTGTCTGTCTGTCTGTCTGTCTGTCTGTCTGTCTGTCTGTCTGTCTGTCTATACACACATACTGTGAAACCAAGGTACGCCTGCAATGATCTGCCAGATTGTTATCTTCAAATATCTGTTTATAGCTTACATCAAACTTGTCCATTGTAAGTGTCATCTTATGTATATTTGTTTTATAATATATTGAAACTATTTCTGTTGTAATAAATCTGTTTTAGTAAGTTTAATCGTAAATTGGTTTATTGTGGTTTGTTTTTACCTAAAACAATATTTTTTTATTTTTCATTTCAGACAGACTCAATTAACACACAGAAATTTACATTTGACAGCTTCTTCAATTTTTACAGACACCTTCTTGGTCGCACAGAGGTGGATAAGATATTTGATGAATTGTAAGTGTGTATTTTCAGAATTTAAAACTGCATTTAAGTTTTGAAATTAATCGACATCAGCAATAGACTGAGCCATGTTGGCATACAAATAAATTAAGCTGTGTGTGTTAATAGTTACTGCACTAACTTAGTGACACACTGGCCAGGTTCAGTCCATGCTAGTTGTTAAGAGGTCATTCAGCCTTGTACCAAGTGGTACAAGTGGGTAAAAAAAACGTTAGAACCTCTTTATACTTAACCATGACTCAGGACTCAGGACCATTCAGAAAACATGAACAAAAAACATGAGTTTGGTCAACATGCAGAGTATTGTTGGGGGTATATAAATGATGGTTGAAAATTATTTTGGGACTTTTATTTGGGCACTTCATTACCTGCCCCAACTGAGACATACTGAAGTTAATTATTAAAGTAATCCTTAAAGTAGTGTGGGATATTTCATCTCACATAAGTTGATTGTTGTGTTTAAGGAGAGGATGCCATACTTCTGAAACATGCAAAAAATTAATTTCATGTTAATAGAAATAAAAGAGACTGAGATTAGAGGAACCACTAGACAATAAAAACATTGAAAGCTATAGTGACTATTTATGCAATAAGTGATTGTCATTGGATCAGTTGTAATGGTGACACATATTCTGAACATAATATTCATATGATGCAAGCATTAGGTACAGGCACATTACTTATATTTTCTTGCATATTGAGTCTTCCTCAAACAGTGGTAACATAGTGGTTGTTTCAGTCATGCTAACTACTTTATAATTTGTGTTCTTTTCATTGTTTAACGACTTATCAGTGTTTATGACTAACTATAAATTAAAATTGCAATGCTTGCTTGTGTTCGTTGGCTTCAGCTCCAACGCGAAGTCCTGTATGTTGGATGAAGGCATCCTGTTGTCCAACATCAGTGTGATGTCATACAGGACCTGAGGTTTGCATGAGTATCCGTTGTCCCATGTCTGGCTTATTGGTGTGCAGACTGGTGGTTCCTCGCCGTACAGGCAGACACTCTCCGATTTCGGAGGAATCGTCGATCCTACTGACTTTAGCCAGGACCCCGAAGGGACCTGTTGCCCGGGACACTCGATGAGGACGCGTCAATAGGTCTTGGCCAGTATATAACTTGGCCCTGGTGCCTTGGAAACACCTCTGCGTCCCAAAATTGCTATAAAATTGTGTGTGTTTTTCACAGAGGTACGCTATTTTGTGTTTTTCTGGGGTCGATATGCCTTTTTTCGTAACCGTTTTAGGAATATTTTTCACAAGAAACTATGGAAGGCAGGTGGTGGATGGAATTTTGAGGGCAGCCAACAGATAGTTGTTGGTTATGGTCTCAAATTTCACGACAGTAGGCAGAGGTTCTCTTTAATGAGACAATGGCTACAATCACCAGACAGTATGGTCACTACCAAGAAGGAAATAACAGAACTTCACAAGAAAAGTACAGCAACACTGAAATTGGCAACATGGAATGTTCGCAATTTAAGCGAAGATGGAAAATTGGATAACATCAAACAAGAAATGGGACAAGAGATTATTAATACTAGGGACATTCATTTGAAACCCGTTCCAATGGCTTTATTACAAAAGCATGAAAGAAACATTAACAGGTGTGGTAGAATTACACAAAGCATTCATTTTGAATGAATTATGCACCATGGGTTGGTCAGAAGAATTCGCCTTAGGCATTCATGCAAACATCCCATTGCTTAGGTAGGCGGCGAATGCCATCCGCAAAAAAGGATTGTGGTTGCTCACTGAACCAAGTGTTTACCGCGTTCGTTACGCCTGCATCTGTGTGAAATCATTGCCCCTTGAGAGCTTGTTTTAGAGGTCGAACAAATGAAATGGTGACAAATCAGGACTATAGGCTGGATGTTGCAGAATGTCCCACTTCTTCCTTGCTAATGCTTCCTGCACAATCATTGCGAGATGCGGACGAGCATTATCGTGCAACAAAATCACACTGCGAGAAAGCATGTTGGGTCGTTTATTCTTGATGGCTTTTTGCAGCTTGTCTAGTGTTTGCGAGTTGTGGGTAGAGTTGATGTTGACACCAGGTTCTTTAAAGTCGGCCAACAATAGCCCTTCATGGTCAAAAAATGCTCTCAGCATAACCCTACCAGCGGAAACCTGTAACTTGAATTTTTTGGCTTTTGGTGATCCAGCATGCTTCCGTTGCATGCTGTCTCTTATGCTACTCGGCTCAAAGTGGTGACACCACGATTCATCGCCTGCCACTATGCGGAAGAGAAATGCATCACCCTCCACTCTGTAACGCAGCAAGTGGTTCAAACACCATCCCATGCGTTCCTCTGTTTGGTGGTCGATCAACAACCGTGGTACCTACTGTGAACACACCTTCCGATATTGCAGTTTCTTATGAACAACCTTTTGAATTGTCCCAATTGACACATCAATTTCTTTCGCTAGTGAACGTATGCTTCGACAACGGTTTATCTGTACTGCTGCATCAATTTTGGCGATGGTTTTTCTGTTGCAACAATATGCGCCTGACCCGGCTGTAGAAGATCTGTTGTGAACTGACGTCCTTTCCGAAACATTCGTGCCCAGTCTGTCATGATTGTCTTTGACACACATTTGTTACCATACGCTGCCTGCATTCTTCGATGAATGTCCAGTGGTTGACATCCTTCAAATGAAAGAAACTGAATCACTGCTCTTTAAGCTCCTTTGGACGGATTTTGGATCAACCTGGCCATTTTCTCAACGGTCAGAAACAGAACCTATGCATCATGGGACGATAAGCACTTGCTCTTTTATTCATTGGTCAGTACTTATCACATGACTGTGACATGATCATGTTCAACGTACGCAATTACGCGCATTGCGGCACAAACGGATTTCAAATTAACGCCCCTTATATATCAGGAATTTGCGAGACAAGATGGAAAGGGACAAGAATTAAGACAGGGGAGGAATTTAAGATTGTATATTCTGGGGGTCTCACCGGTCTCTGTGGCTAAGGGCTTGCGAACGCGGTTCGTGAGCCCGTATACCCGGGTTCGAAACACAGCGGTGCTGGTTTTTTCGAAAAAGGAATAGGGGCCGGTCGTTCAGAAAGCTATGGTAAACTACTGAACGTAACACTTGCCTAGTACATCAACAGCAGCTGAAAATGCTGGTGTTGACTGCAACGTCCCGTAAGGGATTCGCAACTTTATATATATATATATATATATATATATTCTGGGGGAGAAGAACGGCAAAGAGGTGTAGCAATTATCTTGGATTTGCAAACATCAAAATCAGTAAAATTAATCAGCAGACCTTTTGACATAAACGTCATCAAATATATGCCCCAACAGGAGAAAGCAGTGAAGATAGTATAGAGGAATTTTATCATGACACGGAGAATGCTTTGAAGTAATGTAAAAATTAAGAAATAAATATAATGGGTGACTTCAATGCGAAAGTAGGAAATCAAGGCGATGGATGCACAGTAGGCAAACATGGTTTGGGAGAACAAAACAAAAGAGGATACAGACTTGTAGAATGGGCAAAAGAGCATGAAATGATTGTCAGAAACATCCGGTTTAAGCAACATCCTAGAAGATTATGGACATGGAAGAGTCCTGACAGCAGGATTAGAAACCAGATTGATTACATCCTGATTAGCAAAAGATTTTGAATTGCGTTAACAATCGCAAAAACAATTCCAAATGCTGACTTTTACAGTGATCACAGATTGATTACAGGTACATTGTACGTAAAGTTAACAGGCACATTGAAGGTAAAGTTAAAGAAAGTCAAGTATACTCCAAGAAACATTAAATATGTTCTGTGTACATTGAAAAATGTCAAGGAAATAACAAGAAAATTTGACATAGAAGTTAAGAACAGATTTGATATTTTGTTTGATCTAGAGATCCTGTTTCAAGATGTGGATGATCAATGGGAAATGTTGAAGAATTCAATCAATTTGGCTGCAGAAACAACTTTTCCAAAATTAAAGAAAGTAGGTATTAAGAAATGGATGACTGAAGACATTTTACAAATAATGGAAACAAGAAAACACATCAAATATAATCATGATGAATACGAAGAGATTCACAGAAAAGTCAGAACATTATGAAAGGAGGCAAAAGAAGCATGGCTTGAGAAAAAATTGCATAGAAATTGAAAAATAACACAACAGGAAAAATACCAAATGAGTGCACACACAAAAATTCCGGAGCTTACTAATAACAGAACACATACATCAGCAGTCTGCCTAAAAGCAAAAGATTGAAAAATCATAATAGAAAAAGATCAGATTCTACACATATGGTCAGACTATGTGAAAAACCTTTATGATTATACCAGAGAAGAACAATATGATATTCGAAATAATAATGAAAGACCATCTATTATGAAGATGGATGTTTAGAATGTTCTTAACCATATGAAAAATGGCAAGACCCCTGATTCAGACAACATCACAACAGAAATGATCAATGCCTTAGAAGAATATGGAATAGACCAAGTCACCAGACTGCTGAACGCAATATATGATACTGGAGATATACCTCCTGAATGATGTAATTCTATGTTTATTGCAATCCCAAAGAAATCAGAAGCCTTGGAATGTGATCAACATAGAACAATTAGTATAATGAGTCACATCATGAATATTTTGCTAGGAATTATCATGCAAAGTGTTAGGAAGAAAATACAACCCGAAATAGGAGAAGAAAATGTGGTTTCGCAGAAGGCAAAGGTACAATTAATGCTGTGTATATGCTTAGAACATTGTAACAGATCACGGAGAGTCTGAATATAACATAGTGCAACTGCATATATATCAAGTCAAGGCTCCGGCCAAATTGTAAACGTGTCGGTTTATTGGTCAATGTATAAAAGTATGTACAGCAAATTGAAAACACCTCTTGTTAGTTTGCATGGCAAGTTGGAACTGAACTATGTTTATCTTCTACGTCACGCGTGCACCTATTCATTTCCCAAACCCTTTTCTATTGCACACCATATATCTCCTAAACTACTAACAGAGATCTTGCTCTGTTATATTCCTCCCTTTCTTTAAGAAGACTTTTGTTGAAAAGTCTTAATCCCTAACCTACTTATTCTAATTATGCTTTCCCTCACTAAAACCTTAACCCCAATATTATTTCTCCAACCCATCTTAAACTAACCCGCTCTTAACCAATGAACTTTATTTCTACTCATTCGAGTCCAATTCTCCACTTGTCTCTTATAGCTAACTGCTATGTTCTGTTAAGAATGAAGTGATACAAGGTTTGTTTTTTTTTAAAACACAGATCATAAGGATATTTCATCCTATATATACATATGTTCAAAAAAATCGTTGGTATATACTTTGAAACTTATCATGCGTTATGTAACTTCTCATTCTCTCTCAACATCAACAACACAACACAGGATAGACAAAAAAGATGGGGTGTGCACCCAGTTATGAAGATATAAAGAAGTAGTCAAAAAGCACTCACATTTACCTCCCTTGCAAACGCAAAAACTTTACAAATAAAGTTTTTAAAAACACATCTTATGATCTATGAACATATATCTCTGTTTGTTATAAATTAAGTCGATCTAAAATTTGCTGTCATCCACACCTATGACTATATTTCACCTGTCTCATGTCCCATCATGAAACCATAATATTAACAATGTTCATTTCCCATGAACATATTTTAAATTAATTAACGCTGTTTATCACAGCTCCTATATTTACCCCCTCATATCCCATGACAAGCATCCTTGTTCATATACGTATCTGACCCTGTACCAAACCATATGCACTGCTATCTACAGCTCCATTAATATACATTCTTTATTAACCAGCTTCTTATATTTTCTAACTATCACAGCCTCTTTTTATACCCGCTATAGACGTTAGTCACGTTTATTCCTTAATATAATATGGCATCCAATTCATATACCTTCAATCAATGCTGACTTAATGCAGCTCCTATTTCAACTCCCCAGAACCCTTTTATTTGTGTAGGAACCATTATAAAACCCCGTCATCTAAGCATGGCATATGTTTCCAAAACTTCATAGCCACTATGTAATTAACCTCCCTATCCTAAAACTTTAACGCTGATTGGCGTAGCAGCCTTCTTACCAGCACAAGGCCAAAGTTTTTGGTACTCATGTTTACTACAACTTATTACTCATAAGGAGAATGTGTCTCTCTTCTAGTCCTCAGTCGTTTGTTAACTGTTTTCTGAACGAAGGGTTTTAAATAAAGCCCTGTCTTATTACTCTTTATTCTAAACAAAACAATAACTGCTTGTGAACAAAATTTTTTAACAATTTTCAACTTATTTGTAAACAAGGGTAAATACTATTCAATACACAAGACAATTCAACTAAAATCATAATTCATGAGCCAACCAAAACGAAGTCAAAACAGGATATCATACCCCCAACTTTTTGAAGACAAATTTTCTTTCCCCTCATATCAAATAAAGGTAATCAACCAATCCAAAGAAAGACATTATTCAAAATAATATCACATACATGATGAAACAAAAGAAACCATTTTTAAATATATCCTATCCATTGTTAGTCACTTTTATGGACTAACAATAAATTATTTATTTATTAAGAAAACTCAACAAGTCAAATCTCAAAATCAAATGGTAATAAAAAATACATCTTCAAGACCACATGAGAATTTACATCCATATTACCTAACTTATTACCAAAATATATAACATCATGTCTACTCCTCAAGACAACTCACCACAACTATTAATTAAGCTATTTGCCAATCTGTTTCTATAAAACACCTGTAATACACAGCTACCGTTCTTCATCAATTTATCAATTTCTTCTTTAAACCACAACATTTTCATCCTGCTATCTGCAGCCTTTTCTATCAATTTATTTACTATGTCTCCATTTCTTCAGTAATTCTAGATTTTTCTGTATAAGAGCCATCTCCACATCAATGTCTTCATCCTCTCGTAGGGAAATATTTTCCTTCATGCTACTATCTCCGTTAGATTCTGAATTTTCATCCATTCCTTCTTCTTCATCTGTATGTCTGTTGCTAGCAGCCGCTAATTTTTTCCTTTCTATATCTAATCTAATCCGTCTATCATAGTTTCTTAACGATCTTTCGAGTAGTGGCATGTCATCGTCGCTTGATGAATTTTCTCTAATTCTCCTCTGTCTTTTCACTTCTCTTTCTCTCTGTCTCTCTATTCTCCTTTTCACTGCTTGTCTGGTATTTTTAAATGGAGCGGTTACCTCTTCTTCCATAGATTCAACACTATCATAACAACCATCATACCTATTCCTCTCTTCTTTCATCAAAGTTTTCGGTATTGTCTGTTCATAAGTATCATCGTAAACTGGTGTTGTTATTAATTGACTTTGTACCGGATCTTTTCCAAAATCTGGGGGTATTGTAGCTCTTCTGACGAGTTGTCCATCTGAATATAAGTCGTCTGAATAATAATAATTATTATTATTGTTATTGTTTCTCTTATCTTCATTATCTCTTCTTAAATGCTCTACGTGTGTCCGTGCTACATGTCCTGTGATTTGGTTCTTTATATTGTATGATACATTACCTAACTTTTCTAAAATATAATACCCTGGAATCCAATGAGCATCAAATTTGGAGTTTCTTCTATGCTTCTTATAATAAACTCTATCACCTACTTTAAATTCCTGTAAATGTGTATTTTTGTTTGCGTACTTTTTCTGTCTTTCCCTGGCTTTAATTATATTGTTTCTTAACCTTACATGCGCTTTGTGCATTTCTTGTATAATAACTTCCTGAAAATCCTCCCCCATATATTTACGTCTTGGTTTTAACAGATTGTCAATTGGGAGTATAGGCTCTCTTCCGTGTAATAAATAAAATGGTGAAAAACCTGTCCCCTCATTTTGATTTGTGCGTATCGCGCTTAGTGCCGATCCTAAGAAAAGGTCCCAATCTTTTTCATGTTCATCGACAATTTTTGCTAAGATGTTATACAATGTTCGATGTTGTCTCTCATTTTTTGCATTTGAAGAAAGTCTATAATATGAAGTTTTTATATGGTTTATATTCAAATCTTGTAATAACTTCTCGAACTTCTTGTTCACAAACTCCTTACCATTATCTGTGAGTACGATCTGTGGGCAACTAAATCTTGGTATGAACTCCTGTAGAAAAATATTAATGATGGTATCTGCGCTCTTATCCGGAATTGCATAAATTTCTGGCCATAGACTATAGCAATCTACGACATGAAGTAGATATACATTCCCCGATAGTGTTCTAGGGTGAGGACCTGATATATCTAAGCTCACTTTCTGCATTGGAAACTGAGGAATGTCAGTATCTTGTAAGGGACATTTGATCGTTTTCATATTTCTTAACCTACACTTCTCACACGCATCGACGTATTTACAAGCAGTTTTAAATAAGTTCGGCCAATAATATTTATTATTGAGTGCTTTTACTAACTTATCACGACCAAGATGACCATTCTCATCATGATATGCCTTTAGAATCTCAATTTCTAAATGTTTTGGAATGTATTTTCTCAGGTGTTCGCTTCTTTCATTTACGTAATATAACTGATCATCATCCTGCAAGACTAAAAAAAATTTCTTATAACTGTTCTCACCCGTTTTGTTCAATTTTTGTTTTATTTCCACAACTTTTGGATCTAATTCTTGTTCTTCTTTCATATTAAATTGTCTTAAATGTGGGTCTTCCTCTCTAGGTTCAGATTCTTGATCCGACGGTAAACTCCTAAAATCTTCTCTATTTAATATGGCAGAATCTAATATATTTACTTGCCAGTTTCGGTCGTCTATTTCGGGTTCGCCCTCATCCTCAGTGTTTCCTGATGTCTCTGGATACGGGATTCTGGATAATAAATCCGCACAGGTGTTGTCCCTACCGGCTACGTACTCTATCTTCGCGTTGTACCCCTGCAAATTCAACGCCCATGTCTGTATTTTTCTATTCTGCACTGGAGCTTCTAGTAAAGATTTTAAGGGCATGTGGTCAGTTCTAATAATGAAAGTGGCGTTATGTAAATAATAATTAAGTTTCTGAAGAGCATAGTGGATAGCGTATGCCTCTTTTTCTATAGTAGACCATTTTCTCTGAGATTTACTAAGTTTGTGTGACAGAAAATAAATTGGTCTTTCATTCTTAACTCCTGGTATTCCTGATCTTTCTCCTTCATATGGTTGTGCTAAACATGCTCCTATAGCATTATCTGAAGCATCTGTATACAAAATTAACTGTTTATCTAAATCTGGATGTGTCAATAGTGGCACTACTGTTAAGCTATTTTTTAAAAACTCAAATGCTCTTTGACACTCATCATTCCACTTAAATCTAGCGTATTTGCCAGTCAGGTTAGTGATGGGCTCTGCTATTTTTGAGAAACCTGGAATGAAACGACAATAGTACCCACATGTACCGATAAAAGCACGAACTTCTTTTACGTTGGTTGGAGGAGGCAATTCTTTAATAGCTTTTACTTTATCCTGATCTGGTTTAATTCCTTCTCTATCAATAATGTATCCCAGGTACTTAGTTTCTGTTTTTAGAAATTCACATTTACTGAGTTTCAATTTAACATCATGTATTCTTAATCTGTCAAATACTAATTTTACATGTTTCAGGTGGTCCTGTAGGTCTCCTGCTGTGTAGATCAAAATGTCATCTATATATGCTAATGCAAACTTTTGCATGCCTTCTAATACTTGATTTATTAATAGCATATAGTGAGAAGGCGCAGTGTTTACGCCAAAAGGCATTCGTAAAAATTCGTAAGAACCTGCGTGTGTACAGAAAGCACTTTTCTTTTGAGCATCTGGGGACATAGGGATACACCAAAATCCTGACCTTGCATCTAATGTAGTGAAGAAAGTAGACCCATTAAGTAACCCTAAAATATCGTCAATCATCGGCAATGGGTAAGCTAATTCTTAGTGATTTTGTTCAACGCCCTGTAGTCACAACAAAATCGGTGTGAACCATCGGCTTTGGTCACTATGACGATCGGAGATGACCATTCTGACTTTTATCTTGTTATTATTCCTGCTTTTAACATATCTTCTATTGCCTTTTCGACAATTTATCTATTCCTTAAGGGAGTTCTATACGGTTTCAAACTAATTGGTGGGTGATCTCCAGTATCTATTTCCATAGTGACTGTTTTGGTCTTCCCCAATTCTAAGTCGTTAATTGCAAAAACATCTTGATTCTCTTTTACAAGTTTTTCTAATATTTCCTTATTTTCTGGTGGAGCTTTTAACTGTGCTAATAATTCTTGTTCTCTTGTTGTTTTGTCTACTGAATATATTTGAGATGTATGTTTTCTGAATGGATGGATCAATTCATCATTCCGCATGTTCCATCTTCTTCCACGTCTATTCCTGGTATTGATTCTTTCTATATGGGTTTCTGAATAATTCATTCTCGGCATTTCTACTCTATCTGTTGCTAATATGCTGTTAGTATCATGTTCTACTTTGGCTATTACACATCCTCTGTACAATTTAATTTCCCTGCCTGTGTTGTTAATAATCATTACCGGAAAAGTTAAGTGTTTATCTAATGTCATTATTCCATCTGGAACTTCTAGACCAGGCTCATCTATTACCTCCCTTTGTAACTCTGTTATTCTAACTGTATGTCCTACTAAATAATACGGATTTCTTTTCACTTTCGCCTGTATCAGATTAACCGTTTGTGGTTTTAAAGTCGTGGACGTTTTAACTCTAACCAGTGCTGATATGTGCATGTCCTCTTCTAAATCTACATACACGCTGTTACAGTCTTAGATCTCTAGGGGATCTGAACTCGGGCTCACACAGGCAACAAACTCCGTTAGATACAACATAGCAACATTTATTTATATAATATATACAGTGCGCTGGCGAAGTGGGGTTTGACAAGCCCGCACTTGACAAGTTGCGTATCACAGAGGTTTTACATCACACATGATTATAACAAACAATTCTAAGCAACTATCTAGCATATGTCTACGACCCTTAAATACACATGGGTCTGAACTATCAAGTCCCCCTAAGGTAAGCCCTGTTGCTTCTCCGATGTCCAGTCGGTCTCTGCCCTTTCACACGTGTCGCAATCCGTCACGGGTGGTAAATCTATCCGAGTTTCTCGTGGACCCCGTAATCGGCGGGCCACATCAGTGTCCACGGGACAGTGGACACACTGACCAGTCCTTCGAGAAGGCTCTGGATTCTTCAAGCCTTCGAGTGACTCACTTCTTTCCCTTGAGCGGGAGTTTTAGCCCCTTCGCCACTATCTCTTACTTTATGTTGGTTACCGCCCCTATGTGAGGCTGTGACAGGAGTCCCCCTCTTCCCCCTGATTTGATGGGTTATTATAAAGTAATTAGTTTTTACTAATTCTGTTACAGAATCACATAAAGTCGGTGTTTGTAGTTTGGTGGATAGTAACTTGGCAATCTACATATCTGCATCAACACTCATGTATTCTCCCATATACCACTTCACAATGATTTGCTGAAGAGGTCTCTCTCTTCTGTGTCCTTAAAAATGCTTATCTGACCGAAGTTACGTGACGTTTCCTAGTTGTTTTTACAACCCGTCCTTCTCAAGTATCCCACTGATACCAAGATAATTAAACTCTGTGTAAGAGAGTATTAACAAGACAAAAGTCTTGGCTAATTAAGTGCACCTGCAAATCTTGTCCTGTGTGCGTATTTCAATACACTTTTACTTTCGTATGTTGTATAATGCTGAATATGTAGTTACAATGTTGTTTTATCCCCTCTGACTACCTGTGTCCCTGTTGGCTTGTTAGTGTATTGACTAATATGTTGCTGCTTCTAATAAAGTGACTGTATTTTAATTGTTAGTGTTCAGTTTTTAGTTTTGTATAAAGTGTGTGCTGAATGTGTGGTTTATCTCCAAGCGTCATGAGTTGGGATATCCTTTGTCATGAATTACCCCAATGTGTGTAATGCATGATCGGGCATTCCAAGCAGTGGCGCTTAGATGTAGTGTCTTAAATACTAAACATGTATCAACAATTTAGACAGGTAATACCTTTTACATGAAAGACGCAGACAAATTAAAATAAATACGTTTTGCGTACAATTTGTCCGCTCAGTATATCGCTCTCTCATTTAATTCATTCACCCTGTCATTCACACATCTTTCACACAAAATAGTATTTAGTTAAAATATCTAAATTAAGTTGAGGTACGTATTACTGCCCTTAGAAAAATGGATTAGGTGATATGTTCCCTTTAAGATAATAAGTACTTTTTGTACGAGTACTCAAAAAATGGTTCATAACTTAAATAGAGAAAATTGCTTAGGAAGAATATTTCGCCTATGAGTGGAAATACCTGTAATATTATGGTAGAAAATATACAAGTTATATGTTGACATATTTTATATACATAATTCAACACAAGTATAATACATATTAAATAATACTAAATTAATTAACTAACTAACTAAATCCAACGACGATGTGTGCGTTGTCCTCCTGTTCTTCGCGTGTTATGCCATGAATGTTAACAGATAATATGGCTGTCTCTTGAATGTTGTAATCGACGTAGTTCTATTCCGGCTGTTTGCACAGTTTCTTAGCAACAGCACGTATGCAATGTTCTTAATGTCGAGTATACAGTGTTCTTAATGCTTCCATGATCACTGTCAGTTCACTGGTTGAAATCATTTCACAGATATTTATCGCTCGGATTGTTTCTAGAGCTTTGGTAATTGGTCGTATAGAGTTCTCAAAGTTTCACGTTCGTAGGTGTTATACGTAACCTATTCACTGGGGTGTTATTACTTCTAAATGAAAGTTCTCTAGCAGGTGTAGAGGTACACTGTTCTATGCCACATAATAAAAATATCACAGCTTCTTGTATGGCGAATTATTAATGTGCCTAATGTTATTCTGCTGGCGCATTCGTTTGTCGCGATAAAATATCAGCATTAATGTTGTCAGTGCCTCTGATATGGCGGATTTCGAAGTCGAAATCTTGAAGAAGAAGACACCATCTTTGTAAACGATGGTTTTTAGGAACACCTTGCTTAAGTACCAACAATGGCGAGTTATCGGTTAGCACAACAAAATGGGAACCTAAGAGGAACTTAGATAATCGGCGCATACAAAATAGTAGACTTAATGCCTCCAATTCCACCGTGGAGTAATGGATTTCTGTCTTGTTCAGTTTCCGGCTTACGTAGACTATTGGATGTCTCACTCCCTGCAGTTCTTGCATAAGGCATCCTCCAATTGCGATAGCACTCGAATCTGTGGTCAAAATAAAGGGTATATCTATGTTTGGTAATGTTAATACTGGTGGGTTAGAAAAAATGGATTTCAATCAGCACATTGCATCCTCTAAGCGGGTACTTTTACAAAATTTTTCTGGATGATCTTTTGTCAACAGATTAGAAAAAACTGATGTGAGTTCTGCCCAGTTCGGTATAAACTTGGCATAATAGTTTATGAGACCTAATAAACTTCTAACTTGTTTCTTTGTAGTTGGAACTTCTAGGTTGAGAATTTTCGATACAATTTTATCATCTGTCAACAGTTTGCCTTCGGAAATCCTATGACCAAGGAAGTCTTATCTGTTTATAGCCTATTTCAACCTTGGAAGGTTTGATAGTAAGTCCAAAAAGAAAGATTTGGTTAAAGACTTGTTGGAGTGTAAGTAAGTGTGAAGTCATGTTAGAGGAATGAATGCATATATCATCAATATAAGATTGCACGTCCTTAATGCCGTGCAATAACAATCTAGTTAACCTGACAAATGTGGTGGGAGCGTTTTTGAGACCAAATGGAAGATATCTCCATTCGTACAACCCAAGAGGTGTGGCAAATGCTGTTATATGTCTTGATGAAGAGTGTAGTGGTACTTGCCAGTAACCTTTCGCTAAATCAAGCTTAGAAAATAAGGATGATTGAGACATATTCAAAATGAGGTCTTCACAGCTGTTCATTGGCTCCGCATCTGTTGTGGTTATCGTATTTAACCTTCTATAATCGATGCACAAACGAATCGTTTGGTCCTTCTTTTTCACCAGGACAATTGGCGAAGAATACTGGGACATAGATTTCTGTATTATTTTATTTTTCTCTAAATCCAAAATTTCTTTGTCTAAATTTGCTCTATAATGCAAAGGAATAGAATATGGTCTACATTTGATCGGTGTCAGATCTGTCAACACAATTGAATGTGTTATTTTATCAGTCCGTCCAGGTTTGTTTGAGAAGATAGTTTTATAGTCGTTAAGGAGAGACAAAATGTCTTGTCGCTGCTGTTGTGTCAAAGTGTCAGAGATTTGTATGTCCTTCATACTACTGTCGTCATTCATAATTGGTACTGGAATTTCCGTATTGTCTACGTCCGTCTGATTTATTACTGATGCTACTGTTTGTGAATTGTCTTCAATGTCATCGTCGTCGTCGTCGAGACTAATAGTTGTCAATGTGTCGTCAAATTGGTCGTCGTTGTCGTCATCCCATATTGTCGGTACTGTAAATATGTTTTCGTCGTCTTCGTTGTCGCAAGAATGAGTCGTTAACGATGCTTCGTTTGTCGAGGTGTCATTCAGTTGGGTAATTGTCGTTTTGTTTCTGTTATCTGTCATCTGCGTCTGCTTATTCGTGTCACTGTCATTTCTAGAATAGTATGGTTTTAACATATTTACATGGAATATTTTCAACTTTCCATTCAAAGAAATTTCGTAGTCAACTTCCGAAATTCTTCTCACAACTTTAAATGGTCCCTGCCAAGAGGTTGATAGTAAATCTCTCTTGTCAGGTAGCAATAGTAAAATATCCTGATCTGGTTGTAATACAATTGTTTTTGCACCTTTGTTGGCGTACTGCCTGTACCTAAAACCTTTCTCCTGTAATGATGTTCTGGCCAGTATACAGGATCGAATGATTTTGTCTCTGGTGTCAGTGACTAAATCATAGGTGGCAACTGGTAATTGGGTATTTACAGGTTGTGATATTATATCTTTGTAAATAGTGAGAGGTCCTCTTGGGTTCGCTCCGTATATCAATTCGAAGGGAGAGAACCCTGTGCTTGATTGTGGGACTTCTCTATATGCGAACAGCACCGTTGGGAGAAGTATATCCCAATTGGCTGGATTTTCAGCTGTCACTTTGGATAACATATGTTTCAGGTCCCTATTTAGTTTTTCGCAAATTCCATTCGCGGCCGGTCGATAGGGACTGGTGAAACATTGTTTTATGCCTAGTAACTTAGTTACCGATTGGGTGGCATTAGATATGAACTGTGTTCCTCTATCCGAAATTATCTTCTCCGGGAAGCCAAAACGGGAGAATATCTGTAAAAATACGTCCGTCACATCCTTAGAGGAGATAGATTTTAATGGAATCATTTCTGGCCATCTCGAACATAGATCAATAAGTGTAAAAATATATTTATTTCCTTTGTTTGAGATGTGGTTCAAAGGACCTACTAAATCAACTGCCACGATTTGAAATGGCCTCGAGGCAGTTGTGGTTGATTGAATTTCTGCCGTAGGGTTTTTTCCCTTTTTAACCAGTTTCTGACATGTATCACATGATCTACAATAGGTTTTTATGTCTTGGCAAAATTTAGGCCAATAAAATTGGGTCAGGACTCTGGCTCTAGTCTTTTCGTAACCCATATGACCTCCGAAAGGTGAGTCATGGGCTATATTTAGTACTTTCTCACGATGTGATTGTGGTAGAACTACTTGCTGTATCGTGGTCTGATCTCTGGTATATAATCTAGTTAGAACATTGTTCTTTATTCTAAATGTCCATGAAGCATTTTTAGTCAATTTTGGTTTAAGTCCTACTAACCGAAAATATTGGGAAAGTGTAGGATCTGCTTTCTGTTCTTCTCCAAAATTAGTGGCGGTAGTGTTAGGTAATATGATTTCTAGCGACTCCTGAAGTTGGTCAGTGTGGGTTTTGTGTGTTGTCTGTCGTGTTATTGCATTAGTCTGTTGTGTGTGTTGTTGCACATCTACAGGCTTGGTAATTTGTGGATCGATGGCATCCTCAGTTCGAGGTTTTAAGTTGGTGGTATCACTGACAGATTCAACCGCCCCTGCATTATGCACCTCGGTGAATTCATTTTGAATTCTGTCATTGGTTGTCTCCCTTGTGCTTTTGGCAGTTTGAGACAAGCACGCGTGGTGTTTCCCTTTAGAATCGCTGTTTGGGTTCTGGATACAGTTTTTCTGCTCCCAATCTCTGATTTCCTTTTCAGAGCAAGATCTTATGTTGGGCAGATTCCCAAGTATAATCTCAGCGACAGGATTTTCTAGTACTGCGCACAATACTAGTCCTGATATAAACGGTGTGCGAATTTCGACAAGTGCTAGGGGGTATCTTTCGATCGTGCCTGCGAATGTGCGACAAGTTACGTATTTGTGTGTGTAGTCTTTGTCGTTCACTAATGTTTTCTTAATTCCACAAAGAGTTGCGCCGGAATCGCGTATTAATGTGCACTTTTTGTTATTTACAAAACCTGTTGTGAAATTTAATTTGCCTGTTGATGATAAGGCTGCGTTGGCCATTTCGTTAGACACTGGGATTGTGTGGCCGCATAACAACGTTGTATCCAGCTGAAATTTTCTACAGGTGTTACATTTGTTATCTGTAATGGTGTCAATGATTTGCACTGCATTCCCTAGCTCACTCAAACTTTCATTCTGGTTGTCACATTCATTCAGTTGTTCAATCTCTTCCTCTGAGGAAGTGTCAATTAGTGCGGCATTGGCCTGCTTCATTATCTTTCGCCCTTCACAAAATCGTGAATAATGTCCATAGCTGGCACAAAAATAGCATTTGACCGCTCTCTGATACGCATTTCTCTTGTTCTTTTGTTTCTCCACTATCATTTGGAGATGATGCGGATAATTCGGTGATTTGTCACACATCGCGTACTCTTCGTGTGTCAGATGACAATACTGGCACTTGACTGGTTTCGTGAACTTCGAGCGTTGTTTGAACTTATTTTCAGTTGGTTTTGAGTATCTAGTGTTTGTAACTGCCGCTGTTTCATTTTGGCTCATGTTTAACTGCAAAATATCGCGGTTCGCTGTAAAAAATGCATTCCCCTTGGCTTCTACCTCTTGGATAGTTTTACAATCCATTTGTTTCAAAAATTTAGAAAAAGGTGTTGGAATTGTATTAATAATTTTGTCAATTATAATGAGTTCTTTCAGTTTGTCATGGTTGTTATTTGATTTTGCTGAGGTTATCCACTTTGTACATATATCCTGAACTGTAGACACGTAGTCTATGAAGGTTTGATTAGGTTGTGGGTCTAATTTTGCGAACTGTTGTTGATAGCCTGCTGTATCTAGTGAGAAATGTTGAAGTATTCTTTGCTTTAAATAATCACAATCTTTCCTCATATCTTGTGGAACTGTCTCTATTACTTTTAAGGGTTCAAGAGCTAAATTTCTCATAAAAATAAATGACCAGTCGATTTTTGCGACCTTATGGTAGGTCATTAAACACTCAAAGTTTTCTAAGTATGCGCTGATAGAATCTCCTGAGCAGAATGCTTTAACGAGGCCTTTATATTTGTTGTATTTTTGTTCCTCTTCCTTACTTTTCATTTTGTTTACTGACATTTCTAGGTTGGAGTCAATTTCCATTTGTTTTAGTCTTATTTGTGTCTCTGCATTTAACTGGGCTTGTTTGGCCGCGGCCTCAAGCTCCATTTGCTTCTCTTGAGCCTGCAGTTGCATTTTCTTTTCTTCAGCCTGCAGTTGCATCTGTATCTTTTTCTCTTCTCGTTCTATTGCTCTTTCCTCTCGTGCCATATTTTCTGAATGCGTCTTTTGTGCCCATTCTGATAGTTTCTCCTCTTTATATCCTAATCTAATACCTAACTCAATACATTGTTCTAACGTTGACATTTTGTCTTTTAGTTGTTGTTAACTTTACTGAAATTAAATCCCTTAGAAAATAGTTGGGAAATACAAAATTTAGTTATTTCCCTTAATGTTTACATGAGCAAATACACATGAAAAGTTTTGTTGGTTATGAGGTTATGAATATACATACAAATCAATGCAAAGCAACAATGTTACATGAATGGATGATGGTAAGTACCGCTTAGGGTTGCAATGAGCATGAAATAAAACTCATCTTCTTCTTCTTTGCGTTCATCCGGAGTGTTTTTTTCAGATGTGATTGCGGTGTGTCTAGTTAGGCACCCTTGGATCGAAACCCTTAGGCCAACACATCCGGCTTTTAGCGTGCATTTTTGACCAGGTTAGCATTCCTGGGAGACTCTCACTTTTGTGGTACTGTCCACCTCCCAGCTGGTCAAGTTGGAACAGTCGGATACTGCACGGTCATCCCTCAAATGAAGGCAGGGACAGTCCATAGCATTTTCCGCCATCCTGGGTGGCTTCCATAATTGCAGGGCCGGCACATAGCGCCCTGGTACTGGGCACACAGAGGGAATCGTCACGTCCTGCTCATGGCTGCTTTAATTCCTCACTTCAATATATTGGGCATTTCGTTTGCCCCGTGCCGTTCCCGCACAAACCAGACAGGTCTGCAGACGGTATTCACTCAGCGAGTTTTCGGACATGTGCTTGTCGTTGCGCCCGTCAGAGCTGTTCCAGGCACGACAGACATTCGGAAAACTACCTAGTCAGAGCTGTTCCGAACAAGAGCGGCATTCGGAAACTAGGTAGTCAGAGCTGTTCCTAGCACGAGAGACATTCGGACGAGACATTACACTCGGACGTAATTGCGTAGTGTCAATTTTTAGTTTGCCACCCGTAGGACGACACTTCCGGCTTCCGGCGGGCATTTTTTAATGAGGTTAGCCTTCCTCTGGTTTCGAGACACGTTAGACTGTTGTGATGTCACCCACATCTCAGCTGGTCAAGATAGAACAATCAACGACATCGCGGTCGGCCCTCAAGGGAAGGCAGGGGCAGGCCATGGGCATTCCCTCGCTATCCAAGGGGGCTTCCATAATTGCAGAGCCGGCACATATTGCTCTGAGACTAATCACCCAAGGAGTTGCCACGTCCTGCTCATGGCTGCTTCAGTTCCTCACTTCCATGTGTTGGGCATCCCGCTTGCCACTGATCGCTCCCAAGCACACACCAGGAGCGGTCAGACTGCGAGCGACATCCACTCGGTAAGCTTTTGCTTTCAGACCACGCATTAGGTTCGCTCGTCGTGCGTTCCATTTCGCATTTTTGAGACGTTCTTCCACTTTTGTCTACACTCTCTATGGGTAGGTACAGACATTTTTCGTAACCATTTACTTCGACTGGGGCACTTTTCTGACTTTTTGTACTCGCTCACCAGGTAGGCTACATGTGCTGCCGGCTCAGCACCTTACCTTCGTGAAGCAGTGGACGAGAAACGGCCTGGCCCTCTCATCCGGGAATCTCTCATATTCCCCAGCTGAGAGCCTTCGAACATGTGAAAGAACTAAGCATGTAGCTTGCTCAGTATCACACTTCTATTTTTCGGTAGGCGGGTGTCGGCCTGGCTCTCAGATCCAGGGGTTTGTGGCTTAGAGGCGTTCAGCCACAGCCCTCGACAGGGAGCCTTAAGAGTTTTGTCCGGACCAAAAGCGTCTGCCTTCGTGCACCTTTTAAACTTTTGACTGCTATCCTCAGTCACCTGCAGAGCAGCAGGTTGTGTCTCTCTTAGTCTGGTCCCTATCCCATATGCTGTCCGATATGTAGTTTTTCACCCATCGGCAAGCACATGGGGTCGATGGGACACGCAAGCTCCCCCACCACGGCAAGGTGGAGACACATCGGGGGTGAGACTCATCTTATTTTCCATGAACTTGCGAATGTAGTCTTCTTCTCTCGCCACTGTTGGAGGATAGGATACGTACACCCGATAATTCGCGGAACAATCTGCTGTTGGAATTAAAAAAAAAAAAAAAAATTAGTAACAGTCACGTAAATGTCACAGTCATGTCAAATTTCATAATATTAACATCATTTGAAATGTATCTGAAGAGGGACTAATACTAGTTCATTACTAGATAGCTGCAAAGTTTTTTTTTTTTTTTTAAACTTGTTCTGTATTAAATTTGATATAATTTTTTTACTTGGCAACCAGGAGCTTTCTGAAATGTAAAGCTTGTGCCAAAACCGGCGATTGCCCCCAAATAGCCTGTTACAGTCTTAGATCTCTAGGGGATCTGAACTCGGGCTCACACAGGCAACAAACTCCGTTAGAGCAACATTTATTTATATAATATATACAGCGCGCTGGCGAAGTGGGGTTTGACAAGCCCACACTTGACAAGTTGCGTATCACAGAGGTTTTACATCACACATGATTATAACAAACAATTCTAAGCAACTATCTAGCATATGTCTATGACCCTTAAATACACATGGGTCTGAACTATCAAGTCCCCCTAAGGTAAGCCCTGTTGCTTCTCCGATGTCCAGTTGGTCTCTGCCCTTTCACACGTGTCGCAATCCGACACAGGTGGTAACTCTATCCGAGTTTCTCGTGGACCCCGTAATCAGCGGGCCACATCAGTGTCCACGGGACAGTGGACATACTGACCAGTCCTTCGAGAAGGCTCTGGATTCTTCAAGCCTTCGAGTGACTCACTTCTTTCCCTTGAGCGGGAGTTTTAGCCCCTTCGCCACTATCTCTTACTTTATGTTGGTTACCGCCCCTATGTGAGGCTGTGACACACGCCCTTGAATCTTAATTTGTGCAGATCAAAAAAAAGTCTTACACCATTTTTTAGTAAGAAATCCCTACCTATAAGCATGTTCCTATTTAACTCTTTCACTACGTGAAAAAGATGTCTTACGTTGATTCCTCCTAATTTGAGATTTATCATTGTTTGGCCCAGTAACTCTAATTTTTGTCCTGTAACGGAGTGAAGATTATCATGACTCCTGAATATTTTGCAATTTTTTATTATTTTGTATAAAAAATTTTCTTTGATTACACTAACTTGAGCTCCTGAATCAATTAATGTTCGAATTCTATAGTTCCCTATTTCTATTATGCATGAACTGGGGTCCGTTTTATTTATTGAAAATTGTTTGATTTCAGCCAGTTGAGAGCACTTTCTACTCGTCCTCCTATACTTGTCATTAAAATATTCTTTAATTCTTGGGACCTTGTTATCTTCCCTCCTACCGCAGGTCCTATTCAGTAGGTGGGATTCCGGTTTTCCTGTTTTCTTGGGCTTGTAAAATTCCTCTGTCTGTCTTCAAAATTCCTATTTGATCTGTTATTAACATTTCTATTTTGTGTATTCGACTGGACACGCCTGTTACCACAGAACCTAAAAATGTGTCCGTGTTGACCACAACCCCAACAGACTATATTTGTGTTACCTACCGTTTCTCTTATAGGATTTCTCATTTGTCTTCTTCTATCATAAGTATTTTCATTACCTCCCTGCAACGTCTGTATTCCTCCTCTTCTATTCCATCCGAACCTTGTTTGTCCGATCTCCATGGGCTCTTCAATCCTATCCTCCCGACTAGTTCCTATTTCTCGTCCTACTCTCAGTCTAAATCTTCGTCTCAAATTCTCTTCTTGTACAGCTATATCCACAGCTTGTGATAATCTCTCAGGGTTTTCTCTCATTAATTTAAACTTCAGTCCATCTGACTTTATACCGTCTACAAAAATCCAGACCAACATTCGTTCTACTTCCTCTCCTCGTACGTTCTGTCCCAGGAATGCCTCCTCAGCTAGGTTAATCAACCTATCACTAAATAATTGTACAGTTTCTCCAGTGTTTTGCTTGGATTGTCTTAACACTGAAAACACATGCTGAGGATCTGTGATTTCAGCATACTTGTGGGCTAAGTCATCCTTGAACTGCTCCCATGTCTCATCAGTCCTTGCCTCTAATTTTCTTCGAATGTGATCTGAAACCGGTGCTATAGTGGCCTGATAAGCAATTTTCATCTTCTCCTCATCCGTTGCCGCCACCAAGAATGCATGTTTCTCTACCGAAGTCATCCATTTCTTGAAATCCTTCGCCTGTCCACTAAATTTTTCAATCTCTGTCCCTATTCCTTGTTGTTTTATTGCTGTGTTGAGTTTGCCTATTGCCGTGCCTACTCCAGTTAACACCTGTGTTAACGAAACTTGTTCCTCTGCCATGCTGAAATATGCTGAAATAGTTTTACTATACTATTTATATAACCAAATTCACAATTATAATTAATAAATATCAATAAGTATATCACTATATTTAAATTAGACAAGGGACGTAAGCAATTATGTTTCTTCTTATAAAGATCAAGTGTTCCAATTAATTAGTCAATTTTATCTAACACATAATGTTATGTTATATTAGTTAAATCTTACATTAATTTAATTACCAGTTACGGCTGAAATACATCTTCCATGGGTCCAACAGAAAAGTAAGTCCAAATATGCCGACTGATGATTGTGCTTGACAGTTGTAGGCTTCACATAAAAAAAACGAGCGTGTCGTGTTCCTCTATTCCATCATAATGAAAGGAGAACTTCTGAACTCTTGATTTCACCCATTGGTGGGCACCCCAGATTTGTGGCTTCTTTTCACCCGAAAAAGGGCACGTCTGGACTTCACCCGAAAAAGGCACGTCTGGATTTGAAACGTCTCTAGCGATTTAAATAGGGTCTCTTCTTCAGCAGGACGGCAACCCACTATGCCCACCCGCTTCCGAAGATTCCACATTAACGATATCGCTTTGCTTGAGTGACATTTTGATGAGCCAGAGTTCAAGATAGTTGCATCTATGACCAACCTCGAATGGAGTTGATTTTCGTAAGTAGCAGAGTTTCCTCAATCGGAGACAACGATCGAAAACAAATGAGCAAATGGCTTGGCTCAGTATAAACGTTGACCTGTGACGGTGCTCTGTTATAACATTAATTGAACGTTCTAGAGAAGTAAACAAAGACCTACATCTTTGCTTTGTGGACTACACAAAGGCTTTCGATAAAGTAAGACATGTCAACATGATAAAGAAGCTTGCAATCTACAAATTGATGAAAAAGACCTTAGACTTGTAAAAAACATATATTGGAAACAACAGGCTGCCATAAGGATTGATAATGAAGTAGGACAATATCAGTCTATTAAGAGAGGTGTGAGACAGGGAGGTGTAATGTCTCCAGATCTTTTTTTCCCTGTACAGTAAAAATATTTTCAGAAATTAGAAAACATGAAAGGAATCATCATTGTGGGATGTAACATCAATAACATTAGATATGCGGATGATACAGTATTGATTGCAGACAATGAGCAGGATCTGCAACATTTAGTAGATGCGGTTGTTGCACTCAGTGAACAACTAGGGTTAGAATTAAATTGTAAAAAGGCACAGAGTATGGTTGTTTCTAGGAAGAAGGAAGTACCACAATGTAATATACAAGTAAATTTGAATATTCATAAAGAAGTGAATCGGTAGTTATATTGGAACAGCCATAACATCTGATGGGATATGACTTGAAGAGATTAAAACAAGAATTGCCATGGTGAAGGCAGTCTTTTGCAAGATGAAAAACATACTGTCCAATAAAACGACGTCATTTGCAACAAGAAAAATTGTGTTGAGGTGCTAAATAGAATGTTCTTTTTTTATAGTTGTAAAGCGTGGACAATAAGCAGACAAGCTGAAAAACATCTGGTGGCTGTATAAATGTGGTTTCTGAGGAAAATGTAAAGATTACCATCAACAAAGAGAAAAACCAATAACCAAGCCCTACAAGAAAGAAATGAAAATCGTACACTGATTAGAGAAATTAGAAGTATGCAGTCACAATCTTTTGGACACGTTATGAGAAGAAATAAATTGGAGAATTTAGTGACAAGTGGTAAAATTGAGGGGAAAAGAACAAGGGGAATTGGTAAAATTGACGGGAAAAGAACAAGGGGAAGGCAGAGAAGTAAATACCTGGATAGCTTGGCCACGTGTTATGGTCAAGACAAGAACACTGAGCTGATCCACGACTGTTGATCTAGTGAGATGGCAAAACATGACCTGCACATGATGATGATGATAAATTAAATGTCGTCCTTGTCAGTTCTGCAATTCGTAATATTCTTTGAAAAAAATTCATAAGAATCCATTTTATATATTTAATAATAGTTATCAATTAGTAAGTTTGAGTGAGTTCAGCACTATCATGGTAGGGAAGAGAATAATGAGCATGAAAATAAGATATGGAAAAGACTTGGGGAAATTTGACAGAGGAAATCTGAAATGTAAATAGAAATATGTACTTGTATGCACTTTGCAGTTTTATGATATGGATATTGCTTTTAAAACATGACCATGATAATCATTATCATTTGGCAGGTCCTTTACAGAATGTAGCTCTCATCACAGCCTGCCAAAAAGTGTCTGCAGTGTGCTGTGCCCATTTTCGTGGTGGTCAACCACTGCATCTTCTTTCAGCAACATTGTTTTCCTTCACTGTACTTTCCAAGCCACTGTGACAGTTATTATGGCCAAAGTAATTCAGTTTCTGAGACATGATGTTGTTTATGAGCCAGTTTTCTTCAGTCTTCAGATCTTGTAGTTTCAATATGGTTCTTCTTTTTGGTCCACAGTATCTCAGAACTTTTTTGTGACATTTAAGCTCAAAAGCCCCAGATTTCTTCTTTAGTGAATGTAAAATGGCCCATGAATGACATCCATACTTTGCCACAGAAAAGATACATGTTCTCAAAAGACTTACCGTGTTTGCTGGGGTTATGCCATAAGTTCTGAATACTATTTAACTTCAGCATTGACATAGCCAATCAAACTTTTGTTGAATTGTCCTCATTGTTGTTGATTATAAAGCCCAGATATTCAAAGTTGGTGACATTTTACATTTCTTCATTGTTGATTGTGATAGTGGTTCAAATGTAATTTTCACGATGGACATTATTTGTGTTTTGTGTTCAGAAAAAAAGATTTTCATTTTCACTGTGTCATGACAGAAGCCGGCTCCATGACATAAAGGATATGGGCCGCAGTTCAAATTCTTGCATACCCACTTTCAAAACACAGCTGCAGGCGATTTGGCAGCAGACAGCCTTGCATTGGGTTTTTACTTCTTTCGTTCGCTTGAAATATGTCTATAACTGCAATGTTGTCTCTTGTATGAATTTAACTGTCTTTTTTAGTTCACACAGCGAACCATAAAGTTTATCTTCCACTGTCATCTTTCTAGGCCAGAAGGTTTGCCTAGATATGTTATATTTTGGGCAGTCTTGGTGTATGTGCTCTGCTGTCTGCGACGCCAATCCACATGTACACATGGCTGTTTCACCAATCTTGAATTTTGTATACATGTGTATACATATTTAGTAATTTCTCTGTTGCTATCTTGATTGCCTCAATTTCAGCATCATAGTTATGGCAGTACTTTCCTGTCGGTACTCTGGCTGTGTCTCTAGTATTATTTGGGTATTCTATGTACACTCCCACTCCTCCATTTCGAACAGCATTTTGTGCTGACCATCTGTGTAGACTCGGATCCAGAGGTCCCGTGGGTATTCTTCATCAAGGAAGCTGAGAGTGGCTGT
Source organism: Cepaea hortensis (assembly GCA_963921405.1). Lineage (NCBI taxonomy): Eukaryota > Metazoa > Mollusca > Gastropoda > Stylommatophora > Helicidae > Cepaea > Cepaea hortensis. The sequence goes on from OY992894.1 coordinate 59,112,761, forward strand.
TCTGCGCTGCACACTGTTCTGTTCTTCCTTGTCAAATATTCCTCTCACTTTTGTCTGGATATGTAGTGATAGTCTATGTTCATCTTTCCATGGAGTTCGCTCTGGAATAGTTGTTAGGAGCATACCAACTGTGGGCAGATCGGTGGTTTCTCTGCAGAGTCGTTTGGCCTGGTGGATAAAACTACTTCTTTTCAGCCGCCCCTTAGCTAGGTTTGCAAATCTGTTCTTCATAGGGTGGCCTGGCAAGCTGAGGAACTTTTCTGCCTGTATTAGCATTTTCATATCTCTGCGCTCTCTCAGTGCTAGTGTCCTCCCCATCTTCTCCATTTCCACTATAGGAGTTGATCTCATCCCTCCTGTGGTGACTCTAAGTGCTTGATTTTGCACCTTGTCCAGCTCTTGTAGTGTGGTTTTTTATACTGAACACCACGCAGTTACCTGTATTCCAGGTGTGATCGTATGCTATGTTGATAAACTTTGCTAAGTATTTTCCCACTGGCTCCCCATGTGGTTCCACTTAGCTTTCTCAGGATGGCCATTTTCCTTCTGGCTTTTGCTACTGCTTTGTTGATGTGCTTTCCCCATGTCAGCCTGCCATCAAATGTTACTCCAAGGTATGTTGGTTCTTTATCTTCTCTTAAGGGTGTTCCATTTATCTGGATGATCCCTGCCTTCTGTTTTGGAGAGAGGGTAAATAGAGTGGTGCTGCACTTGTCAGTGTTTATGCTGACACACTATCTATTTACCCATGCAACAAATGTATCTACAGCTCTTTGTAGCAATCTGGTGGCCACTGATGTATGTTCATTTGTGCTCCATAGAACCAGGTCATCGGCGTATATTGCTGCTTTAATCCCATGCAGTAGATTAGCAACAAGATCATTGATGAAGATTAGAAAAAGTGTGGGGGACAAGACTTCATCCTGGGGAACACCGTGACGCAGTAGTACTTTCTTGCTCTTGAGTCCGTCTATCTGTACTCGGGTTCTTCTGTTGTGCAAGTATGCTTTCATGAGATCTATCCATGCCGCAAGCACCAGCTTCTTCTCTTGGAATGCATCCTAAATTTCTTGAGAGAGGTAGGTTGTGTGATCTTCCATAGAGTAGCACTGCCTAAAACCAGCCTGCTGTGGCACAAGGATGTTTTCACTTTCAATGTACTACTGCAGTCTGTGACTGATGATATGCTTCAGTGTTTTGCAGAGACAGCTGGTGAGGTAATTGGTCTGTACCTAGAGGCATTATGCAACTGTTCCAGTTCACTACTGCAGTAGGGTTTATATTGTTTATGGGCTCCTCTTGGTACTGTTTCTCGCGCTGCCTGTAGTATGCATTTCCCAAACTCTTCAACTACTTTATTTATGTCTTTCTCAGTGTTCAGGTTTCTAACCAGTATGCTGGTGCGATGCTTGTACATTGCCCAGTCTGCTTTCTTGTAGTTCCACCTCGAGAGGGTGCTGCTTTCACTTACAAGCTCATTTTCTACAGTTAAAGACTGGCCGATGGTCACTGCCACCAAGTTGTTTCCCAACAATTTGTGTAATGTTCCACTCCAGGTCTGGTGAATGAAAAGCCAGGTCAGGTGTAGTTGTAGTGTGCCATGATCTCGAGTAGAAAGTATGTTGGTCGGACGGCTTGTTAATCAAGATGAATCTAATCTCATCCTGCCAGTCTTCCAGTCTCTCTCCTTTCTGGTCCATGTGATCATAGCCCCAGCTCTGCGAGTGGCTGTTGAAATCGCCACACACAATCATTTTTTTCTTTTGATGGTAGTTTGTCCAGTGCCTGTGGGCGGTCATTTGGACAGTAGTAATTGATCAGATGTAGGTCTGTATTGCCTGTCTTAAGTTTAAGTGTCTGATACTCAGCCCCTTCCATGTAGACTTCGATTTCGGAAGCAGTGATGTTATTCTTTACAAGGGTCAGTATCCCACCTTTTCGCCTGTCCTTTCGGTCAGATAACACTGGTAGCCTCTGATTTTGAAGGCTATATTTTCGTTGAGGTGAGTTTCTTGCAAACAACATATGCTTACTTTTTCTTTGTCCAGGATGTTTTCTAATTCTACTTTTTTGTTGCTGACTCCCTCCGCATTCCAGTGCATTATTTTAAGTCTTAGTTTAGTATGGCCAGCTGTTCTATTCTTATGTCCCCTGGCTCCACAGGACATCTGAGAAGGACCTCCAGTAGTTGTGGTTGGACCCTTTTGAGACATAGGGCCTGGCACTGCACCTGCCTGGGGGTCCAAAGCAGGGCGAGCACCTTAACATTTAGCAGTAGTCGACATATTCCATTTTGCATAATTGCGTGGCATCCTGATTTCTGTGGTGCGCCTCCTGGCTGGTTGCCTCCGTCTTCAGCACCTTTCCTTTGCTAGAGCAGACTGTGGTCTCACTCGAGTTTAGATGTGTAGGCACGCACACACGTGTCTGCACATGCATGTACGTGCATACACATCTAGAGCGTACTGGTTATTTTTCGGCGCCAGAAACTCGCTGTCTTCCCTTCTCCTGTTAGGTAAAACAGTTCTGCCACGTGAAGGCCAGGAGTTGGACTTTTGCTGCAGAGGTTATGTATTCACGAGCCGTTGGGGTATTTAAGCAAGGTTGGGCGCTCACCCCAACGCTGCGCCCCGGCTACATACAGCAACATTTGGAACCTTTTGGTTTTTACAAAATGGTATGTGTGCCGATTGTTCAGAAAGCAATGGCAAACTTCTGAACATAAACTTTCAACAAATGCTGGTGTTGACAGCGACTCCTTAAAGAATATGCAACTAACTTAACTAACTCTTGACAGGGAGAATCAACTCTTCTAATCCCACAGCACTCTTTGAGAGGAGGACAGTGTCATCTTTATATCTGGGTTCTCACAATGAGTGGATCGAAAATGTCTCTGGTCTCATTATATTTGACGTTTGTCATGAACTTTTCTGCATAGATATTGAATGTGTATGAGGAAAGTATGTTATTTAGTTAGCCAACAGATCATCCTCATTGCACATCGAACCATTCAGTCCATAAGTGCTTGGATCCCCTCCTCAGCAAATCCTGCAGCGTGTAGCGGCTCACGACACCAGTTCTGTGTTGGTTTAGTACTCTTCTTTGGCTTCCTGCATAGTGTTCATGTTTGGCCACACCTATTTTAACTTGCTGTTCTCGCAGCCTGACCCTATTTGTAGATTCTGAGTCATCGCTTGGTTCTCGAAAACGACTTACTTCTCGTAGAGCATTCAGAATGTCTGCCTGGTCCATGGCATGTCTGCCTTCCACAGTAGCCCTACTTGCAAGCCTGTCAACCTGCTCATTCTCTTGTACATCCGCATGCCCTGGCATGAAGATGAAACTAATCTTTGCCAGCCGAGACCGCTCCAGTGACAGCAGCCACTCTCTTCGGATCCACCCCATCTATATTCTCATGAGCATGCTCATTGAGTCACTAAGGACACAAGCCCGATTGAATGTCTGTCTCGAGCCATGTTATTGCCTTACTTACTCTCACAACTTCCATAGTCAGGCTGCATGTGGTCAAAGCAAAAGCGCCACACTCTTCCTTCACAGATTTCCCTCCGGCCTGAGCCGTAAAGGCACCTGAACTTCTCACTCCTCGGACGACCGACCCATCCGTGTAAATGACAGCATCATCCTCTCAATATCAGAGCTTGTACTTCCGCCTCCACAGCAGCTGGATTTTCTTGTCTGCATTTCCTGTCTAGTTGGATGCACACTGAAAAGGATGTACAGAACTCTGTTGGCACTTGTACCCACTCCTCGCCAGGTTCTAAGTCCTCAAGTGAATACACCTGCTGAAGAATGTCATTGGCTCGACCCATCCACGACTTTTCTCTTTTTAACCCGCTGCCCTTTACCTTCTTAATCTCGCTATGTAGTGGATGTTGTGTGTTTGTGTTGACTCTGAGATAGGCACGTGCTTGGCAAATTTGTATTCTGTCCCTCATAGTTGAAAAATCAAGAAGGTAACGCATCATCCTGCATGCTGTATCTCTTGTACATCCAAGAATGATGTGCATGGCTTTGTTCTGTATCCTTTCCATTCTTTCTATGTGCTTACCGCTGAGAGTCAGGATTGCTATCCCATACTCCAGAACAGAAAGGACTAGCCCCTCATAAGGAAGATATAGATGGCGCTGCTCACAGTTTGCCGCCATCACCCGCATTGCAGCCAAACCCCGCTTGGCCTTTGTTATCACCTGGTCTACATGCTCAGTTTAAGCTAGGCTTAGATCAAATCATATCCCCATGTAATTCATTGCCTGCGTTCTTTCAACCATCTCTGAACCCAGATTTACAGTTGGCATTGGGGTGTTGACTGTCAGGGTCTTGCTTTCAGCAAGAATCTAGGCTCGTATACACTGACAAAATGTGATACAAAACACGGTCACGGAATGACTTGACGTGACACACAACAACTTCAATTCAAACACTTTATTCATGCTGCTCTCTCATCACAATCATTACATACATCGCGCAAATATAATAGCGATGTCAACAGATAATTAATAGATATACAAATATAATACAATGCAATACAACTTACAATCCTACAACCCAAGCGCACTGTTTCCTATATTCATACAGGCTTTCAATCTATGCGCGTTCATACACACAATTTGAGCCGCATTCAAACCGTCTGTCCTCTACAACATTCCCAAGCCGTCTGAAGTTCACCACTCTGAAGGCTTGCTAATTGGGGTTGCGTCCCTGCGTGGAGTTCATGTTCCACGCCTGTACTGGCTAACCCGCTCTGCCACAGCGTGGTTAATGTTTCTCATTGTTGCCTGGCCGTATTTGCCTGGCGCCGTCGAAGACGACGTGTTATAACTGGCGGGGAGATTCTGACATTCTCCCGCCCTCCTTTTCATGACAAGGGGAACCCTGTCATGTAAACTATATACATTTCATTCAACCTGTCAGAATCGACCCATTGATAGTCCTCTGACATGATACCTTGGTTAATATTGAAATATGTAGGTAATTGCAAGTTATATACCAACACTCCTCACTGCTGCTATCACGCAACACTCTTCAAGTACACTCCCTTAGATGGATTCTTACCCCAGCTGTATTTTGACACAGCCAGTCCGGTGGCTATCAGCGAAACACGCAACCACCTCCCGACAGTTTAAGAAAAATACAAAACACGACATGTCAGACTGTGAGCATCTCCCTATAAGATGACTCCAACATCAGACCCCCAACCTCCTTTGGTCAGAGAGTCTTATGTAGGTCTACAGCTTAGGCAATTATCTCCATGCATAATTGACGTCATCTTGACGTGTTACCAATTCGGCAACATGAGGGTGGTTTCTGTAACTACATACACATTAACAACAATCTCAATAGTCTCCCTTAGTTGGTACAAAAATTATGGGCGATAATTTTAACATGCTTTCAAATTAAATAAATTACATTGGTAAATTAATTTCTTAGTGTCATAATTTGATACTTATTGACAAAAGCGAACTCAATGTCGCTGTTGTGAACAAGTAAATTAACTTATGATCCTGAGATCACATCTAACAAAATCCTCACATACAATTTGTATATGGATACTTTCAAATCACAAAATTTATATAGAACGTCACTTCTTTGTGATAATTAATCTATAGTCTGCTAGTTTTCTAATTAATATTCATAAACACCGGAAGTACACAGCTGTTGTGTTCAGTTGTGGATACCACAATGTTCTCCCGTCTGGATGTTCTTAATAAATGGAGTACACAGTTCGTAAAACAGCTGCTGGATTACCTAAGTGTGGCCTAAAGTGTTCTTGTGGAAATCAGATGTCGCAGTTCCTTTCACACGGATTAAAATATGTCGGGAACCTCTGCTTGGCAGGTACTCCAGATTCTTTAATAGTTCAAGTAGCGTAAGTCTTGAGTCCTGTAGTACTGTTCGTAACCCTGTTTACATATGTAATTAAAACAATATATCCTTTCTAACACATACCAATCATGTATTCAACACAGTTATTCCAATAATAATACAATATACACAATATATTTACATTGGGACGGTGTCCCTATCACAAATTGTGCACAGCGTTACTGCAATGATTACATTATTCGCTGCACTGCTGAGCGTTCTATTATTCTGCAGATTACTCATGTGTCTGCAGTGTGCGCTCAGGCACCAGTTGGCTATTGGGTACGTCGTAAGGGCATCGTGAAAGAAGATCAGCAATCGAATTCTGTGTGCCACGTATGTGCCTTATTTCAAAATTGAAATCTTGAAGTAATAGTGACCATCTTGCCACTCTATGGTTGGTAGGAGACCCAGTTGTGATAATTGTCAACGGACTATTGTCAGTTTCAACTATAAAGTGTCACCCTAGGAGAAATCGGGACAGTTTTCTCACCGAATAAACCAGAGCCAGCGCCTCAATCTCAGGCGTACTCCATTGTCGTTCTCTGGCTTTTAGCTTGCGGCTTACATAATACACAGGATGGAGAATTTGGTCGTATTCTTAAAGAAGTACGGCCCCAATCGCTATGGAGCTCGCGTCAGTTCTTAATCGGAAAATAGTGTTAACATCAGGCAATTTAAGGATAGGATTACTCGAAAAGTATGCTAACACTTTTGAAAATGCAGGTCGTAAGCATTCGCTGTTTACAATTTTGTTAGGTTGGTTCTTTGTTAGTAGGTTAGTGAAACATTCGGTCAATTCAGCAAAATTTGGTATAAATTGTCTGTAATAGTTCAAAAGACCTAAGACACTTCGCAACTCTTTCTTAGTTGTCGGAAGCGACAATTTAAGAATTCTTGACATGATGTTATCGTCAGTTGCGACAAAGGCATTAGAAATCTTATAGCCCAAAAATGAAATTTCTTGGTAGGCTATGTCGACTTTCGATGGTTTGACTGTCAGTCCGTGCTGTCTGATATGGTCAAATGTCAGCTGCAATGTCGTTACGTGGTCTGTCATGTTCCTCGTATGTATGCAAATATCGTCCATGTAAAAAATTATATTAGTAATGTCCGTCAGAAGAAGTCTCGTCATCCATACAAAAGTCGCCGGGGCATTGACTAGCCTGAATGGAAGCTTGCACCATTCGTATAGTCCCCAAGGTGTGGCAGATGCTGTCAGATGTATGTTGTCAGGGTGTACCGGTATTTGCCAATAACCTTTTGTCATGTCCAGTTTCGTAAAGTATCATGAGTCAGTCAGTTCAGTCAGTATGTCTTCACAGTTGCTCATTGGTTCTAAATCCAGCTGTGTGATATGGTTCAATTTACAATAGTCAACACAGAGTCTTATTGTGTCGTCCTTTTTCCTCACAATCACGATCGGTGAACAAAAATGTGATTGTGACCGTCTAATGATGTTGTTCTTCTCTAAGTCTATAATTTCCTGGTGTAGTTTGTCTTTGTAATGTATGGGAATGGAGTATGGTCTGCACTTTATTGGTGTGTCTGATGTCAGAATAATGTGGTGATGGACTAAGTCTGTCCTGGATTGTTAGAGAAAATGCTGCTGTAGTCCTGTAACAGTTGTCTGCAACTGTCAGTCTCTGTCTGAGTAAGGTTAGGATTTATTTTGATGTCCTGTAGATTGTTTGTCGTGTCAAGTGATGGGGTCGGTATCTCGTCGGTATCATCGTCGTCTGTGTGGTCCACTATCGTTGTGCTTGCTGCTGTCTCGTCTTGGTCCTCGTCTCTGCTGAAGTATGGTTTAAGCATGTTTATGTGAAATATTTTATGTTTGTCCTTAACTGCAATCTCGTAATCTACAGAACTTTGAAAGGTCCTTGCCATGAGTCTGTCAGTAACTGTCGGTCACTTGGCAATAGAAGTAGAACGGGTTGTCCAGGTGTCAATGTTATTGTCCTGTTTCTTCTGTTTGCGTACTGTCGGTAAATAGCACCTGAATGTTTCAGTGCTTCTTTAGCTAACACACAAGATTTCATTATCCTATCACGCAATGATGTTACATGTTCATACGATGATACTGATTTGTGTACAGTGATACTTTCAGTTAACATAGAATGGTACAAAGATAATGGGCCGCGTGGTTTGGCACCATATACAAGTTCAAATGGTGAGAAACCAGTGCTGGAATGAGGTACTTCGCGATATGCAAATAGTATGGCAGGTAAATAAGTATCCCAGTCTTCAGGGTTTTCCTGGGTAACTTTGGATAGCAAATGCTTAAGATCACCGTTCATCTTTTCCACAATTCCTCACCAGATAAATTCATTTTCAAACCAGATTCAATGAAATCATTCAATGTCGACATGATGAAATATGTCAGATACAATGAATATACACTAAATTAATTATGTTGTAAATCAAATACAAAAATTTGTACAGTATTGATCACTGACAGCTAGTACTTAGACCTGTCTAACAAAAGTATTTAGAAAACAAATAATATACTCAAGTGATTCTGGAGAACTGTATGATGGAATGGCTGCTCGCTTGTTACTGCCCGGAAAAACAATGGACTTTAGTCGCCAACGATTTAGGATGGCACAAAAACCTGCATTATTTTGGAATAAGAAAAATTAGGACATGTACGTTTATGTGGTGTATGCAATGTCAACTAAGTTTTGTGGGTTTGTATGCTGTAAAGTAATTTTGTTAGTCGTATTGTCGTCCGTTCAACACAATCAACAACTCACTTTCCATGTAGCTTTCTTTCAAAACTTTCCGCTTACACCAACGTTTGAACCTATTTCACAACAAATTTCAAGATGGACGCTGCATCCACGTTCACATCTCTTTCATAATTTACAATCGGTTCAAATAATCCAAATAGGACGATGCACCCACGTTCACACTTGTCAGGGTCTTGCTTTCAGCAAGAATCTAGGCTCGTATACACTGACAAAATGTGATACAAAACACGGTCACGGAATGACTTGACGTGACACACAACTACAACAATTCAAACACATTATTCACGCTGCTCACTCATCACAATCATTACATACATCGCTCAAATATAATAGCGATGTCAACAGATAATCAATAGATATACAAATATAATACAATGCAATACAACTTACAATCCTACAACTCAAGCGCACTGTCTCCTATATTCATACAGGCTTTCAATCTATACGCGTTCATACACACAATTCGAGCCGCATTCAAACCGTCTGACCTCTACAACATTCCCAAGCCGTCTGAAGTTCACCACTCTGAAGGCTTGCTAATTGGGGTTGCGTCCCTGCGTGGAGTTCATGTTCCACGCCTGTACTGGCTAACCCGCTCTGCCACAGCGTGGTTAATGTTTTTCATCATTGCCTGGCCGTATTTGCCTGGCGCCGTCGAAGACGACGCGTTATAACTGGCGGGGAGATTCTGACATTGACAATATGGTTATTTAAAGAGAACCATGTCACTGTTGCCCTTGTTGAGTTGACCATTGCGACAGCTTCAACACACCAAGTGCTTATGCAATTGAGTTCGGTTTGTAGTTCTACAGCAACCTGATTTCTGTCCCTACCCTGACGAAACACTAAAACATCGTCTGCATATGACAATGTCCTCCTCGGTCCTATGATTTGCTCGCTAGAGATTCTCAGTGTAGGCGTTGAACAGCACCGGAGATAATGGTGATCCCTATGGTAGACCATGATATATTTTTGTTAGTTCTGAAGTCCAACTGCCACATCTAAAGACTACTTTCCGTTAGAAGAGGGCAGCAGTGGTCCAGCTGAGGAGGAAAGGACTTATCTTGAGTTCATGGGGAGAGAATGTAGCCATCTTACTCTTTTTTACACTTCAAATAATTTTGATGTTTCACTGGTTACACTGACAGCTGCTTGTTGATGATATTCTGTTTCAGCTGAGTAAGTCAGATGTGCTGAAAACCCCATATCCCCCATGGTGTTTCACAATTTCTGATGTTAAACACAATTGTAGGCCTTATAGTAGTCTGTGATGCAAGTTGTCCAAAATATCACAAAATATGACGCAGATAAGGTGAATATTTCTACCAATCTTTATCAACAAAAAAAAAAATAAAAAATAAATAACTGATATAACAGGACAATACTTATCTCAAGAAGTAGCCTGATCAATCAAAATAAATTTGTGATTTTGTTTGTGTTGATCGGACTACTTTCTAGTCATATTTTGTGTTTTTATTTATACTCTGCCAAGATGCTAGTGTGGAGGTGTGATTGGTTAATAGTACTATTGTACAAAAGTACAATAATGTGGCTCGTTCACACAAGAATCTGGCCGATGCTGAGACGAATAGACAAACTCACAGCAGCAGCTGACATAAAATTTATTCCCGAAGGATATACACTGCATACACTTCCACAGCCAGCCGAGTCACTCACTCCAAACTTATTGTTGTCAACTACTCATTCACTGTCCAATGTGGACCAAATATTTTAATAACAAATGTCCAGTCCGGCAACATGTTCTTGACATCATTCATTCTCTGTCTGTCACTATCTGGTGGAGCACAAGATGCCAATTAACAATGTCATGTACAATGGAGACAGCTGACTATCCAGGTACAGAAGCTGAGGATCACTGGTCTTTATTCACATCAATTACTGGAACTTTCCATCGCTCAAAATTATTATTACTTACACTATTCTTCAAACTACGGTGTTTGTCTACAATACAATTACATTGGCACCTTTCTGTCTTGACAGACGATAGTTTGGTACATTGTGTTTCAAAAAGGCTTAATAACTACAACGCATTGCGGTGGCAAGTGTGGCTGATAAGGCCAATTCGCGCTGTAAATGTTCGTCCACAGTGGATGCATGTGAAAACATGGTCATTTCCACCATCATACACCATCTTAGTCTCTCACGCTCTGTGTGTGCTTTATCTGCAATCATTTTCTCCTTTGTCTTTATTGCATTTCTGATAGTTGCCCTCCATGCAACACGTTCAGTGGTGACTTGCTCCCAGTGTGCATTATCAATGCCTGTATCAATCATGTCCCACTTACATCTTTGTATCGTAGTAGAGGTCGACCTTGAGATCTCCTACCCATCTGTAATTCACCAAAAAAGATGTCCTTTGGTATTCTACCATCATCCATCCTCCTAACGCGTCCTATCCATCTAAGTCTACGAAGACTGAGCATGGAACACACGGTCACACAACCTGATCTTTCCAATATTTCAGTATTTGTGATTTTGTCTTGTCACTACGCAGACACCGCATATGAAAGCTGTTTAAACGTTTCTCTTGGTGTAAGTTGACCAGGTTTCACTGCCATAAAGAAGAGTACTAAGGACACAGGCTTGGTAGATGAGGACTTTTGTTTTGGCAGTAAGCTTTCTGTTCTCCCAGACTCTTTTTGTTAAAATGTTCATTGTTGTTGCTGCCTTGCCAATCCTGATGTTGATTTCCTGATCAAGGGATAATCTGCTATTTACCTCTGATCCTAGATATGTAAAATGGTCTACTATCTCTAGTTCGGCGTCGTCAATAAAGATTGATGGTACACCGTGTGCACCTCGTGACATAATCTGTGTCTTCTTTTTGTTAATTGTTAAACCAAATTCAGAACAAGCATCGGAGAATGCAGATAGTAGATGTAATTCTTCCTCAGAGTGGGTTGTAATCGCAGCATCATCCGCAAAAAGCAACTCTCTGATTAGTACCCTCCTAATTTTGGTCTTGGCCTTCAATCTCTGAGCATTATAGAGGCCACCATCTGAACGTGAGTGAATGTATATACCGGCATCCTTATCACGAAAGGCATATTTCAGTAGAAGTGAAAAGTATATCCCAAAGAGGGTGGGGGATAGTACACAACCTTGCTTACCTCCACTCTTGATTTCAAACTCTTCTGAAGTTGAGCCATCAAACTTGATTATACCCTTCGTGCCTGTGTGGAACGATTCCACAATGGACAGAATAATTGGTGGGCAGCCAATCTTCTTTACTGCTTTGAACAGACCCTCACGACTGACCAAATTGAATGCCTTTGTGAGGTCGATGAAGGCAATAAACAGTGGCTGATTTTGTTCCCGGCATTTTTCTTGCATTTAATGAGAATATCATATCAATGGTAGCCCGGTTCTGACGGAAGCCGCACTGTGATTCGGGGTTGACTTGATCTCCCAGGACTTGAAGTCTGCGCAGAACAATTCTGGCAAATACTTTCCCAACAGTACACAGAAGTGAGATACCCCTATAGTTGTTACAGTCGCTTCGATCGCCCTTGTTCTTATACAGCGTTATGATGCTTGAATCTTTGAAATCCTGTGGGACTTGTCCTTCTCGCCAGCATAGCTCTATTAGCTGGTGGATCTGTAGAGTGAGTGTGTCTTGCCCACTCCTGATTACCTCTATTGGAATCCCATCTTTACCTGGAGCCTTGCCAGATGCAAGTTCATTTATAGCACACTTAACTTCTGTTATGGTGGGAAGTGTGTCCAGATGGTCAAGAGTTGGCAGGGCCTCTATGGCGTTGAGGGCACCATCTGCTAGTTTGGTCTCACTTGAGTAAAGCTCCAAATAGTGCTCGACCCATCTATCCATCTGCTGTTTCTTATCAGTGATTATTTCTCCAGTCAAGGTTTTCAGTGGTGCACTTCTTTTGATCATTGGACCACAGGCTTTCTTTATCCCTTCATACATGCTTCTGATGTTTCCCTTGTCACTTGCGATTTGAATGGACTCACATAACTTGATCCAATAATCATTTGCACACTGCTTGGCAGCCTTTTGCACATCCTTCCTGGCTTGCTTCAGCTCACTCAGAGTGTTACGCGTTGGTCTTTCCTTGTTTCTTAAGAGAGCTAACTTCTTTTTATCAAACAAGGGCTGCAGTATCTGGCTGTTTGCCCTAAACCAGTCCTGCCTCTTATGATCCACAGTGCCGTAAACCCCTACGGCAGTTTTATCAATAGTTTCCTTAATTTGACCCCACTTTTCATTTACTGTACAATTTTCTGATGTATCAGTGAAAGCGTCTTCAAGTTGCTGTTGAAATTTAAAGCACTTTCCAGGATCGTGAGTGTTAATAATATTAATCCTGGGGCTAGATTTGTGTTTAGCTGTGTAGATTCTCTTTGGTCTCAGTCTAATCGTTGCAACAACCAAAGAATGATCTGTATCACAGTCAGCACTGTGGTAACTTCGAGTTAATGATGTATTGTTCAGATGTTGTCTCCGTGTGATAATGAAGTCCAGCTGATGCCAATGGCCAGATCTTGGATGCTTCCTTATGCAGCTCTTTTGTTTTAAAAAAGGAGTTTGTAATACATAGGTCATTTCTAGTGCAATGCTCCAGCAGTCTTTGCCCATTTTCATTCATGCGACCGATGTTGTATTTTCCAAGGCACACTGGCCATGAACTCAAGTCCTTGCCTACACGAGCATTGAAATCACCAAGCATATAAATGTAGTCGGTTTTTGGAAATGTCTTGATCACAGAGTCTAACTCCTCGTAGAACAAATCATTCACATCATCAGAGGAAGCGAGTGTCGGTGCATATGCAGTAATAATGGTGGCAAAACCACAAGAGGTTGCCAAGTGCAGGGATAATAGTCTTTCATTACCTCCAGCTGGAATTTCAATCATTCCCAGTAGCAAATTCTTCACTGCAAAGCCCACACCATGTTGCCTTTTTTCTTCCTGCCTTCTACGCTTCCAAAAAGGGTGTAATTGTTTTCCCTGAGTGACCCCTTCCTCGGCGAGGCGAGTCTCCTGCACGCCAGCAATATCAATGTTAAGACAATTGAGTTCAGCATCAATCGCAGCTGTTTTTCTCACATCGTCAATATTCTTGAAGTCAGTGGAAAATCCTGGACACATGATTCTTACATTCCAGGTTGTAAGCCGTAGCTTGAGGTTTCTATTTTTCTTTTTATTAGTGCCTGGTGCAGTGGTTTTACAGCCTGCGATTCAGATTTTGTCCTAGCCCCAAGCACTCAATTGAAGCAGGCAGGCTGTGGCGGATCAGCACCCAGTAGGCCGGGGGCGCTGATCAGTGACACCTGTAGGTGTCTTCCACCGTGTCTCGCCACCCGTGGCGCTCCATGTCTACGCCAATTGACAAGGACTTATAACCCGTAAATGTTACCTCTCGCTTTGATTCCGAGACCGGTTAAAACCAGGGATGGAGTTATTGCCTCTCCATAGCACAAATCCTGGGCTAAAATATAGAGACCATGTGGTGCCCATGCAGCATGATCCCTCTGTCAGCCTGCCTAGTTCACTCCAGAGGACAGGTAACACCTATACATCTGGAACAAGGTAAGCTGCAGAAGCTGCCATATCAGCAAAGCAACTGTCCGCCTGTCGGAGCTTCAATCCTAGACCAGCTGCCAACCAAGGCTTAGGGCCTGGTCTGCCCTGCCATGACATTTTGTCTTTAGGTTGCATTTCCTCGCACCAGGATAAGGCTTGTACCCTCCCAGTTGCGCTCTTCCACCCGAAGCACAATGTGGGGTGTCGGGTTTGGTAAGCGCCGCCCAACATTCGGCGCTAACAGAAAGCAGGTAGTACCGTCTACTGTCATACGGTAGCTCAGTCATATCTGACTAAGACCTGACTCACTGAGATATGGGACAGTGGTTGATAATGTCTAACTGTCATTGTAAATATGAGGGCTATTCCAAAATCAACCCCCGAGTGACTGGTAAAAATAAACGGGTTGCCATAATGACACCGTTCATTGCTTACATCATTCAGTAGTCTTTTAGCTCACTACACATCAACCTTCAGTCACATTTGTTCAAATAAACATGGACACTGTTTTATGCCTTTCCGCCAGCTGGGACATTCAGGGTGTTATTTTCTTTAAAGCAGAAGGTCAAAATGCGGCTGAGATTATCATTGATTGGGTCGAGTGTACAGTGATAACATTATGAGCGACAGTTCTGTGAGGGATTGGTGCAGGAAATTCAGAGATGGGCGTAAATATTTGCATGATGAGAGTGGACAAGGACGACATTCATGTGTGACAGATGAGCTTATTCAAAAAGTCAACCAAGTCGTAATGGAAAAGCGCTATTTCACAATTTCAGATCTTTCTACAGAATTTCCACAAATTTCTTGGACTAGTCTGTTTCGAATTGTCACAGAGAGGTTAGGTTACCACAAATTCTGTTCATAATGAGTACAAAATCAACTGACTGACATTTACAAAGCTTAAAGAATAGGCTGAGCTTTGACGTTCCTTCTGCACTACTGGGAAGAGGGGGTTGCATTTCTCGACATAATAGTGACTGGGGACGAGGCATCAGTTGACTTCGTGAATGCAGAGGCGAAGGAACAGTCAAATCAGTGGATGCATACTTATTCTCGAAACAAGCCCAAAAACATTCAAGCAAACATTTTCGCAACGAAAAATTATGGTTACAGTGTTCTGGAACCGCAAGGGCATTTTGTTGATGGAATTAATGACACTAGGGACCACAATATCGTCAGAAGTTTATTGTGAAACACTGAAGAAGCTTCGTTGGTCGATCCAAAAACAAAAGGCGCTGAATGCTCACCAGTGGTGTCATTATGCTGCACGACAACGCACCCCCATCCCCCCCCCCCCCTTCACACACACACACACCCACCCACTCTCTCTCTCTCTCTCTCTCTCTCTCTCTCTCTCTCTCTCTCTCTCTCTCTCTCTCTCTCTCTCTCTCTCTCTCTCTCTCTCTCTCTCTCTCTCTCTCATACATAAAGGCTTTACTTTAGCAGTTTAGGTGGGAAATATTCAACCACCCCCCTTACAGCCCAGAATTGGCACCAAGCGATTATCGTCTCTTCAGCAAGATGGTCTGGTCTGGTTGGCTACCCAGCGCTTTGACACCACAGAGGGGTTTATGGATGGAGTCAACAAGAGGCTAAGTACACTGGCGGCGCCGTTCCTTGATGAGAGGATACGAAAACTCGTGCCACGGTATGACAAGTGCCTGAATTTAGGTGGTGACTGTGGAATAGTAATGCAGTGATGTATGTAACTTTTGCATGTATTTAGATGTTATTGTCACTTTGTTTAAATTTTTACCAGCCGACTGTTGATTTTGGAATCGCCCTCGTATATGACAGATCAACTGTTTTTGCTCATCTACTTTGCATTTTACGTGTGAATTGTCTTAAAGCTTTCCCATGCCTGAATGCCAAACTATATACCATTGGTTTTTTTACATTAGCTTCATTTGTGAGTTTTTATTCAGAAAATCTTGGGTGTCTGTCATTGTTGCTCAGTCACTTGACTGGTTTTCTGGGTTTTGTCGTGTCTTTTCCCCTTAAGCTATAATCTGTTTCAGTTAACTTTTGTCTATTTCTATTCAACCTTTCTATTCCATCTTTACCTCATAATGAATTGCAACCTGTAAAGTTTGAATAACGAACACAGAAACAATAGATTGCATGATTTATTGCCTGGCATATTCACACAATGTAAAATAAAATTAAATAAATCCTTCAAGCTGAAATATACACATGTTTGCACAGTAATGTCAATTGTCTACCATAGTAATTTTAAATTATCATGTCTTTCTGTTTGCACAAAACTGGCCTACATAGTTTAATCATTAAGGCTGCAAACTTTAACAAGCGACTATTTTGTATATTATTTTACTTTACATTGTGTGAATTTTGCAGTATGTACCTGATGAGATGCAGCGAAATATGCCAGGCAATAAATTGTGCAATCTATTGTTTGTGTCTTCGTTATTCAAATTCACCATGGGAAAACATTGTTTTAACCTGTGAAGTGCCAAAAAATGCTTAGCATATATTAAAAATAAAATATTTAGCCCTCCTGATACACATGTTTATGTGAACGTTTTTGTTTTTTGTTTTTAGAGGAGCAAAAAAGAAACCCTACCTGACAGCTCAGCAGGTCTGTGATTTTTTGAATAAACAGCAGCGCGATCCTCGTTTGAATGAGATTTTGTATCCACACTACACTCTGACTCAAGCTGAAGCGCTTATTCATCGGTATGAGAACAAGTCAGGGATGGCACAGAAAGGTAACACGTGTGTGCAGTTATCAGGTTTCCTTAATAATGCCACTTTCCTCAGCTTATTACCTTTTTATGCCAGTAAATACACAGAATGTGAATTTGTGCGTAGGCATTGCAATAAAGATCCTATTTGACATGTCTCTAAAATCAGTCCAAGACACGTAACTGAATACACCACACACTCAATTTACTGCTTAAGCCTGTGGTTTCCTGTGTTTACTAAATGATTATATATAACTCATTCATAAAGATAATAAGAGTTCAAGAATTTATGTGAATGCTTAAGTTAGTGGAGATTCTTTTATGACGAGAGTGGTTTATTTTGTTGGTTATTTCACGACCCCATATTTTACAATGTACGTTTTATTATTTTAAAGATAGTGAGCAGTTAATGTGGGATATGTTATTGCTTTTAAACTGTCAATTTTAACAGCTTATATCATATCTGTGCACCTGTATGCTGATGTCTAATACAGTTTTGAATTGTTCCTCCAAGGATTCATACATACAAAATCAAACTATGAGCTTTGGTGACAGAATTGCCGCAGTGGGGTTTAGTGTAGTATAATTTAATCCCTCATGGTACTTTAACTCACTCACCCTCAGCTGCTTCCTTCTATTCCAGACAATTATTACTTCAACGACTTCAGATCAACACAGCTGATACTTGAAAGAATCAACTGTCTGCAATAGACAGAGTTAATATGTTTAAAATATTCATAGAGTTACTGCTGATCAACTTGCAGAACAATAAATGACATTTGTCTAATTCCATTTCATTAACAGAAGTTACCATCAAAATAACTTGTAGCTTATACATGAGGAACTTGAGTTTCCCCTCCAGGATGAAACTTTAATATCGTCTCCAAGGCAGAGATGTGAGTCATATGTGGGGAGAAAGCTTTTGTCCTTATGACAAGTTATCTCCTTCCATGACTCTAACAGATCTAACATGGAACGCAGTAAATAATATAGTTTTGTATTAGTGATATCGGAGCGATTGGCAGAATTGTATTCAATTTTACAAAAGATCACCTTAGGAATTCCATTTTCACGATTTGTCCTTGACCTTGCCTCTTTATTAATAATATTAATTACTATATATATACCAAGAGAAATGATGCTGGACGGACTGAGATGGTGGCATGGAGGAATATCATCAGCAGAGTTGATCCAGAACACCAAAGACCGAGATCTGTGGAGAGCCATGAACGCCTACGCCAGCCGGCACGGCACTTGATGATGATATATATATTTGGAAGAAGGGAAAGCAGAATTGATACACAGTGGCTATAACAGAAGCAACTATAATCTGATGATCATCACATTTGGAAGAGAGTGGTGTAATGGGAAACATACCTGGAAATTAAAAATATGACAGATTCCCATGATGCAATATTGTAGGTTATTGGAGATGGACAGAGGGAATATACTGCAGGAAATACAAAAATGTCTTAATTATGACTTCATTTATCATTATTGAAAATAATTTTGAAACAATATTAAGAATGTCAAGACATACACATATGCAGATATAAACTCAAATTACAATCCTGTGGTTATACAAATAAAACTAAAAACACAGAACTTATGACAACAGGCGACCTCAAATAGATATATCAGCACTGAAGCAGCCAGATATACATCCCAGTATCCACTGGGATAAGTAGACAACATTTGAAAACAGATATCATTTGTTTACAAAACTGTCTCACATGAAAAATGTTTTTAAATTTCAGAGTTTAGTAACAGTTAACTGTTGTGAAATAACAGTGTAAATAAATCACCTGTGAAATGTTAACACTTTAGCAATTGTATTATTTCCTAATTTAGGAATCAATAATAGTTGTAAGTATATACAAGTCCCTCATTAAGTATTCACATTTTAGTAGCTGTAATAATTACTCACATTATGTTTGGTGACTATTGAGTAATAATCTAAAGCCAGATTTAGGTAACATCCACTTCCCAGTTATTTTGGTGATATTGTTAACATAATGTATTCCAGACATGTATGTCAGTTTTGTTGGTCTTGAGTTTGTTAATAGAATATATTCAAGACTTGTTGTCAGTCATTGTTACTGTGTAACTGAAGATTAAAAGGCAGTTGTCATTACTTCATGAACATTTATTATCATCATTAAATAATTACATTGCCATGATGTAGTCTGAGAAATTAAATAATTACATTGCCATGATGTAGTATGAGAAATGTTGTTGGTTCCTTTTCATGCTGTAAAATGATACATTTTTAAAACCTTTAATATAATTTCTTAGATATCCAAGACACTTGCCAGACTGTAAGAATTATATGTAGAATGATTTCCCTGTCCTGCTATTGTGAGCACATTATGTCACATACTTTGTACTGAAAATAGAATCTTCAACATGTCACTATTCTAACATTGCAGCAAAATATTTTGTTGTTGTCACAGGACTTTATTTCCATGATGGTAGTGTTTTTGCACGAATGCACATATTTTCTGGTTTCATACTGTAGTTTTATGATTTTGATTGTTAAAAGTTAGTTGCATATCCTTTCGTGTGGAACTTCTAGTTTTCGTCAACTTCTGGAAACAGCGTTATAAAATCATGATTGTAGTATTGTTGGTTACAGGACGTCAGTCAGTCCGAGCATTTTTTGGTTGTTCGTGGTCTCTTGGCAAGTTTACATTCAATAGTTTGCCATTGCTTTCTGAACGACTGGCACCCATACTATTTTTATAAAAACCCAATGCAAGGTGGTCTGCTGCCAAATCTTCCGCATATGTGTTTTGAACGCGGTATGCGGGATTACAAACTGCGTCCAAAACCTCTTTGCCACGGAACCAGCTGATTTTCATAGTAGAAACTGGGTAATAGTTTGATGCAGAGTACAGGTACATAGTTTTGATTTGAATAATGATGTTGCGGCAGATTTCAGGTGACAACATCTGTTGGGCAGAGGACATTAAGTGCAATGAAGTGTGAATGATACAAAATTAATATATTCCAAGTGGTTTTGTAATTATTTTCATCTAGAACTGTCATTTTGTGTTTTTAAACTGGTGTTCTCTGAGTTTGACCCAGACTCATAAAATTAATACCATAGTCTTCCCTGTGAAAGTACAGGTGACAAGTGTGTACTATAACTGTACAGTCACGTAATTCATACGACTCATCCATATTTCCCAAATATCTTAGGGTGTTTCTAGACCATGTCAGGGAGCCAGAATGGAAGCTTTTGAAGTGTATATGTATAATAATGGTTTTTGTGAATGTTTATTTTCCACAATGAGGTTGCTCACCGCCATCACAGCATTGATGTGTATCACAACTGATTTGATGAAAACATGTGCTGATAGATAAATAAATATTGTGTGATATGTGGGAGGCTAGGGAGCCATGATAGCACAGTGGCTAGAATGTGTGCCTGCTGGCTCAGTGGTCATATGTTCAAATTCACATCGAGGCAACGATTACAATTTATTGAGTTCCCAGGTTGACCAAGCCCAAAGCGGCGGCTAGGAAATGTTCTGAGAAGTAAAGGTGGCCAGCATGAAACTGACCACATCACCCAGAGTGCCGATTGATCTATAAAAATATGGGCTAGCACCATATATCCAATGTGCCTCAAAGCGTGGAGAAGGATCCTTTACTTTTCTAATGTGGAAGGATTGCTGACTGCATGTTCTGTTTTACATATTCCAGGCACACAACATTATAAACTGTAACATTTGACATAAGTCTTCTGGTGTAACAAGAATGATGTTTCTGTCTTTCTTTATTTGTTTGTTGGTGCTGTACTACAGTCACAAATATTTATTAAACATAGGCACTATGTTGGTTTATCAGTCAGTGACCTGTCCTGTGCAGAACTTCACTTCCATGACAGTCTTTCAAAGTTTATCTCTGTCATAAGGCAGTGTTGGACCTCTACAGCTATCATGTGTAAATTACCTGTCACATCTTGAATCCATCTGCATTGTGGTCTCCCTCTTCTCCACCTCCATAGCCCACTTCCTTCCATAATGATCTTTTCTAAACTTTCATGTCTTTAAATGTCCAAAATATTTCATTTTCCTCATATCCTTTATATTTTTTTTTTTTTTTGCATATCCCTTACGGGACATTGCAGTCAACATCAGCATTTTTCAACTGCTGTTGATGTACTAGGCAAGATTACCCTCAGTAGTTTGCCATTGCTTTCTGAGCAACCGGCTCACATAGCTTGTAAGTTACCAACACGGCGAGAACCGCTACCGATTCTCGCGCAGGTTACATTACTCATGAGAATATACAGGATTACGGAGAAAGACGTTAATCCTTAGGCCATGGAGACCGGCTCCTTTATATTATATTATATTATATTATATTATATTATATTATATTATATTATATTATATTATATTATATTATATAATATATATATATATATATATATATATATATATATATATATATATATATATATATATATATATATATATATATATATATATCCTCATGTCATATATATTGTTGCATTGAGATATAAGTTTTGTTTTTCACTCTGTTCTTGCACTGACTTTATTAATTTCTCAATTCCCAATTACAAAAGGATATTGATTCTTGTAAATATTTTCTCTAACATTCTACATGTTTTCAATATACAAGTTAAACAGATAATGGGACAAAATGCAACCCTGTCTGAATCCCAGTTCTATATTGATTAGCTGGACTAAAATAGCTTGATATTTTTTGGAGCGGGGGTAGTGGTATCCCCAATCAAAAGCAAAGTAAAGCACCTCCTTCCCTCTGCTACCCTCCGAAACACCCTTGGATAAAATGGAGTAATGGTAAACTCCCCAACCATCCATCATGTGCCATGCCGTTAAGCATGGGTGGTCATGTTTCGCCATCTTACTTGATCACAACAACCGTGGATCAGCTCCATGTTTCTGTCTCAACCATACCACGTGGCCAAGCCATCCAGGTATTTACTTCTTGGTCTTCCCCGTGGTCTCTTCCCTCCGAACTTG
Organism: Cepaea hortensis; assembly: GCA_963921405.1. Taxonomy (NCBI): domain Eukaryota; kingdom Metazoa; phylum Mollusca; class Gastropoda; order Stylommatophora; family Helicidae; genus Cepaea; species Cepaea hortensis. The sequence continues at coordinate 59,134,684 of OY992894.1, forward strand.
CCAGTTGTCACCAAGTTCTCCAATTCATTTCTTCTCATAACATGCCCAAAAATTGTGACTGTCTACGTCTAATGTCTCTAATCAGTTTATGATCGTCATTTGTTTCTTGTTGGAAGGACTTGTTCATTGGTTTTTCTGTCTGTCCATGGTATTCTTTGTATTTTCCTCAAAAACCACATTTCCACAACCACCAGATGTTTTTCAGCTTGTCTGCTCATTGTCAACAATTCACATCCATACAAAAGTACAGGTTCTGTGTAGCACTTCAACACTCTTTTTCTTGTTTCAATTGATACCTTTTTATTGGTCAGTATGTTTTCCAGCTTGAAAAAGGCTACCTTCACAATGGCAATTCTTGTTCTAGTTAGTTAGTTAGTTAGTTAGTCGACAGATCATCCTCGTTGCACATCGGACCATTCAGTCCATAAGTGCTCGGATCCCCTCCTCAGCAAATCCCGCAGCGTGTAGCGGCTAACGACGCCAGTTCTGTGTTGGTTTATCAATCTTCTTTGGCTTCCTGCGTAGTGTTCTTGTTTGGCCACCCCTCTTTTAATTTGCTGCTCTCGCAGTCTGGCCATTGTTGTAGATTCACAGTCATCACTTGGTTCTTGCAAAAGTCTCACTTCTCGTAGAGCATTCAGAATGTCAGCCTGGTCCATGGCGCGTCCGCCCTCAACAGTAGCCTCACCTGCGAGCTTGTCAGCCCGCTCATTTCCTTGTACTCCCGCATGCCCTGGCACGAAGATGAAACTAATCTTTGCCAGCCGAGACCGCTTCAGAGGCAGCAACCATTCTCTTCGGATCGACCCCTCCTCTATCCTCTTGATCATGTTCATTGAGTCGCTAAGGAAACAAGCCCTAGTGAATGTCTGTGTCTCGAGCCATGTTATTGCTTTACTTACTGCCATGACTTCCATGGTCAGGCTACTTGTGGTTTCAGTGAAAGCACCAGAGTCCTCCTTCACAATTCTCCCTCCGGCCCGAGCTGTAAAGGCCCATGAGCTTCTCACATGTCGGATGACCGACCCATCTGTGTAGATGACTGCGTCACTGTCTAGCGAATTCTCGAAAATCAACGCTTGTACTTCAGCCTCAACAGCAGCCGGATTTTCTTGTCTGCATTTTCTATCTAGTTGGATGCAAACTGAAAAGGATGTGCAGAAGTCTGTTGGCACTTGCACCCACTCCTCGCCAGGTTCTAAGTCCTCAAGTGAACACACCTGTTGAAGAATGTCCTCGGCTTGACCCATCCACGACCGTCCTCTTTTTAACCTGCTGCCCTTCACCTTCCTAATTTCACTATGCAGTGGATGCTGTGTGTTTGCGTTAATTCTGAGGTAGGCGCGTGCCCTGCAAACTTGCATTCTCTCTTCAATGGTTGGAAAATCAAGAAGGTAGCGCATCGCCCTGCATGCTGTATCTCTTGTACATCCAAGAATAATGCGCATAGCTTCATTCTGTATCTTTCCATCCTTTCTATCTGCTTATGGCTGACAGTCAGGATTGCCATTGCATACTCCAAAACAGACATGACCAGCCCCTCGTACAGAAGACATAGATGGCGCTGCTCACAGTTTGCTGCCGCCATCACCCGCATCGCTGCCAAACCCCGCTTGGCCTTTGTTATCACCTGGTCTATGTGCACATTATAAGCAAGGCTTCGATCAAACCGTATCCCCAGGTAATTCATTGCCTGCGTTCTTTCCACCGTCTCTGAACACAGCATTACAGTTGGTGTTGGATTGTTGACAATATGATTATTCAACGAGAACCAAGTCACTGTTGCCTTTGTTGGGTTGACCATTGCCCCAGCTTCATCACACCAAGTACTTATGCGATTGAGTTCGGTTTGTAGCTCCACAGCAACCTCCTCTCTATCCTTACCCTGACGATACACTAAAACATCATCGGCATATGACAATGTCCTGCCAGGTCCAGTGATCTGCTCACTGGTAATTCTCACTGTGTAGGCGTTGAACAGTACCGGAGATAATAGTGATCCCTGTGGTAGGCCAGGATATATTGTTGTTGGTTCCGAAGTCCAACTGCCACATCTAAAAACTACTTTCCGTTGGAAGAGAGCTGCAGCGATCCAACTAAGGAGGAATGGACTTACGTTTAGTTCAAGAAGCTGAAACATTAAAAAATCCAGTGGTACTCTGTTGTATGCGTCCTCAAGATCAATCGCTGCAGCAACGGTTTCAGTGCCTGAGTGGAAACCTTCATAGACATCATGGGCAAAGACTGCTGCATTGGTCCAGGTTTCTCTTTTTGGACGGTACCCACCCAGGGTAGGTGGGAAAACACCTTGCCTCTCTAGTTGGCTTGATATTTTCCTGGCAATTACCTTCTCCAGCAGCTTGCCTATTGTATTCTGCATGGTTATAATTCGATATCCCTGAATTTTCTTGTGGTCTTTGTCAGGCTTCAGCAAGGGAATCAGATAGCTGTGTAACCATTCCTCCTTGATGCTAGCACTCCCTATACTGTTGTTGTACATGTCTGCTAGTTTCTCTAGCTCATTGTCGGTACACCTATTTATGTCGTCGTATCTTATGCCATCAGGACCTGGAGCACTGTTTTTTGATCGTCGAAGCACAGCCTTGATTTCTTGCACTGTCACTGTGTCTTCATCCGAAGTGTTCTGGGCCTTGCATCTGTCTGAGGTGACCTCCTTGGCCAGATTCCGGCCTCCCATGTCTGTCTGGTTGCTCTGCTCAAGGTAGCGTTCAAAGAGGGCTTTGCCCTTGTCCTCGTCAGTCCTCTGCCAGATGAGGTCAGCACCTTGGAAGTCAGAAATGCTCTTATTCTTGACTACACCACTCATGCTTTTATGTAGTCGCCAGAACAATTTCAGTGACTTGTCTGTGCTTACTCTTTGACACACCTCTGCCCATTTTTCGCTTTTAACCACCGTGACCAGTTTTTTGAAATAGCTTACTTTTGTGTGCATCTCTCTTTCTAAGTGCAAGCAGGGACTAGGATGACCGGCTCTGTTCTTCTTGGCATTTTGCCATCTCCTTACAGCACTTGTTCTAATTCTTGTTCTAATCTCTTAAAGTCATCTCCCATCTGATGTTATGACTGTTCCGAGATAACTGTACCGATTCACTTGTTTAAGAATATGCATTTACTTGTATATTACATTGTGGTATTTTCTTCTTCCCAGTGACAACCATAATCTGTGTCTTCTTACAATTCAATTCTAACCCTAGTTACTAAATTTTGCAGGTCCTGTTCATTGTCTGCAATCAAGACTGTATCAACTGCATATCTAATGTTATTGATGTATTGTCCCCCAATGTTGATTCCTTCCATATCTTCTATATTTCTGAAAATATTTTCACTGTACAGGTAAAACAAATCTGGAGACATTACACATCCCTGTTTCACACCTCTCTTAATAGGCTGATATTGACCTACTTAATTATCAATTCTTATGGCAGCTTGTTGTTTCTAATATATGTTTTTTACAAGTCTAAGGTCTTTTCCATCAATTTGTAGATCTTCAAGCATTCTTATCATGTCGACATGTCTCACTTTATCAAAAGCCTTTGTGTAGTCAATAAAGCAAAGGTGTAGATCTTTGCTTACTTCTATAGAACGTTCAATTACTGTTCTCAGAATATACACAGCATTTACTGTACCCTTGTCATCTACAAACCAACATTTTTCTTCTCGTATTTTAGGTTGTAATTTCTTCCTAACTCTTTGCATGATAATTCTTAGCAAAATCTTAATGATGCGACTCACTACACTAATTGTTTGATGTTGATCTCATTCCAAGGCTCCTGATTTCTTTGGGATTGCAATAAATACAGAATTACATAATTCAGGAAGTATATCTTCAGTATCATATATTGTATTCAGCTTTCTGGTAACTTGATCTATTCCATATTCTTCTAAAGCATTAATCATTCCTATTGTGATGTTGTCTGAACCAGGGGTCTTGCCAATTTTCATATGGCTAAGAACATTCTGAACCTCCATCTTCATGATGGATGGTCCTGCATTATTATTTTTAATATCATACTGTTCTTCTCTGTTATCATCATAAAGGTTTGTTACACAATCTCACCATACATGTAAAGTCTGATCTTTTTCTATTATGATTTTTCCATCTTTTGTTTTTAGGCAGCCTGCTGGTGTACGTGTTCTTTGATTAGTAAGCTCCTGAATTCTTTTGTGCAATTGTTTGGTATTTTTACTGTTGTGTTGTTTTTCAATTTCTTTGCAATTTTCTCGAGCCATGCTTCTTTTGCTTCCTTACATAATGTTCTGACTTTTCTGTGAGTTTCTTCATATTTGGCAGGATTATTTTTATTCTGTCTTCTTGTTTCCATTAGTTGTAAAATTTCTTCAGTCATCCATGTCTTACGGCCCACTTTCTTTAATTTTCTTGAATAGTTGTTTCTACAGCAAAATTGATTGAATTATTCAACATTTGCCATTGATCATCCGTATCTTGAAATAGGATCTCTAGATCAGACAATATATCAGATATGTTCTTTACTTCTATGTTAAAATTATATTGCATTTCTTTGTCATTTTTCAATTTGCACAAATCATATTTAGCGTTTCCTGTTGTATACTTGACTTTCTTTAACTTTATCCTCAATGTACCTGTAATTAATCTGTGATCACTGTGACAGTCTGCATTGGAAACTGTTTTTACGACTGTTAACGCATTTCGAAACCTTCTGCTAATCAGGATGTAATCTATCTGGTTTTTAATCCTGCTGTCTGGACTACTCCATGTCCATAATATTCTAGGATGCTGTTAAAACCTTGTGTTTCCTACAGCCATTTCTTGTTCTTTTGCCCATTCTACAAGTCTGTATCCTCTTTCATTTCGCTCTCCCAAACCATGGTTGCCTACATTGTATCCATCGCCTTGATTTCCTACTTTTGCATTGAAATCACCCATTACGATATTTATTTCTGATTGTTTACAGTTCTTCAAAGCAGACTTCATGTCATTATAAAATTCCTCTATACTTTCTTCACTGCATTCACTTGTTGGAGCATGTATTTGAATGACATTTATTTTAAAAGGTCTTCCTTTTAATTTTACTAATAGAACTCTGTCTGACACAGCCCAATATCCTTGAACAGAATTTGATGTTGCCGATCCAACATACACCGCTTTGTCGGTCTTCTCCCCCAGAATAAATGATCTTACAATCCTCTCCTGTCTTAATCCCTGCCCCTTTCCATCTCGTTTTGCCCATTCCTAATATATTAATCTTCTCTCTTTCCATTTCTTGTTTGATGTTTTCTAATTTTCCATTTGCACTCATTGTTCTAACATTCCAAGTTCCTACTTTAAATGATAGTAATCTTTTGCACTCAGTAACCTGCTGACGGTCTGGAGTCACCTGGTGCACATGACTTATCACTACCGGAGAGGCTGCTCCTAAGAAGCACCCATTTACGCCGTTACTCTGATTTTCAATGAGACCGTAAAACATGATTTTCTTTGATTCTGTAAAGAAGGTAGTTTTTCATTGCTTTCCTTCTTAGCAGTGACCATACTGGTCAGTATTGTCTCCCCAAAAAAAGAGATCCTCTGCCTACCGTCGTGAAGCTGGAGACCATAACCTACAACTATCTGTCGACTGCTCTTTAACTTCATCCACCACCTGTGCGCATGGCTTCACGTAACCTTGATTAGGAGGCTAAATGTTTACTCCATCTTGCCTATGGGTGTCCTGTAGGCTAGCAGAGGGAAGGAGGTAACTTACTTCTCCTTTGATAGGGGGATACCCCTACCCGCCACCCTACCACAACCAGGGTAAAGTGAAACCATGTGATCAGGTGGTAGATTGAGCCTGAGAACAGCTAACAGATCGTTGTTGGTTATTGTCTCAAGTTCACAAAGATAGGCAGTGGATCTCTATGGTCATCAACCAACGTAATCATTGCCAGGAATGAAATGCCAGACTATCTTATTTACAGATGTCTAGAAAACTATAATAATGAAAATGGAGGGAATACAAACAGAAAAAAAACAAACAATTCTTTGGTGAGACAAGTGTTGTAAAAGACATGAATGGAAAGATCCTAACAGGATGTAAAGACATTCTTAAAAGACACGGTTCTAGCTTCACGGCAATGGGTCATGTCCATATTTCTCCGTCCTGTGCCAGTGAATATCACACAAAATGCTCCTCACTACCCATTTGAAAAGACAGAAGCCTTGACAAACCAACAGCCCGCACAGGCATACTATGCACAAGGCTGCTGCCAAAAAGTCAACACAAAAGTCTGCAATGAAAAATATAGTTCATCGCTGATGAAAGCGGCAGTCACTAGAAAACCAGCCGGCACACATTACTGCATAAGGCAAACCCAGTAAGTTCAGCGACCAGCAGGCCGTCATTTTTCTGAACATGCGGTTCACGATACAAACAACCGTGGACAGATGTAACAACACTCCACACGAAATCCACAGCTCACAGGTCGCTCCTTGCACTTAACTCAGTAGCTGGGTGACGGAACCTTGCACTACCAGTCCAACATGAGGAAAATGTGCAAGCAAACCGTAGCCACTAGCATAAACACTCCAGAGGTTTTAACAGCTCAGCCGCCTATCCTCCATGTTGGACCAGAAGCCCACAATAATCAGTATATAATAAAGTCGCCTGATATATATATATACACCTGTGGCTCCAAGTAGCTGTCAGCATGCGACAGCAATCGCCGTAACTCCCCACCCTGGGCAACAGCTGTTACAGGCCGGAAAAACCAGGTGAGGGTAACTGATTCTGCATCATACCAGTTGGTGAACTAGGCCTACCCAGCATGTGAAGATAGGATTTGACAGACTGCACAGAAGAAATCATTGATGGGCAAGGTGGCGTTTACCTGCAAAGCAGTGTGGAACATAATGAGCACGGCAAGGCACATAGAGCGCCCTGGTCATCCACTACACATGTATTCGTCTGCACTGCATTCAGTTGGACTCGGGCGAGAGAGTGTGATCAACGAATTGTGCAACTCTTCCTCACTTTAATCCAATTCATAGTGTAAGTCATTCTTCATCCAACTTCATCTATCACCTTCAAGCCCTGTGGCGAAGCAGCAGTCGTGGGTACGCTGGCAGCCACAGTCATAGACCTGCACACAGCTGGCTCAGGCCATATGGTCGTCTTCTACTGACCGGAGCAGCAGTTAGATTCAGCAGCCCCCTAAGCGATTGAGCAGCCCTCTATAGGAAAGTACTGCTCACCTCCATAGCATGAGGAAGGGAATAGAAAAGGTGCCCTAAACATTGTCTGCTCTATCATTACCTAACTAGCTAGCTGCAGTTGGTGGGTACCCTATAACTGCGGTCGACATACAACCAAAGTAAAAACAGGTAAAGCAAACAAAGCAAACCATATTACCTTAACCATTGGAAATTTAAAAAAATAAACATGCACATCAAAACACCACGGCGTCCTCAAGGGGAAAAACAGCAAAAAAAAACCTCTAAATGTCACCCGTCTAAATAGTAAGAAAGTGCAGCTGTCGTTTGTTAATATGCTGGAGGGCCGCCTCAAGCCCAGTGCCACAGTTAATCAAGATGTGGAAACAGAGTGGATAGCCCAAAGGACACAGTCTAAACACTGCTATGGAAATCATGGGTCCAGCCCCCTGAAAACATAAAGACTGGTGCGATGAAAATTCCAAAGACTATTAACCAATTGCTGGCAGAGAAACACCTTCTACACAAGGCATATTTGAAAATGCCTTTAACATCCAGAGAGTCATGAAGCAGAAACTTCGGCATATGTGGAACTCGTGGTTAAGCAATAACGCTGATGAGATTCAAGGCTTTGTTGACAGACATGATATGAAAAAACTTCTATAACTCACTAAAAGTGGTCTATGGCCCTACATCACCAGGCATAGTTCACCTCCTTAGTGCAGATGGGGGAACATTGGTCACAGACAAGAAAGAATTCCTCCAATCTTGGATGGAGCATTTTAGCAACATCTTAAATGCAGCCTCTTTCATCAGTGCTGAAACCATAAGTTACCTTCCCCAAGTCCCCAATTATGGTACTCTTGCTGACTTACCAACCATTGTTAAAACTACCAAAGCTATCCATCAATTTTGCAGCGGTTAGGCCCCTGGTCCTGACTCAATCCCAGCAGAGATCTGCAAGTCTTTACAAACATATGGGTGAACAAGACACAATTTCAAGGACGCATCAATAGTCCAATGTAAAGAAACTACCAATCCTGTGACAACTACCTTGGCACCACCTTGCTCTCAATTGCAGGGAAGATACTTGCCAGAATTCTTCTCAATCTCCTCACAGCCCATCTCGACCAAGGTCTTCTTCTTTAGAGTCATTGTGGCTTTAGAAAAGAACAAACAAATGTTGACATGATTTTTGCTGCAAGGCAGTTGCAAGAGAAATGCCAGGAACAGATCTCTTAAATGTTCTCCACTTTTATTGATCTTACCAAGGCTTTTGATACAGTCAGCTGAGAAGGACCGGAAGATTATGGTGAAATATGGCTGTCAATGAAAGTTTGTCCAAATAGTGGAGCTATTTCATGATAGTATGCAGGCAAGAGTCCAGGAACATGGCAAATTGTCTGAGCCCTTTCCTGTCACCAATGGAATGAAGTAAGGCTGTGTTCTGGCACCAACACTTGGTATGTCATTCACTTCAGGAAGGTTTCCAATGATAATATCGCAACAAGGATTGGTTAATGCTGCGCATTTAACCTTAGAACCAGCCATCCTCATGAAATTGATCACAAATGGTACATTTTTCATGATGGAACACCTCAATGGAATGTGCTGAGTTTACTGGGTGATCTTGTACACTTTCATCATCTGAAGAAGAATTGTCAAACATGGCTGCATTAGCCTTTCTGGTCATTGACCGGCCTTTACAATCCTTCCGCCAGTGGCCATAAGCTTTACAAAGATAACATTTGGTGATGCTTCTGTAGTTCTTCCTTTCTTTATCTTGCTTAGAAATGTAATTATGCAAGTAAGCAGTGTACCCAGGATGTTTGTCGCACATCTCATTCTCATTGTGTGAATAATCGCAATATTTGCACTGATATAATTTCTCTGCAGCTTTTTTATAAGGTCTTTGTTTGGTATTCGACCCTTCCTGATATTTGCCATATGTAGCTGCTGCTACAAAGTCTGTGCTGGTCAGACTACTAGAGAAACATTGCTTATTGGCTGCAAAATACCCAGAGCCACGACTTTCAATCTGTTGAACACTTTCACACTGACATTCCAACAAAAATTTCGAAAAGGGGGGTGGGAGAGATGCGATAATCTTATCTCTCAACATAAGATCAACTAATTTGTCATAACTTCCATTTACTTTGGCTGCTGACAGACATTTCGAAAAAATATTTTGATTTTCTGAGATTTAATCAGAGAACGTGTGTGTTGGCTTAGGAGACAACATTCTAAACTGTTCTCTATAACCTGATTCATCTAGCAAAAAATGTGACATAATTTTCGCTTTGATGTACAGATAATCTTCTTTCAGGTCATTTGGGATCGACTCTATGACTTTAAGAGGTTCCCCAGAAAGACTTCTTACATATACTATCCCCCATTCAGGTTTTGGAATTTTGTAATGATCCATAACAAATTCAAAATTTTGGGTAAATGCTGCTATGCAATCACCTGTGTTGTAGCTTCTGTTCAGACCTTGGTACTTTTTATGAGGTTGATATTTGTCTGTTTCTCTATTAACTTTATCTTTAGAAGATTCAGCTTTCAGCTGTTCAATTTTCAGTTGTGTTTCTTGCTCTTCTTTCTTACTTTGGGCTAAGATCTCAGCTTGCCTCACTGCAGCTTCTGACTGTGCTTGTTGAAGCTTTAGAGCAGCTTCTGATTGTGCTTGTTGAAGCTTTAGAGCAGCTTCTGATTGTGCCTGCTGAAGCTTTAAAGCAGTTTCTGAGTCTGCCTCTTTAGTTTTCAGAGCAGCTTCTGATTGCTTTAGAGCAGCTTCTGCTTGTGCCTGTTGAAGCTTTAACGCCCTTTCGGCCGCTCTCTCATCCCTCTCACTAATTTGCTCTTGCTTCAAAAGATATTCTGCATATTTACTTTCACTCCATGTTCTCAATCCCTCACCAGACATATTCATTTTTAAACCCATTTCAATGAAATCGTTTAAAGAAGACATGATGAACAATAAGCATGATTGAATAAATATAAACAAAATTACTTATGATGTTAGTAAGTTACAAATATTTCTAGCACAGTTGATGTTTAAAGCCAGACTAACGAAAGTATAAAGAAGAATGAAAAAAATTTTATACTCAAGTAATCCTTGGGCAATGTGCTGTTCAGTGGTGCTCGAAATCACACTGGAACGTCTTTCGGGTTGACGCACAAACAAAATGTTTTGAAGTTCACCAGGCTCAGGTAAAGTTGACACCAAAAAAACCTGTACTTTTTAAACTAACCGAAATTAGAACGTTTGTAAATGTATGGTGTGTGTAATGTCACTGAAGTCTGTAAAGGTTTGTATGTTGTCAAGTATTATTGTTAGTCGTTACCACAATCAACAACTTTCACGCTCACACTAACCCTACTCAATGACATTCAAGGGCACGGCCGCCATTTTGGATTTTGGGTACAAAATTTGTTGACTTTAGTGATAAGTCTGAAGACGCCTCGGTTGGCTTCAAATAATATCTTCACACTTATAGTTTAATGAAATCAACACTATTTAATCGTTACTTTACCTTAATCTATGACTTGCGCACTTCTATCGGCATGTTCACATTCGCTTCAAACTCGGACAAAAAAATTTACAAGTTCGCATTTGGATCAAAACCCGGACGAAAGCCACCACGTTCGCACTTGTCAGAGTCTTGCTTAGAGCAAGATAAGTAGCTCGTTTTCTGGCAAGTGTGAAGCAATATCAAACTATCAAATCACACGAAGTGAATATCCGAAAGTATTATTCACAAGCTTTATTTACGCGCTGCATGTATTATCGCACAAACCTCGCACAATAACAATCCATAGCAATCATTACGTCATGAACAATATCACTACAATACATAATAATACATGCAAGCAATAAACATCTCACTTACAAGTCACACTATTTAAGCGTTCGAACCAGTCTCCCACTGTCGTACAGGCTAGCTCTCAATGCAGATTCAAACACCACTCGCAGACCCATGCGACCTGTCCATTCAAACACCTAAACCCGTCTGCCAGATCTGGCGTTCTACACGCTACACGCCAGTCAGCGCTCACGTCATCTGGTGTGACCCCTGCCAGGTTCACGGGGTGTACTGCTGACCAGCGGTCGTTTAAGCGTTGCTCAATTGCTGTGCTTGGCTGCTTATACGAGCGTCGTCGAAGACGCCGCATTCCCTCTGCAGTGTTTAACATCACTCAGGGTTGCGTGTTGTTATGTTGTCTGGCGTTGGTACAGACAACGCATCGCAACCTCTGATGTGAGACCTTGACAGACGGGCCGCTGTGTTAATCTCCCTTGGCATGAGTGTAACCAACAGTTATGTGAGTGTGTAGGTAGGGTCACAAAAAGTGAAAAGATCAAAATCGTTTTTTTCTATATGTTCCTATTAAATGATAAACTTACACACAAACATTAATATCTCGGCTTAAAATTGACCTACAGACTTGAGTAAAGTACCGTTGGATTTGTTTTTTTTCAAGAGGTATCCAACTATGCAGGTTATATACTTAAAAAGCAATTTAGAAAATGTTAATAAAGTGGCTACCAATACACACACACAAATTTACCAGTTCTGCCAAAAATAAAATGGACATCTGGCTTATGAAAGAAATGTTGAAAAACTGCTAAGGTAGTTAAGTTCTGCACAGAACAGGTCATTGGATGATGATGATATCAGGAGACTTTTCAGCAGTAGTCTGACTTCTACCACATTACAATGATGTTGCTAGCGAAATTACTGTCATCTACTGCCTATAGTACCTTGCTGTTTAGGACAGTGGGGCCTTGAACCTGAGGAATTAAGTTAGTCAGTTACGGTTCCAACTATACAGAAATTGGTCGTACCCATTATGCTCCGTTCCTGTGCCAGTGAATGCTCCTCACTGCCCCATGTGAAAAGTGGAACAGAAGGAGTCTCGGCAAGCCAACAGCCCGCACAGGTACACTGCATAATGCCGCCACCAAAATGCCAACACAAAGGTCTGTCACGAAAAATACAGTTCATTGTTGATGGAATTGGCAGTCACCAGAAAGACTTCATTGACCCGGGTTTTATCCCACATGGCTCAGTCTCTTTCCGTAAGGCGACCCGCTGAAAGCGCAGCACAAAGCATGAACTCCGTAGCTCCAGCAGCGACTCCCATGAGTTCTGAAAAATACACTCGTGAACCGAAAAGGCAAACCAGTCAATTCAGCCATCATTCCGAACATGCAGTTCACGCTACAAACTGTGGACAGAAGTAAAAGCATTCCGCACAAAACTCACAGCTCACAGTGTCACACCACACACTCACTCGGTAGCAGGGTGACGGAACCATGCTCTACCAGTCCAACATGAGGAAAATGCAAATGCAAACCGTAGCCACAAGCATAAACACTCCAGAGACCTTAATGGTTCAAATGCCTATCCGCCATGTTGGGGATCGGAAGCCACCTGGAGAAATTAAGGCCGCCTGGCTAGTGCAGTCAACATGAACTGTAGCAGGGTGACGGAACCATGCTCTACCAGTCCAACATGAGGCAAATGCAAACCGTAGCCACAAGCATAAACACTCCAGAGACCTTAATGGTTCAAATGCCTATCCGCCATGTTGGGGATCGGAAGCCACCTGGAGAAATTAAGGCCGCCTGGCTAGTGCAGTCAACATGAACTGTGCTGGTTAGTATTTTTCAATTTGCCCCTGACAGAAAAAACTTATCTTACTGAGGATTCGAACTCGGGTCTCCTGAAGGAATACAGTTAATGGATAGAATGTAAACATCCAATTCCTATAAGCCTATTTACTACCATTACTGAAAAATGAGTGAAGAAAAGTACTGCAAATAATAGATAATATAAAATCAAAATGATCAATGGCTGATTGATTAAAATAAACTTAATAGCACTTGGGACACACTATCAGCAGACATCATAGTGTAGGAATGATGATTTTCTTTCATAGGGTGAATAATGTAACTCATAACAAACAGTTAAAAATGTGGAGAAGAACCAATGAGAGGCGGTCCAAAGAGAATAACTAGTCTGATTGCCTTTCTCTTGCTAATTAATTTTGAAAAAAATATAAAATGTTGTGCTTTAGTTTTTAATATTGGCTTCTTTTGGGTTTTTTTTTTTTTTCATTCTTTGCATAATTGTTTAAAGTTTAAACCCTTTGGGGGAAAAGTAGGGTGGGAAATGTTAAATGGGTATATATTTTTAATTTCCTTGATTACTTTCATTGATTTTCATGCACCACATCTGCCTACCTTCAGCAGTTTTTTGTGTGTGTATACTAATTTGCTTAATTAAGATAAATATAATTGATCTTGTTTAGAACAAAAAACCTATCTATGTAGGTTTACACATAGACAACATTCAAAGTCAAAGAATCAGACTTCTTTAAAGTAAAACAAAGAAGAAAGTTGCGACAAATAACAGCATATATATAGGTGTCAATGAAGACTCGAGCAAATACTATTGGAACATAAGTGATTTAGGGAACATTAATCTCACATATTTCTTGTACAATCTTCAATGGTTTATATGTGCTTTTAGTATCATTTGCATATTGAATGTATTTTTGCTTTGTTTCAAATTAAAATGTTTGTATGTTGTTTTATCTATACTGTTTATTTAAACTGTGTAATATATTATTCTAACTTGTTTCAGAGAAAGGTAAGACATTGATTTTGTCCTTACTGACACCCTCCCATGTTGGACAGTTGTGCCAGGTTTAGTGACTGTATATTTTTATTTGCCAAAATTGTGTTTTCACCAGACATGTACAACTTGTTTTGTGGGTTGTAATCTTAAGTTAATTAAGCAGGAGTAAATGGGACAGTTGCAAGTAAATCAGAGGCCAAGTTACTAACAAATAATTTAGAGTTAAAACAGTCTAGCTTCTTGTTTGAGGTTGAGATGTTACAACAATTAACCACAAGATCCCTTTTTTTAAACCAGGCAGAATAAACCATCACAGATAAACTCCACACAGAGTACTGTTGAGTACAAGCCCATCTCTATAGAATGATAGCTGCCCAAACTGACCAATGCACTTGTCAAAATGACCTCTAGTCTCCAGAACACATTTTTCAAATGTTGCTGACTTGAGAGCTCAAACCTGGCACCAGGAAACACAAGTAGAAGAGAAAACTGAGGATCCTGTGCCAGCAAGAAAACATGGTACATGGGGTGGTTTGTCAGTCTTTTAAATGTTTCTTTCTGCTTGTTACTGGGCTCTTCTGTCTTGCATAGGTTGTTGACATGTGATATTTTCCGGCGTATTAATAGGTGTTGTTTTCAAGCCTTCATATGTGATCGACATTCCTTGATTTTAGATGTATAGCTTCTTGAGAACGTTCTCATCTTCTCCCCATGTTGTACGAGCAAGATTTTTTATGATTCCTTGCCTTGATCTTGTTTATTGTGTCTCAACATGTGTTTTCCATGTTAGACTACAATCAAAGGTGACACCTAGATATTTTGGACTTTCTTCCTGACACACTATTTTTCCATTCAATAATAGCTTAGTTTTCTGTAATTTATTTGAGAGGGAGAAACCGTGCTTGTTGTTTTCTCCTCACTGATATTCACCAGCCATCTTTTTTTACTGAATAAGGTGGATCAGATATGCTGGAAACACCATATCGCTCATGATGTTCCACAATTTCTGATGTTGAACACAAAGGCCATATTGCATTGTGTGAAGCAAGTTTGAAGCTCTATATTGTATACTCTGCATTTTTCAAAGATTGTTCTTATGTTGAAGGTGTGGTCCCTGGTTCCAATGCCCTGTCTGAAACCTGCCTGTACTTCATATAATTCATATGCTTATTTACTGTCAATCCTCTTTGTGATGATTCACAAGAGGATTTTGCTGGCATGATATCAGTCCAATGGTTTGATAATTGGTAGTTTTAAATTTCCTTTGGTAGAGGGATGTAGATGGTTCTCTTCCATGTTTTGGGTAAATGGTGCTATTCCAGATCTTCACACAGTACATGGTAGATATGGATGCTGGCTTCTTCTTCTGCTTGGATTATTTCTGCTGGTTTGTCATCACAGACTGGTGACATCCCTTTCTGCAGGCTTTGTATTGCTGCTCATACTTATTTTAATAAAGGTTCTGGTTCTTTCTCTACACTCTCTTGATGTTATCTGGATTCTTTGTAATGTCTTCATACATTTCTCCACAGCACTCCTTCTGTCTTTCTATTATATCATTGCTTTCTCTTAAAGTGCTACCATTCCTATCGTTACATGTATGATGGTCTGAATTCACCTGTTAATTAATTCTCTGATTACCTTAAACAAGTTTCCATCTTTTCCTTGCCACTGGAGATAGTCTATTTTTTTTTTTTTTTTTTTTTTTTTTTTTACAAATCATCATCATCAATCATCATCATCATCATCATCATCTTCCACTTCTGCCGTCAAGCGTCGTGGGGAGGAATAATTTGCTTTCCAGCACCCGGTGGGCGGCACTGGATAGTGTCATTCCGCGTGG
The DNA here is from genome assembly GCA_963921405.1 of Cepaea hortensis. Lineage (NCBI taxonomy): Eukaryota > Metazoa > Mollusca > Gastropoda > Stylommatophora > Helicidae > Cepaea > Cepaea hortensis. The sequence continues at coordinate 59,150,360 of OY992894.1, forward strand.
TTGTATAATGTCTTTGATGTCGTCAATTTTCTTCTTGGAGTCCTCTTGGTCTTGTCGCAGATGATCTTTGATGTAAAGTCAGTGATGGTAGTTGTTGGTGTACTAATTACAAACTGCTTCTTGTCTTCTCTGGTAACATTTATGATTTTTCTCGAGCAGCTTTTGTAGGTTGGATTCCTTGGTCTTTTGCCTGTTTGCTTTAATTTTCTCCTTTCTTCTATTAACCTGAGTATTTCCTCTGTGATAAACGAGTGGGCCTAAAATGACACTTTCAGTGTTTTTTGATTTGGGTGAAGTACTGGAGAGTTTTGGTCATAGACCATAACTTTAGGAAGGGAAAATCCCAACTGCACCTTCCCGTGGTAGAGGATGGAAACACACTACGGTGTGGCTAACACAGCTCTGGGGACCGAGTATCCACCAGAATAAGTGGACAACTCTGCAGCTGAGCATAGCAGGGCACTCACTTGTCCTTACAGTCGGAAATGGCTGTTAAAGGTAGAGGTAAAAGACCACCATGTGAATGTGGAAGTCAAGGGGAAACCACCACATTATCTTCCCAAGACTTCATGGCAAAACACATATCAGAGTTAGTGAACGACGTTAATGGGTGTCTTAGGACATCCTCATCTGGTAGGGACAGTCATGAGCCACAGGTGACACCAGACCGTCATCCAGCTATTGATGGCAAAATCATAAATAAAATAAATAAATTTAGAGTAGGAACATGGAATGTTAGGACATTAAATGAGCTAGGAAAGTTGAGAATGGCATGAAGATGAATATACTAGGCATTAGTGAGATGAGATGGAAGGGATCGGGCAAAATTATAGCTGACAACCACACAATAATTTATTCTGGAGGGGATACACATGAAAAAGGTGTAGGAATAATACTTGACGAAGAAACAGCAAAGTCAATGGATACTGGTGTATTTCAGATAAAATTATTTTGGTCAAAATCAAAGGCAAACCAATAGATATAAATATTATACAAGTATATGCACCAACAACAAACAGTAGTGATGAAGAAATACAACACTTTTACGATGAAATAGATGGCTCAAATTAGATCACAGGAAATAAAAATAATACTTGGAGATTTTAATGCAAAAGTAGGAAAGGGGAAAATGGAGGATGTAGTGGGGAATTATGGTTTAGGTACAAGAAATGACAGAGGGGAAAAGCTAATAGAATGGGCAAATATCAATGATATGATAATTGGAAACACGTGGTTTAAACACCATAAAAGACGACTATACACATGGAAAAGCCCTGATCAGAAAATACGCAACCAAATTGACTACATACTATTTAATAAAAGATTTAGAAATGCTCTAATTAATGTAAAAACAATGCCTGCCGCCGACTGTAATAGTGATCATGTACCACTATGTGGACAAATAAAAGTAAGATTAAAGAGAGGAAAACAAATGGTTAGGAACGTAAGACTTAATAAAGAGGTTCTGAAAGTAGATAAAGCAAGAACAATACATAGTGACTGTGAAAAATAGGTACAATGCAATAGCTAAAATACAGAGTATAAATGAACAATGGGAAATGTTAAGGGACTCCATTAATCAAACTAGCAAAGAAATATTACCGGAGAGAAGTCAAATAGCTAAGAAAAAATGGATGAATGAAGAAATCTTAATGCTGATGGACAAGAAAACAGAGTAAAAATGACAAACAAGAATACGCTAAGATAAATAAAGAAATAAAAGATAAATGTGGGAAGGCAAAAGAAAGTTAGTTAAATGAGCAGTGCAAAAAAAGTGAATTAAATGCCATTAAAGATTCAAAAAATATGCACAGACAAATCAATGAGCTCACGGGAAGAAAAATAAGAATAAATACAGGGTGTTTGAAATCAAAAACAGGAAAGATATTTTTGGAGGAAGATGATATAATGAAGAGGTTGAATGAGTATATAAAAGAATTATATGATGGGGAAAGGGAAGAATTAACAGAAGAAAGTAACTTAGAAGGTCCACCTATTTTAAAAGAAGAAGTCGCTGACGCTATGAAATATATGAAGAAAGGAAAAACAGCTGGACCAGATGAAATCACAATAGAAGAATTAGAAGTATTGGGAGAATTTGGAGTAGATATATTAACCAAAATGTTAAATGATATTTACATCAGTGGATATCTACCCAGTGATATGCTGAAATCTGTATTTATAGCTATACCAAAAAGACCAGGGGCAATTGAATGTGAAGATGTTCGCACAATTAACCTCATAAACCATATCACTAAACTTCTACTCAGAATCATAATGAGAAGAACCAGAAAGAAAATAAAAATGGAAATTAGTGAAGAACAGTATGGATTTGTGGAGGGAAAGGGCACAAACAATGCAATATATACATTCTTCTCTTCTTCTTCAGTGTTCCGAGCCATTGAGGTTCTTTGCTGCAAATACAATCTGTCTCCATTCGTCTCTCTGGTGGACCTTCTCTTGCCAGTCGTTGATTCCAAGTGCTTGTAGGTCTGTATGTATATTATCTCTCCACCGCCTTCTTGGTCTACCTCGGGGTCTACGGTCATTTATTTCCTGAGTGTAAGCGAGTTTTGTTTCCCTATTATCTTCCATTCTTTCTATATGCCCCAGCCATTGTAGTCTATTAGCCTTCATGATACCAGTGATTAGCGGGGACTTAAACAAATCATAAATGTCTTTGTTACTTCTTCTTTTCCACTCTCCACTTTGTGTATCCCTAATGGGTCCAAAGATGCGTCTTAAAATTTTGTTCTCAAAGGTTTGTAACAAGGCTTCGTCTCCTTTCGTTGTACTCCAGGTTTCAGAGCCATACAGCACAACTGGTCTGATCAGTGTTTTGTATATTGTGATTTTGGTGTTACGAGATAGCGCCTTTGATTTTAGTAGATGTTGTAGTGCATAGTATATCTTATTTCCAGAGTTGATTCTAGTTTGTATTTCTTCCCTTATGATGTTGGAGCAGTTGAAGATTGTACCCAGGTATTTGTATGTTTCCGTTCTTTTAATGGTCATATTATCTATTTGTATGTGGCCAGAGTTTTTAGCCATTCCGTCTCTTGAAATTACCATATATTCTGTCTTATCTTGGTTGATAACCAGCCCCATCTGTTGGGCTTTTTCCTTTAAGTGAGTCAATATTTCTAATGTCTTTTGTTCACTTTGCCCTATAATATCTATATCATCTGCATAACCAAGCAGCTTGGATGTTCCTCCAATATCACATTCCTCCTTTACCTTCCTTACAACTTTCTCTAGAGCCAGATTGAAGAGTAGCGGCGATAGTGCATCACCCTGTTTCAAGCCAGATGTTATTTGGAAGGGGTCTGATTTCCTGCCTTTATATGTTACTATATTATAAGTATCTTCCATGCATAGTTTGGTCATGTTAATTAACTTCCTTGGTATTCCAAATTCCTGCATAACATTCCATAGACTATTCCTATGGACACTATCATAAGCCTTTTTAAAATCCACAAAAATATATACATTACGGACACTAATAGAAAGGTCAATAGAGAAACAGAAAGACATATATTTGTGCTTCATAGAAGATTATACTAAGGCATTTGATCAAGTAAAACATGATGAGCTGATTAAAATGCTGGAAGATATCAACATTGATGGGAAAGATTTAAGAATAATAAAGAATATTTACTGGAACCAAGTAGCAGCAATTAAAATTGGAAATAAAGAGGGTAGTTACGAACACATAAAGCTAGGAGTACGACAGGGATGTGTCTTGTCACCAGATCTCTTCTCAGCGAAGTAATAATGAGAGAGATCAAAGAGATGCCAGGAATACTTGTTGGAGGTTATAAATAATATACGCTATGCAGATGACACAGTATTGGTGGCAGATAAATCAACAGACCTACAACAATTGTTGGACACTGTAGTAACAGAGAGTGCAAGGAAAGGACTCTCCTTGAATATCAAGAAAACAGTAACAATGGTGATATCAAAGAAAATGGTGACACCTAAATGTGACATAGAAATAGAAGGAAAAATTCTTAAGCAAGTGGATAATTTTAGATACCTAGGGACATTTATAACATCAGATGGAAGATGTACAACAGAGATTAAGAGCAGAATAGGGCAGGCAAAGGCTGCATTTAAGAAAATGAAGAGTATCTTGTGCAATAGATCACTATCACTGAGTGTAAGAAAGAGAGTGCTGAAATGCTATGTAGAACCAGTTTTGCTGTATCAGTGAATCTTGGAATGTAAATGAACAAATTAAGAAGAAATTAGAAGCAACAGCGATGTGGTTCCTGAGACGAATGTTAAGAATTCCTTGGACTGCCAGAGTAACTAACGACGACTGCCTGAAACAAGCTAATGAAACTAGAACACTATATACAACAATAAGAAAGAGACAAACAGGTTTCTTTGGTCATGTAATGAGAAGAGAGGCATTCGAGAACATCGTGACAACTGGAAAGATCGAGGGGAAGAGAGGCAGAGGCAGACCAAGAGAAATGATGCTGGATGGATTGAGACGGTGGCACGGAGGAATATCAGCAGCAGAGTTGATTCAGAAAACCAAAGACCGAGATCTGTGGAGAGCCATGAACGCCTACGCCAGCTGGCAGGGCACTTGATGATGATGATGAATATATTCAGAAACAGTAAGGAACAAATGTATCGTTTTTCAATGTAGTCACCACTGTGTTCCATGCAAGTCTCCCAGCAACGAAAAAGTGCTTTATTTCCTGTAGAAAAAAATTCACTTGGTTATGTGTGTAACCACTCATGCACCGCCTGCTGTACCTCTTCATCAGACCGAAAGGTCTTTCCTCTGAATGACTCTTTGAGTTGTCCAAACAGGTCCAAACAAATCACTTGGGGCTAGGTCTGGCAATTACAGGGTATGTGGTACACACTGAAAGTGGAGGTCTTCAATGGTTTCAACTGTTACAAGGGCAGTATGGGGTCGAGCATTGTCATGTTGCAAAAGGAAACCCGTACTAAGTCCATGTCGTTTGGATTTGATTGTGGGTTGAAGATTATTCCTGAGAAGATCTGTATAAGTATCACTGGTGACAGTTTTCCCTCTTGGCATGTAGTGCTCTAAAATAACGTCTCGTTCATTCCAAAAGAGAGTCAGCATAACCTTCCCTGCAGATGGCTGTATGCAAAACTTCTTTGGTTTTGGTGAGGAGGGATGGCGCCATTCCTTGCTCGCTCTCTTCATTCCCGGCTTGTGGTAGTGAACCCAGGTTTCATCTCCAGTAATAGTTCTTGATATGAAACCATCACCTTCTTATTCAAAGCACCGGAAAAGTTCTTGACAAGCATCAGTGCATCGTTTTAATTCTGGAGTAAGCTGCCCTTGCACCCACCTTGTGGTACTGTAGAACATCATGGATGATGTGGTGTGCTAAATCTTGACTGATGTCAAGGTGTGCTGCAATGTCGCTCACATTCAATCAGCAGTTTTTATGTACAAGGCCATCAATGGCTGCAATGATTTTGGGATCATTACTTAGTGTGCTGGACTGACAGGCATGCATCACCATACTGGACCTTCATTCTCCGATGAATTTCTATAGGTTTTACCCCTACACTGATAAAAAAAAAGGATAACAGAATTCTGCTCCTCTTTGATCCATATCAAAAGTGGGGCAGTCATCTTTCTTCATCATCATCATCATCATCATCATCATCATCATCATCATCATCATCATCATCATCATCATCATCATCATCATCATCATCTTCCACTTCTGCCATCAAGCGTCGTGGGGAGGAATAATTTGCGTTCCAGTGCTCGATGGGCGGCACTGGATAGTGTCATTCCATGTGGTTGTACAATGTCTTTGATGCCGTCAATCCATTTTCTACTTGGACGTCCTCGTGGTCTCGTCGCAGATGATCTTTGATGTAAGGCCAGTGATTGTAGTTGCTGGTGTTGCATTCTAACGACATGGCCAAACTACTTGATCTTCTGTCTTTCAATAAATGTGGCACAAGGTGTGGATCCCACAGTCTAATAATATTTCTTACTCGGTCTCAGATTGTTAAGTTGGCAGCTCTCCCCAGGCATCTCATTTCGCAGGTGTTGATTTTGCGGAAGGTGTAATTTGGATAAAGTCCAGGTTTGAGATTGGTAGCATAGGTTTGGTGTGAATATGCTGTTTATTATCTGTCGATTTGCAGACATGGGTATATTTGGATGTTTCTGTAAGGGTGATAGTTGATATGTATGTGCACAAGCTTCTTGACATCTGATTTCGATTTCTCTGTCCAATCTGCCATCTTCTGTGATCATACTTCCAAGATATTTGAATTCTTTAACTTGTTTCAGAGTTGTGCTATTTACATGTATACTTAGTGAGCCAGGCAATCATTACTTCGGTTTTGGCTGTATTTATACTCATATTGTATCTCCTGCATGTTGAACTCAGATTATTAATATGATTTTGCAGTCTGCCCTCGTCGCTATAAAACAGGCAAATAGAAGTTCATTTATTTCCTGTGGATCAGTTGTTTCATCTGGAGTAATGAGTTCTAAATTTTCTGAATCTGTTCTGTCAAGACTTGCTTCTTTGGATATTCTGTCCATGTAGATATTAAATAGCAGGGGAGAGAGCACACATCCCTGCCTCACTCCTGTATTGACTGTGAACATATCTGATATACCTTCTTATGTTCTTACTGCACTTCGGCTCGAGTGGTATATGGCTATGATATTTTCTAGCAGTTGCCCTTGTATCCCGTAGTCTTCAAGGATGGTCCATAATTTGTATCTGTGACTCTCTGTCATTATGACGTCACCATATACATCTGCATCATGACGTCACATGCTTAAAACTCTTGACATCCTTAACAACAATATTGACAGGTTACAAGACAGTGGCATGGTTATAGTAATTTCTATTACACTTTTAAGGTTTCCATTTGAAGCCTCCTCACATGCCTGATTCTTATAAATTTTCTTTGGAATCATGTTATGTGCTGATGAGATGAGAATGTCTTTTGCATGTGTGGCCAGCTCATCAGGTGTCATGTCTTTTTGTACTGCCATTAATATCTCAAATTTGTTCTTTACTTCAATGTTATATTAATGTTAATATCGCTTAAATCAAACCACATTGGTCATTCTCCTGTTATCACTTTCTTCAATTTTATCTTGAAATTTGCCACAAGTAGTTAATGATATGTGTTGCAGTCTGCTTCTTCCAGCAGTGTCTTTGTGGATGTTACACATGTTCTCCATCTTTGTTATTGTAATATGCAACCAATCTGGTTCCTTTAGTTATCATTGTCCAAGTGTAGATTCTACTTGGATGTTGTTTAAATAGGGAGTTTCTAATTGAAAGGCTATTTTAAAGGTACATTTATATTAGTTTTTTTTTTCCTCTCTCATTTCTATCTCCAAATCAAATGAACCTTGTACCTTTTCTTCTTCTTCCATTCTTTCAATTTCAACTTTTGTATTGAAATTCACCCATGATTATGACAGTGTTTCTATTTGCACTTTTTCTAATATTTCTTGTAGACTGCTGTAAAATTCCCAGATTCCATCCTCATCTGCTGCAGTTGTTACATTGACTTGTATAATTGTGGCGTTCCTTTTCCTTGTTTTCAGTCTGATAGTAAGAAGTCTGCCATTGACCTGGTTATATCCAAGAAATGCAGAAGAAACTTTCTTTGTAACAAAGAAACCAACCCCACTCTGTCTGCCCTTTTCTTTCCCTGAATATATGAATGTGTCTCCTGTTTCTGTCACAAAGTGTCCGTGTCCTGCCTACCTGTGTTCTGAAGTTTCCAATGTGTTGATTTTATTTCTGGATAATTCCCTGCTGACCATGATGAGCTTTTCCTGATGTAAATGTCTTAAATTCGATGTTCCCATTCTCAATTTCTTCTTTAGCCCAATGACAGAGCTTTCCACAGTAGTGCCATTAGGTTTATTGCCATCATCTTCACGACCATATTCACTTTGTCATTGGTCTCTTCTCCAGTTCACATTGATATCCTTGGGAGATCACCAGCAGACCTTTCTAACACTTTATTGACTATGATGTTGAGTGTCTTGGTATTATAACGTAACAGTTTCCCCTTGCTTTCCCATCCACAAGGATGTGAACTATGTTCACAGCCTCTAGTGACCTTTTAAGCTGCCAGGGTAACTGATTACCCTGCTCTGAGGTACTCTTGTTAACAGCAGTGATGTCCACTTATCCTGTTGGACACTTAGTCCCCAGAGCTGCCTTTGCCACATCGTATTTTGTTTCCTGTTCTCTATCATGAGGAGGTACAGTTTGGATTTTCCCTTTAGTTTGGGGCCATGGAGTCATTTCTCAAACTTTCCAGTACTTTTAGAGGAGTTCTTCATGAAGGAAAATTAGCAGATATATTTGAAATAAGAAGAGTGTGACAGGGATGCCTATTGTCACCTTTATTATTATTCCTGACTATAGGCTGGATTGCTGGTCTCCATGGCAAAGGGCTTACGGACGATATTCGTAAACCCGCTTACCCGCATTTGAAATACAGCTGTGACCGATTTGGCAGCAGACCACGTTGCGCTGGGTTTTAACGAGTTGGTATGGGACCCGGTCGTTCAGAAAGCAATGGCAAACTACTGAACATAAACTTGCCAAGACATCAACAACAGAAGTAAAATGCTGGTGTTGACAGCGATGTCCTGTAGTAATTATGTAAGAAAAAAATAGACTGAATTATGAAAACAGTAACTACCCCAAGAAATGGAATTCATTGGGCTCTGATAAGATGATCTGGATTTCAATGATGACATTGTCCATTTGTTTCTCACACACAAACTAAGATGTGAGATAAATTAAACAGACTTAATGGGGAGTCACGACAGTCAGGTCTAAAATTTCAGATGGGAAAGACAAAAATAATGAGAGTTGAGTTGAGCTAAGAACCGACATCACTGCACTCAGGACATTCCAATATGCGCTCCGTCCCCTCGTTCAACAGCCAGCAAAGCATCACACTATTAATCGTTCCCATCGCTATCTGATTGAAAGTTCTCCTGGTCTCTGATTGAAAGTTCTCCTGGTCTTTCCTCTCAGTTTTGGGATTCTACCAGAATCCTTGCCAACCCCACGCAATCTCCAGTGATAATGAGAATAAATCAAGTAAATGAAAATGATAAGCTGATCTCTCTTGGTGAAACCTCACTTCAAGAAGTTAAATCATACACTTATTTAGGTAGCAGTGTAGACAAAGATGGGACAATAAATACATATATTAAAATAAAAATACAAAAGTGGAGCTTTTATTATCATCATGTAGTACATCTTTTGCAGAACGTCACTCTCATCATGGCCTGCCATAAAAAAAATTCTTGATTCGTTGCCAGTTCCGCTTTCTTTTTCTAATGTCCTACTGCTTTTGCTACGAAGCCTCACAGAGAGGAGGAGGATGTAATTTTGTGTGTTTTACTTGTCTTGTTACTTGTGTTAATGTTATATTTGATTTCTTCAATATCTCTTTTACTTCATCTAACCGCCTCTTTATGGATCATCCTCTCACCTTGTATCCTGATGTTCTCATGTGGAAAACTAGCTGCTGGTTGATCTTGTTCCATTCTAGCTAAATATCCAAACCACTTAATTCACTGGTGTTGCATAAAGTAAGTAATCGGTGGTATCCCTACACAGTTTCTTAATTTCTCATTTATCTCTCTATGTTTTTTCAGCTGCATTTCATGTTGATCTCTTGTCAAATGATGTGATTTTACGCCTTATGTTACTAGGGCTGTCCATATCTGGCTTTTCATAACACGGCGTTGGGACAAATAAAGCATCTGTCAGTTTTGTTGGGTATGCAGTTTGATATTTTGATGTTAGGAACTATTTAATCATCAAGTACCATGCCATCTGGCATAGGCGTTCATGTCTCTCCACAGATCTCGGTCTTTAGTGTTCTGGATCAACTCTACTGATGATATTCCTCCATGCCACCGGCTTAGTCCATCCAGAATCATTTCTTTTGGTCTGCCTCTGTCTCTGCCTCTGCCTTGATCTTACCAATTGTTAAGATGTTCTCCAATGCTTCTCATCTCATCACATGACCAAAGAAAGCTGTTTGTCTGTTTCTTATTGTTGTATATAATGTTCTTGTTTCATTAGCATCTTTCAGGCAGTCGTCGTTAGTTACTCTGGCAGTCCAAGGAATTCACAGCAATCGTCTCAGGAACCACATCTCTGTTGCTTCCAAGTTCTTCCTAATTTTTTCAATTAAATTATAAGGTTCACTGTCATTCAGCAAAACAGTGTCTATATAGCACTTCAGCACTCTCTCTCTCTCTCTCTCTCTCTCTCTCTCTCTCTCTCTCTCTCTCTCTCTCTCTCTCTCTCTCTCTCTCTCTCTCTCTCTCTCTCTCTCTCTCTCTCTCTCTCTCACTCACTCACTCACTCACTCACACACACACACACACATTCATTCAGTGATAGTGACTTATTGCATAAGATACTTTTCATTTTCTGAAATGCAGCTTTTGCTTGCCCTATTCTGTTCTTAATCTCTGATGTTATAATCGCCACTAGGTATTTAAAATTATCCACTTGTTTAACGATTTTCCCTTCTATCATCATTTCACATTTTGGTGTCACTTTTTTATTTTTATATCACTATTGTTTCTGTTTTCTTGATATTTAAGGAGATTCCTTTCTTTGCACTCTTTGTTACAACAATGTCCTATGCAGATCTTTTGCATTATCCGCCATCAGTACTGTGACATCTGCATTGCATAGATTGTTTATATTATAACCTTCAATTAGAATTCCTGGCTTCACTTTGACCTCTCTAATTATTACTTTGCTATAGGGGGAGAAGAGATCCTGTGACATAACACATCCCTGCCATACTCCTAGCTTTATTTGTTTATAATTTCCCTCTTTATTTCCCATTATAATTTCTACTTCTTGATTGCAATAAATATTTAATATTTTGTGTTAGTTGCATTCTGTACTTTTTTATTTCTTTCTATCCAGTCTTCCATCCTGTGTTAACATACTGCTCAGATATTTGTTTCAATGATTTTCCATTGTATATGTATGTTACATTGCACTAAGTTTTGTCAATTTATCAAAATTTTTGTCTTTTTTGATGTTGATCTGTATATAACAATTCTGACAGCAGTTTTCAAGGCAGTTTATATGATGCTGGAGATACTCATTGTTCTTATATGGTAAACTCAGGCTGTTTGCACAAAAGCAGCTCATTTAAACTCTCTGGATATGGATTTGCTTCCTTAGTAATCTTATCCATCTAGACAGTTAATAAAATAGGTGATAAAACAGATGCCTATCTCTCTAGTTTTACTTGGATTCAGTTTGTCATGACGGCATTTGTTCTGTTATTCTATATTCTGTAGCTTTAGCAGTCATCTGTTTCATGCAATAATGGCACCAAAGCAAATTCTTTTTCTTATGCCGATCTCCTCACCACTTAGAAATGGTTCTGTTTTGTACGAGGGTGAGTCGATAACACACAGTTTAGTGGGATGGCAGGTAAATGTAGTTGGTGTTTTCTACAGGTGTCATTAGGTGACAGCAACATCGAACTTTATATTTACGTTCGTCAGTTTGCGCTAGGTGTCTCATGCTCATGCACAGCGCATAAACAAAATGACGACTGTACTTACAGAGTGTACAACCAAAGAGCAACATACTGTTGTGTGTTTTTTGTGGGCAAATGGACTGCCTGCAAAGGACATTCATAAGGAAATGCTTCTTGTTTATGCTGACAAATATTTGACCCATACAGCAGTGCATAGCTGGGCAGAAAAATGTTCTCAAGGACGCTCTAAAATTGTTGATGAAATCTGATCTGGTCGTCCTGTTGAGATTGCAACAGAAGCATCCGTGCAGCGGGTGGAGGAAATGATTAGCGGTGACAGGCGAGTAATGATAGACTCTGTAGCATCTGCAATAGGTTGCTCACATGGTTCAGCATACAGCAAAATGCATGATCGATTGAAATTTATGAAAGTGTGCTCAAGGTGGGTACCCAGACAATTGAAGGAAGAACACAAAATGAACCGATTTGGCCTGTCCTTGCATCATCTTTGTCGATACGAAGATGGAGAAGACACGCTGAGCATGATTGTTACTGGAGACGAATCATAGGTGCATCACTACCAGCCCGAATCAAAGCGTGCTTCAATGCAATGGAAACATCCTTCTTCACCTTGTATCCAAAAATTCAAGGTTACGTCATCAGCAGGGAAGGTTATGCTGACCTTGTTCTTGGATTGTCAAGGAGTGCTTTTAACCAATTTCAGGAAGAAAGGTGACAATGTGAATTCTGAATCATACTGTGAAGTTCTGTCGATGCTTCATGATGCAATTCGAAGAAAGAGTCCAGGACTGCTGACTAGAGGAGTGTTGCTTCTTCATGACAATGCCAGACCCCATCGGCTCGATTAACTCAGGAGACAATTAACCAACTAAGGTGGGAAGCTCTGGAACATCCACCTTACAGCCCCGACTTAGCCCCCTAGTGATTTCCACCTTTTTGGTCCACTGAAAACTCACCTTGGCGGGATTCATTTCGCGAATGACACCGAAGTTGAATGTGAAGTGAAAATGTGGTTTAGAAAACAGAGCATGCAGTTCTATGCAGCCAGTTTGGGAGGTCTGATAAAACGATGGGATAAATGCATCAATGTTAGTGGAAATTATGTTGAGAAATAAAGGGACAAAGTATGTATAAAAATAAACTGGTCTCAAGTTGTTATCATATTTAGTTACTTTTCTACAGCCATTTGTGACTTACTTATTGATTTCCCCTCGTATCTTGTTGCCATAAGCTCTTTGCCAGTCCTTTGGTACTCTCCTCTCTTGCCATGCCTGGTTAAATATTGTTGTTAACCATTTTATCTCTACCTCCTGGTATGCTATGATGGCTAAAAAAAAAACAGGATATTATCAATACTCATAGCTTTGTTGCTTGAGGCATCAGTTCTTCTGCCACATGCCCATGGTGTTTTCAATGTCCTGTGTCTCTTCATATTAGGCAACCCTTTCCTCTTCCTGTAGGAATGATACCTTCCATCACTGTTGCTTCCAAATCACTGTGATTATTAATATGGCCAAAATATTTCAGTTTCTGAGACAAGATACTGTTTGTGAGCCAGTTTTTTTTTTTTATAAATCTTCTTCTTCTTCTGCGCTCATCCTGAGTTTTTTTTTCTTTTCCGGACGTGATTGCGTTGTGCCTGTTTACAGCAGAGCTGCGTTCTTGCGCCGTTAGGCTGACACATCTGACTTCTGCGGGCATTTGTTGACTGGGTTAACCTTCCCGGGTTTTAAATATTCCGATCTTTCTGAATGACAGTTTTTTAAAATTATTGTTGGTCAACAGTATTCTAAGAATTTTTCTGTAATATTTGAATTAAAAAGCCTTTCATCTTTATTGATTGCAAAATGAGCCATGACTCACACTCATATGTTGCCACAGGAAATATGCAAGGTCTCAAAAATTTTAGTGTGCCATAGGCTCTTAATAGCTGTCATAAACGTAATTTGTGGAAGTTAAAAGAAATTAAACTTAGTACAAAGATACAATAGTCAAGTAAAAAGTAAAGCATGCTAGACTCATATTTCTATAGACCATTAGGCACTCAAGCTATGATTTGGTCAGTATCATACCAGCTGCCTTCACTTCCCAAGAAACTTGCAGGATTGACCTGGGCGACCCTTACTATTTTAAAAATTGCCTTGATGTGAATTTGAACCCATGGCAACCAAGCAGGCAGGCAAGTGTCTAGCCACTTCGCAACTGTAGCTACCCAAACAGAATATTTAACTATGTTAAATCAGCATTGCTGAATGAAGTCGTAACATAGAGAATAAATGAAGCAATTATTAACAAACTAGAAACAATCGTTAATTGGTACCTGTGCAGAATAGGACTAAAATGATATAGATTCCAGTGAATCAAGAGGTGAGGAAAAGATTCTGGTGATGGATATGACATACATTAAAATACTTGATGGTAGTATAACTAGAAAGTATTATATCTTGAACCTACAGGCACCTCAATGCCAATCGCAGATTCTCAGAGGATATCAGGCCACACGTTTCGACCGTGAATGACACAAAGGAAGAGTCTTGCAGTGAAGTATCTGCGACTTCTGACAGCCAAACGGAAATGATAGTTGTTGATATAATAAAGGATGTGAAAATAAGAATTTACAATCAGGTATAGCCCAGCTGATAAGGACCTTACACTTTCAAACATGAAAATACTGACACAAACTGCATTATAGTTGGAGACTTTAATAGCCGTTCAGAAAGATGGGGATACCCAGATACTGACAACAGAGGGGATGAAGTGGAGGACTGGGAAATAGACTAAAATCTCCATCTACTCAATAAAGCGGACGACAAACCGAACTTCTACTCTAGAAGATGGTTTACCACTTTTACTCCAGACTTAGCTTTCCGCACAGGAGACATCCTCCACAAAATCGATCACCATGTGCTTGACCAATTAGCAGTAGTGACCACAGACCAATCGGGCTTGTAATGAATATGGAGTATCACCATGTGCTTGACCAATTAGCAAGCAGTGACCACAGACCAATCAAGCTTGTAATGAATATGGAGTATTTTCCATAGGAAGACAGCAGAGAGAGAGAACAAACAACTGAAGCGAAGGTCTCTCTCAAAGCCATCTCAGCAAAATGTGAAAGAACAGTAAATCGAACAAGAAGAGATTGTTGGAGGGAAAAAACAGAAAACCTGAACTTTGACAGGGGTGGAAACAAACTATGGATGGTAGTAGACATGACAATGTCTCAAATTGAATCACAAGATATAAAAATAATACTAGGTGATTTTAATGCAAAAGTAGGAAAAGGAAAAAATGGCGGATGTAGTGGGGAATTATGGTTAAGGTACCAAAAGTGAACGAGGAGAACAACTAATAGAATGGGCAAATATCAATGATATGATAATTGGAAACACCTGGTTTAAACACTATAAAAGATAACTTTACACATGGAAAAGCCCTGATAAGAAAATACTCAACCAAATTGACTACATACTTATTAATAAAAGGTTTCAAAATGCATTAATTAATATAAAGACAATGCCAGGTGCTGACTGTAATAGTGATCATGTACCACTATGTGGTATAATAAAAGTAAGACTGAATAGAAGAAAAGAAGTGGTTATGAATATGAGACTTAGTAAAGAGATTTTGAAGGTAGATAAAGAAATTCAAGAAAAATGCAGAGTGATTGTGAAATATAGGTATAATGCAATAGCTAAATACAGAATATAAACGAACAATGGGAAATGTTAAGGGTTCCATTCATCAAAGGAGTAAAGAAATATTACCGGAGAGAAGACAAAAGGCTAAGAAAAAGTGGATGACTAAAGAAATATTAAAGTTGATGGACAAAAGAAAAAAGAGTAAAAATGATAAGCATGTATATAACAAGATAAATAAAGAAATAAGAAATAATTGTGTGAAGGCAAAAGAAAATTGGTTAAATGAACAGTGCAAGAAAATTGAATTAAATTCTATTAAAGATACAAAAAATATGCACAAACAAATCAGTGAGATCAAAGGCAGAAAAATAAGAATAAATACAGGGTGTTTAAAATCAAAAACAGGAAAGATATTATTGGAGGAAGAAGCTATAATGAAGAGGTGGAATGAGTATATAAGAGACATATGATGGAGACAGGGCAGAATTAACAGAAGAAACTAACTTAGAAGGTCCACCTATTCTAAAAGAAAAAGTTGATGACGCTATTAAGCATATGAAGAAAGGAAAAACAGCTGGGTCAGATGGAATCACAATAGAAGAAATAGAAGTAATGGAGAATTTGGCGTAGATATAGTAACCAGACTGTTGAATGATATTTACAGCAGTGGATATATGCCAAGCGATATGTTGAAATCTGTATTTATAGCTATACCAAACAGACCAGGAGCAATTGAATGCGAAGATTTTTGTACGATTAACCTCATAAATCATGTCACTAAGCTTCTACTCAGAATTATAATGAGAAGAACAAGGAAGAAAATTAAAATGGAAATTGGTGAAGACCAGTATGGATTTGTGGAAGGAAAAGATGCAAACAATGCAATATATACATTACGAACACTATTAGAAAGATCAGTAGAGACAAAGAAAGACATATTTTTGCTTCATATTATACTAAGGCATTCAATAAAGTAAATCATGATGAACTGATTAAAATGTTGGAAGATATGACATTGATGGGAAAGATTTCAGAATAATAAAAATTTACTGGAACCAAATAGCAGCAATTAAAATGGGAAATAAAGAAGGAAATTATGAACACATTAAGTTGGGAGTAAGACCGGGATGTGTTTTGTCAGCGGATCTCTTCTCCCTCTATAACAAAGTAATAATGAGAGCGATCAAAGAAAAGCCAGGAATAATATTCGGAGGTTATAATATAGATAACATACGTTATGCAGATGACACAGTATTGATAGTGAATAATGCAAAAGCTCTACAACAATTGTTGGACATTGTAGTAACAGAGGGTGCAAAGAGAGGACTCTCCTGAATATCAAGAAAACAGTAACGATGGTGATATCAAAGAAACAGGTGACACTCAAATGTGAAATAGAGATAGAAGGGAAAATTCTTCAACAAGTGGATAGTTTTAAATATCTAGGGACATTTATAACATCGGATGACAGATGCACAACAGAGATTAAGAGCAGAATAGGGCTAGCAAAGGCTGCATTTCAGAAAATGAAGAATATCTTATGATGCAATAAGTCACCATCATTGAATGTAAGAAAGAGAGTGCTGAAGTGCTATATAGAACCTGTTTTGCTGTATGGCTGTGAATCTTGGAATGTAAATGAACAAATTTGGAAGAGATTGGAAGCAACAGAGATGTTGTTCCTTAGACGAATGTTGCGAATTCCCTGGACTGCCAATGTAACTAACAACTAATGCCTGAAAGAGGCTAATGAAACTAGAACATTACATAATAGGGACGGAAGGGACGACATCAGTATATATTAGGGATGTTCATTTGAAACCCGTTCCAATGGCTTTATTACAAAAGCATGAAAGAAACATTAACAGGTGTGGTAGAATTAAACAAAGCATGGGTTGCTCAGATGAAGTCGCCATAAGCATTCAGGCAAGCATCCCATTGCTTAGGTAGGTGGCGAATGTCGTCCGTAAAAAAGGATTGTGGTTGCTAACTGAACCTAGTGTTTACCACGTTCATTACGTCTGCATCTGTGTGAAATCGTTGCCCCTTGAGAGCTTTGTTTAGAGGTCTGAACAAATGAAAATCACACGGTGACAAATCAGGACTATAGGCTTGATGTTGTAGAATTTCCCACTTCTTCCAAGCTAATGCTTCCTGCACAATTTTTGCGACATGCGGACGAGCATTATCATGCTTCGACAATGGTTCATCTCTACTGCTGCATCAATTTTGGCGATGGTTCTTTCTGTTGCAACAATATGCGCTTAACCGGCTGTCGAAGATCTGTCGTGAACTGGCGTCCTTTTTGAAACATTCGTGCCCAGTCTGTCACTGTTGTCTTCGACACACATTTATTACCGTACGCTGCCTGCATTCTTCAGTGAATGTCCACTGATCGACATCCTTCAAATGAAAGAAACTGAATCACCACTCTTTAAGCTTCATTGGACGGATTTTGGATCAACCCTGCCATTTTCTCAACGGTCAGAAACAGAACCTATGTATCATGGGACGATAAGCATGTGCTCTTTTAATCATTGGTCAGTACTTATCACATAACTATGACATGATCATGTTCAACGTACGCAATTATGCGCAGTGTGGCACGAACAGATTTCAAATGAACGTCCCTTAGTACAACAATAAGAAAGAGACAAACAGCTTTTTTTGGTCATGTGATGAGAAGACAGGCATTGGAGAACATCGTGACAACTGGAAAGATTGAGGGGAAGAGAGGCAGAGGCAGACCACGAGAAATGATGCTGGATGGATTGCGATGGTGGCATGGAGGAATATCAACGACAGAGTTGATCCAGAAAACCAAAGACCGAGATCTGTGGAGAGTCATGAACGCCTATGCCACTCGACATGGCACTTGATGATGATGATGATGACAGGAAAAAAGGCTGCAAATGCACTAATGGAACACTATGCTAGTGCAAACCACATTGATATTACAACCGAACAGAAGAAAGCAATCAAAGATAAACAGACATATCATAGTAATACAGAGACAGCAGCAGAATATATGATGGCAAATCTAAAAATGGAAGAAATGAAACGGCAATGAATACCCTAAAAAAGAAGAAATCACCTGGAAAGTAATCACAAAAGAAATGCTAATAGGACTAGGTACTAAAGCAAAAAAGAAACTATTAGCGGTCCTAAATTACAGCTGGAAGAGAGGAATAGTCCCACAGGCATGGAAGGAAGCTAGACTAATACCAGTCCTAAAGAAAAGAAAAGACCTAGAAGAACCAGACGGCTATCGACCTATCAGTCTACTTAGCTGTGTAGGAAAATTAATGGAACACATTATCAATGGCAGGCTAACATGGCATGTGGAAGAAAACCAGCTCTTAACACCACATCAAGCAGGATTAAGAAAGTACAGATCCACTGAAGATCAAATAACCTATATAGCTCAGGAAATAGAGGATGCCTTCTAAGAGAAAAAAAAACACACATTAGCGGTCTGGACAGATTTAGAAAAAGCCTTTGATAAAGTATGGAAGGAAGGACTGTAAGTAAAACTGCAAAAAAATTCATGTTTGTGGAAAAATGTATAAATGGATCAGCCACTACCTTGAGAACAGAACTGCAAGGATAAAAGTACAAGGACAAACCAGCAAAAAGATGCTGTTGGAGCAAGGTGTCCCCCAAGGAGGAGTTCTTTCACCAACATTATTACTAGCTTATAAGACGGTGGAGAGATAATATACATACAGACCTACAAGCACTTGGAATCAGCGACTGGCAAGAGAAGGTCAACCAGAGAACGAACGAACAAACAAACTTTATTTTCAAAGGGTTAAGAATTGGGCACACAGGCCCGTCTAACATTCTGCCCTTCTATCACTCTCTTTCATACATTATTTCATTCACACATCATTCAAGGCTAACATAGAACGGTAACAATATAAAAGATATGCATTATAAAGGCATGGGCAAAATGCGAACATCAAAACTACACGACTCAGTATATTAGATAATGGTCTGACACTTGTTATTAGCCATGTGGAATATACTGGCCTACCAAAAGGTGACTGGCTGTTATACTAGGGTTTTGTTATTATTATTATTATCTCTATTATTAAGGAGGAAGGTAATCTGTACTGAGATAGTGTTCGAATAATTTGCGATTATATGAATAGGGATTGGTGATGTCTTTGATTTCTTGTGGAAGATTGTTCCACAGCTGAGCTGCAGAGTACGTTAAGCTTGTTTTGTATAAGTCAATCCTAGGCTTCGGAATGTGTAATATATTTAAACGTTTACTGTGTCTAGCATTATATTTAAACAATGGCCAAAGGTAATTTGGGGCATTCCGATGCAGGATTTTGTGAATTAAGAGAGACGAATGGAGACGGCTTGTATCTGCAGCAAAGAACCTCAATGGCTCGGAATGCTGAAGAAGAAGAAGAAAAAGATATATAAATAACGTCACAGAAAATTTTCTAGCCAGAGTACACACATCCTCCTTTGCAGATGACCTAGCTATATGGACATCTGAAGAATATATTAATACAGCTAAAAGCAGAATACAGCAAGCCTTGTTAGTGCTAGAGGACTGGTCAAAATCATGGCTACTGAAGATAAGTGAAGAGAAAACAACATGCACAGTGTTCTCCCTCTCAAATAAAACTCAGCACCCTAAGCTGGTATTGAATGGAAAAATATTGCGTCATGAAGAAAATCCAAACTATTTACCTTTGATCGTCGCCTGACATGGAAGACACGTGTTGAGAAAAATTGAACAAGAGCAAGGCAAAGAATGGCAATCATGAAAGAGCTTGCTGGTACAACGTGGGGAGCAGATGAGAAAGTTCTCAAGAAGTTATACACTGGACTGGTGAGGCCAGTACTGGAATATGGCATTACAGCTTGGGCAACAGCAGCTAAGACAAACTTTAACAAAATAGAGTCCAAAATCAAGGAATGTGAAAGCCTGAAGACAACGCCTATTAACGAACTAGAAAAGATCACTTGTTTACAACCAATGCATTATAGAAGAGATAGCAGAGCCCAACAACAAGCAGAAAAATTTAGAAGATTGATAAACCACCCCATGTATAAAAGGTTTAATGGTTTTGGAAAGGGAAAACTGAAGCATAACAACTTTGTAGAAACTGCATAATGAAAGATTAGGGCAGATCCTATACTTAACATGTCAACAGCCAAACCCATTTACAATGCACACAAGTTCCCAGCTTGGAGACAGCAGCAACTGCCCGAGATGATAGAAAACATTCCTGGTATTGAGAAAAAGAACACCCAGAATGAAACAGAAAGAAGAAACATCGCTCTAAACTACATAAAAGAACATTACCCAAGTAGCAATTGGACCCATGCATATACAGATGGATCAGCCAAAAATTAAATAGAAAATGCAGAGGTAGAGGCTTTGAAAACTGCAACTGAAATGCTCTTGATGGAGGAAAATAAAGAGAAGCAAATAGCTATCTTCACAGATGCAAAGTCAGCTGTCTCAATACTGAAGAGCAAAAACAGCACAGAACTAGCAGACCTAAAAGCAGCACTCCATGGACTATGTCAGAAATAATTTTAAAAAGTTGTAGTACAGTGGATCCCATCACATTGCAGTGTATCTGGAAATGAAGAGGCTGACAGACTAGCAATAGAGGGCGGACGACTGCCACAGCCTGACATAGACATAACTTGCAAAGAGGTTTATAAAAAGCACTTATAGAACCAAATGGAGAGCATCCAGGCCACCAGAAAGATGATGCATATTACAAACTCGACCAAAGTGAACAAGTGGCAATCTTCAGACTCCGCACAGGACATAACAGGCTGAAATACAACTTGTTCAATAAACTGAAGATAGGAGATACCGATCAATGTAATTGTGGAACTGGTAAAATGACAGCTAAACATTTGCTGCAGGAGTTCCCATTATATGCAGAACAAAGAAAGATATTTTGGCCCACACCTGCTTCATTTGAGAATAAGCTCTATGGAGATATCAACAAGCTCAGGTTGACCGCAGCTTACTTTAACTACATTCAGGTTGACATCTAAAGGTGCATGAAGAAGGACTGCCACACTTCATACCACAGGTATGTCGGTAGCAAATGCGCCCCAGAGGCATGAAATGAAATATTGCTTGGCTAGCAAATCCATTACGTGGAAAGTCAGAATCAAAAGCTCACTGTGTGGGCGTCATTAAAGGTGGAAAAAGCATCCCAGTGGCACTTGATGGAATATTGCTTGGATAGAAAATCCATTACATGGAATGTCTGAATCGAAAGCTCACTGTGTGGATGTCATCTGCAGACTGCATTCTTCTGGTTTCCAGAGGAACAGCCTGTGGTGACTGGAAAGCCCAATATATGGAAGTGAGGATAAGCAGCCATGTGCAGGACGTGACGATTCCTTAGGTGAGCCCAGTACCAGAGCGTCATGTGTTGGCTCTGCAATTATGGAAGCCTCCTTGGATGGCGGGGAATGCCCATGGTCTGCCCCTTCCTTCCCTTGAGGGCTGACCAGGATGTCTTCGGCTGTTCTAACGGGTCGGCTGGGATGGGGGATAACACCACAACAGTGAGAGTCAAACATCCTAAGAAACCCCCCAGGAAGGTTAACCCAGTCAACAAATGTCTGCAGAAGTCGGATATGTCGGACTAACGGCACAAGAAGCAGCTCTACTGTAAACAGACACAACACAATCACGTCCGAAAAAACTCTCCGGATGAACACAGAAGAAGAAGAAGAAGAACCTGCAGGGCAAAAGAAGTAAAGGGAGATCTAAACATGCACACTAGTAGAGAATTAGAAACAGATGAAAAACATTGGTAATACATGAAAGGAATTGCAGGAGATAGCAAAAGATGGGACATCATGGCGTGAATAGGCTGAAAGTCTATTTTCCAATGGGGGTTTAAAGTCATCACAAATAAATGGTCTTTATGCGTTGGATTATTTGACTCAGATTTGAACAGTGATTTCAACTCAAAGTTGTACATGACTGGTTGACATTAATATTTATGCTAATATTTCTGATCTTTTCTGTTTCACATAAACTGATAACACAACATCAGACAGTATTTTCGGTGACAATCTTTCTGACCATGTTTGGATGTTTATATTGTGAAAGTTAATACATATTTTTGTTTTATGATATTATTCATTGACAGAGCATGTTTAAAATAATTTAGCATGGTGTTTTTCCCTCTGTAACTTACTATTCATTGTTTATTTTGAGGAAATAAAATATGTTTGTACAACTCATTTTTTGATAGAACATAAGATTGTTCATATATATGTTAGGGGCGTTCATTTGAAACCCGTTCCAGTGGCTTTGTTACAAAAGCATGAAAGAAACATTAACAGGTGTGGTAGAATTAAACAAAGCATTCATTTTGAATGAATTATGCACCATGGGTTGGTCAGAAGAAGTCGCCATAGGCATTTAGGCAAGCATCCCATTGCTTAGTGTCATAATCTCCCCATTAGTTCTACCGCGTCGTCGTCAACGACGCCTGGCGAGTACGGCCAGGGGTCCACCTGTGAGCGACACTAACCACACTGTGTCAGGAATAGCCAGTCGGTGAATGTGTGGATCATGCAGTCCACGCAGGGACGCAACCCCGACTAGCGAGACTCACAGTGGTTAACGGCCAGACGGCTTGTGAGCGTTGGACAAGACAGACGGAATGAATGGTGCTCGCATACTTGAGTGTATGAACGCGAATAGAGAGAACGCCTGTGGGAATAATAGAAGACTGTGCGCTTGTGAGTTGTGTATATTGTACTGATATATCTATTGAATGTATTATTGCATTGTCATTGTACTTGTACGATGCATGTAATGGTTGTGATGAGTGAGATGTGTGAATAAAGTGTTTGAATTGTAGTTGTAGCGCGTCACGTTAAGTCATTCTGTGACCGTGTTTGTATCACACTTGTTGGTGATTACGAGCCTGTGTTATTGCTGTATGCAAGACTCTGACAAGTGTGAACGTGGGGGCTCGTTCGGGATCAAGTTCACACTTGTCAGAGTCTTGCATACAGCAATAACACAGGCTCGTAATCATCAACAAGTGTGATACAAACACGGTCACAGAATGACTTAACATGACGCGATACAACTACAATTCAAACACTTTATTCACACATCTCACTCATCACAACCATTACATGCATCGTACAAGTACAATGACAATGCAATAATACATTCAATAGATATATCAGTACAATATACACAACTCACAAGCGCACAGTCTTCTATTATTCCCACAGGCGTTCTGTCTATTCGCGTTCATACACTCAAGTATGCGAGCACCATTCATTCCGTCTGTCTCGTCCAACGCTCCCAAGCCGTCTGGCCGCTAACCACTGTGAGTCTCGCTAGTCGGGGTTGCGTCCCTGCATGGACTGCATGATCCACGCATTCACCGACTGGCTATTCCTGACATAGTGTGGTTAGTGTCGCTCACAGGTGGACCCCTGGCCGTACTCGCCAGGCGTCGTTGACGACGACACGGTAGAACTAATGGGGAGATTATGACACTTAGGTAGGCGGCAAATGCCGCCCGCAAAAAAAGGATTGTGGTAGCTCACTGAACCAAGTGTTTACCGCGTTCATTACGTCTGCATCTGTGTGAAATCGTTGCCCCTTGAGAGCTTTTTTTTTAGAGGTCCGAATAAATGAAAATCACGTGGTGACAAATCAGGACTATAGATTGGATGTTGCAGAATTTCCCACTTCTTCCTTGCTAATGCTTCCTGCACAATCTATGCGACATGCGGACCAGTATTATCGTGCAACAAAATCACACCGCGAGAAAGCATGCCGGTTTGTTTATTCTTGATGGCTTTTTGCAGCTTGTCTAGTGTTTGCAAGTAGAGGGTAGAGTTGATGTTGACACCAGGTTCTTTAAAGTCGGCCAACAATAGCCCTTCATGGTCAAAAAATGCGCTCAGCATAACCTTACCAGTGGAAATCTGCAACTTGAATATTCTGGCTTTTGGTGATCCAGCATGCTTCCATTGCATTCCATTCTTTTGCTGCTCGGCTCAAAGTGGTGACACCATAATTCATCACCTGCCACTATGCGGAAGAGAAGTGCATCACCCTCCACTCTGTAATGCAGCAAGTGGTTAAAAAATCATCCCATGCATTCCTCTTTTTGGTGGTTGGTCAACATCCGTGGTACCCACTGTGAACAGACCTTCCGATATTGCAGTTTCTTACGAACGACCTTTTGAATTGTCCCAATTGACACATCAAATTCTTTCGCTAGTGAACGTATGCTTCGACAATGGTTCATCTGTACTGCTGCATCAATTTTGGCGATGGTTTTTTTCTGTTGCAACAATATGCACTTGACCCGGCCGTCGAAGATCTGTCGTGAACTGACATCCTTTCCAAAACATTCGTGCACAGTCTGTCACTGTTGTCTTCAACACACATTTGTTACCATACGCTGCCTGCATTCTTCAATGAATATTCACTGGTCGACATCCTTCAAATGAAAGAAACTGAATTACTGCTCTTTGAGCTTCTTTGGACGGATTTTGGATCAACCCGGCCATTTTCTTAACGTTCAGAAACAGAACCTATGCATCATGGGACAATAAGCACTTGCTCTTTTATTCATTGGTCAGTACTTATCACATGACTGACATGATCATGTTCA